>CM029643.1:2375693-3575693 GCA_017311315.1 Dendrocalamus latiflorus | reverse complement strand
CGACAGCCTTGCTCTATATCACAAACCGACAAGTGCTAAATGCACTAAATCTAGAGAGTGAGAATACGGTGCTTCAATTTCTGGGAAAAAAAATAACAAACTATCACCAGCAAGCAACATTGCTGGGCTAGAGAAACGGCTAACAACATGGTGATCATTCAGGTACGTAGCTCAATAAAAAAACAAGTAAATCTGCAAGAACAGAGGACGTTACTTACCGCAACATGGTGGTTAATAAGACAGTAGCTGCCATTCAGAAATATTTTACTCAGCTGCCACAGTGTTAAGTGGTAACTAGCACAAGCCGCTAGGAAAGAAACGGTAGAGATTAATATTGGCTTTTGGTTTTGATTTATGAATATTAACAGTTTGTAGAGAAATTTGTAAAGAGATAGACTCGTGAGTGATTTTTGACGATATAAATGAAGCCACTACACTGTGTACCACAATTAATTAGTAGACTTTTTCTTGAAAATACCCTATATTTAAAAATTAAGCACTCTAAAAAAGTAACTTTTACAGGGGATCCTAATTAACCAAAATACCACGCGCAGCATTAGGCCAGAACGGTCACAAGAACTCACAACCAGGCTAGCCGATAATTACTCTGTACAACAACTAATTAAACCAAGGTACGTCCCGCAATGGCATGATTGCTGCTACAGTAGCATCGATCAGTGCAGCACTGTCACATACTTCATGCAGCTCTAGTGATCTCTAGAGGTTGTGAGCGGCAAAGAAGGCCTCCAGGTCGGCCCCAGAGTAGAACTCCTTCCGCTGCGCGACCGCACCGGCGGCGGACGCCGCGACGACGGGCCCCCGCTTCCTCGGCGCGGGCGGGCACGCGACGGTCCCCGCGCCAGACGCCAAGGTGGCCTGCGCGCGCCTCGGCGTCCGGCACCCTGCGGCTTGCTCCTCCTCGCCGCCCTCCGCCTCGTCGCCGCGCCACTGCTCGAGCGGGAGCCCCATGCCGTGCGCTCGAATATCAATCGTACGTACACGGGGGTCTAGTGGTTGCGGCGGGACGTCGGCGTTATATAGCCGAAGGGGGCGTCAGGTGTGGGATGGCAGTGGGGGAGATGGAAGGCAGAACGTGGGACGGTGGGGGCGGAGCGGCCGCCGAGGTTGACCGGGTGCCGCGCGAGCGGGAGAGTGGGAATAGTCATCCGAAACCGAGTCGATCGATGTATGACGGCATGAGGAAAAGGCAAACCCGGCCGGCCGTGCGCGCGTACGCTTACCGGACCGGAGACCAATTTCCAGGGAGTATTTGTGTTTGCCGACGGAGATGTTTCTACAGCGTAGAGTAGATAGTGGGCCTTATGATTGGAAGCGGATGGTGGCCCATAAGTAATGACAGATTTATGGCCGAAGATTGACGGATGGTTAGTAACGCTCATTCCACCACACAGGCACGTTAATTTCCCGGTCGTTCTAATTGCTTTGGTAACGCTTGATTTAGTTCACAAGCAATGGCAGTCCTAAAAAAAAAATTGCAGACATGCAGTTCTAAAAAAAGTGTTCCAACTTCCAAGTGATCGCATGAGATGAGCTACAGATGATGACGTGTGGAGAACTGGAGTCTCTTTATTTCCCCCTTGAAACAGGCAATCCATTGGAAATAAAGGATAGAAGAAGGCTGGGCCTTGAGTTAGGCCCATACTCATTCCCTGTTCTGGGCTTACTCGTGCAATACTGGGTCTGTCACGTTGTAGCGTCGATGGCCCAGGTCGACAACAACACTTTTTCTTCCTTCTTCCTTTTCTTTTCGTGTATTTTCTTTTCTAGTTTAAGTTTGCATATTACTTCTCGTTGTGTGCCATATCTCCACTAATATAACATGCAAGTTTATCCATTCACATTCCCTCCCTGGCTCCTGTGCACGCGCACAACGCGCCTCCTCCTCCACGTCCACGCCTGACCTCTCTTCGTGTAACCTCCACTCACGCAACCCACATCTCCCTTCTTCCCTCCCTTCCTCCACACATGACACAACCCACCTCCTCCCCAATCTCCAAGCTGCTCCTCTTCTCGCTCGCCTCCTCCTCCACCACCGTCCTCCCACTCATCGTCTCCTTCAACCCAAAGGGGTAGTAGAAATCTCCAAATCAAAGCAGTGTGCCCCTCAGGCCCCGATCCGCATCCCCGGTGGCGGCAGCACGAGGGTGGCGACCGCCGTCCTCGCCTATGCACGGCGATCGCCACCCTCGTGCTGCTGACACCGTGGTCCAGATCCGCGCCCCCGCTAACGGCCGCTGCCCTCGCCTGCGCGCACCACTCATCCGCCGTTCACTGCCCTTGCCTACACGCGCCCCCGCTAACGGCCGCTGCCCTCGCCTACGCGCACCACTCATCTGCCGTTCACCGCCCTTGCCTACATGCGCCTCGTGTCCGCCGTTCGCCGCCATCCATCGTCCATGAGAAGGTTGAGTACATTGATGAGATAGTGGATAAGGACGCAGAGAAGGTTGAAGTTGTCATTTAGAAGGTTTGATTACATATTCTTGTTTTCTTCTTCAAGCTTGATACTAACTTCTGATTATATTTCACATATGATGGACATTATTATTTGAGAATCTTGTTGTTGAGTGTGGCCGTGTGTTGAGTACTCATGTGTTTGAGTACTGAGTGGTCGTGTGTCGAGTACTCGTGTGTTCAAGTATTGTGCGGTTGGTATTGAGTACTCGATGAATTTGAGTACTACGTGGTCACAGTTGAGTACACAGTGTGTTCGAGTACTGTGTGGTCGTAACCACACAGTGGTCATAGCCAAATGTACTCAGTGTGTTCAAGTACTGCATGGTCGTAGTCGAGTACTCTGTGTATTCGAGTACTGCATGGTTATAGTCGAGTACTCAGTGTGTTCGAGTACTATGTAGTTTTGGTGAGTTTGAGTACTACGTGGTCGTAGTGGAGTATTCGGTGTGTTCGAGTATTGCGTGGTCGTAGCCAAATGTACTCGGTGTGTTTGAGTACTGCGTGGTCGTAGTTGAATACTCGGTGTGTTCGAGTACTATATAGTCGATGTGTCCAAGTATGTATAGGAGTTGAAGACACTGAGTCAGAGAGTCAGTTGAAGGTATGGTCGACAAGCCGTGGTCGATGTCGTGGTCAATAAGCCATGGTCGATGTCGTGGTTAATAAGCCATGGTCGATGTCGTGGTCAATGCCGTAGTCGAAGCCATAATGACTCAGTTGGTACTTAGAGGAGTACTGTCGCAGTCGTTAGTCAGTGGTCGATGGTGGATAGTTGTATGTATAGTGGTCGATGGTCGATAGTTGTAGCTACAGTGGTCGATGATCGATAGTAGTTGATGGTCGATAGTCGTAGCTACAGTGGTCGATGGTCGATAGTCGTAGCTACAGTGGTCGATGGTCGATAGTCATAGCTACAGTGGTCAATAGTCGTAGCTACAGTGGTCGATGGTCATTGCTACAGCCGATAATCGGGGCTGGAAGACCTGTGCGGTCATAGATGCAGTTGAGGTGCTGTGGTCGACAAGCCTTGGTAGGTGATGTGGTCGATAAGGTGCAATCATAGCCATGGTTGAAGGAGTCGTGGTCGAAGGAGCGGTGTGTTGTAGCAGACGTGTGCGGCTTGTCACTGTAGTAGTCGGTGGTTACTGTAGCAGATGTGTGCATTGGTTATGGTCGAAGGCCTGGTCGATGCCATGGTCGAAGCCACGGTCGCAGTGTTTGAGTAATGTGTGGTCGGTATCGAGAACTCGGTGAGTTTGAGTACTACATGGTTGTAGTCAAGTACTCGATGTGTTTGAGTACTGCATGGTCGTAGTCGAGTACTCCGTGTGTTCGAGTACTGCATGATTGTAGTTGAGTACTCGGTGTGTTCGAGTACTGCGTGGTCGTAGCCACAGTGGTCATAGCCCAATGTACTCGATGTGTTCGAGTACTGCATGGTCATAGTCGAGTACTTCGTGTGTTCAAGTACTGTGCAGTCGGTGTGTCCGAGTATATATAGGAGTTGAAGACCTAGAGTCGGAGAACGGTCGGAGACTCCAAACCAGTCGAAGGTATGGTCGACAAGCCGTGGTCGATGCCATGGTTGAAGGCGTGGTCGACAAGCCGTAGTCGATGCCATGGTTGAAGCCGTGGTCGAAGGAGTGGTCGAAGCTAATTGGACTCAGTCGGTACTCGAAGGAGTACTGTTGCGGTCGTTAGTCAAACTGTGCAGTGGTCAATGGTCGATAGCCGTAGCTACAGTGGTCGATGGTCGACAGTCGTAGCTACATTTGTCGATGGTCGATAGTTATAGCTACAGTGGTCGATGGTCGGTAGTCATAGCTACAATGGTCGATGGTCGTAGCTACAGTCGACAGTCAGTGCTAGAAGACTTGTGTGGTCAGAGATACAGTCGGGGTGCTATGGTCGACAAGCCTTGGTCGGTGATGTGGTTGACAAGGCGCAGTCGAACCTGTGGTCGAAGAAGCAGTCGAAGCCATGGTCGAATGAGTGGTGTGCTGTAGCAGACGTGTGCACTGGTTATGGTCGAAGGCCTGGTTGATGCCGTGATTGAAGCTACGGTTGCAGTTGCAGTAAGACGGTCGGTGCTTTAATTCTGCTAGTACATTTACCAAAAATATTATCTACAAAGATATCTTTACGTTCTATATATCTTATGTATTTTATTTTTGATCATGTTGCACAAGAAACAATATCAGCTACTAAACATGAACATCTATTTCCAATTTAATTTATTTATGAGTTTGTACATGTGTGTTTTGTTTGATACATGTTTTTCAAAAGATAAAATTGGTGTTCAATATTTAGTTTAGGATTATCGTTTGATAATATGATTCACTCTCATTTGGTACTCCTGCAACGCACAGGCATCTTATTAGTAATCCTGGTTGTGCAGTTGTGGATTGTCTTTTCTAAGCAAGGCGCACGGAGCAATTGTTATCGTCAAACTGAAAACGGCTTTGCGCTAACTTCATTCAGATAATGGCGCGCCGAATGTTGCACAAGCAAAGTCCCGCTCCTACGAGCTCCTACTTCTAGCTTCAACCTTATTAATTTCGTCTTTTGTTTTTGACTTTTTGGCTTTTTTATCTTTTATCTTTTTCTTCTTATTCATTTGTATTGTCTGTGATTGTAATGATATAACTTTTTATTTTTCTATTTATTTAAATTTAATTATACTGAAAAATTAATAGCAGTTATAGTATATTTTTAGCCGTTACAGTACAAAAAGCTAAAAGGCTGAGTTTATAAATCCAAATGAGGTGCTACATTAATTTAATATCACACCGTGGTGCAAGGGATCATGCGTAATGGCGATAAACTTCGTAGCATGGATCTCCAAGATACAGGTTGGAACAGAAGTAGCACAATCTTGTAGAACAAGTACATGCTGACTATGCATGCATGTAGGCAATGCGAAGGTTAGTAAACGCTCGCTCGCTGAAGCAGACATGACAGCAATACATAAACAAAAGAAGCAGAGCATATGCTGCAAGTCTATGCGGTGGTTACATCGAAACATATGCAAAAAAAAAACAGAGCGCGTGCTAGCTGCAAGCAGGCAGAATCCAACGGCATGGAACTCATTGCAAACGAGGCCAAGTGTTGCTAACTACTTGTTAGTTGTAACTGTTGTTTAAGAAAACACGAAGCATCCACCCCCCGCGGCCGGGCTCACATGCTTCAAACGCGTTTCTTCAATTCGAGCGTGTTTCATCGGGGAACCGAATCCTCTGACGTTGCGTAAGGTAACATCAGAGTGCAGTTATATCTGAACCGCCCGATGAGAAATGGACAGCTCAGATCTGATTCTGCTACAGTAAAAATTACTGTAGCTACAGTAATTTTTACTGTAGCAGAATCAGATCTGAGCCGTCCATTTCTCATCGGGCGGTTCAGATTTGGCAACTGCACTCCGTTTCATCGGCTAAGTTCTACAGATCATCGTCTGCGAAAGAACAAAAAGAGTACAGTTACGACACGGGCGCGTTGCTGAGTCCTCAGTGTCCTTATCACTGATGGCATCAGAACCTAGGTCAGCACTCTATGAGGTTATCTGGAAGCTAATGAATAGTCAAACATGCCGCTTCAATCTAACGCCATCTGTCGTTTCCGATACAACCATTCACTGCTATGGTGGACAGGGCATAAAAATGCATGGCAGTAGTGCTCGTACTGCCGCTCCTTTTTTCTCTTTTACTGCGTCCTTCTAGAAATATTCTCTGTTGGTCGACGACCCTATTTGACAAGAATTAGGCTGGATTTTCTAGGCTTTATGTTTAAGGTTTTTATTATAGTACCTAACTATTAAACGGTACGTTTTTTAATGTGAGATCTATAAATTGATTTTAGTAGATATGTATCAATTTCAGTTATATCGGCCAAAATTATATTCGATTGCCTTTCTCTTCATACTCTCGCACGAATAATTAGAATTCAAAAGCTATAGGTCAAAAGTTATAAGTCACAGCAAAAAAATAAATCCACCAAGATTCTCGACAAGTGAGGAAGGAAAGTCAATTGGAATCGATCCATCTAGTTGGGTCGGTCGGTTAATGTACGAATCAGCTTCCTATAGCCCCTATGGATGCTCAGATCCTCGTAGACGCTTGGATCGAATGATACTAATTATGACCCCGCTCTAAACGGCTTCAGTTTCTTTTTTTGGCTTTTGGCTTATTTAAAGCAAAACGTGTCGACTTCTAATTTCAGTTTATTGATTTTTTTGTCTTATTCATTTGCATTGTATGTGACGATGTAATTGTTTTTCTTTCTTTCCTCTTTTTTTAATTTAATAACTTAGGAAAATAACAACCACTATAGTACAATTTCAACGAAAAACAAACAACTAAAAATCATAAGCCAAAAGCTTGTACTCTTTGGAGCGACCCTTAGTTGTCTTCTACTTAAATACGCCATGGATATTAAGAGGTTCACGTGTTATTACGATTTAAACACTACAATACAATCGTATTATACTGCTGAAAGCTGCATGAAAATATAGTAGCCCCGAAACGCCACGGGAAAACCCACCCTAGGAACGATGGCCGACTAGTTCTTCCAGAAGCCGCAGGGCGAGACGACGCGGCTTTCCGTCTCGGGGTGGGCCACCAGTCCAGGGCAGTTCGATCCTGCCAAACGCACGTTCCCACGAGACAACATCAAGTTGGTGCACGTCCGGGCCGAACTCGCGTATGTCACCGCTGATCTCACACGCCCGCGCGGCCCTCTCTCCCCGACGCGCGTGCGGCGTGCCCACCAAGCCAACTGGACGACTCGAACCACCAACGCGGTATAAATACCACCTCCTCTCGACTGGGTTCTCACAACAACAAACTCACATTTCTCAGCCTCAGCTAGTCATCAAGCAGTCTGATAACTTCTCGATTGACTCCTCTCCGGCCGTACGTACAAACTGACCCGAGTCCTGAGTGACTATCATGGGTTTCTTTTGGATGGTGGCGGCGGCTGTGACGGCAGTGGTGGCCTCTTGGGCGTTCAATGCACTGGTGTATCTCGTGTGGAGGCCGCGTGCGATCACCAAGAAGCTCCGGGCGCAGGGCGTGGGCGGGCCGGACTACAAGTTCTTTGTCGGGAGCCTCGATGAGATCAAGCGGCTCCGCACCGAGGGTGCCGGCGTCGTGCTGGACGTCGCCTCCCATGACTTTGTCCCCATCGTGCAGCCGCATTTCCGCAAATGGATCCCCCTCTATGGTACGTGATGCGAACCACAGACCAAAACTTGTTGCTTAACTCGATCTTACGTGGTGAGTGCTCTGCCGCGGTACGTGCTGCAGGACGGACGTTCGTGTACTGGTTCGGGGCGAGGCCGAACGTGTGCGTGGCCGACGTGAACATGGTGAAGCAGGTGCTCTTCGACCGCACGGGGCTGTACCCCAAGAACCTCATCAACCCGCACATCGCCCGCCTGCTCGGCAAGGGGCTCGTGCTCACCGACGGCGACGAGTGGAAGCGCCACCGCAAGGTCGTCCACCCAGCTTTCAACATGGACAAGCTCAAGGTACGTACGATAATTTGTACGGCGTGTTACGTTAAGGAAACTAACTCAAAGCCACCACGTGTTGACGTGTGTGCTGTGTATTTCTCAAGTACTATATGTAAGGCGTGATTTTTGCTGACTTCTTGTGCAATGATGTTTGCCATGACAGATGATGACAATGAAAATGTCCGACTGTAGTCGGTCAATGTTGTCGGAGTGGGAAGCAGAGTTGGAGAAAGGAGAGGTAGAGATTGAGTTGAGCAACCAGTTTGAGGAGCTAACCGCCGATGTGATCTCGCACACGGCATTCGGGAGCAGCTACAAGGAGGGGAAACAAGTCTTTCTGGCACAGAGGGAGCTCCAATTTCTTGCCTTCTCCACCGTCTTCAACGTCCAAATCCCAGGGTTCAGGTAAACACAGCTTCTTTAATTTCCCCCTCTCTGTTCAACTCAACACACAATATATAGATTCGGAGAGCAGAAATTAATCGATGTGTGTTTTGTGAAATTAATCAGGTACCTTCCAACTGAGAAGAACCTGAAGACATGGAAGCTTGACAAGAAGGTGAGGGGCATGCTCATGGACATCATCAAGAGCCGGCTCGCCACCAAGGACACCACGGGTTACGGGAACGACCTACTCGGGCTAATGCTGGAGGCCTGCGCGCCGGAGCACGGCAAGAACCCTCTGCTGAACATGGACGAGATCATCGACGAGTGCAAGACCTTCTTCTTCGCTGGACATGACACCACATCGCACCTGCTCACCTGGACCATGTTCCTTCTGAGCACGCATCCGGAGTGGCAGGAGAAGCTCAGGGAGGAGGTGCTGACGGAGTGCGGCAACGAGGTCCCCACCGGCGACATGCTTAACAAGCTGAAGCTGGTCAACATGTTCCTCCTAGAGACCCTGAGGTTGTACGGCCCCGTCACGCTCATACAGAGGAAGGCAGGTTCGGATCTTGAGCTCGGCAGCATCAAGGTGCCCGAGGGATCCATACTGTCGATCCCTATTGCGACGATTCACCGCGACAAGGAGGTCTGGGGCGAGGACGCCGACGAGTTCAAGCCCTTGAGGTTTGAGAACGGAGTGACGAGGGCGGCGAAGCACCCCAACGCGCTGCTGTCCTTCTCCAGCGGGCCGAGGTCGTGCATCGGGCAGAACTTTGCGATGATCGAGGCCAAGGCCGTGATCGCCATGATCCTGCAGAGGTTCTCGTTCTCACTGTCCCCCAAGTACGTCCATGCGCCGATGGATGTGATCACGCTGCGTCCGAAATATGGGCTTCCTATGGTCCTCAAGAGCCTGGAGATGTAGAAATGTGCGTATGGTGCTACGTTTCATATATGCAAGGTTTTGTATTCATTTGATACGGGTTTCGTACTCCATTGTACTCTAGTCTCTCGATAATCTTTGTTCATTATTTCATTGTCTCTATTGGTACTTGGATGTGTAATATACCCCCATATGTACAAAAATCGGATGTAAGGAGCTTATTGTAACGCCCTACGGTCCAAACCGGCTTAGACCTAACCACATTCTGGATAGGCCACGCACACGTAGCAACCCGCTTGCGCTTTCATCCTCGCTTCGCGCAACACGGTTAACCGGGGGTGCTACCATTGTAAGCCTAGGAGTTTCAATGGTAGCACCCCCGGTTAACCGTGTTGCGCGAAGCGAGGATGAAAGCGCAAGCGGGTTGCTACGTGTGCGTGGCCTATCCAGAATGTGGTTAGGTCTGAGCCGGTTTGGACCATGTCTCTTCGACAATGGCACTTCGACCATGGCCTCTCGACCATGGCTCTTACCACAACTCTGGTTGTACTGCTCAACAAAGCCGGTACTACTGGTCTTCGACCACGCAGGTTTTTGGAGCATCGACCAGGTACGCTAGCTTACGACTGTTGACTAGTTACTACATCTATGACTATCGATCGGTTCACTATAGCTTTGACCACACACACAGACCTGACTAAGTCTATGACCACACAGAGACCTAACCAAGTGGACTCCATACGACTTTGAGTCCTTTGAACATGGCGTCTTGACCATGGCTCTTAACGCAACTTCGGTCGTACCGCTCACACAAAGCCAGTACTACCAGTCTTCGACCACGAAGATCTTTTGAGCACCTACTAGGCACTGTAGTTTACTACTACCTACTAGCTACTCTAGCTTACAACTACCAACCAGTTACTATAGCTACGACTATTGATCAGTTCACTGTAGCTATGACCACACGCACACACACCTGACCAAATCTATAACCACACACAGACCTGAACAAGTTGACGCCTTACGACTTTGAGTCCTTCGACCACAGAGTCTCGACCATGACTCTTAATGCAAATCCGGTCGTACTGCTCACACAAAGCCGATACTACCGATCTTCGGCCGCGCAGGTCTTTCGAGCATCGACTAGGTACTGTAGCTTATGACTACTGACTAGCTACTGTAGCTACAACTATCAACCAGTTACTGTAGCTACGACTATCGACTGGTTCACTATAGCTACAACCGCACACACAAACCTGACCAAGTTGACTCCTTATAACTTCGAGTCCTTCGACTACGGTGCCTCGACCACGACACTTCGACCCCGGCTCTTCGACCGTGGCACTTTGACCACGCATCTCAACCATGACTCTTACCGCAACTCCGGTCGTACTACTCACACAAAGCCAATACTACCAGTTTTTGACCACGCAGATCTTTTGAACACCGACTAGGTACTGTAGCTTACAACTACCGACTAGCTACTGTAACTTACGACTACCGACTAACTAGACTAGCTACTGTAGCTTACGACTGCCAATAAGTTACTGTAGCTACGACTATCGACTGGTTCACTATGACCACACACAGACCTGACCAAGTTCACTCCTTATGAGTACGAGTCCTTTGACCACGGTGTCTCGACCAAGACTCTTATCGCAACTCTGGTCGTACCGCTCACACAAAGTCGGTACTACCGGCCTTCGACAACGCAGGTCTTCCGAGCACTGACCAGGTACTGTAGCATACGACTATCGACCAGTTACTATAGCTTACAACTATCGACTGGTTCGCTGTAGCTATGACTATCAACTGGTTCACTGTAGCTATGACCACACACACATACTTGACCAAGTCTATGACCACACACAGACCTGGCCAAGTTGACTCCTTATGACTTCAATCCTTCGACCATGGTACTTCGATCACGGCGTCTAGATCACGCTCTTACCGTAACTCTAGTCGTACCACTTACACAAAGCCAGTACTACTGGTCTTCGACCACGCAGGTCTTCCGAGCACCGATCAAGACCTATGACTACCAACCAGGTACTGTAGCTTACGACTATCGACCGGTTTGATGTAGCTACGACTATCGACTGGTTCACCGTAGCTATAAAATAATTACAGGGTTTAGAAACGATGCCCTTAGATAATGACCCTTCTGAATGCTGGCGGGTTGGGCTAGATCAATGATTCGGGTGGGTTAGTTGGGTTAGATTGTGCTGTTGGTGAGCTATGAAATGAATATACTGATCTTGCACCGATGGAACAAGACGATGGCTTGGCCAACGGGCAATGACTGAATCAGTGATGGGAAGCAGATCTCAGCATGGGAAGCAAATCTCGGTACATTTAGTATGGCCTTTTCATTTCGTACACGCATTTTCCATAAGCTTATTTCTATTTAGCTGGCATGGAAAGCAAATCTCGGCATGGGAAGCAGATTGAGGAAGTTAACGCTGAGATCCTCCTGATCTCATGCGCGCCTGCAAATCTCGGCTTGTTTTCATACGAAATGTTTCCATACACGCCTTTTTCCATACAATAAACATTTAGCATGTCCTACTTCCATACAAAATAGCTGACATGGAATGAAATGTTTAGTAATGTAATAAATGGTGAGATTGAATTGGAATATTCCCATATGGAATGTTAATTTCCTTATGTTTCCATACACTAAATATTTAGTATTGTTTCTGTATGGAATGTTAATTTCCTTACAGTGCCTTGACCTACATAAGGACGGAATGTTAGTATTGTTTCGATCGATCGGTAATTTTGAATTACTGATCGACCTTCCTTGCTAAATTGCTTCTGGTTTCTAGAATTAATTAATTACTCCATAGTGATTGGTGACACATGCAAACAGAAACATACGTAACTCAAATAGTGGATGAGCCTTCAACAACAAATTGAAACAAACGGAAACATAAAGATTTGCTTTTTTCCATTCCATACGCGCCTTCCATTCCATAAGAAAAGCAAATGTAAACATACGGAAAGCAAATCTGTGCATTCCATACAGAATGTAAGATTTTTTAAATAATATGTGCAACCTCCTGGCTATAAGTAACATATGTGCAATGGTATACGACCCATACCGTGCAACCTCCTGCTTTCTTGGTTCAGCTGGCCATACCGTCCTGCACACTTCTAGGTTCAAAATATATGTTCTTTCCTACATAGATTTATACAGTGTCGATTTAGACCATTAACTCTTTCTCCGAAGCTTTCAACAACCCGTTGGGCTCAATCATTAGTCTGCTATTCTCATATGCAAACTATATTAGTATAGATGTGCATTAGTAATTATATGCAAACTACTATTTTCACATATTAACTTCATTTTTTCAAAAGATATCATTGTTGTAGTAATAAATCTGGGCCCTACAAACTACAAAATTGATTATCTACTAGGTGTTAGGGAGTTAGCCCTAAAGCATACGAGGTATGCAGTACTCCATTTACATGCGTAACATAAAATTTAATTTAAAATTGATTATATACCTTGCAACAAAAAAAATGCATTTTCCTAAATTATATATGACTAATTGTGTGCAGAAATCAAATTGGGTTCATACGCGTTTACGAGGATGTTGCAGAGATATATACGCGATATCTGATTGCATCTGAGCTTGGGAGATACATTTTGATCGTCACCGTTCTTGAGGTGGATCATGCCTCCAGTAAGTGCAGTAAATTTTTTATGTTTTTTGTATAGCCTTCTGTAAATATCTAAACATATAATTACATATTATATGTAATGATATATTCATATTATGACGTTGTTACATAACAGTCAGTCTCACCACCACAAAGGACTTAGACATATTCATTGCAGACTATATCGATTTTGGTGTGCTCAATGGTATATTATGCTAATTCTCTCATATTCCACCTCACAAATATAAAATTATCGGGTTCAAATTTTATCTTTTTATTATTGTTCTGTATGCAGATATGAGCTATACATTACATCACGACCCAAGCACTCATGATTACATCAAGAATGCTTTATTTTTTAGGAAAGGTGATATCAAATCAAAGAAATCATTTAACAACAACAAATGCGTACAATTTTATGCAATCAAAACTCATGACCAAGGATATATAATCAATGCTTTTGACGTAGATTCCACGTGTACGCTTACTAGTTAATCTATATTAGTGATTGTGTGTACGGATTTGTGTGATCCCTCCCTTGCCACACCAAGGCAGATTTCTATTTATGGAACAGGTCATGGAATATATGGATCATTGTTGTTATGAAACCTAGAAGGTTCCGGTGTGGGCAAATACCAGAACTGCTCTTGATGGGCTTAGACTATAAATAGAGAGGCATTGTACCATGTAAATAGATCTGAGAATGAATAAAGATTACACTCTGGTATTATCTCTTAACTATGTCTCCTGTGATTGATCTATTATATTTATGTGATTGATCTATTATATTCATGTGATTGATTGCATAAATTATATTGCCGTTCATTGATTCTACACCAATTTCTTTAACAATTTTCTCTGGCAGAAAACTGGTCACCACCAACTAGTTAATTACGTCATGACAGAGAGAGTAGTATAACACACGTGCTTTCTATATCCCCTCTGCACCGACAGGATTTCCTCTTCCGTGTGCATGAAATACTAATTTCACGCGATAAACGCAAAAGGAAATGCCAAATCATAAGCAGACGCTTCCGTGCGCAATTTATAGGAAGTAAGTCAAGTCGAGAGTTTCCAATAGACATTGCTTTTTGGGTTTGACTATTCATATTATTCGAGTTTTTTTTGTGCAAATTAAAATTATTCTGATTTTTAAACGTTGATCTTCGCACTAAGCTTTGCCAGAGACCAAGGCGAAGGTGCGCCGTAGCACAATTTAGGATGCAAATTCAAATATGATAAATTCAACTAATTTTCTCAAAAATTTTAGCTAAGCGTTGTTTATGACAATACTATGAGAGTTTTTTTAGTGGCTTATAACTGTGTAGCTGGCTGAAAAAATACTGTAGCTTACGAAGACTTATTTAGCATAATTAAATTTAAAAAATTTTAAAAATAGAAAAATCATGTTAGCTCATCACGTATAATACAAACAAATATGAAAAAAAAGACTGATAAAAAAACTCAAAAAATCAAAAAGTAAAAAAGACGAAATTTATAAATAATATAAAATAAATTAGAAGCCAGAAATTAAGCCGAATTGAACGGGCGGCTTCGTGCATGCATCAAACCGTGACCGTATACATGTCAGTGATGTCACATTCAAAAGTCACTGCACAAGCGCTTACATGAGTACGAGTCATGCTGTATGTCTAAAGGAAAAGGTCTTTGCTGTCTATAGTATTGTCTTTTCAGTATTTATGCTTAATTGAATGCAGCAGAATTCATACTTCTAAAAAATATGGGCTAAATCATTTCAAATAATTAGGATTGCAACCCCGCAGAATACTATGTTGTCTATATATAACCAAAAGTAAGCGGATAGTTGTATGTTCCGATCAGCTTAATTAATTTATACAAATTGAAACTCACTAAAATATGGCCAGTTCTTTTCTGTTCTTTGGAGCTTTCTGTTATTTGTTACAGTTAACGTATATAATCAGGGGCGGACTCTTCCTTCGGGCGAGGTCGGGCAGTTGCCTGAGCTCTAAGAAGCGATGTGGACTGTCATTTAGCCCAGACGCCTAGTAGAAGTGAGCGAAGCAGAGCGGCAACCGAGCAAATGAGTGAGCAGAGCAGAGCAGCCGAGTGGACCTAGGCCCAAGCACGTCGTCCTAACCCTAGACTCGTCAGGGAGCGCAGCGGTGGCCGACCGCCATGGGGGCCCGATGGCCGCCTCCTATTCAGATTTCAATTCTGGCAGATGGAGATCGGCAACCACAACCCCACCTCCGCCGCCATGGATGGTTACAAGGTACACGCTCACCCCTTACTTGAGCATTAGGGGTGGATATTTTTATACCGAAATTGGAATACCTAACCGAAAACACCGAAAATTACTGTTTATTCAGTGTATGGTATTCGGTGCAGTTTATATTTTCACGCTATTTGGTTTTTGGTGCGGTTTTTAAGTCACGAAAACTGAATTAACCAAATACCAAAATATTATTTTTCCTTATGTGAATTGTAGTAGACAAAGGCTATTCTCATTTAATTTTGTAAGTATTTTTCAACATTTCAAAAGGAAGAATATTAGTAGTTTCTAGAGATATCATTCGCTCAAAAATAAATCCGATATGATAACACTAGATTAAAGAATGTTATTATACGTTAAAGCGTTGTGCATATTTTGGTTAACGAAAAAACCGAATTAACCAACCCGAAATAATTCAGTTAATTAGGTTTGGTTTTCTATTTTAATATAGTTAATTTGGTTGTCAATTTTATAAAACCAAAATATTTTTACCGAATAAATCGAATATCCACCCCTATCGAGCATTAGTATTTAGTAGCCGGAGATCAAGAATTAGATTGTTTCCTGCGGCCGGCAGGTGGTGGTGCCGACGCACCCGCTGATCAGCCACTAGGTCTCCGTCCTCCGCGATCAGGCCACGCTCTCACACGCCTTCAGTGAGTGATTTTTATCCGCTAATTTGATTCTTGGCCTGGTGTGTAATGTTTATGAGTTCTGATTTATGTTTCTTTCTGACTTCTTGCTTGCTGGTGAAAATTTTGGGTAGGAAGTGCTATGGGGGAGCTCGGGAGATTGCTCATCTATGAGGGAACCTGGGATTGGCTAGTATCTTCGTAAGTCTTAAGTAGATGGGAATGCTACATTTGTTGTCGTCGATATGTGTTTTGAAATTAGCCCTTCAGATGTTTATGTAAAAAATGAAATAAAAATGTTAAATAACTGATCGCTGTATTGACAAAAATAAAACTATGAAAGTATGGGTGAGAAAAGATGTGTTTGTCATCTCAAAGCATCCAATTTGCTAGTCGAATGTTTTTTTGTAGCACCCTGAAAATGAAAATGAAAAGTAATCACACAGTGTTACAAATCCCGTTAATGGCTCTATTAGCATAAAACCAAATTAATTATCTTTCCTTTAATCAAGGTTGAGGAGCTAATTAAAAGACATCCTCTTTTCTTTTCACTTGCCTTTCCCTGCGCAAGCTTCCACATGTTTGTTCCTCCTCTCTTGTGTCTCTTGCTGTGTTTTTTCTAAATCCTAAATTGATTATATGGAGGTTTTTTGTCTATGCTCTATTCCTCTGTCTTATCCGTGGTGCCGCTCATAAGGCCATTCTCAGTTGAGAGTTTCATGACGTTGTTTCCAAAACTGTCACATCATGTAAAATGAAATGAAACATGGATGAAATATCCATCCTCAATGCATAGTTTCATTCTATTGTTTCATAGACATTTAATTTCATGACTCATATAGAGTTGGTAATCGTGTCAAGAGAGTTTCATCTAGATGAAACTCACTTCTTTTCTCTCTTCTTAAAAATATTGCTATATCATCAAAAATACCTATGTGGCAGCCTATTAAATGTAGATGAAACTCCCACTGAGACTGGCCTAATACATAATGAGGCTACATGGTAGGGATCTATTTATAGACTCCACTTCCAGGTGTTACAAAGTGATCCAACTGTTTCTGGTATCCCGTGAGACTCTTGAACCATATCACCAACCACGATCAAACAGACCAGTTTTATGAGTCTAAAATATATTAGTCTCAAGCACACATGTGTGAGTCATGCGCTATGATCAGATTGTTTGAGATCAATTTCAATATAATTATGTGGATCAATAGTCTGCAGAGTTGATCCTACAAAATAAATCCAGCTATTTCACCCTGTGTGGATACTGGCCCTTATGATTGGAAGCGGATGGTGGCCCATTTATGGCCGGAGATTGACGAATGGTTAGTAAGGCCAGTCTCAGTGGAGGTTTCATGTCTCAGTTTTCAACACATCCATATTTTGGAAACAGTGCAGAAGAGTTTCATCCCCATGAAACTCTCTCTACTCCCATGAAACTTTTATCATCTCTCTCTTCATCAATACAGTGCCATGTCAGCGTATTTAATGCCCATGAAACTTCATGAAACCCCCACTGAGACTGGCCTAACGCTCATTCCACCACACAGGCACGTTAATTTCCCGGTCGTTCTAATTGCTTTGGATTGTCTCTTCTAAGCAAGGCGCACGGAGCAATTGTCATCGTCAAACTGAAAACGGCTTTGCGCTAACTTCATTCAGATAATGGCGCCGAATGTTGCACAAGCAGGTTCTGCTCCTACGAGCTTCTACTTCTTGTTTCTACCTTCTTAATTTTATCTTTTTAAAATATTTTAGCTTGTTTGGTTTTTTCTCTTATTTATTTGCATTGTTCGTGATTGTGATGATATAACTTTTTTACCTTTTATTTATTTAAATTTAAGTACGCTAAAAAAATTAACATCAGCTATAGTATATTTTCAGTTGCTATAGTATAAAAAGCTAAAGGCCTGAGTTTATAAATCCAAATGAGGTGCTACATTAATTTAATGTTACACCGTGGTGCAAGGGATCATGCGTAATGGCGATAAACTTCGTAGCATGGATCTCCAAGATACAGGTTGGAACTAGAGATGGCAATGGGTACCCGAAACCCGATACCCGGTGGGTTTTTACTCTATTAGGGCATGGGTCTGAGTCAATTTCCTAACCCATGGGTCTCTTAATGGGCAAAAATCCCAACCCATCGGGTCTGCGGGTTCGGGTACGTTCCTATAGTACCCAAATCCGTAAACCCATGGGTAATATAAACCCGATCCATAGGAGTTATAAACCCAGGCTCGCAGCCTCCCAGGCAAACCAGCCCAGCCTATAGCCCATTAGCCATTTAGCCCCAAGCCCCCAAATCCAATGCGGCAATGCCCCATTACCCATACGGCTAACCCTAGCTAGCACTCGCCACGG
This sequence comes from Dendrocalamus latiflorus, assembly GCA_017311315.1. NCBI lineage: Eukaryota > Viridiplantae > Streptophyta > Magnoliopsida > Poales > Poaceae > Dendrocalamus > Dendrocalamus latiflorus. Next base: position 3,557,517 of record CM029643.1, on the reverse strand, counting down.
TCACTACTCACTCCTCCCCAGTCCCCACCCCGATTCAACAGCCGCCGCAGCGGCGGCGCATCTAGCGCTCCGTGCTCGGTTTCCGGCAGTCTCCACGCTCGCCCTCCCGTCCCACAGCTCCCGCTCCTGCTCCCGTCACTCTCGCCGCACGCTCGTCCTCCCGCACGCCCTCGCCATCGCCTCGCCTTCCAGTTCAGCCCGCCGCCCCCACGCCGCAGCCAACGAACATCACAGCAGTAGACCCTTAGCCATGGCGCTGCCATCCGGCTCCAACGAAGATGGCTGGTGAACTTTTTCCTCCTCTCTATTAACCATTGTTGCAGCTCGCATTACTGACCCGACGGGTGACCCATGGGTACCCGTTAACCCAGTGGGCATGGGTCTGGGCAAAAATTTGCACCCGTCATGGGCATGGGTTTTTTAGCGGGGACGTCCAACTTTGATGGGCACGAGTTTGGGATAGCAAAACCCAGCGGGTTTATGCCCATTACCATCTCTAGTTGGAACAGAAGTAGCACAATCTTGTAGAACAAGTACATGCTGACTATGCATGCATGTAGGCAATGCGAAGGTTAGTAAACGCTCGCTCGCTGAAGCAGACATGACAGCAATACATAAACAAAAGAAGCAGAGCATGTGCTGCAAGTCTATGCAGTGGTTATTAATATTCTATATACTGAACCAGTGGTTACATCGAAACAGAGCGCGTGCTAGCTGCAAGCAGGCAGAATCAAACGGCATGGAACTCATTGCAAACGAGGCCAAGTGTCGCTAATTACTTTGTTAGTTGTAACTGTTGTTTAAGAAAACACAAAGCATCCACCCCCGCGGCCGGGCTCACATACTTCAAACGCGTTTCTTCAATTCGAGCGTTCATTATCGGCTAAGTTCTACAGATCATCGTCTGCAAAAGAACAAAAAGAACATTGGGCTTATTTAGCAACGGTTGTGGTTTATGATTTTTGGTTGAAAATTTTGAATTTTGGCTGTTTACGGTACGCATTACGGAGAGAGATATTCACTTACGATTTTAATTAATACGGATATTAAAATTTTAACATATATATTATTTAACTTATAGATTCCGTCTTGAAAAAATAGACCATTAAAAAAGAACAGGCTCGACACGGGCGCGTTGATGAGTCCTCAGTGTCCTTATCACCGATGGCATCAGAACCTAGGTCAGCACTCTTGTGAGGTTATCTGGAAGCTAGTGAATTGTCATACGTGCCGCTGCAACCTAACGCCATCTGTCGTTTTCGATACAAGCATCACTGCTATGGTGGGCAGGGCATTAAAAATGCATGGCAGTAGTGCTCGTACTGCCGCTCTTTTTTTTTCTCCTTTACTGCGTCCTTCTAGAAATGTTCACTGTTGTACAACAACCCTATTTGATTTTCTAGGCTCTATGTTTAAGGTTTTTATTGTAGTAACTAACTATAAAATGATAGTCTTTTAAAACGAAATCTATAGATTGATTTTAGTAGATATTATATTAACTTCAGTTATATCGACCAAAATTACATTCGACTGTCTTTCTTTTTATACTCTCGCACGAATAGCTAGAATTCAAAAACTATAGACCAAAAGTCATAAGTCACAATAAAAAATTGACCCAGATTCTCGACAACTGAGGAAGGGAAGTCAATTGGAATCGCTCCATCCAGCTAGGTCGGTCGGTTGCGATTCGTTGGTTAATGTATGAATCAGCTTCTTGTAGACCCTGTGGCCGCTCGGATCGGATGACACTGATTATGACCCAGCTCCAAATGATTTCAGTTTCTGGTTTTCTGACTTTTGGCATATTTAAGCTAGAAGTCACTTGAAACGCGTCGGCTTCTAATTTCAGTTTTTTGATTATTTTTGGTCTTATTCCTTTGTATTATGTAACTGTTTTTTTCCTTTCTTTTTTTAAATTAATAACTTAGAAAAGCTAACAGCTAATATAATACAATTTCAATCAAAAGTTAACAATCAAAGTCATAAGCCAAAAAATTATGCTCTTTGGAGCGGCCCTTAGTTGTCTTCTACTTAAATACGCCATGGATATTATTCACGTGTTATTACGATTTAAACACTACAATACAATCGTATTATAGTGCTGAAAGCTGCATGAAAATATAGTAGCCCCGAAATGCCACGCGAAAAACCCACACTACGAACGATTGGCTGACTAGTTCTTCTAGAAGCCGCAAGGGCGAGACGACGCGGCTTTCCGTGTCGGGGTGGGCCTCCAGTCCAGGGCAGTTCGATCCAGCCAAACCGCACGTTCCCAACAGTGAACATCAAGGTGGTGCACGTCCGGGCCGAACTCGCGTGCGTCACCGCTGATCTCACAACGCCCACTCTCCCCGCCACGCGCGTGCCCACGAAGCCAACTGGTACTGGACGACTCGAACCACCAACGCGATATAAATACCACCACCTCTCGACTGGGTTCTCACAACAGAAAACACACATTTCTCAGCCTCAGCTAGTCATCAAGCAGTCTCACAACTTCTCGATTGATTCCTCTCCGGCCGTACGTGCAAACTGACCCGAGTCCTGAGTGACTACCATGGGTTTCCTATGGATGGTGGCGGCGGCCATGACGGCGGTGCTGGCCTCGTGGGCGTTTAACGTGCTGGTGTACCTCGTGTGGAGGCCGCGTGCGATCACCAAGAAGCTCCGGGCGCAGGGCGTGGACGGGCCGGACTACAAGTTCTTCGTCGGGAACCTCGACGAGATCAAGCGGCTCCGTGCCGAGGGCGCCGGCGTCGTGTTGGACGTCGCCTCCCACGACTTCGTCCCCATCGTGCAGCCGCATTTCCGCAAATGGATCTCCCTCTACGGTACGTGATACGAACCACAGACAGGGCCGGCCCTGGAGGGGGGCGAGAGGGGCGGCCGCCCCGGGCCCCCAAAATCCAGGGGCCCCCCATATACTATGTAAAGTATATACATGTTTTGAAGATTTATCTTGGACTTTTTAGCCACCGTAGTTGGTCCACATACGAATTATTATTTTTGTTATGGTTGATATGGCAATCAATTGATTGAAAAGTAGATTTCAAGAACTCCAAACATTTGGAAGTATATTTGAATTTTTAATGAGTTCAACAACATTAAAGTCATTGGATCGAACTGAATTAAAAGAATGTTGTATAAAATTTGCAGAAACTTTCTCTCTAGATGGTTCGTCTGATGTTGAGTTAAATGATCTAATTATGAGTTAAGTGTTATGCATTTGACTTTATCAGATAAACCAATGTCTGCTATGGAGATCTTTGAGATTGTCAGAGAAGCGGATTGTTATCCTAATATTTCTATTGCTTATCGGATTTTATTTACTATGCCTGTGACTGTGGCATCAGCTGAAAGAAGCTTTTCAAAGTTGAAATTGTTGAAGAATTATTTGAGGTCAACAATGTCTCAAGAGAGGTTAAACGGTTTGGCAACTTTATGTATTGAGAAGAAATTATTGGATGAAATTGATATCAATACCATCATCAATGACTTCGCATCTAGAAATGTTAAAAGAAAATTTTAAGGTAATATCTATAAACTCTTTGATATGAATTTTTTTAATACATAACGTATTTTAAGTGTTTATTGGTAAAATTACACACACGCGCACACACACACACACACACATATATATATATATATGTGTGTGTGCGCGCGCGCGTATGTATGTAGATTTATATTTAGATATTTAGTTAAGGCCTCTATTTCTAGTTTCGCCCCGGGCCCTTAAAATCCTAGGACCGGCCCTGACCACAGACCAAAACTTGTTGCTTAACTCGACCGCACTTGTTCTCGTGTTCTTACGTGGTGAGTGCTCTGCCGTGGTACGTGCTGCAGGACGGACGTTCGTGTTCTGGTTCGGGGCGAGGTCGAACGTGTGCGTGGCCGACGTGAACATGGTGAAGCAGGTGCTCTTCGACCGCACGGGGCTGTACCCCAAGAATCTCATGAACCCGCACATCGCCCGCCTGCTCGGCAAGGGGCTCGTGCTCACTGACGGCGATGAGTGGAAGCGCCACCGCAAGGTCGTCCACCCAGCCTTCAACATGGACAAGCTCAAGGTATGTACAATAATTTGTGCGGCGTGTTACATTAAGGAAACTAACTCAAAGCCACCACATGTTGACGTGTGTGCTGTGTATTTTCTTAAGTACTATATGTAAGGCGTGATTTTTGCTGACTTCTTGTGCAATGACGTTTGCCACGACAGATGATGACAGTGACCATGTCCGATTGTGGTCGGTCAATGTTGTCGGAGTGGGAAGCAGAGTTGGAGAAAGGCGGAGAGGTAGAGATTGAGTTGAGCAGCCGGTTTGAGGAGCTAACCGCCGATGTGATCTCGCACACGGCATTCGGGAGCAGCTACAAGGAGGGGAAACAAGTCTTTCTGGCGCAGAAGGAGCTTCAGTTTCTTGCCTTCTCCACCGTCTTCAACGTCCAAATCCCAGGGTTCAGGTAAATACAGCTTTTTAAATTCCCCCTCCCTCTCTGTTCAACTCAACACACAATATACAGATTCGGAGAGCAGAAATTAATCGACGTGTGTTTTGTGAAATTAATCAGGTACCTTCCAACTGAGAAGAACCTGAAGACATGGAAGCTCGACAAGAAGGTGAGGGGCATGCTCATGGACATCATCAAGAGCCGGCTCGCCACCAAGGACACCACGGGCTACGGGAACGATCTGCTCGGGCTAATGCTGGAGGCCTGCGCGCCGGAGCACGGTAAGAACCCTCTGCTGAACATGGACGAGATCATCGACGAGTGCAAGACCTTCTTCTTCGCTGGACACGACACCACCTCGCACCTGCTCACCTGGACCATGTTCCTTCTGAGCACGCACCCGGAGTGGCAAGAGAAGCTCAGGGAGGAGGTGCTGACGGAGTGCAGCAAGGAGGTCCCCACTGGTGACATGCTTAACAAGCTGAAGCTGGTCAACATGTTCCTCCTAGAGACCCTGAGGCTGTACGGCCCCGTCTCGCTCATACAGAGGAAGGCAGGTTCGGATCTTGAGCTCGGCAGCATCAAGGTGCCCGAGGGAGCCATACTGTCGATCCCTATCGCGACGATTCACCGCGACAAGGAGGTCTGGGGCGAGGACGCTGATGAGTTCGAGCCCCTGAGGTTTGAGAACGGAGTGACGAGGGCGGCGAAGCACCCCAATGCGCTGCTGTCCTTCTCCAGCGGGCCGAGGTCATGCATCGGGCAGAACTTTGCGATGATCGAGGCCAAGGCCATGATCGCCATGATCCTGCAGAGGTTCTCGTTCTCACTGTCCCCCAAGTACATCCATGCGCCAATGGATGTGATCACGCTGCGTCCGAAATATGGGCTTCCTATGGTCCTCAAGAGCCTGGAGATGTAGAGATGTGCGTATGGTGCTACGTTTCATATATGTAAGGTTTTGTATTCATTTGATAGGGGTTTCGTACTTCATTGTATTCTAGTCTCTAGATAATCTTTGTTCATTATTTCGTTGTCTCTATTGGTACTTGGATGTGTAATATACCTCATATGTACAAAAATCGGATGCCAGGAGCTTATCTTGTTGGTTGTATATAAGAAGTTTGGGATTTATTGCTCATCAGAAGTGTTCAGCGACAACCTTAAAAAAAGTGTTCAGCGGCATGAAAGTCTGAATCCAAGGTCAAAACGATTCCGGAATACAAACTTATTAAGTAACCGGCTGATCGTCATAGTTGCTTTTTGCGGAGAATTACTTGCTTACCAACTTACCAAGTAACCGGTTGACCGTCCCAGTTGCTTTTTGCGAAGAAATACTTGCTTTCTCAACGAAGAAATACTTGCTTTCTCAAGGACAGTTGGGGTAGTGGAGACCCAGTCGGCCTATTGCATAAGTCTAATAATCGTGTTACTATATGACTGATCTAAAAGGGTTATTACAAGAAAAATAACGATATTATCTATGTGTTTGTAGACCTAAATAGGTGTATTTATGTAAGAAGTTTCCTCATGACTATAAATATACACATAGACATCATGAAAGGTGAGGTTCATTTTTTACACGAGACATGTTTATATAACACAAATCTCTATACCCATCTCCATAGTTTCGAAGGCTCTGAATAGACCCTACGTGGCCTCTCTATAGCCTTATTGTTCACTGTTGGCCTACAATAGCAACAACTTCGTAGCATGGATCTCCAAGGATATAGGTTGAAACAGTTTGGTCGTTTGCAAGTGATGACAATTTGGAGGGATCTGGATGTATGAGAGGTTTGCCAGCAAGTCATTGGGCCCATATAGAAGATGGCGAATTATGAGCAATGCTTCTTTGCAAAGGAAGCGGGAAACTTCATGAAAGATGATAGGGGAGTATTTTAGTAAATTACTTAATACCAAAAAGGTGACGGTGTGTGAAACCGCAGTATTGGTCTAAGTGGTTTAGGTCTTGTATATAATGAAAATGTGAAGTGGATCAAGTGTTGATTCACGAATATGTTAATAGACGTGAGCGTTTTGAGAAGCGTGTATATGTAAGTGTAAAACCTTATATGGTATTGGATTAACGGATTAATTTATATAAATGAATGAAATCCAACAAGAGGTGCTAGTTAGTGTTTTCCTTGTGAGCCTCCATATATAAGGAGAGAGAGAAAGAGGTGACTAGGTTAAGCTTTTGGGGAGTTTAGTTCAAGCCGTTGAAAGAGAGTTAGGGTTTGTCGGTGTTTTAATACCAATCTTACGTATGATTTGTTTATATGCAGGGAAACTCTAGAAAACTCGGACTATAAACATGCAGAGTAGAGGCACAGAGATTTTTATATAGGCTCGGGCCTTCTCCTCATAGAATAGTAACCCTACGTTCTGTGTGGCTATTACTCAGAGAATTGTTTACAACTAAGAGAGTAATGTGAATTGCCTAGCACTATCACCTGATCTGATGTGTTTCGATCTCTTTCTCTCTGGCGTTAACCTTTATATAGTTGACAAAGCGACGGGCATTGTCCTATGCCAAAAGATGTCTCAACACTTCAGGAGATAACCGTCTAGCAAAAGTTATTGTCAAAGAGATGTGGTGGCCTGTTCGTCATGCGTTGATTGTTGTCAGAGAAAGATCATGTGCAATTATTAAGAATAAGCGCACATTCTAACCACCTTGTCAAACAGACCCACTATGTAGTTGATTATCGTAGACAAGCCAATCGAATATAGACTAGTCGCAGGAAGGTCTGCAACCACGAGGTGGTTGCCGGAGAACTCATGATTTATATAGTCGTAGAAGGGCTTACGAGTATGTGGTCGTAGAACGATTTACGACTAAGTGGTCGTAGAAAGATTTACGACTAAGGTGTAGTCGTAGAAAGACTTACGACTAACAAGTGATCATAGAAAAACTTATGACTACCATATGAAATATCTCTCTTATCGATAAGGGTATACTCAAAGAAATAATGGCGTAATAATTTAGAGGATTATTATATCCTCATTATCTAGCCCTTCAATTTCAAGTGAAAATAACTTACTTGAGAAAGTGAAGTCGTAGACGGGAGATGGTTGAAAGTAAAGCCTTTTCGATTCTCATTGACCAAAAGTGAACTTAGTCAATATGGTAATTTCGTTTGAGTTGTGAAGACATACGAACTTCAAACAGAGGAATAAGTGAATTCCAATCGACTTCCATTGATCTGTCCGCCAGATTGATTCCCGATATAGTTGTTTAGCTTCCGAGATGAACAACTCACACGGTTATAAAAGTTTACCGTGAGGTAACTTTCCCCTTCTTCTCCAATCTGTTTTGAGCTTTCCACTGCCGACTAGGTCGTCCTCAATCTCTTCCAAATCCCCAATCATCCACTTGACAAAAATGACTAAGTTTTCATTAAATTGGCCGGTATCAGAGATGGATGATGCAAACTTGAAGGCATTGGAGGATGCTGAGAAGATTCCTCCATAGAGATTCATCAAGTAGATCGAAACTATCGAAAAACATTGACCATCAGGACAGATTGGAAAAATTCTACCTTCGTCTCCCTGCTCATCCCTTCCTTACCATAGTACTCAAATACTTTGGAGTCGAATTGGTGAACTTGGTTCTGAATTCGATTACCATGCTCAGTGTATTCGTATATTTATGTGAAGCATATTTGGGTATTCCACCAGACCTCAAGCTCTTTTGGTATTACTATGAAATGAGCAGACAGACCGGAATCACTAGGAGATGTAGCTTAAAGCTCCACGATGGCAAGGCGGAGCTGTATATCCAGATGTTCACTTGGTCTTTATGGTCAAATTGGAAGAAGTAGTGGTTCTACTATAAGACGATCAGTAAAGATAGCCTTCTTTCATGGGGAAGGCGGCAGAGAAGACAACTTCATGGAATTTGATCCCGAAGGTCCTTACTCAGATCTTTCATGGGAAAGGCTGTCGTTCCCCTTTCCATCCTTCCCCTGCTGCTCCGAGCGCCCCCATCGAGCGGTTCCTTGCGGACGTAGCTACCGTGCTCGAGCAACCGACTTCTAAGATCAAGGTACCCTTCTACTATGATATTGAACCTCACTCAGTAGGTGATTCTCGAGGCTTTATCAAGAAACTCAAAAAGGAAAACTGGAAATATTTTGTATCTTTTGTGAAGGAGACTGTTATGGTGGCAACAGTTGTGATTGAAAAGGAGACAACCTTTCAAGTAGTCGAATCTGGTATCGACCACCAGGAGGGGCAAGAGGAAGAAAGAGTAGTAACTCTTGCTCAAGACCTTCGATTAGATGTGGTCGAAGGTGCACAAGACTTTTGACCAGACATAGTCGAAGGAGCTCTCATTCCTCCGCGACCAGAAGTGGTCAAAGAGAGGAAATCAAAGAAACTAATCTTTGAAAAAGTTTATTCTAAATTCACGCTCAAGGCTACGACATCGAGGTATAAAAATACAAGTATAAATATTGTATTTTACCTCTAGATCCGTTTAGATGCCAACTTACTTCTTTGCAATTTTAGCCCGACTTCTCCGCTCCTCAAAGATGCTTCTGTCAAGAAGCCCCTTATGGCTCTACCTGCAGCTAAAAAATTGGTGGAGATGGTGGTCGAGGAAATGACCATTGCAGCAACAGAGGTTGCAGCCAAGGCTGTGAAGTCTATGACCATAGAAATGGTCATAGCAAAAGAAGTTCAAGCGACAAAAGAGAAGGTAGAAATACCTGGTCAGGAGGTTGGAGATCCTTCCGACCACCATGCCGAGGAGGAAGATATCAGGGATGCTCTCCCTTGTTCACGATAAGGTACAGCCAGAGAAAAAGAAGATCAATTTAACTTCTTCTCTACATTATTAACCCTTCGTTTGTAGAGAAATCTTCTTCTGATTGACCTCGGAGCCAAGTTCCATACCCAAGACATACCTAACAAGGGGAACATCTTCGATGATGAATGCCTTGAGAATATGTGGTGGAACAAAGTTGATCAACTCAATCAACTTAAAGATTCTCGATTGGTACTTGCTATGTTTGCTCGTAGGAGTATGAATGTAAGTATTGAATACTTAAACATTCATACTTGGTTTCTTAATGCTTCTCACTATCCTTCTTCATTTAGAGAATGATAAAAGGCATGTCAATTATGGCTGAGTACCACAGACAGTTCACGCTTCTACGACATGAAAATGCTGAGCTTTCCAAGAAGGTAGGGGCATTGTAAGTTACCGTAGCACATGTCTAGGAACACCACACCAGTCAGTGAGCCAGTTGCAAAATCATCCAGACCCAACCAAACCGAACAACATCGCCATCATCATATCGATGTAGACTGCCTTTTGCACAACACGGTGTTTCTAGTTACCTGCTTCATTGAGCGGAGCCACACCGTACCCCGCCTTACACCTGGAGGAGCATGAGGAAGATGAAGAGTAGCTGGGGCCCGACGATGAGGCGAAGCCCCACCGCGCACCCATGGACTTGAAGGAAGTTGGTTAGGACCGAGAGGGCAGCACGAGAATGCTGACCAGGACCCATGAGAGCGGCATGGTGCGAGGAAGCTATCCAGGAGGGCGGTGGCACAAGGCGAAAGTGAGAGGTGCTGGCCTGGTGTGGAAGGCGGCGTAGGGTTTGGCTTCAACTTTTGGCATTGCACGGCCTGTTTTGTGCAAGGCGAGCGTGACTCAGCCACACAGGGGTGGGCTGGGAGGAGAATGGACGTAGCCACGCAGGGGTTGGGTTAGGAGGTGAGCACGACACAGCCATACGTCGGACTGCCTGATGAGTGGGCTGGGCTACTGAGAGGAGTATGGGCTGAACAACTACCTTAGCTGGGTTACATATACCTAGGCTATACATTAAGATTTTCTTCATGCCTTAGGTTGAAGCCCTTATTGTCATGGGTCTAATTCCGCCCCGACTGATGGCATCATAACCTAGGTCAACACTCTGTCAGGTTATCTAGAAGCTAGTGAATAGTCATCTGTCGTTTTCTATACAGTAAAAACAGTAGTGCTCGAACTGCCGCTCTTTTTTTCTTCTTTATTGTGTCCTCTAGAAATGTTCTCTGTTGGACATAAACCCTGTTTGACAAGTGAGGAAGGGAAGTCAATTGGAATCGCTCCACCCCGCTGGGTCCATCGGTTGCGATCCGTTGGTTAATGTGCGAATCAGCTTCATGTAGCCCCACGTGGACACTCGGGTCGGATGACACTGATTATGTTGTCGTGTACTCAATTACGCCATGGACATTAAGAGGTTCACCTGTTATTATGATTTAAACTATAGTAGTCCCGGAACGCCAAGGGAAAACCCACACTAGGAACGATGGCTGACTAGTTCTTCCCGAAGCCGCAAGGGCGAGACGACGCGGCTTTCCGTCTCGGTGTGGGCCTCCCCAGTCCAGGGCAGGACGGCAGTCCGATCCAGCCAAACCGCACGCTCCCAAGAGAGAACATCAAGTTGGTAAACATCAAGTCACCGCTGATCTCACACGCCCGCGCGGCCCCCTCTCCCACCCACGCGCGTGCCCACCAAGCCAACTGGACGACTCGAACCACCAACGCGATATAAACACCACCTCCTCTCGACTGGATTCACACAACAAAAAACACACATTTCTCAGCCTCAGCTAGTCATCAAGCAGTCCGACAACTTCTCGATTGATTCCTTTCCGGCCGTACGTGCAAACTGACCCGAGTCCTGAGTGACTACCATGAGTTTCCTTCGGATGGTGGCAGCCGCCGTGGCGGCGGTGCTGGCATCATGGGCGTTCAACGTGCTGGTGTACCTCGTGTGGAGGCCGCGTGCGATCACCAAGAAGCTCCGGACGCAAGGCGTGGGCGGGCCGGACTACAAGTTCTTCGTCGGGAACCTCGACGAGATCAAGCGGCTCCGTGCCGAGGGCGCCGGCGTCGTGCTGGACCTCGCCTCCCACGACATCATCCCCATCGTGCAGCCACATTTCCGCAAATGGATCTCCCTCTACGGTACGTGATGCGAACCACAGAGCAAAACTTGTTGCTTAACTCGATCACAGTTGTTCTCGTGTTCTTACGTGGTGAGTGCTCTGCCGCGGTACGTGCTACAGGACGGACGTTCGTGTACTGGTTCGGGGCGAGGCCGAACGTGTGCGTGGCCGACATGAACATGGTGAAGCAGGTGCTCTTCGACAGCACGGGATTGTACCGCAAGAACCTCATGAACCCGCACATCATCCGCCTGTTCGGCAAGGGGCTCGTGCTCACCGACGGCGACGAGTGGAAGCGCCACCGCAAGGTCGTCGACCCAGCCTTCAACATGGATAAGCTCAAGGTATGTACGATAATTTGTGCGGTAACACGTTAAGGAAACTAACTCAAAGCCACCACATGTTGACGTGTGTGTTGTGTATTTTCTCAAGTACTATATGTAAGGCGTGATTTTTGCTGACTTCTTGTGCAATGACGTTTGCCATGACAGATGATGATAGTGAAAATGTCCGACTGTGGTCGGTCAATGTTGTCGGAGTGGGAAGCAGAGTTGGAGAAAGGCGGAGAGGTAGAGATTGAGTTGAGCAGCCAGTTTGAGGAGCTAACCGCCGATGTGATCTCGCACACGGCATTCGGGAGTAGCTACAAAGAGGGGAAACAAGTCTTTCTGGTGCAGAGGGAGCTCCAGTTTCATGCCTTCTCCACCGTCTTTAACGTTCAAATCCCAGGGTTCAGGTAAATACAGCTTCTTTAATTTCCCCCTCTCTCTGTTCAACTCAACACACAATATACAGATTCGGAGAGCAGAAATTAATCGACGTGTGTTTTGTGAAATTAATCAGGTACCTTCCAACTAAGAAGAACCTGAAGACATGGAAGCTTGACAAGAAGGTGAGGGGCATGCTCATGGACATCATCAAGAGCCGGCTCGCCACCAAGGACACCGCGGGCTACGGGAAGGACTTGCTCGGGCTAATGCTGGAGGCCTGCGCGTCGGAGCACGGCAAGAACCCTCTGCTGAACATGGACGAGATCATCGAAGAGTGCAAGACCTTCTTCTTAGCTGGATACGACACCACCTCGCACCTGCTCACCTGGACCATGTTCCTTCTGAGCACGCACCCGGAGTGGCAGGAGAAGCTCAGGGAGGAGGTGCTGACGGAGTGCGGCAAGGAGGTCCCCACCGGCGACATGCTTAACAAGCTGAAGCTGGTCAACATGTTCCTCCTAGAGACCCTGAGGCTGTACGGCCCTGTCGCGATCATACATAGGAAGGCAGGTTCGGATCTTGAGCTCGGCAGCATCAAGGTGCCCAAGGGAGCCATACTGTCGATCCCTATCGCGACGATTCACCGCGACAAGAAGGTCTGGGGCGAGGACGCCGACGAGTTCAAGCCCCTGAGGTTTGAGAACGTAGTGACGAGGGCGGCGAAGCATCCCAACGTGCTGCTGTCCTTCTCCAGCGGGCCGAGGTCGTGCATCGGGCAGAACTTTGCGATGATCGAGGCCAAGGCCGTGATCGCCATGATCCTGCAGAGGTTCTCGTTCTCACTGTCCCCCAAGTACGTCCATGCGCCGATGGATGTGATCACGCTGCGTCCGAAATATGGGCTTCCTATGGTCCTCAAGAGCCTGGAGATGTAGAGATGTGCGTGTGGTGCTACGTTTCATATATGTAAGGTTTTTATTCATTTGATAGGGGTTTCGTACTCCATTGTACTCTAGTCTCTAGATAATCTTTGTTCATTATTTCGTTGTCTCTATTGGTACTTGGATGTGTAATATACCCCATATGTACAAAAATCGGTTGCCTGGAGCTTATCTTGTTGGTTGTATATGAGAAGTTTGGGATTTATTGCTCATCAGAAGTGTTGAGCGACAACCTTAAAAAAATGTGTTCAGCGAAATGAAAGTCTGAATCCAAGGTCAAAACCAACCTCATGACAGAGAAAGTCTATATCCCCTCTGCAACTGCACCGACAGGATTTCCTCTTCCGTGTGCATGAAATGCTAATTTCACGCGATAAACGCAAAAGGAAATGCCAAATCATAAGCAGATGCTTCCATGCGCAAGCTGGACTCTATTATAGTTTGCCTCGGAATTTATAGGAAGTAAGTCAAGTCGAGAGTTTCCAATAGACATTGGTTTTTGGGTTTGACTATTCATATCATTCGAGTACTTTTTGTGCAAATTAAAATTATTCAGATTTTTAGACATTGATCTTCGCACTAAGCTTTGCAGAGACCAAGGCGAAGGTGCGCCGTAGCACAATTAAGGATTCAAATTCAAATATGATAAATTCAACTAATTTTCTCAAAAATTTTAGCTAAGCGTTCTTTACGGCAATACTATAAGAGCTTTTTTTGAGTGGCTTATGGCTGAAAAGCACTATAGCTAGCTGAAAAAACACTGTAGCTGACAAATGCTTATTTAGCATAATTAAATTTAAAAAATTTAAAAATAGGAAAAACATGTTAGCCCATCACGTATAATACAAACAAATACAAAAAAAGAACTAGCAAAAAATCTCAAAAAAAGTTAAAAGTATAAAAAAAGATGAAATTTATGAATAGTACAAAATAAGCTAGAAGCCATTCACATTCAAAAGTCACTGCACAAGCACTTATACATGAGTACGAGTCATGCTGTATGTCTAAAGGAAAAGGTCTTTGCTGTCTATAGTATTGTCTTTTCAGTATTTATGCTTAATTGAATGCAGCAGAATTCATACTTCTAAAAAATATGGGCTAAATCATTTCAAATAATTAGGATTGCAACCCCGCAGAATACTGTGTTGTCTACATATAACCAAAAGTAAGCGAATAGTTGTATGTTTCGATCAGCTTAATTAATTTATACAAATTGAAGCTCACTAAAATATGGCCAGTTCTTTTCTGTTCTTTAGAGCTTTTTGTTATTTGTTACAGTTAAGTATATAATCAGGGGCGGACTCTTCCTTCGGGTGAGGTCGGGCAGTCGCCCGAGCTCTAAGAAGCGATGTGGACTGTCATTTAGCCCAGATGCCCAGTAGAAGAAGTGAGCGAAGCAGAGCGGCAGCCGAGCAAATGAGCTACCAGAGCAGAGCAGCCGAGTGGAGCTAGGCCCGAGCATGTCGTCCTAACCCTAGACCCGTCAGGGAGCACAGCGGCGGCCGACCGCCAAGGGGGCCCGATGGCCGCCTCCTATTCAGATTTCAATTCCGGCAGATGGAGATCAGCAACCACAATCCCACCTCCGCCGCCATGGATGGTTACAAGGTACACGCTCACCCCTTACTTGAGCATTAGGGCTGGATATTTTTATACCAAAATTGGAATACCTAACCGAAAACACCGAAATTACGGTTTATTCGGTGTATGGTATTCGGTGTGGTTTATATTTTTATGCTATTTGGTTTTTGGTGCGGTTTTTAAGTCACGAAAACTGAATTAACCAAATACCAAAATATTATTTTTCCTTATGTGAATTGGTAGTAGACAAAGGCTATTCTCATTTAGTTTTGTAAGTATTTTTCAACATCTCAAAATGAAGAATATTAGTAGCTTCTAGAGATATCATTCGCTCAAAAATAAATCCGGTATGATAACACTGGATTAAAGAATGTTATTATACGTTAAAGCGTTGTGCATATTTTGGTTAACGAAAAAACCGAATTAACTAAACCGAAATAATTCGGTTAATTAGGTTTGGTTTTCTATTTTAATATAGTTAATTTGGTTGTCAATTTTAAAAAACCAAAATATTTTGTACGGAATAAACTGAATATCCACCCCTATCGAGCATTAGTATTTAGTAGCCGGAGATCAAGAATTAGAATGTTCTTGCGGCCGGCAGGTGGTGGTGCCGACGCACCCGCTGATCAGCCACTAGGTCTCCGTCCTCCGCGATCAGGCCACGCTCTCACACGCCTTCAGTGAGTGATTTTTATCCGCTAATTTGATTCTTGGCCTGGTGTGTAATGTTTATGAGTTCTGATTTATGTTTCTTTCTGACTTCTTGCTTGCTGGTGAAAATTTTGGGTAGGAAGTGCTATGGGGGAGCTCGGGAGATTGCTCATCTATGAGGGAACCAGGGATTGGCTAGTATCTTCGTAATTCTTAAGTAGATGGGAATGCTAAATTTGTTGTCGTTGATATGTGTTTTGAAATTAGCCCTTCAGATGTTTATTAAAAAATAAAATAAAATTGTTAAATAACTGATCGCTGTATTGACAAAAAGAAACTCCAGAAATTATATTGGAAATTTCCATTTACATTGGACAATAAATGATGAATTTTACTTGGTTTAGTATGTCATCATTGAGATGGTTTACCTCTTTCCATTGACAGTCGACAGTAACAAGGGAGATCCAGTCTCCTATGGGAACTCCTGTCATTGAATCCGTCAATCCCATGGAGTCTATCATGGTTTGCATTTCTGTAAAACATTTTTTTGTTGCAAATTTAGCATACTCTGATGTAGTAATTATTTAATGTTTTCTTATTTACATGGTTCTTGGTTCAGATTGTGCCTATTCTTGGAACAGGGCTTGCCCTCGAGGAGTTTGCACCATCAATTTCCATCAACTAGAACTTTCCATTTGGGTGAGAAAAGATATCATGTTTGTCATCTGAATTTTGAAAGCATCCAATTTGCCAGTCGAATGCTCAATTATAAATTTGCAGGATTGGTCATAATATAAACTATGAAAGTATGGGTGAGAAAAGATATCGTGTTTGTCATCTCAAAGCATCCAATTTGCTAGTCGAATGTTTATTTTTTTTGTAGCACCCTGAAAATGAAAAGTAATCACACAGTATTACAAATCCCGTTAATGGCTCTATTAGCATAAAACCAAATTAATTATCTTTCCTTTAATCAGGATTGAGGGGCTAATTAAAAGACATCCTCTTTTCTTTTCACCTGCCTTTCCCTGCGCAAGCTTCCAGATGTTTGTTCCTCCTCTCTTGTGTCTCTTGTTGTGTTTTTTCTAAATCCGAGATTGATTATATGGAGACTTTTTGTCTATGCTCTATTCCTTTGTCTTATCTGTGGTGCCGCTCACAATACATAATGAGGCTACATGGTAGGGACCTATTTATAGACTCCACTTCCAGGTGTTACAAAGTGATCCAGCTGTTTCCGGTATCTCGTGAGTCATGCGTCATGATCAGATTGTTTATGAGATCAATTTCAATATGATTATGTGGATCAATAGTCTGCAGAGTTGATCCTACAAAATAAGTTCAGCTATTCCACCCTGTGTGGATACTGGCCCTTATGATTGGAAGCGGATGGTGGCCCATCTATGGCCGGAGATTGACGAATGGTTAGTAACGCTCATTCCACCACACAGGCACGTTAATTTCCCGGTCGTTCTAATTGCTTTGGTAACGCTTGATTTAGTTCACAAGTAATGGCAGTCCTCAAAAATAAAAACATGCAGTTCTAAAAAAAAAAGTTCCAAGTGATGGCATGAGATGAGCTACAGATGATGACGCGTGGAGAACTGGAGTCTCTTTTCCCCCTTGAAACAGGCAATCCATTTGAAAGAAAAGATAGAAGAAGGCTGGGCCCTGAGTTAGGCCCGTACTCATTCCCTGTTTTGGGCATACTCGTGCAATACTCACGTGTATTTTCCTGTCTTCTTCCTTTTCTTTTCGTGTATTTTTCTTTACTAGTTTAAGTTTGTATATTACTTATCGTTGCGTGCCATATAATCCTGGTTGTGCAGTTGTGGATTGTCTCTTCTAAGCAAGGCGCACGGAGCAATTGTTATCGTCAAACTGAAAACGGCTTTGCGCTAACTTCATTCAGATAATGGCGCCGAATGTTGCACAAGCAGGTCCTGCTCCCACGAGCTTCTACTTCTTGTTTCTACCTTCTTAATTTTATCTTTTTAAAAATATTTTAGCTTGTTTGGTTTTTTTTCTCTTATTTATTTGCATTGTCCGTGATTGTGATGATATAACTTTTTACCTTTTATTTATTTAAATTTAAGTACGTTAAAAAAAACTAACATCAGCTATAGTATATTTTCAGTTACTATAGTATAAAAAGCTAAAAGCCTGAGTTTGTAAATCCAAATGAGGTGCTACATTAATTTAATGTTACACCGTGGTGCAAGGGATCATGCGTAATGGCGATAAACTTCGTAGCAGGGATCTCCAAGATACAGGTTGGAACAGAAATAGCACAATCTTGTAGAACAAGTATATGCTGACTATGCATGCATGTAGGCAATGCGAAGGTTAGTAAACGCTCGCTCGCTGAAGCAGACATGACAGCAATACGTAAATAAAAGAGAATTTTGGATATATTTGGACCTCTAAACACCCGAAATTCCATTTTTGGCCCTTAAATCAAAAAAAATTTCAAATCTGGACCCCTCCCGACCGCACGACCCACTCTCCGAGCGCACGATTCATTTTTTGACCGCACGACCCATTTTTTGACCGCACAATTCATTTTTTGACTGCACGACCCATTTTTTGACCGCACGACCCATTTTTTGTTGTCGGGAGGGGGTCGTGCGCTCGGAGAGTGGGTCGTGCGGTGTGGTACCGCACGACCCGTGGCGGACGCGCGGGGAACGCGCGGTCGGGAGGAATTCAGATTTGGAATTTTTTTGTTTGAGGGCCAAAAATGGAATTTCGGGTGTTTAGGGGTCTAAATGTGTCCAAACTTCAACAAAAGAAGCAGAGCATGTGCTGCAAGTCTATGCAGTGGTTATTAATATTCTATACTGAACCAGTGGTTACATCGAAACATATGCAAAAAAACAGAGCGCGTGCTAGCCGCAAGCAGGCAGAGTCAAACGGCATGGAACTCATTGCAAACGAGGCCAAGTGTTGCTAATTACTTTGTTAGTTGTAACTGTTGTTTAAGAAAACACAAAGCATCCACCCCCGCGGCCGGGCTCACATACTTCAAACGCGTTTCTTCAATTCGAGCGTGCATTATCGGCTAAGTTGTACAGATCATCGTCTGCAAAAGAACAAAAAGAACACAGTTACGACACGGGCTAAGTTCCTTATCACTGATGGCATCAGAACCTAGGTCAGCACTCTGTGAGGTTATCTGGAAGCTAGTGAATAGTCGTACATGCCGCTTCAATCTAACGCCATCTGTCTCCCCCTAATGCCGGGAAATATTCCTCATTGAATATGCAATCAGCGTACCTGGCCGTAAACAGGTCCCCTATGAAGGGCTCGAGGTATTTTATAATTGACGGAGATTTATACCCAACATAGATCCCAAGTTTCCTGTGCGGTCCCATTGAGTTACGCTGCGGTGGTGAGATCGGTACGTAAGTAGCGCAACCGAACTTTCGCAGATGGGAAATATCTGGTGGATTTCCATGTACTAATTGTAGCGGGGAAGTGCTATGATATGTAGTTGGACGCAATTGAATTAAGTCAGCAGCGTGTAAAACTGCATAACCCCAACATGACGTTGGTAAGTTACAATTCTGTAGTAATGGTCTTGCAATGAGCCTGATTCTCTTGATAAGAGATTTTGCTAAACCATTTTGTGTATTGACATATGGAACAGAGTGTTGAACTTGTATCCCAAGAGCCATACAATAATCATTGAAGGCATAGGATGTAAATTCAGCAGCATTATCCATTCGAATTGATTGAATTCGATATTCAGGATAATGCGCTCGTAATTGGATAATTTGACCAATTAACTTAGCAAATGCATGGTTTCATGTGGATAAAAGATACACATGTGACCATCTAGTAGATGTGTCAATGAGAACCATGAAGTATGTGAACAGTCCACACAATGATTGTATAGGACCACATATATCTCCTTGAATGCGTTCAAGAAATTTAAGTGGTTCAGCTCTGATTTTAAGATAAGAGGGTCTTAAAATCAATTTTCCGGTGGCACAGGAAGTGCACACAAAATCTGAGGATTCCGGAAATTTTGTTTTGTGGTATGTATGACCAATTGAATTGCTAATAATTTTCCTCATCATTCCAATGCCTAGGTGGCCAAGGCGATCATGCCATGTTTGGAATGTGTTAGTGTTTTGAAAAATTACTTTGTACGCAATATGTTGAACGAGTTTGATGTATGTATAGTACAATCTGGAGTTTAAAGATGGAATTTTTTTTCTAGTACTTGTTTACCATATCCATTGTGTTTCGTTAAGAGGAGATATTCCTCTTTGTTGTCATTTTGGGTTTCAACATGGAAACCATTCTGACGGATATCTCTATAACTAAGTAGGGTACGTGTTGAATCAGGATACAAGAGTGCATCCTCAATTTCCAATTGTGTACCATAGGGAGAGTGATAGAGGCGCGACCAGAGCCTACTATCGTTGCATCGCGTCCAGCGATGGTTAAAATATTTTCTTTCCTCCTAGTAAGAGTTAGGAAATATTTTGTGTCCCTAAGTATAGAGTTTGTGGTATCACTATCCATAAGGCATAATTCCTCCTCCATTGAATCGACTCCAAAAATCTATATACACAAAGAAGAATTTAATGAAATTCTTATAGTAGCATATATAGAATACATACAAACTTTATTTTACAATACCGAATATGTTCGATATATGATTGCAGCATACAAGCTTACAATATAGATGACAACATTATTTATATTACAACACCTTAATACTTATTAGCTATGGGAGTAGGAGTCTAACTGAGATCTCCAAACATGTCTTGAGAATGAAATTCTTCAAGTGTGTCCTCGGTGCACATGAGATCATCCTTCTGTGTAGAAGCACGTGTCTTTGAGTTCTTGAAGGAACTTTTGAGAACATCCGGCCGCATCATTGTTGGATGTGAGATTGAAGTATGCTTCAAATCTCTTCTCTTGAGCATTCTTGCCTTGAGCCAAAGACTTGAGATAGAGGTTCACAAGATGCTTCGGGGTGCGGCATTTCTTGGTAAGATGGTTGTAGCAACCACATTTTTGACAAATTTCAGTTTTGTCAACTCTCTTACCAGAATTGCCTTTACCTTTCTTGAATCCATTTGATTTTTGCTTCTTGTTGCGTTTGTGTTTACCTTTAAAGTTCTTTGAGTGGTCTTTTGAACCACTGAACTTTTTGTTATTTTGATTAGCATGAACTTCAGGAAGTGAAGCAGCCCCAATGGGACGTTGCTGATTGTTCTTTAAAAGAAGTTCATCATGCTTCTCTGCTTGAAGCATAGTATGCATAAGATCAAAATAAGTTTGGTAATTTGCAGCACGCCATTGCTGCTGTAGGACCCTGTCAGATGGGAGCATAGTCGAGAGAGTCTTCTCTATTTTGTCCGCATCTGTTGGTTCCTTTTCACAAAATCGCAATTTGGAGCAAATTGTATGAAGGGCATGGTTATAGTCTCCAACAGATTTGAAATCTTGGAGTTTAAGATGTGCCCATTCATGATTAGCCTCAGGTAAGATAACAGCTCTTTACTGTTCATGTCTATTTTTGAGGGCTAACCATAATGTGAGTGGATTCTCCTCATACAGATATTCAACCTTCAAATCCGGATGTATGTGATTCCGTATGATGCTCAAAATAGAATATTTCACAATATTCGGAGGAATTTGATCATCTGGAGGATCAAATATCACCCTTTGCAACCAACGTGTGGTTAGGTTGATTTTGAGGTCCATAGCCCATGTAGGGTAGTTGGTGCCATCGAGAGCGAGGGGCTCAAAATCTTTGGTAGCCATTTAAAACCTACATGAAAAGTACACCATAAATAATTAATTTACATGAGGTAAATTAATGTGTATGGTAATGTTGTAATAAAATGCAAAATATGTGGAAAACAATTTGAGTATTGTAATCCGAATGAATATATATACCCAAATTAAATATAACATGTGGTTATATTTATAATACCGTGTAATTACAATATTGGTGGTCAACACCAATTTATTGTATGGCATAGCGTACAAATAAATGTAGCAAAGTGCCATAAATTGTAATTATGGTATTTATGGTAGGTATAATATTTTGCAAAAATTCTAATTTATTAAGTACAATGGCACTCACTAAATGGGAATTTGAATTTTAAATTTGCTAACGATAGCAAATTTACATATATGGTCGCAATTTATATTTGCAAGTAAATTGCAATAAAGTAATAATCTTACATATGTAAAAATTATATAAATGTGGTTGCACATTTATTTAAATATTTACATAATTTTCAGGTCATGTAGGGACTGAAATGTTAATTTAGAACTGTACAAACAGACGTGTACAATTATAAACAAGTACGAGGACTATACTGCAAATATTACAATAGCAATTTATTTAAAATAAAAATTCTACATTTTCCATGAAATCTAGGGGAAATGCAAAATTTAGAAAACCTGGGCTAAAGCCCGTTCGGCCTTTTGGACCATGTGGGGGAGGTGGGGGGTATTGGGCCAAAGCCCATTTAAATGGCAGCATATATAAAGGAGGGGGAGTTAGGGTTTCCCTAACTCCCCAAACCCTAGCCACCATGCCCATGGAGCCGCCGCCGCCGGTCGCCTCCACCTCCGGCCGCCTCCACCGCCCGGGCGCCGCCACTGGGGGCCGCCGCCGGCCTTCGGCCGCCGGCCCTGGGCATCGCCTCCTCCTTCCGCGAGCCGCGGGCGCCGCCGGCCTTGACCGCGCCTGGCCGCGCCGCGCACCAGCCGCGCCGCGTCGGGCCGCCTTGACCGCGCCGATCCGGGTCGCTGCGCCCCTCCCAGCCTCGGGCTTCTCCACCGCGCGCCGCCTCGGGCGCCGCACCCCTCCGGCCGTGCCTGCCGAGCCGGGCCGGGCCGCGCACCTCGCCGACCGCGCCAGCCGAGCCGGGCCGCGTCGGCCGAGCCACGCTACACGTCGGGTCGTGCCGCGTGCGGGGCCGCGCCGGGCTGCGCCACCAAGCCGGCCTCACCAACGCAACAAGTCGGCCGGACCGCGCCTCGCCGTGCCGCGCGCCACGCCGACGGCCGGCCACCTCCCCGCTCCTCTTCTCCCGATCTATGTAGAGGAGAAGGCGTCCTCTGCAGAGGAGGCCGGTGGAGGAGCGCGGATCCGGAGGCCGGGATGGCGGTTAGCCGCCGTGGAGGCGTGCGCCGGTCGCCGGTAAGGACCATAGCGCGGGCGCCGCGCTGGTGAGAAGACGCCGTGCGCCGCCCATGGACGACGACGAACCGGCCTAGAGCCATGGCCTAGCCGCCCTATTTGATTTTTTAGGCTTTACGTTTAAGGTTTTTACTGTAGTGACTAACTATAAAACAACGATACGTCTTTTAAGACAGGACCTATAAATTGATTTTAGTAGACACTATATCAACTTCAGTTATATCTATCAAAATTATATTCGACTGTCTCTCTTTTTACACTCTCACACGAATAGCCAGAATTCAAAAGCTAGACCAAAAGTCATAAATCATAGCAAAAAAAAAATCAACCCAGATTCTCGACAAGTGAGGAAGGGAAGTCAATTGGAATCACTCCATCCAGCTAGGTCGGTCGGTTGCGATCCGTTGGTTAATGTATGAATCAGCTTCCTGTAGACCCCGTGGCCGCTCGGATCGGATGACACTGATTATGACCCAGCTCCAAACGGTTTCAGTTTCTGGTTTTCTGATTTTTGGCTTATTTAAGCCAGAAGCCACCTGAAACGCGTCGGCTTCTAATTTCAATTTTTTGATTTTTTTGTCTTATTCCTTTGCATTATTTCTGACGATGTAACTATTTTTCCTTTCTTTTTTAAATTAATAACTTACGAAAGCTAATAGCTAATACAATACAGTTTCAATCAAAAGCTAACAACCAAAGTCGTAAGCCAAAAAATTATGCTCTTTGGAGCGGCCCTTAGTTGTCTTCTACTTAAATACGCCATGGATATTAAGAGGTTCACGTGTTATTACGATTTAAACCAGTGGCGGATCCAGGAAAAAATTTTGGAGGGGCTGAAGTACCTTCAGCTCGACCTCAGCCCCTTCTACATTATACATCCATAGCTAAAAATTTAGGGAGGGCTCCAGAGGGGCTCCAAGGGTCTGGTAATGGTAGGGGAGCTCGAGCCTCCGCCCCACCGCTGGATCCGCCGCTGATTTAAACACTACAATACAATCGTATTATACTGCTGAAAGCTGCATGAAAATATAGTAGCTCCGAAACGCCACGGGAAAGCCCACACTACGGATGATGCTTACTAGTTCTTCCAGAAGCCGCAAGGGCGAGACGACGCGGCTTTCCGTCTCGGGGTGGGCCTCCAGTGCAGGGCAGGACGGGACGGCAGTTCGATCCAGCCGAACCGCACGTTCCCAAGAGTGAACATCAACGTGGTGTACGTCCGGGCCGCACTCGCGTGCGTCACCGCTGATCTCACACGCCCGCGGGGCCCTCTCTCCCCGACGCCCGCGCCCACCAAGCCAACTGGACGACTCGAACCACCAACGCGGTATAAATACCACCACCTCTCGACTGGGTTTCTCACAACGAAAAACACACATTTCTCAGCCTCAGCTAGTCATCAAGCAGTCTGATAACTTCTCGATTGACTCCTCTCCGGCCGTACGTGCAAACTGACCCGAGTCCTGAGTGACTACCATGGGTTTCCTTTGGATGGTGGCGGCGGCTGTGACGGCGGTATTGGCATCGTGGGCGTTCAACGTGCTGGTGTACCTCGTGTGGAGGCCGCGTGCAATCACCAAGAAGCTCCGGGCGCAGGGCATGGACGGGCCGGACTATAAGTTCTTCGTCGGGAACCTCGACGAGATCAAGCGGCTCCGCGCCGAGGGTGCTGACGTCGTGCTGGACATCGCCTCCCACGACTTCGTCCCCATCGTGCAGCCGCATTTCCGCAAATGGATCTCCCTCTACAGTACGTGATGCGAACCACAGACTAAAACTTGTTGCTTAACTCGACCGCACTTGTTCTCGTGTTCTTACGTGGTGAGTGCTCTGCCACGGTATGTGCTGCAGGACGGACGTTCGTGTACTGGTTCGGGGCAAGGCCGGAAGTGTGCGTGGCCGACATGAACATGGTGAAGCAGGTGCTCTTCGACCGCACGGGGCTGTACCCCAAGAACCTCATGAACCCGCACATCACCCGCCTGCTTGGCAAGGGGCTCCTGCTCACCGACGGCGACGAGTGGAAGCGCCACCGCAAGGTCGTCCACCCAGCCTTCAACATGGACAAGCTCAAGGTACGTACGATAATTTGTATGGCGTGTTACGTTAAGGAAACTAACTCAAAGCCACCACGTGTTGACGTGTATGCTGTGTATTTCTCAAGTACTATATGTAAGGCACGATTTTTGCTGACTTCTTGTGCAATGATGTTTGCCACGACAGATGATGACAGTGATCATGTCCAACTGTGGTCAGTCAATGTTGTCGGAGTGGGAAGCAGAGTTGGAGAAAGGCGGAGAGGTAGAGATTGAGTTGAGTAGCCGGTTTGAGGAGCTAACTGCCGATGTGATCTCGCACACGGCATTCGGGAGCAGCTACAAGGAGGGGAAACAAGTCTTTCTGGCGCAGAGGGAGCTCCAGTTTCTTGCCTTCTCCACCGTCTTCAACGTCCAAATCCCAGGGTTCAGGTAAATACAGCTTCTTTAATTCCCCCTCCCTCTCTGTTCAACTCAACACACAATATACAGATTCGGAGAGCAGAAATTAATCGATGTGTGTTTTGTGAAATTAATCAGGTACCTTCCAACTGAAAAGAACCTGAAGACATGGAAGCTTGACAAGAAGGTGAGGGGCATGCTCATGGACATCATCAAGAGCCGGCTCGCCACCAAGGACACCACGGGCTACGGGAACGACCTACTCGGGCTAATGCTGGAGGCCTGCGCGCCGGAGCACGGCAAGAACCCTCTGCTAAACATGGACGAGATCATCGACGAGTGCAAGACCTTCTTCTTCGCTGGACAGGACACCACATCGCACCTGCTCACCTGGACCATGTTCCTTCTGAGCACGCATCCGGAGTGGCAGGAGAAGCTCAGGGAGGAGGTGCTGACGGAGTGCGGCAAGGAGGTCCCCACCGGCGACATGCTTAACAAGCTGAAGCTGGTCAACATGTTCCTCCTAGAGACCCTGAGGCTGTACGGCCCCGTCACGCTCATACAGAGGAAGGCAGGTTCGGATCTTGAGCTCGGCAGCATCAAGGTGCCCGAGGGATCCATACTGTCTATCCCTATTGCGATGATTCACCGTGACAAGGAGGTCTGGGGCGAGGACGCCGACGAGTTCAAGCCCTTGAGGTTTGAGAACGGAGTGACGAGGGTGGCGAAGCACCCCAACGCGCTGCTGTCCTTCTCCAGCGGGCCGAGGTCGTGCATCGGGCAGAACTTTGCGATGATCGAGGCCAAGGCCGTGATCGCCATGATCCTGCAGAGGTTCTCGTTCTCACTGTCCCCCAAGTACGTCCATGCGCCGATGGATGTGATCACGCTGCGTCCGAAATATGGGCTTCCTATGGTCCTCAAGAGCCTGGAGATGTAGAGATGTGCGTATGATGCTACGTTTCATATATGTAAGGTTTTGTATTCATTTGGTAGCAGGGGCGGACCCAGCGGTGGGTTAGGTGGGGCGCTAGCCCCCCTACCGCTGGCCAGCCGTGTGTACCTCTTTTATCCCCTACAGCTCCACGCTAGCCATATGAATGATCTTATCATGTTTAAAAAGCCTTTGCACGATGAAAAAAAATTGTATTTGTAGTGGTGATTACAAGCCACAACGACATCTTGGCTCTTGGCGTGGAGCTCTCTCCCTGTAGTGTCTACAAGTCTAAGCCGGTAACTCGGTATTCAGTAAACTGGTTAGTAAGTCCTATTAACCCCTCTTAAATTTTGATCCTAGGTCCGCCACTGTTTGGTAGGGGTTTCGTACTCCATTGTACTCTAGTCTCTAGATAATCTTGGTTCAGTATTTCGTTGTCTCTATTGCTACTTGGATGTGTAATATACCCCATATGTACAAAAATCGGATGCAAGGAGCATATCTTGTTGGTTGTATATAAGAAATTTGGGATTTATTGCTCATCAGAAGTGTTCGGCGACAACCTTTAAAAAAAGTTTTCAGCGACATGAAAGTCTGAATCCATGGTCAAAACGATTCCGGAATAGCAACTTACCAAGTGACCGGTTGACCGTCCAAGTTGCTTTTTGCGAAGAATTACTTGCTTTCTCAGTGACGGTTGGGGGAGTGGCGACCCTGGTCGGTCTATTGTACAAGGAGGTCTAATAATCGTGATGCTATATGGCTGATTTAAGAGAACTGCCACAAAGAAAATGATAATATTATTGTAACAGCCCAGCTGTTTATTTTCAAAACTTTTGAAAAAAACTTCAATTAAATTAATTTGGGTTAAAATAAAAACATGTGTTTTGGTGTCTAAATTTTAATTTTGGATTTGCCCTGAATTTGTTTTTAAGGCTGTATTTGAAAAGTAATTTAAGTAAAAACTAAAAGTATTATTAAATAAAATGATATTTTGATTTCCTACAAAAATCCTATGTCAAATTAATTATTTGAATTTATTTGGATTTTATTTGGGTTTTCTGAGTTTTCTGGAGATTTAAAATTTATTTTGAAAATAAAAAGTTTTTTAGGTATAAAAATATAATACCAACATTAGTTGAAAATATTTTTATTAAGTCCAAAACATTTCTAGAAACTTCTGTGAATTTTTCTAGAATTTTTGGAAGTAATTTCATATTTTTCTGAGCATTAGTTGATTTCCTGGAGTTTTCTGAAAATCAAAATCAGAAAATAAAATAAAAAACCCCTCCTCCTCCCTCTGGCCGCCACGTGGACGGCCAGATTGCACCCACGTCGCCGCTCCATCCCGCCTCCCCCTTTCCCCCGCTCGCCACCTGGCCGGCCCAGATTGGCCGCCCACTCGCCTGGCCCATCCGACCGTCCGCCCTCGCCCTCGCTCGGGCGCTCGATGCGCGCCCCTGCCGCGTGGGGCCATCGCAGCCGCCCGCGTCCCCCTACCCTCCCTCTTCCGTTGACAGGCCGGGCCCACCTGTCAGCGTTGTCTTCTTCCCCGGCCACACCCCCACTCCCGCACGCGCCGCGCCCCACCACCCCGCCCTTCTCGCGCCCGTCGCCACCTCCCCGCACCCCTCTCTCTCCGCAACCGCCGCCCCACTCCGACGACAAATTCGTGCCGACCCGCACCTCTCCGCCCCCTATAAAGCCCCCTCCCGGCTTCACCTCTCCCCACTCCACCTCCCGCCGCTCTCACGCGCCTCTCCCGAGCTTTGCAGCGCCGCCACACCGAACTCCCCCGTGCGTGCGCTGACAAGCTCCTCCGGCGAGCAATCGCCGCCGCCTCGGCCACCGTGGAGCCTCGCCAACGCCGCCTCCGGCTTCACCGCTTCGCCCTCGACCTCGGCCACCCCTCGGCCGATCTCCATCGCCACCGAAAAGCCATCGCCGCCGCCACCCGAGCGCCGCCGCTGCCCTCCTCGCCGCCGGCCCTTTTCCCGTCCGCCTCCGGTAAATCCCACGTCACCCCCGCATTCCCCTCCGTGCCCTCTCGCTCCGCCACCCCTCGCCGCCGGTCGCCGCCCGCCGAAGCGCTGGCGAGCTCCCGGCCCCCGTGCGCTCTCCGGCCGGCCTGCCCACGGTTATTTTCACATGTAGACTTCGACGATTCAGGAGAATTCAAAGACGAAGATTTGCACAAATTTGGAGAGCAAGGCAAGTCACACTCCATCATGTTGATCCTAGATTTCAAAATAAAATTATTGTTGTTTTAAATTATTCTGCATGCATATTTCTATTCAACGTATTTCAATTCAGTTTTAAATTTAGTTATTACCTACTTGTTATCACCTCCATTGACATTGAATTACCTTGATACTTTGTAACCCTAGAGTCAAACTCTAGTTAATACACTAGTATGACTAGAGATTTTATGTTTAGCAAATGCTTAGTTCTGCTTAGAAAATATCTATGGGTTGGGATACCTTTTCACATAAAATGATGAACTTTTCACATAAAATGATAAGCTTTTCAAAGCTACTCTTGACTTTGGTGGGTCAAGGAGGTTTATGAAATATTTTGAAAACAAAATATAAAACCTGGTTTAGACTTAGACAATTGGTTAGATTGGTGGGTGCAGGCATGCTCTGTAGGTTGTAGCCACATGGTTGATTGTCGTGCATAGGGGTATGTGATTGGGCTTAAGTCAATTAAGGACCAGTCTGTGAGATATTGTTGCAAAGCTCTATCGTACTACCACATGCCTGGTATGGGACAGCCCTGGCTGAATAATTTGTGAAGTCCCAACCTGAGTCAAGTTGTAGGTTGAAAGTGAACGTGGTTGGTGCCATGAGAAGTCTCACTTGAGGGAGCGTGGTTAAGCCATGTGAAGTCTCTCTCAGGCTCAAGAGGGGGTCCCGGTCTGGTGGATTCTTTACTGGGGTGAAACCTTAGAGTTGGCTTGGCCAGGTTGAAAGCTTTGCATTGTAAAGGCCTTGTCACGACTCCTCGCTACACACCTAAGGAAGTGTGTAACTCACGTGGCAAAAAGGGATGATCGTGTCTTGTGGGTAAAGTTGTACAACCTCTGCAGGTCTTGTGGGTAAAGCTGTACAACATCTGCAGAGTGTATAATCTATCCTGGATAGCCGTGCCCACGGTTATGGGCATGCTGAGTAAAAGTTTGTTTTTCAAAAATATTTTTGAAAACCTTGTGGATGGATGGAATCCACGAGAGATGAAAACCTTGCGGATGGATGGAATCCGTGAGAGATTGAAACGAGGTGGATGGATGGAATTCATCAGAGTTGCGCAGTGAAAGCGTGTGGATGGATGGAATCCATACGTGATCTTTTGGAAAAGATGGTCCGGGTGGGATGCCCGTGAATAGGTTGGTGTTTGGTTGAAATCGACACTGACGGTATTATTTTCAATTACAAGTATTGTTTTTACCTACTGTATTAAATTCAACATTTTCAATCTATTTACTGTATTTCCTTAAATGTTGTTTTATGCAAACTAACCCTATAAGCCTTCCATTGAAACCTTTATCATTATGTTGCATTCTCCGTGTGATTTGCGGAGTACAAATTTGTACTCACCTTGCAATCTCCATACAGAGGAAGATACCGTCGACTACGGTGAAGATCTGGACGAGTAGGCCACGTCTTACTGTCGTTTGCCTGTGGGCAGGCTTAGGCTTTGCTTCTTTTCAGTTTGCTTCTGCAGTTATTTGCTTTATTTATTTTTGCCAATGAGCGTTGATGTAAGACTTGGCCATAAGGTCGTATCCTTTATTAAATGAAGTTGGTCATTTGTGCTTGATATGTATCTTTGTTGTACTGTATGCACTAGCTGATCCTGAACTAGTGCGATTTACACAGAGGATCCAGGAGTCGTTACTCCGGATTCCGACATGGCAAGTCATTGGGACCATATAGAAGATGGTGAAGCATGAGCAATGCTTCTTGGTAAAGGAAGCGAGAAGCTTCATGAAAGATGATAGAGGAGGATTTTGGTAAATTACCCAATAACAAAAAGGTGACGGTGTGCGAAACCACAGTATTGGCCTAAGTGGTTTAGGTCTAGTATATGTTAAAAATGTAAAGTGGATCAAGCATTGATTCACTAATGAGTTAATAGGTGTGAGCATTTTGAGAAGCGTGCATATGTAAGCGTAAAACCTTATATGGTGTTGGATTAACGGATTAACCTATGTAAATAGATGAAACTCAACTAAAGATATCGGTTAGGTTTTCCTTGTGAGCCTCCATATATTATGAGAGAGATAGGTGACTAAGTTAAGCTTTTGGGGAGTTTAGTCCAATCCGTTGAAAGAGAGTTAGGGTTTGTCAGTGTTTTAATACCGATCTTACGTGTGATTTGTTTGTATTTGGGGAAACTCTAGAAAACTCAGACTCTGAACATGCAGAGTAGAGACACAGGGATTTTTTATATAAGCTCGGGCCTTCTCCTTGTAGAATAGCAATGCTACGTCCTGTGTGGCTATTACTCAGAGAATTGATTACAACTAAAAGAGTAATGTGAATTGCCTAGCACTATCACCTGATCTGACACTACTACAAAAGAGGCTAAACTCGACTCTTACATCACAGACGGTTCCTAGGAACCGTCTGTGCTGCAAGTATCACAGACGGTTCATACGAATAACCGTCTGTGGTATTTTCACAGACGGGTTTTAATATGAACCGTCTGTGATGACTTCATTATCACAGGCGGTTTTTAATACAAACCGCCTGTGAAGTATCACAGATGGTTCTAGATAAGAACTGTCTGTGATAATGGCAGACATCACAGACGGTTCTTAATACAAATCGTCTGTGATAATGAAGTTATCATAGACGGTTTGTATTAAAAACCATCTGTGATATATTTTCCACCTCACAATTCCCCAAAATTTCATAATCTTCTGCCTGAGTCTGAGTAGGATTCAGTTTTGAGACACGTTTAGTAAAAACAGGCATAACTTTTGCATACGGTGTCCGTTTTCGACGTTCTTGTACTCGTTGGAAAGATAACGATGAGTGTGATCCAAAAAATAACTCGCTTGCACCAGTCGCCCTCCAATACCCCAAAAATCGGCCATCTTTGGACCTAAACCTGCATCGCAAATTTTTGGTTTCTGGTTTTGCCCTTTTTCTTGGTCTTTCCTTCGGAATTTGGATTTTGCTTCAACTGAAAAGTTGTAGACCTCATCGAAACCTTTCAAATGAGTATATATAAGCCATATAAAACTTTGCTATTTTATCTTTTGAGACTAGTTATTTATATTGCATCAGTATATAAAACTTTGTGCTCTAATTCACAAACGGTTGGTATATAGAACCATCTGTGATATTCATTCATCCTAGACAGTTCTAGCTACCAACTATCTATGATAGAGAGTATCACAGACGACTTATTGTTCTCCTCCTCCTTGACCCTTACCACGAAGCAAACGACACATAAGTCTACGGGAGGCAAGACACCGCAGAAGCAACTAGCTATCAAGACGATGCTCAATCAACGCCAACGATGGTGGGCGTCAAAGACATCCAGCTTGTGCGCTGCATCAGGGGCGAGAAGGCCTAGGCATAGAGGATCTTTGCTTTTTCTCTATTCTTGTTGTGTTAGATAGATGGGTAACTGCTTGATCGTGCAAAAACTGCACACCCACAAGTGCACGGGCTACCACTGAAATAGCGGCGAGTGTCGTGTTCTCCACAGGGACTAGACTGAGGCTACCGGTGCTCGGCTAAAGCTAGGTCAAACGAAACGGGGGAGAAAACTAAATCTAAAACGTCTACCGAATCAGCCAAACGAACGAACTAAACAATCAAACGATGACGGAACGAACGACCGTACGAATAGACGTCGTACGACCGAACGAACAAAACGACGAAAGACTAGACGACACGACGACTAAACGACTGAACACGACTAACAAATGAACGAACAATGACGACTATACGACGAAAATAACTACCGACCGACGACCTAAATAACTATCGACCGCAAGAAAGAAAGAGGTAGTCGAGAAGCACTGAGGGAGGGTTTAGAAGCACTAGGTGGGTTGAGAGGGAACAAGGAGAGGATACGGCCGACAGCTAACTGGACGACGATGACGAGACAACACAACAAACGCAAAACTACGAACGCTCGACCTAACTATCGACAGACCGAGGAGAGAAGAAAAGGGAGAGAGTTTAGAAGCAAAGGGAGGATGAGACAGCACTAGGGGAGGAAACGGTCGCCAAAATGCTAAATCGCGCCAGACAACACTCAAACATAGATAGGTACCTACAACTGAATAAAAAGGGCAAACCCTACACAGGAACTGATCACAGACAAGCAGACACTAACCTAACATCACATTAACAAAGCTAAACAAAATAACAGAGCTGAACCAATATCCAATAACAGAATATTCACTGATCTCAAATAACATCTCAGTGAGCACAAGCATTCATCAGTTCATAATTCACCATCACACAGAGATATCAACCAAATTCACATGGATCACAGATCATAATCCACAGAATAATAAGCACTGTTCATAAAGCATCAAGTCACAGAGAATTGACAGCAATTTATTTGAATGTTAATTGAGAACAGCAGAGAAAGTAAAAGAGAGGAAATGAAATTTAACCGAGGAATAGAGTAGAGGAAGCAGAGCAGAATATGGGGCCGTCGGTGGAATGAGCCGAGGAAGGAGGGGTCGGTGAAACGCCGGCGGTGAGGGGGCGCTGATGGAGGTCGGCGGTGGAGATCGGCTGGGGCGGTGAAGAGGTTGAAGTCGGGGCGGCGGCGCTGTCGGTGGAGAGGTCGGCGGTGCCGTGGAGGTGGAAGAGCGGCGGTGATGTCGGGACTGCGCTTGCCGGTGGTGAAGATCGGTGGTGGCCGTAGAACGCTGGTGGCGGGTGTACTCCGGTGGGGTAGAGGGAGGAGATCGGCGGCCGGAGAAGGGGAAGTTGAGGTGGTCGAGGTGGTGAAGGGCGGCTTGGATGGAGGTGTGGTGGCGGGGACGTTGAAGAGGATGGGGCGGCGCCGGTGGATGTGGAGGAGGAGGCGGAGAAGAGAGGCGGCAGTGGAGAGCCGAGAAGGGGGAGAGGATGGCACACCGGCCGGAAGAGGGGGGAAAGCGCGGTGGAGCAACTGGGTGGCGCAGAGGAGGCACGGGGGAGTAGGCGGCAGGTGGAGTGGAGAAGGGGAAATGGCGGCGCAAGAGGAGGAAGAGGCAGAGGAGCGGTTGGCCGGAGGGAGAGCGAGAGGAGGGGGCGCAGTAGAGAGGCGGCGCGCTGGAGAAGTAGTGGCGGCCGAGAGGGGAAGCAGATGAAGGCGGCGGCGCGGGTGAAGAGAGGAGGGCAGTCGCCGAAGAGGTGGAGAAGGGGGTGCACAGGGGCGGCCGGTGGCTGGTGTGGTGGCGCGGCGAGGTAGGGCCCGGCCTCGCCGGCGCCGGATTTGGAGGAGAATGGGGGGGAGAAGGAGAAGAAGGCGACGGGGGACTGAGAAGAAAACCGGGCTCAAGGATTTCCCACAGGCGGCGCCGGCTTTGAGGGATGGGGAATTGTTGGCATTTTTGCAGATTAGCCCTCGAACGTTCTAGGGTTTATAATTAGGTCCTTCCCCCATTTAACTTCTTCTGTTCTGGCCCTCCGGGAGTCCGATTTCAGCGCGGTTTAATCCTACGGATTCGTGTCGATGCGCACAATTGTACGGAGCAGTCCAGATTTATCGTTTATGCGCCTAGATCGCGCCGGCCTGCGGAAAAGCACAAAAAATGTAAAATGATCCAAATTGAGCAATTAAATATAGAAAAGCGTGTAAATGATGATAATTGGTCCTGAAATGCGAAAAATAATGGGGCAAAATGACAGGTAAAAGTATGTAAAAATGACGCATGTCAGTAACCTACTCATTGTTTTGGGATATTATAATGGTAGGCTCTAATCTTAATAAAAATAGAATGTGTACTGTGGTTCTTAATGTATTTGCTTGTTTTTAGATGGCATAGTTAACATTTCCTGAGGCTAGCCGAAAAAAGAAAAACATTAGGTGTAGAATGAACTATCATAGATGATTTTGTGATATAAACCATTTGTGAAGGATTATCACAGACGGCTCAAACCAAAAACTGTCTGTGATGAAAAAAATATCACAGACGGTTATAGCTACCAACCGTTTGTGATACTCATCCATAACAGATGGTTGGTATCTAGAACCATCTGTGATGTGTGAGTATCACAGACGGTTGGTAGCTATAACCGTCTGTGATGTGTGAGTATCACAGACGGTTTTTGATTCGAGCCGTCTGTGATAGTGTTCTTCACAGACGGTTCTAGTTACAAACCGTCTGAGTTGTGATTATCACAGGTGGCTTACGAACCGTCTGTGATAACCTCCGATTATCACTGACCCATAAATTCAGACAGTTCAGAAAATCGTCTGTGATGATCTTTTTTGTAGTAGTGTGATGTGTTTCGATCTTTTTCTCTCTGGCACTGACCTTATATAGTTGACGAAGTGACGGGCGTTGTTCTACGCCAAAAGATGTCTCAACGCTTCGGGAGATAACCGTATAGCAGAAGTTATTGTCAAAGAGACGTGGTGGCCCATTCGTCATGCGGTGATTGTTGTCAGAGAGAGATCGTGTGCAGTTATTAGGAATAAGCGCACATTTTAACCACCTTATTAGACAGACCCACTATGTAGTAGGTTATTGTAGACAAACCAGTCGGATATAGACTAGTCGCAGGAAGGTCTGCGACCAAAAGGTTGTCGCAGGAGAACTCATGACTTATATAGTCGTAAAAGGGCTTATGAGTATGTGGTCGTAGAAAGATTTATGACTAAGTGTTCGTAGAAAGATTTATGACTAAGGAGTGGTCGTAGAAAGACTTACAACTAACGAGTGATCATAGAAAAACTTATGACTGCACTGTGAAATATCTCTCTTATTAATAAGGGGTATACTCGAAGAATATAATGACGTAATAATTTAGAGGATTATTATATCCTTATCATCTAGCCCCACAATTTCAAGTGAAAATAACTTATTTGAGAAAGTGAGGTTGTAGATGGGAGATGGTTGAAAGTAAAGCCTTTTCGATTCTCATTGACCAGAAGTGAGCTTGGTCAATAAGGTAATTTCACTTGAGTTGTGAAGATAGACGAACTTCAAATAGAGGAATTAGTGAATTCCAATCAACTTCTGTTGATCTATCCGCTAGATCAGATCCCAAGATAACCATTTAGTTTCCGAGATGGATAACTCACACGGTTATAAAAGCTTACCGCGAGGTAACATTCCCCTTCATCTCCGATCTGCTTCGAGCTTTCCACTGCCGACTAGGTCGTCCTCAATCTCTTCCAAATCCCCAACCATCCACTCAAGAAAAATGACTAAGTCTTTGTCAAATTGGCTGGTATCAGAGATGGAAGATGCAAAATTGAGGGCATTAGCGGATGCTGAGAAGATTCCTCCGCAAAGATTTATCAGGTGGATCAAAGTTGTCGAACAACATTGGCCATCAGGATAGATTGGAAAAATTATGGTGTTCCAGGCTTACTGTGAGTGCGGCCTTCATCTCCCTGCTCATCCCTTCCTCACCATCGTACTCAAATACTTTGGAGTCGAATTGGTGAACTTGGTTCTCAATTCAATTACCGTGTTCAGTGTATTTGTATATTTGTGTGAGGCGTATTTGGGTATTCCACCGGACCTCGGTATTACTATGAAATGAGCCGACAGACTAAAATTGTCAGGAGCTGCAGTTTGAAGCTGCACGACAGCAAGACAGAGCTGTATATCCAGATGTTCACCTGGTCTTCGCGGTAGAATTGGAAGAATGGGTGATTCTACTAGGAGACAACCAGTAAAGATAGCCTTCTTTCATGGGAAAGGCTGCAGAGAAGACAAATTCATGGAATTCGGTCCCCAAGGATCTTACTCGGATCTTTCACGGGGAAGGCTATCGTTCCCCTTTCCATCCTTCCCCCTGCTGCTCCGAGCGCCCCCATCAAGCGGTTCCTTGCTGATGTGGCTATCGCAGAGGAGATAGGAGCTGCCGCGCTCGAGCAACCGACTCCTAAGATCAAGATACCCTTCTACTACGATACTGAAACCCACTCAGTAGGCACTTCTCGAGGCTTTATCAAGCAACTCGAAAAGAAAAATTGGAAAAGTTTTGTATCTTTTGTGAAGGAGACTATTACGGTAGCAACACCTATGATTAAAAAGGAGACATCCCTTTAAGTAGTCGAATCTGGTATCGACCACCAGGAGGGGCAAGAGGAAGAAAGAGCAGTAACTCTTGCTCAAGACCTTCGATATCTTTCTCAACTTTCTTTAACTATTTTCTTTTGTAGAACAAGAGATTGAAATGAGTAAACTTTGCACTGAGGTCGAGGAGAAAGCCAAAGTGATCGAAGAACTTACTTGTATCAGTAAAGAGAAGGACAAGAGAATAAGGCTGCTCGATACTCAACTATTAGGTAAGAACAACTTTACCTTCGACCTGTTCTTCTAACCACTGTCGATAAGTATTGTCTTGACCATTTTTGACCTATTTGCAGAGGCTGTGGTTGAAATAAAGCATCTCATTGAAGCCTCGACTCGTAGTCATGAAGAAACTATGTCGATGAAGACAATTCTTCAAGACAATGGCACACTTCTCAGCGATCTAGTCGGAAGGTTTGGCGCGGAGAGAACAAGTCCTTCTGAGGACACCATAACCGCTCATGCGAGTATGATTGGTCTTCAAGTCAGAGCTTTAGAGAAACATTTATCCACCCTGAAGACTGATCACATAGAGTCGATTTGGGATGCGGTAAATAACATTGTAAGCTATGCCTCGGTAAAACTCAAGGCATGTGACCAGAACCCCAACCTACACACAATCGACCTCGACTTTAGCTGCTCTATGGCAGAGACAATCCACTTGATTAAATAACTAGAGCTAACTGGTCGAAAGATTGCATAAGAGATGTAACTTGGATCTCCTTCTTCTTCAGAATAGTTTATAAATAGGAATTTTGTAAATACTTACATTTGGATAATGAAAGAATTTCTTCGTTTTTCTGCAATTCATCTTGTTGAGCAATTAGTACTCATAATATAAAGGAGAAAATAAAAGAGAACAGACTTACGACTAGGAAATAAAGTTATACTGATAACTCTATTCTAGCTTCCGACTATTTACTTAGTTTATGTAGATAAACAAAGCAAATAGTGTAGAGTAGATTATGCAAAGAGTAGAGTAGTTCGTCGACCATCATTATTGAATTCGATTGTCATGTTCTAGCAAGAAAGTGTAAAGTAGTTCGTCAACCATCGTTCTCCTGAACTGATGTGTTTCGATCTCTTTCTCTCTGGCGTTAACCTTTATATAGTTGACGAAACGACGAGCATTGTCCTATGCTAAAAGGCATCTCAACACTTCAAGAGATAACCGCCTAGTGGAAGTTATTGTCAGAGAGACGTGGTGGCCGGTTCATCGTGTGGTGATTGTTGTCAGAGAGAGATTGTGTGCGGTTATTAAGAATAAGTGCATGTTCTAACCGCTTTGTCAAACATACCCACTATGTAATAGGTTATCGTAGACAAGCCAATCAGATATAGACTAGTGGCAAGAAGGTTTGTGACCACGAGGTGGTCGCAGGAGAACTCATGACTTATATTGCCATTGAAGGGCTTACGACTACGTAGTCATAGAAAGACTTACGACTAAATGGTCGTAGAAAGATTTACAACTAAGGAGTGGTCGTAGGAAGACTTACGATTAAAGAGTGGTCATAAAAAGACTTATGACTACCCTGTGAAATCTCTCCCTTATTGATAAGGGGTATACTCAGAGAATATAATGACATAATAATTTAGAGTATTATTATATCCTCGTCAGGGTTTATGGAGAGAACCTTATGAGAGATGCGAGAGGCTCTTGTGGCTGACCTTTTTTATCATCCTTAGGCTTTGTGTGTAGAAAGGGAGTTGTTGTAAACATTCATCTCCTAGTATCAATAAAGATCGAAATCTGTCCAAGTATTTCCCTCTTTTGCATGGTTTGGCTTTGTGATGAATCTTGATTTGGCTTGCTTTTTGGCTCAAGAAGGGATGATTTTGTGGTTTTGGTGTTGTGGGTATTTTGGCTTGAGTTTATGTTGTGATCTAGCTTGTTGTGACATGTTCGAACATATTCAAAGCCATCCTAGCTATCCTCTATCCACGAGCAAGTCTTCATCATCGATTTTGGTTTTTGATTAGTTTTGATACAATCTGTCTTCAAACTAAAAAAATATCAACTTTAGCAATGATTTTCTTGATCATTTGTTAGAATAGATTCGTGATATCCTGGAGAAAATTACTGCAAATTTTTATGTCATTTGAATCTACGGATAAAAAATTTCACGAATTTTTAATTTGTGAATTAGCACGGAAACACTGTTCATCTTAAATCCACTGTAGCAGTGGTCTGACCGGTACTACAGCAGTCATTTGATCGGAAAGCACTGTTCACTTGCTAGATTTTACTGTAGCACATGTCCAGGAACACCACACCAGTCAATGAGCCAGTCGCAAAATCATCCAGACCCAACCAAACCGAACAACATCGCCATCATCATATCGATGCAGACTGCCTTTTGCACAACACGGTGTTTCTAGTTATCTGCGCCATTGAGCGGAGCCACGCCGTACCCCGCCTACACCTGGAGGAGCACGAGGAAGATGAAGAGTAGCTGGGGCCCGACGATGAGGCGAAGCCCCACCGCACACCCATGGGCTTGAAGGAAGCTGGCTGGGACCGGGAGGGCAGCACGAGAATGCTGACCAGGACCCAGGAGAGCGGTGTGGTGCGAGGAAACTAGCCAGGAGGGCGGTGGCACGAGGCGAAAGTGAGAGGTGCCGGCCGGGTGTGGGAGGCAGCGTAGGGTTTGGCTTCAACTTTTGGCATTGCACGGCCTGTTTTGTGCAAGGCGAGCGTGACTCAGCCACACAAGGGTGGGTTGGGAGGAGAATGGACGTAGCCACACAGGGGGTGGGTTAGGAGGTGAGCACGACACAACCATATATCGGACTGCGCAATGAGTGGGTTGGGCTACCGAGAGGAATATGGGCTGAACAACTACCTTAGCTGGGTTATATATATACCTAGGCTATGCATTAAGATTTTCTTCACGCCTTGGGTTGAAGCCCTTATTGTCATGGGTCTAATTCCGCCATGACTGATGGCATCATAACCTAGGTCAGCACTCTGTCAGGTTTTCTGACTTTTGGCTTATTTAAGCCAGAAGCCACCTGAAACGCGTCGGCTTCTAATTTTAGTTTTTTGATTTTTTTTGTCTTATTCCTTTGCATTAGCTGTGACGATGTAACCATTTTTTCCTTTCTTTTTAAATTAATAACGTACAAAAGCTAACAGCTAATATAATACAATTTCAATCAAAAACTAATAGCCAAAGCCATAAGCCAAAAAATTATGCTCTTTGGAGCGGCCCTTAGTTGTCTTCTACTTAAATACGCCATGGATATTAAGAGGTTCACGTGTTATTATGATTCAAACACTACAATACAATCGTATTATACTGCTGAAAGCTGCATGAAAATAAAGTAGCCCCGAAACGGCACGGGAAAACGAACGGCAGTTCGATCCAGCCAAACCGCACGCTCCCAAGAGAGAACATCAAGTCACCGCTGATCTTATCTCACAAGTGAGGAAGGGAAGTCAATTGGAATCGCTCCACCCAGCTGGGTCCATCGGTTGCGATCCGTTGGTCCAGTGCAGGGCAGGTTCGATCCAGCCAAACCGCATGTTCCCAAGAGTGAACATCAAGTTGGTGCACGTCCGGGCAGAACTCACGTGCGTCACCGCTGATCTCACGCGCGCGCCCACCAAGCCAAGTGCACCGTGGCAGCGGTGCTGGCCTCGTGGGCGTTCAACGCGCTAGTGTACCTTGTGTAGAGGCCGTGCGCGATCACCAAGAAGCTCGACGAGATCAAGCGGCTCCGCGCCGAGGGTGCCGACGTCGTGCTGGACGTCGTCTCCCATGACTTCGTCCCCATCGTGCAGCTGCATTTCTGCAAATGGATCTCCCTCTACGGGACGTGATGCAAACCACGGAGCAAAACTTGTTGCTTCATTCGATCGCACTTGTTCTCGTGTTCTTACATGGTGAGTGCTCTGTCGTGGTACGTGCTGTAGGACGGACGTTCGTGTATTGGTTCAGAGCGAGGCCGAACGTGTGCGTGGCCGATGTAAACATGGTGAAGCAGGTGCTCTTCGACCGTACGGGGCTGTACCCCAAGAACCGCATGAACCCGCACATCGCCCGCCTGCTCTGCAAGGGGCTCGTGCTCACCGACGGCGACGAGTGGAAGCGCCACCGCATGGTCGTCCGCATGTTACGTTAAGGAAACTAACTCAAAGCCACCACATAACACGTGTGTGTTGTGTATTTCTCAAGTACTATATGTAAGATATGATTTTTGTTGACTTCTTGTGCAATGACGTTTGCCAGGACAGATGACGACAGTGACCGAAACGAAACCGAATTTTGGAAAAGATTGGAATTTCGTTTTGATTTGATTTCCTCTTGATCCTTAGCCTAACCCAGCTCAAACTTTATCCATCCAAGCTTCAAGATCTATGCTGCATGGTCTCAATGACTAAATTTTGCGCTGGCACTGTTCACGATCATATTTTTTTTCGTCGCCGTCTATTTTTGCTGCCGCCCAAGCCCTCTCTCTTGCTCTCGCATTCCTTGCATTCCCAAGGATGCAAGGAGCTTATCTTGTTGGTTGTATATAAGAA
The DNA here is from genome assembly GCA_017311315.1 of Dendrocalamus latiflorus. NCBI lineage: Eukaryota > Viridiplantae > Streptophyta > Magnoliopsida > Poales > Poaceae > Dendrocalamus > Dendrocalamus latiflorus. The sequence goes on along the minus strand of CM029643.1, from coordinate 3,516,878 downwards.
GTTTGGGTTTTATTGCTCATCAGAAGTGTTCAGCGACAACCTTAAAAAATGTGTTCAGCGACATGAAAGTCTGAATCCAAGGTCAAAACGATTCCGGAACGGTTGACCGTCCCAGTTGTTTTTTGCGAAGAATCACTTGCTTCTCAATGACTCCTTACATGACGTCGATATGAACTTGCATTCCTTGCAGTCTAAAATAGTCAACTTTGGTCACTATTTTACATTGCGATATGTTGGTAAAAAAGATAGAGAAAATTTAGTATTATAAAAACAATTTTTAGACCATTATAGTTTTTTTACAACATACAAATTTGCTACTATTATTTTCACTCGGCCAAGTTACTCGTATGTGCTTATGCCAGCAGTCAAGTTTGTGAAGTTTGATTGCAATTGCTCCAAAACAACTGACGTCCTCTCTTTTCTTCATGTTGGGAGATCGGTACACGTGGTGGACACGTTTTATCCGTTTTTTATGAATGATTCGAAGGGACAGACGTGTGAAAATAGCAACGCTCGTGCAAGCAAACGTCGATCTCAACAATGTCCAAGGACTTCTTACCCGCTGTATACTTTGTCCCGTGGCTTTGGCTGGTTGGCATCTTCTCCTAGATGCATTGCCGTACGTTCACTTCCATGCCTCCCCGTGACTAACTCGCACAGTTGATGCACGCCGAGTCGCCGGTGCTTACTCGCGCGCGTACGTCGCCATTCACCTTCAGACCTTCACCTCCTGCCGATCATGCAAGGCCATAACGTACGTTAGCCCACACGAACGCGGAGGACTTCCACGAGCTGCCGACGGCGCGAGGTTCGGTCTTCCAGATGTAGGTCACGATGGGAGTATTGGGCTGTCTCTATTGGGCTTTGGGCTGACTTCTTTATGGGCCAACGTATCGCTACTGTATCGCAGCGTATCGGCGTCGTATCGGGGCATTTTTCTTTTTTTTCGGCTGAAATTCGCCGATACTTTGTTAATACCGTATCGCCGCGTATCGGAACGTATCGCCGTATCGAATACGTATCGGACACGGATACAACAGATCAATGAAGTAGCGGTGCTTCCTAGACCGCGACAAGGAGGTCTGGGGCGAGGACGCCGACGAGTTCGACCCGCTGAGGTTCGACAACGGCGCCGGCGCTACGAAGGCCGCGAGGCACCTCAACGCGCTGCTGTCCTTCTCCATGGGCCCGAGGGCGTGCATCGGGCAGAACTTCGCGACGATCGAGGCGAGGGCTGCGGTCGCCGTGATCCTCCAGAACTTCGCGCTGTCACTTTCCCCGGAGTACGTCCACGCGCCGGCCGACGTGATCACGCTGCGGCCCAAGTACGGGCTCCCGATGATCGTCAGAAGTGTCGATGCGTGATGTGAATTGAATGCTATGCAATAATGCAAGTCGTCGTTTATAAACAAATTTGTGCATTGTTAGGGAGCAAAGACCAAAGATGCAGATCTTGCTCAGTTTCAGGAATAAACTACCGGATTGGCCACTGAATAAGACGGTGCTTTTTCAGCCTCTCCCAGTCTCGTGGTGGTGTGGATCTCCCGGAGCGGTTCGGATCTGCACTTCCGTGTTGGATCTGACCGGAGTCGAGGTGGTGACCGCTCGTGGTTTGAAGCGCAGGGGTTGTGGGCGGCCGGCGTCGGTGCGGGGCTGGGCGAGGGCCGCGCGGTGATCCGGCGGATCTGGCTTCGGTGCGGGGTCGGGAACGGCCCGGCCATTTGAAGTCCGGCGTCCGGTGCGGTGGGGCGGTTTCAAGCCTGGAGACCGGAGGCGGTTGGATCTGCGGCGGGTGGCCGGACATGCCCCCCTTCGGACCGGATCCGGGTCTTCTACATCGACTTCTCCACACCTTGTCGCCGTAGTGGCACCAGAGGTCGTCGAGGAGGAGGCCGACGCCAATGGGGGCAGGCAGCGAGTGATGGCCGCCGTAGCTGAGAATGAGAGGGAAGTCGGCCGGTTGGAGTGGTGCGCGTCTGTAGGTTCGTGGTGGCGAGGAGCGTGGGCTCCGCGTGTGGTCACGAGGTCTCGTCGGAGCTGACGGTGACTTTGTCGCTGGGAGTGGGTTGGGTGCCAGGCGAAAGCCTTCGTCTTGCTGTTGGGCTGACGATGAGATACCTTTGGGGTCGTATTGCTCCTTGGAGGCGTTTGTCTGTCGATGCACCCCTCCTCTCTTGGTGTGGTTCTTGCGGGAGAAATCCCTGTTCATGTTGGACGGGCAGCGGCGGCGTGGCTACGTCTTGTTCCTTCCTGAAGGCGTTGTCTTTACAGTTCCACACGTGGTTCCCAATTTGGTGGCTTCGTTTTGACATCAAAGTTTCTAAGTAAACGAGGATGCGAAGAACTGCTACTGATCAAGATCAAATTATGAGGCCTGTCATCAAGAGTTTCTAAGTAAACTAGGATGCGAAGGATTGCCAGTGCACAAGGTCAAAGCAAGTTTGAAGCAAGGACTTAGAAGTTAGAAGTTTAGGGCCTGTTTGGTTGGTGCCTAAGTTTGCCATGCCTAAACTTAGGCAATGTGTGGCTGCCACAGAAAGTGTGGCTAACAAAATCGAAGCCACACTTGTGGCAAAGTTTGGCAAGAAACTGAGTCTATGACGTGTGGGGCCGGGTGCTAAGAAAGTGTGGCATGCCACAGTTGCGTCAATGAACCAAACAGCTACCAAAAAACTGTGGCACGCCTAACTTGTGGCTAGGCAACTTCTGGTCATAAACCAAACAGGCCCTTAGTCTTTCTAGCTCTCTTAGTCTTTTTGCTATTTGTTTTGTGCGTACATCAGTTTTGAGGCTTTGAGTAATTAAGTCTAATGGCTCCTGTAATGTTTGGCTGTGTATATCCACGTGTGGATATAGAGGCCAGATTTCTATCCATTATCTAAAAAAAATAAGACGGTGCCGAGCAAAAGACTGCTAGACTAGTCGTCAAATGCTACAAGGTTGTCAGGATCAGATCTTGGATAGGATCACTATCACCGTAGCATCGGACCTAAAAAGTCATTAATCTAGAGATTGTAATAAGGTCCAGTTCACTATTTTTATATGATATCACTCGATCAGAATAGTTCCACAAAATAGGGACAAAGTTGTTAATACCGTTTTGGTACCGACCATACGTATCGTCATCTAAACCAGTACAAAGCAAGCTTATGTATCGTACTGGTTCAAATAACAGCTAATACTGGTTCGATACCGGTCATATAGGCCATATTGGCTAATACCATACAATTGATAATATCATCTATTAAACTATATGTTATATTTAATAGTACTACTATGTATCTAAAATAATATTACAAGTGATATTTTGTGTGTGTATATAATTAAATAAATAGATATATTTATAAATATATACTTATATTATTATATTAAAATTTAAAACGATAATATCATAATATACTATTTCAAGAACCAAATCAGTATGTGGTCCGATAGATATTAACAGCTATGATCCAGAGTTCTATTTCAACATTCAACTAGGTCAGTTTCCCTGCTTGAAACAACTTGCCTCTGAACTCAAACCCCGCGCCGAGCTGTCGAATGCTCCCCTGTATGCTCTTCTCCACCAGTTACCTGTTACCTGTTGTTTAAAAATTTTGCAATGATAATGGAAAATGTCAATTGCCATGACTATTGAGTGTATTCACCCCAGACAGCTGCAACTACACCACACAACGCATAGGCATATATATGCAGTCTTTCTCTGCCTTGGCACCTGGTTCAGCATACTACAGAGTTTTGGTTCATGCGTGAATCAGTTCACCTGTTGCCGTCATGGATAATGGCAATGTCTCCATCAAAGGATGCCAAAAGCAGAAAGAGTATTAGAAGTAGATTCAATAAAGCATCCGGATTTCACAGTTGAGGCATCATATGCAATACACAAGGACAATTAATCAATCAAATTGTTGGGTTAATACTAAAAGAGGGCTCATTGCATGTCTACATCAGATAGTGGATACCTTCCATATCCTACTGGTTGTTGCTGCTATCCGAGGTATGTGCAGAGGACAACAACGTGGCCTACATTATTACAGCCTTTTTTGTACCGCTTCTGTTCCTAAAATCGATTGGCTAAGGAGCTGCTTACTTGCAAACTTTCTGTATATAAAGGCAGTGATGATGAAATACATCCTGATGCTTCGAGGAAGTAAGGTTTTGTTATGAATATTGTGTGTATATTTATGAGGCCTAAAGCGTAATATATATAGAGAGTATAAGGAAATATACAAATGAATATGTCGTACACAAATAAGGAAATCAAGACATATAAGGAAACAAATAAATCGATCATATCCTATCCTTAACACCCCCTCAAACTCATGGTGGATCACGCACACTGAATTTAGAGAGAAAATACAAATGTTGTGCTCTAGTCTGCGGCTTCATGATGAAGTCAGCAAGCTGAAACTTTGAGGGCACAAACTGTAAAGTGAATACTCCCTCCCACATCTTTGAGTGAGTATATGAAGCATCCACACCAATATGCTTGGTGAGCTCATGCTTCATTGGGTCACAAGCAATACTGATAGCACATGTACTATCAAACATAAGGGTCATCGGTCCCCTCGCAGGTACTCCAAAGTCTACAAGTAGCCACCTCAACCAAGTAATCAAGTAATCTCTGTTGTCACTGCTGCCATAGCTCTCAACTCAGTCTCTACAATCGAACAGGAAATTGCAGAATGCTTCTTTGTCTTCCAGGCAATCAAGGAGAAGCCCAGAAAAACGTAGTAAGCAGAAAGAGAACGTAGATCAGAAAGATCACTAGCCCAAATCGCATCGGAGTATGCTTGAAGTTGTAGTGAGTTGGAGTTAGGGAAAAACAAACGACAAGAGATTGTCCCACGTAAATAGCGAAGAATACGAAGAAGGTGACTATAGTGAAGATGAGTAGGACGAACCATGAACTAACACAACATATGGACAACATGAGCAATATCAGGATGAATGCTCACAAGGTACACTAAACTCTCAACAAGATGGTGATATTGAGTAGAATCCTCAAGAAAATCACCATCAATAGTGCAAGAAGAAAGGTTGAGATTCATCAAAGACAACGTCTCGTGAGATCCTGATCCGTCAAGCAGAAGGACTATAGCAACGATAACTCTTATGCTCGGAATTGTAACCAAGAAACACACACTTAACTGAATGGGCTAACAGTTTGGTATGTTCACGAGGCTACAACATAACAAAACATGTGTAGCCAAAAACATGAAGATGAGTGTACTGAGAGGCTCTAGAGTAAAGACACTCTATAGGACTGACATCCTTAAGAGTAGTGAAGACTATATATTGATGAGATATGCAGCCGTAAAAACAGCCAGCCCAGAACTGTGGTGGGACATGAGAGGCAAGGAGAAAAGTGGGAGCAGTCTCAATCAGATGACGATGCTTGTGCTTAGCAACTCCATTTTAAGTATGGGCACCAGGATAAGAAGACTGGTAAAAAGTGCTCTACGCATAAAGAAATTGTCTGAAAGCACCAGAACAGTATTTGCCAGCAAATTATAGCAAAAAGTACAGATAAAGGACTCAAACTGAGTACGAACTATTCTGACAAAGCTACGATAGATTGTAAGAAATTGACCGCGATTAGGCATAGGGAAAACCAAGTAAAATGGGAATAATCATCAATGAAAATTATATAGAATTTACACCCACCTTTGGAGATAATAGGCGCAGGTCCCCATATATCTGAATGAACTAAACTAAAAGACGAGAAGACAAGGACTCACTAGAATTTAAGGAAGTTGTAGCTATTTGCTTATCTTACAACCCTAACAAAATATGGATGTGTCAACAGTAATACGTCCAAGAACACCCTAACGAACTAATGAAGAAAGACAGAACCCACATAGGTGACCTAAATGGTGATGCCACTGTGCAAAAGCTCCAGAGGTGGTGGCAGTAGTGGCAGTGGAGGTAGATATGGTAGGAGCAACTAAAGTGAATGGAAGACAGAGGTGGTCGAGAATGTAGAGACCCTGATGATCCCTACGGCACCTACCAATCCCAAGTACCGTCCCTATCTATCGATCCTAGATAAAACAGGTGTGAGAGTCAAAACCAACCCTACAACCGAGATCAGTGAGCTGTCCCACTGAAAGAAGCTGCATGGTAAACTAGGGAACATGAAAAACAGTTGAAATAGAAAAAAAACAGTAGACAAAAGAGTGCCCTGATAGCTGACAGACAATGGAGTATCGTCAGTTATCTGAACAGAGATAGGAAAAGTAGGAGGTCCTACTGAAGTGAGAGATGTTGAGACCGGTGTCATGTGAAAAGAGGCACCAGAATCTATAACTTAAGAGGTATCTAGAGGAGACATCTGAGCTAGATTGGCAGAACCTACTGAGCTATGAGAGAGGTGAAGTAGAGCCTAGTAGCTGCTGAACAAAGTCACATCGCCGAGAAATTGACGAGATGGTATGTCCTCCTATGAAGGAAGGGCCTCCCTAAACCTTGAATCGTCCACCCCCACGCGCCTTCTTCCGTTTTTCCACATTGCACAACTCTGATAGTTGTGCCTGAAATTCTTACAGTAGCTGTATTGAACTCTAGTTAGTGTGAAAATAAGAGCAGAGACCATCAAGTGTGATCTCTATGAGTGAAGATCACAACCTATAGTTCTTTCTATGAAGCTTTGTTCCTGAGAATGAAATCGCAGTTGATGTAACGGAAGCCATTGGTAGGCGAAGCTGGACGACGCGGCGGTAAGATCAATGTTATGTTTTTTTTCATTTCTTTTCTTTTCTATTTTTATTTTCTTTTCCTTTTTTTTAAGAAACTAATACAAAAGAGAGACCTTAGGTCTGAGGGTGAATACAAAAGACACCTCATGGCCGGGCACTGGTCGAACAGGTGGATCTGGCAGGCGCTCGTGAGCGAATCGTGCCGGCGCCAATGAACGACGGCGTGCAACGGCGGATCGGGCAAGCAGCTGTCGGATCAGGCGGGCACCGCCGAACAGCGGCCAAATCGGGAAGCAAAGACGGTCGCTGGCAGCCGGGGGCAACGACGCCAACAACGGGCGGACAACGCTCAATAGATCGGACAGCCAACGGATCGAGGCGACGTCAGGCTACCGATGAACCAAGGCATCGGTGGATCAGGTGGTCGAGGGCGATGACAGGCGGCAACGGCGACCGGACAGTGGTGGTAGAGCAGCGGCGACCGGACAGTAGCAGCGACTCAGAGGGCGGTGGCTCGACCGTGAACCGACGGCGGCGACGGATACAGAAAAACTAGGGTTAGTGCCCTAACTCTGATACCATATTATGAATATTGTGTGTATATTCATGACGTCCATTAGGCAATATATATAATGAGTATAAGGAGGTATATAAAGGAATATGCCGTGCATAAATAAAAAACCAAGGCATATAAAGAAATAAATAAATATATCTATCCTAAACAGGTTTGACATACTTCTTTAATTGCAGTCCGCAACTATGAAAACATCATTACTTGATGATGGACGTTATCGTCTGGTGTCTCGAGAGTTTTTTGGCGCCACTCTTTAAGAAGAGCTTCTGTAACACTCATCTCTTCTTGAAAATTTTTCATGATTCAACTAGAGATCAGTAAGGACTAAGGAGACTGAAGCACTAAGGGCATCTGTAGTGTATGAAAAGAGGAGGTCTTAAGCCACCTTAAGGTCAACCTTATATATTACAGGGGTGACCTTAAGCAGACCCTAAGCAAAAAAAGCTTAAAGCTGGTCCTCAAGCTAAAGACCTGGCCATAAGCATTAAAATACAATTTTTCTTTATCTGCCAAGTGGGACCGTCTTAAGACCCCTTGGGTTATATACACTATAGAGTTGGTCTTAAGGTTTAGATAAGACCCACCTTAAGACCCTTTGGGTTATATACACTACAGATGTCATAAGAGCATCTCCAAGAGATGCTCTTTCTCACCCCCCCCTATCTTTAAATATTGGGTATGAAATCTAAAAACAAGCCTCCAACAGATACTCAAAAACACGTCTAATAATTTTGGTACTCCAAAATTGAGGTGGATCACCATCAAATATACAGTGCCTAGATGGTAATTTTAGGGATCCAAGTTTAGAGGAGCTGCTGAAGGAGGGGAAAGATTTAGAGGACAATTTTTTTAAGAAGACTCCCAATATGAGATTTTAGAGGACAAAATATTGAGCCTCTCTTGGAGATGCTCTAAGACTGATTTCACTATGCTCTTCCACGATTGTTTGTTTCTTACCCTTGGTTTATTTACTTCCTTCTGGTGTAGATGGACAGATTGACTTGTAAGATTCAAGAAAGCAGAGAAAAAAGATTTGGCATCCTTATCCGATCCAGGTCACATCTGTTCACCAGCTCTGAAAGTTTCAATGGCCGGTGCGATTTGGACCACCTGCCATCCTGCAACGGAACTATCTTTCGCCGCAGAATCTGAAATTCTTTGGCAATCAGTTTCTAAATACATGATCTATATTAATTCCGATAGACCTGCGGACAATAATTAGATCCACTTAGATCACATGTTGCTACAATTTCTTGAAAAAAAAAAGCATGACTTAGCCGGTTAACCGCCTACTGCTCCAATGGTGGTCGGTCGTTGGCCAGTTGTACATACCGGAGCAAGCAACGAAAGCCAGCACATGTGGAGTCTTGCTCTATACATTTTACTATTCAAAGCTTTCACAAATTTAAAGCCCTAGTTAATAGACTGATAAGCATTGTTTAAGTTTTAGATTCCACCTGTTAACCTGTTATTAGCTGCCTGAAACAGAAAATTAGCAAATGCTTATACTATTGTGCAAGGCTTCGGAGATTGGAGCTTAAATGGCACTCCTCTCCACGTGGGCATATAAGGACGCTCCTGAGGATGAGCTACCGACCCACGCCCTCTCTTCATGCTGCAGCCATCGACACTGTTTGAATTCATGCCCATTATTTAGATTTGAACACACACCTTTGCTAGTAAACACAGGTGCCTCTTCTCATAATAAACAATCACCACTATTTAGATTTGAACGGGGTTGACTTTTGAGAGATGGTTTCCATGATTTGGTTGCAAATGTGTGGCAATCAGAAAACAAAGGAAACTCAGCCATAGAGAGATGGCAAAGTAAAATACGATCCCTCAGGCAATTCTTGAGAGGTTGGGCCAAAAATACTGCAGGCCATTATAAAAAAGAGAAGACGAAATTAGTCTCTATGATTGATGAGTTGGACAAAAAGGCGGAAATTACCGTGCTCTCAACTCAGGAACTCGATATGAAGCGCAACCTTAATGATCGCTTAGTTCACTTGCTGAGGGAGGAGGAAGCTAAGTGGTACGAGCGAGCGAAAACAAAACACCTCATGGAAGGTGATGATAATACAAAATACTTCCATTTGGTTGCTAATGGTAAGCATAGGAAACAACGAATCTTTAAATTAGAACAAGAAGAGGGGCTAATAGTGGGTCATGCTGAATTAAAAGCATATATCACAAACTATTATAAGGGTTTATTTGGACCACCAGAGGAAAATAATTTAACAATGGTGGAATACCATAACCAAGATATTCCCCAGGTTACGGAAGAGGAAAATGACCTTCTCACCTCCCCGTTTACAGAGATGGAGATTAAGGAGGCAGTCTTCCAGATGGAACAAAATAAATCGCCTGGACCTGATGGATTCCCAGCAGAGTTCTACCAGGCGTTTTGGGAAGTTATTAAAGGAGATATTATAGCTCTATTTGCTGATTTTTATGCAGAACACCTCCCTTTGTATAGCCTTAATTTTGGAGTTATTACTCTTCTTCCAAAAGTGAATGGGGCAACCAAGATTCAACAGTATAGACCCATTTGCTTGCTCAATGTGAGCTTCAAGATTTTCACCAAAGTAGCTACAAATAGACTCATACGAGTGGCTACTAATGTGGTACGTCCATCCCAAACGGCTTTTATGCCAGGTAGACATATAATGGAAGGAGTAGTGATGTTGCACGAAACCATTCATGAATTACATACGAAACAATTAGATGGGGTGATCCTTAATATTGACTTTGAGAAGGCCTACGACAAAGTAAATTGGTCTTTCCTCCAGCAAACTCTTCGTATGAAAGGATTTAGCCACCGTTGGTGTAGCTGGATCGATAAATATGTCATGGGTGGAAGTGTAGGCATCAAGATTAATGATGATATTGGACATTATTTCCAAACAAAAAAGGGACTCAGACAAGGAGATCCTTTGTCACCTATTTTGTTTAATATTGTAGTTGACATGCTCTCGATTTTAATTCAGAGGGCAAAGGATGATGGCCAAATTCGGGGAGTCATACCTCACCTTGTGGATGATGGGTTGTCTATTTTACAATATGCTGACGATACAATCCTCTTTTTAGACCATGATCTAGAGCAGGCTAAGAATATGAAGTTATTGCTCTGTGTTTTTGAACAGCTTTCTGGTCTGAAAATTAATTTCCATAAAAGTGAGATTTTTTGTTTTGGAGAAGCAAAGAATTATGAAACAGAATATACTAGTCTGTTTGGGTGTGATGTCGGGTCTTTTCCTTTTAGATACTTAGGAATTCCGATGCACTACAGAAAACTTCGCAATGCGGAGTGGGGTGTTATCGAGGACAGATTCAAGCGAAAACTGAGCACCTGGAAGGCTAAGCATTTATCCTATGGGGGTCGTCTGGTCTTACTAAATTCAGTCCTAAGCAGTTTACCTACTTTTATGATGTCCTTTTTTGAAATGCCAAAAGGAGTTATTAAAAATCTGGATTGTTATAGGTCAAGATTTTTTTGGCAAGGTAATAATGATAAACAAAAATATCGCCTAGCTAAGTGGGACATTCTGTGTCGCCCTAAAGATCAAGGGGGGCTGGGAATAGTTGATCTCTGGCTTAAGAACAAATGTCTCCTCAGTAAATGGTTATTCAAACTCCTTAATGAGGAAGGGACTTGGCAGACCTTACTCAGAAATAAATATCTGAGCTCGAAAAGCCTTACTCAGGTCCAATCAAAACCTGGGGATTCACAGTTTTGGAAAGGTTTGCTAAAGGTCAAAGATGATTTTCTAGGATGTGGGACATTTAAAATAAAAGATGGCTCACAAACTAGATTTTGGGAGGATACATGGATAGATTCCTCACCTCTTAAAGACCAATTTCCTAACTTATATAACATAGCCAATTATCCCCATGTAACTGTGCGGACTGTCATGAATCAAGTGCCTCTTAATGTCTCTTTTCGCAGAGCTCTAGTTGGGGATAAATGGACAGCTTGGCTAAAGTTAGTAGAAAAAATAGCCAATATTCAACTTGCTAATGAGAGGGATGTATTTAGCTGGAATCTCCATAATCATGGACAGTTTTCAGTGCAGTCGATGTACCTGCATTTCATAAATCACCATATCCCTTTTAATAATAAATTTATTTGGAAGTTGAAGCTTCCCCTAAAGATAAAAATTTTCCTCTGGTATCTCCAGCGAGGGGTTATCTTAACAAAGGATAATTTAATTAAAAGGAATTGGACTGGTAGCAAAAAGTGTTGTTTCTGTGATTGCAATGAAACAATTAAACACCTATTTTTTGATTGTTACCATGCGAAATCTATTTGGAACATTGTTCATATAGCTACTGGTTTAACCCCTCCTAGATCCACTACTCATATGCTTGGCAGTTGGCTAACAGGCATTGGGAGAGTGGAAAGAAACTTGATTTTTGTGGGGGTGGCGGCTATTATTTGGGCGATTTGGTGTACTCGTAATGACATTGTTTTTGAGAACAAACCAATTTTTTCTTTTGTGCAGACTATTTTCAGGGGGTCATATTGGCTGCGGTTTTGGGCGCTTCTGCAGCGTGAGGGCACAAAAGAAAAAATCCGGTTGGCAAGCAAAGCTTTGGAGGTTGTCGCCTTGGATGTTTTCGCCAAGAATGGGTGGCCAAACAATAATAGACTTTGCTTTTGATTTCTCTTTATTTGAGTGTACTCTTTCTCGTTTTATTAGTCCAGTGTTCGAGCTGGGAATTTTGTAAGGTTTTGGCTATGTGCGTTTTGCAGAGGCCGGATATTTCCATTATCTAAAAAATGAATTGCTTGATATCACCCATCAGGAAGAGTAGCTGCTGCAAGAGACAAGTTTGGATGTTTACCTGATCTGATGATTCATCGATTCATTTGGTAGGCTTGCTTCTACGGCATAGTGACCGTAGGGTCCATGGGCAATGGCGTGGTGCAGGGTATGGACATGTCCCGCGATCACTCTGGCATTTAATTATCTGGCAAGGTGTGCATTATTGGTACTAGCTCCATTCCATATCGTGTTGATTTGATCCTACGCTGCCTAACAACTGACAAGACGATTAGTACTGCATGTCTATGTGCCAGTGTCCAGCTTATTTTCCAATTTGTGAATCTCTTCTCTTACCGTGTGTGGGTATGTTCTGGGACAACTGGGCTGGGTTGTGCTGGTCGTCGTAGCTAATGTACTGTCCGAGCTAGCTGCCTGTAAACATCAAATAAAGGTCAACATAACAAAAAAAATATATAGGATGATACTGATAAAAGCAACATCCTTTAATCCCGATATCTTATATTTTGAGGTCGAGAACATGTAAAAGCATTAACAAAATGAAAGGAAAACGATCATCCAGGTGTGCATTTTACTTTATCTTTTTAATATAATCGTCCAAGCATCCTCTAGAGCCACAAGAACATGGTCAAGCCTCTCAGGAACCAGATCGAATAATAGCTCGGTCGTTTCGATTTCGTCCGATCATAACTTCTTCATAATGCAAGCTTTGACAACACTTCGCGATGGCTTCACCTCCGTATGGTACGACTCAATATACAGGACATTTCCTTGACTAAGCCCAGCTCAATTTATTGGTATCTCATCAATTAAGTGCTCCCGTTGAATTGATGGCTTCGCCTCAACAAGCGCCAACATGTCGGGTGCGGTGTGATCAGCCTCGAGGGCATTCTCTCGACAAAACATAACTTTGCACCGAGCACTCCCGCTTCACAGGCCACACCTTCATAAGCCGAGTATGTGGTACACCTCATAGCTTCTAGCGCCATGCCTCGACAAGTCGAGCAGACAACAACCTAGCGCATATTCTCTCACCTTAAGGGCTAAGCCTCATTAGATTGGCCTCAAGCATACACATTGACCTCGAACATCTCGGTGTGTTGGCGTACATCGATCAATCACATCCCGGATCTTGATATCACCCATCGAGCTCATACATATTGACACGTACGCCCCCATCGGCCTCACGCGTCTTAAAGCTCCATCGCACCTCCAACTAGCGTACATCAACACCCATCTCGACAAGTTCCTACAATGGCCCGTTCACCTAAGAGCTCCGTGCACCTTGGACTAACAATTTGGCCACATTCATTTCTGCATGTTCATGTGAGCCAACCTTTTGCACCTCACGATTATGTCGCTCTTCGATGGCTAAGCCTCAACCACATCTAGGCAAGTCAAGCTAGGCACTCCTATATATACCTTCATCTCTTGAAGTCAATGAGTCAAGAACTCACTTCATAAGGCACTTCTTTGGGCTAGGTTCTAACTCTGCACATTCACATAACTTTGGCATCTAGGTGATCGATGCTTGGTTCTGTAGCTATCCATAAGCCCACATCCCTTTGTGCGATGGTGAACTCCCCGATATAACCGAAAATCGGTCTGCCAAAGTAATGGCCCTTCGATGAACACCAAGGGAACTCAACTCAAAGATGTGTGCATGACCTATCACCTGGTTACCAACGGAATTGTTGACTCGATGTCGCGCACCAACCCCTTTTACAAGTTGACATGCTGGCTCAAGCGGGCAGTTGACGACCACCCGGATTGGTGAGGGATTACTGTTGTGGGAGGGTCCCTATGCTACCTCAGGCCGACGATAAATTCGGCAAGACAAGGTGTGTTGAAGTGTGCTATGACAACTTCGGCAAGGCATGACATATCGAGAGATACACATAGTCCAACTCGGTGAGGATCCACTCCAGAAGGGGTCCGAGGATCAACCTCGGTGAGGTGTGATGCATCGAGGGATCCACCCCGGACAAGGTTCGGATACCAACCTCGGCGAGGGATAACGCATCGAGGGATCCACCTCGGACGTGATCCAACTCCGTGAGAATCTACCCCGGACGAGGTCCAGGGACCAACCTCAGCGAGGTGTGACATACCCAGATGAAATCCGAGGACCAATCTTGGATGAGGTCTAAGGTAGATGTATCAAGGGATCCACCCTGGACGAGGTTTGAGGTAGCCACATCGGACTATCCACCTTAGGCGAAGTTCGAGGACCAACTACCCCGGATGAGATCCGAGGTAGCCACATCAGGGATGCACCCCAGACAAGGTCCGAGGTAACCACGCATCGAGGCCCTATCAACACCCTCGTAGAAGGAAGGCCAACGATATCGTGAATCTTGGATGTGGCGGGACCGCTTGGCATGATGGATGAAAATATTCCTCATCATAAGCTAAGATCTAAGGGCAAAATGTAACTTTAGGTGTTTCTCGTCCACTTTATAAATAAGACCCCTAATAAATAGGGAGGAGGAGACCACTTGTAATCTAGACTACTCTTGTGCAATTCATCGGTACCACTTCAAGAGCTAGCCTCGTTGGACTCCTCTTTCACATCTTCGGTGGTCTACGTCCAATTCAATGTTTGAAGGATCTCCCAACTGCCTTGTCCTGGGGTTCATTGCAACGAAGTTGGACTTTCCCAGGCAACGGCTATGCAGCCGTGAAACAGCATTTGGTGGATCTGCTTCCACGTAGCTCTGTAGTTAACCAGTAGCAGAACATTTCTGAACAGAACTCGCATGGCAACATCAGTTCGGAGTGGTTAAATCTAACCATTTCAGACAGGGAACTGCATGTATGAGCATTACACCAGAGACAGAAAGGTAAATCTGAGCTGAATTACTCGATCCTAATCGTCAACGTTAGGCAACAAAGCTCCAGCCGGTGATAAACCGAGGGAAATCCTGAAGAAGCGCGTCCACTCCCATGCAGAAAAGTCGGCGGCACGCAAGCTAAAGAAAACTTCACAAAACGAAGCCAAAGCCGGTGACAAAGGACGTCCGATCCGCGCTGGCCGTAGCAGCCAGACAGCGAGGCGCACGCTGCCGGCGAACCTTCGGTCGGGTTCGACGATTTCGATCCCCTCGTGGGCCGGGGCATCTCTCATCGCGTCCTCCGCCGCACGAGCCGGGCACGTGACCGTCGATCGCCTGCAGCCTGCCTGCTCGTCTTTATAAGAGGCCTCGCGTCGCAGGGCAGGTGAGCGAGCTTACATCCAATCTGGCGCGTTACACCCACTCCCCTTCTCCTTTGGCGCCTGGTCTCTGCTTGTTGTTGCTGTTTGGCCTTTGATTCTTCTTTCTCTCTCCCCCTGTCGTCAGCAGCTAGTGGTAGTTGACAAGCTTTGAGGGATAGAAAATGTCGGACAGCACGGCGACCTGCATCGACATCATCCTCGCCATCATCCTGCCGCCCCTCGGCGTCTTCTTCAAGTTCGGCTGCGGGGTAAGTTTGTACTGGTTTGCAGTAGGCACATGCATTAGTTTATCAGAGTAGGATGCAGAGTTGTGGTTTTTTATTGTTTGTGTCTGGTAAACTTGCAGGTTGAATTCTGGATCTGCTTGCTGCTCACCTTCTTCGGCTACCTCCCCGGCATCATCTACGCCGTCTGGGTCATCACTAAGTAGGAGGAGGACTCCTTCAAGGTATGCATGCACACTCAAGGAACTTGATATGTGTTCATCAGAAGAGCTGTGTGACAAAACGAGGGAGAAAAGAGTGGATGCTTTTATATATGTTCTGCACAAAGGAAATCTTCCTGATGATTCTATACACATCTCAAGTGCTCCTTTGCTTTAAAATCTGTGCAGTTTTGTTTTTTCAGTCAAGGCAGATTCATATTCTGCCTAGTAGGCTCCTGTAGAATTTAGGATAATCCTATTAATTAAAAAAAGATGCATCTTCCAAGCAAATGAACTTTACAAAGAACAAAGAAACGTCTTGCGCCCTGTTTTTAGCCTATTTTTGCTTTCGAAGAGAGTGGTTTAACAATTTGGTTAAGCTGCTTGAGGTCGAGGAGCGAGCAACTAACTGATCTTCGCTCGCTCTGTTTGTGGCAGGTGATGGTGATCTTGTGCCAGTGATTCGTTTCGAAGCGGTTGTGTTGGGATGTGATTCCTGGTTCTTTGGCCGGATGGTTGTCGCTGTGTTGTGCGTGTTGTACATTTTTTTTGGTGTTTGTGCTTAGCTTTCTCTTCTGGTACGACCGTTTCTCCCTGTTCCTCTACTCGTCCCTCTCCCAGGGATACGGAGGGTACCTTCTCCATTGTATCGCCCCGTCCCTCTGCACATTTCCGTCCCTGTACTTTGATTAATCGATTAATTTGGTCCTTGTTGTTGGAGAAATCTTATTGGCCTGTTAGTCCTTGAGCATTTCGTCTGCAAATTTATGCCTTTTTTTTCGGGAATTAATAAAGATTGTTTGGTGAGTTTCCCGTGGTGGAGGGCTGCAATTTTCAAACGGATCACGGAACGGGAAATTGCACTAAAAACAATGGACGTTTGTCGCGTTTCCTGTGGGAGCGCAGCCCCTGTCGATCTCTTTTGTCCGTATCAGTCCTCTTACTATTATATTTATCCATCTTTTTATTCTTAGGTTTTTGTTTCGCATTTGAAGAGGCAATGCGGACAACCGACGCGTCCTTACAAAATGTGAGCTTAGCGCATCTCTAATAGCACCATCTCAACTATATCTTAATTATATTAAATGAATAAAATCTTATGTAGAGAAAAGAGAAGATGAGGAGAGATCTTTTATGCAAGAGATGACTTAAATCCGCAAACTAACATAAATAGTGAGAGAATGTGAGATAACATGTTATGATAAAAAAGTATAGAATAATTAGAGAAATAATTTATTGTTAAAAATATTGTCCTTAATGGTATTTTTAGATGAGCAAAAAATATTAGAGATATCGTTAAGAGACCAACTATTACATGTGTTCTTGCCAGGATCGCCTAATGTACAGTTCCAAGTGCTGTGTACGGACAGTGAAATATCGTCGGTAAAAAAAGCTAGGGGGAATTAAATTCACGTGTACTAGAAAATCGGATTGGAACTTGGTAGAGACAATCCCTTCTTGCTGTCCTACTCCTATGACACAAGAAGAAATCGACATGATACAGCTCAAGGAATTAACAGATGCACTCACCGAGTCACCGTATCCGAAGCGAGCGAGAGCTCAAATGCTCAGCAGTTACCTGCGGAATATAACAAGAGCAGCTACTGTCCCAGCTAGAAACTTTGATCTTGTTGTATGATTTCGGATCCGAAAGCAACCATCCATCTAACAAATGGCAGTGTCCAGTAACAAAAAGGCGCTAGGCTGTTGGCGATTGCCAATCCGGATTCGACAACTTGGACCATGGTAATGGCATTGTTGGGCCAGAGAAGCGAAATCATCGTCGTCAGAATCAAACGTGGCCCGGATGGCTATCAATAAAACATCAGTTATCATGGCTCGTGACATGTGACAACTCAACAGCCTGCCATCCTCTGGACCACCAGTCCACTACTCGTTTTACCTTGCCGCTCCGCCCGATCGCTCCGATTGGGCTTTTTTGGCTACAGCTGGTAACTACGCCTAATAATTTTTAATTTTAACATAAATATGTATGTGAGTAAATCGAATATTAATAATATGATAAGTTGCTTTGAAAAAACTGTTCGAAAGAAACTATAAATCATAAACTTAAAAAAGTTGTTCAGAAAAATCATAATTCGTAAACAGAAAAGTCATTTCGTTTATTTATTTATTTAAAAAAATCTATAAACTATAAGTTAAAAATAAATGGCCTAAAATCACTCACGATAGCAAAGTCCCTGCGACCCGCCTCACAAAACAGTAGACTGGTGTTTAAAACATGCGCCTCATAAAACAGTACACACTGGTGTTTAAAACATGCGCCGCCGTCTGCCGACAAAAGGACGGTTTTTTCTCTCCGTCCCGCATGAAAACAAACCGGTTTTCAGGTGGCGACGTCTCCGGTTGCCCTCCCGCAGCGTGAACTCCGGCCCGGCACGTCGTCCGCTTGTCGGTTCGGAATACGTGACATCGGACGAGATGTACGGGAAAACACTGTTGGGCGGGGCCAGGGACCGGACGGCAGTATCATGGGTCGGCCCGTGGCCATGAGGCTAGGGACGGATCTGGAGACTTAGGCTAGGTAGACTATAGTTTAAGATCTAGAAAAATAATCAGTGCAAACTTTTTTATATGGGTTAGAAAATATACTGTTTAGGAATCTAACCCGAGACGTCATAGCGCAGCCCGAGGCATGAAGTGGCCCAGCCAACAATGGGAATTCATTGAAGTATCTAAGTCCTGAACAGCCCAGCGTCCCCAGCTCAAAGCGGTAATCAGTCATCCACGTCCACGAACTCACCAAGACACTAAGCACCGCTCGCGGCTTGCCTACACCGCCACGACACCACGTGAAGTCGCGAAAAAACCTAGCACCGGCTCCCAACCTCCAGGGCCGCCGCCTGGACCGTCTCCCTCCCGCTGTCCCGCGTCACCACGTCGGCGTCGCCTCCCTCCAGCCCCGACGATGAGAGCCCATCTAGCCATCTGCTATAGGCTCCACCGCTTTAAACCTCCAGTACTCTAGCACCTCCATTCCCGTCTTCCAGACTTCCTCATTAGTCCTCAACCTCAAGCAGTGGAGCCGACACGACTGGCGCAAGTCAGGCGGCCGACTACCACTAGTCGACTAGTCCACTGTCTACTCTGTCACGATGCCGCCCCATTGAGCCCTCGGCCCTTTGCCCTCCCCTCCACAACTCCAATGTCCCCAATCAACAGGCCGTCACAGCCTTACAGGTGAAAATCCCCCTATTTTTTAGATTTTGTATGTGTTTTAGAATTTGGAGGAATTGTATGAATTGGTCATTGGTGGGGAGATGGGGGCGCGTATCAGAAAATATTTTGAGGCTGCGAATTGATATTAGGGATTTTGTATCATTGTATGAGTATGTATTTTGAGCCTATTCAAGTGTTCCTGATTCCTGAATCTCCTGATGGTGGACTAGTGTTGGAAACTTGGAATATTGAATGCCTGAATCTGAATGCCATGTTGAACTCCAATGTGTGAATCTAGAAATTGAGTACTGAATGAGTGAATGCCATGTTTTGAATTTGAGGCTGCCTATTCAACAGTTCAAGTGTTCATGGATCATGATATATTGATATTGATATTGATATTGATATAGACATATAGCTTCAGTTATAACTTATAACCTACTAGTCCAGTAGCAATATAGCATTCTTGGTCTTGGTAGAAATAAAATAGGGGATACAAAATAAAGAGAACCAAGACGTTATCATTTTATATATGAGGTTTTCAAGGGATGAGGTCGTGCAAGTTCAAACTATCTCGTGCTAGTAGTAAGTTGTGTTCTTGTGTATTTATATTTCATATATTTTGCTTACATATATATTCTTGTTTTATTATTGATAAAGAAATCATAGGCGTCTAGGATGGACCAAATCTTCTTTATCTAGGTACTCAAATTGCATTTCTCTACTTTGTTATTTTTTTATGTTCTTCCTATCATTAAGCACAGGGCTCAAATTCCATATCAATTATACATTTGCGATATACATTCAAATGAGATTAAGTAATATCATAAATTTAACAAACGAGTTAGTCTCATATTTGTATTTGTCATTATCAGCAAAACCAACCTAATAGAGCTTAAAGTTACATCAATCCAACACTATGTTCTCTAAGATGTGTCCATATTATTGATTTGATATCACATATCCATGATCTGTGAAACATGCTCATCAATCAATACATATGTTAATTTGTAACTCATATTTATCCTACATAATGATATAAGATTATGAATAATTTATAATAATATCAAAATATGAATAAAGAGTTACACAAACAAGTCATATAATTGTTGATCAATATGAAAGATATTTATTCAAGAGACAAAATGATATATTATTCAAATATTATAAACATGGAAGTGATACAATTATCTTCATGATTACCTCTAGGGCACATACTAACGTACACCCACATTGGTATGTCCAATGTATACGCTAAGATAAAATGGAGACTCTAAAGATTCACTGAGCGCAGACACGAGCTTTGATCACTAAACGCATCCACGTATGTGTACTCGAAGAGTATTGTTTATATGAATATATGAGTAGTATCCCTAAAAATAAGACGTCCTAAAATCGAGCCCAAGCGGACGAGCTGTATGCCGGCAGCTTCACTATCCGAGCAAGGCTCGGTCCGCCCAATTAAGTGAATTTGGCAACAAAGAAGAAGGAAAGAAACATCGCTGCTTGCTGTTTTCAGTCCATTTTTGTCTGCAGTGGTTTAGAAATATTGTAAAGCTGCTTAGGAGTAGGTGCCGCTTTGAGCATGGATCTGAGATTGGTGGATTGGAGATAAAGATCGTCATCAAACATGGCCCTAATGGCTATCAGGCATGCGTGGCTGACCCTTAACAACTCGACAGCCTACCTTTCATTTGGAAAAAAATTTTGGACGTAGCCTAGCTCTCACTTTTTGAAGACTCTCTTAGATTCGTAACACATGACAAATATTAATATTAAAAGCACAATAATGATTTAAAATAAAAGGTCCGACTCGTTTTCACTTCTCATCCGCCATACAATTCATATATCTCTAGCACAATAGTAATTTAAAATTTATGTGTTCAAAACGAAAGAGCTAACCAAACCATCTTAAGATTCGATTTTACCATGTATCACAAATGAGAGAATTCAAGAGACGGGAGGTGCCCAGTCCCATACAATTTCTTTCCCCTTTCGTGGGCCACCCTTCATTTTGTTTGCTCCGCTCGTTTTAGCGATGGCTTTTGGCTTCTACTTTTAATTCAATATTCTTTAATTTCATCTTTTTTTTTTGTTTTAGGACTTTTTTGGCGTTTTTATCGGTTCTTTTTTCCTGTATTCCTTTTGCATTGGCTAACCTATTTTTTCTATTTTTATTTTTTAAATTTAATTATATCAAATAAGCCACCTAGAAAAATAAGCCAGGTTAGCTTTTATCCGGCATGTGAACATACCGGTTTGCCTTCCTCCCGGCGGGCCTAGCGCGGCGTCAGCTCCCCCCTGCGCCGCGTTGGCCATCATGCCGGTCGCATCGGGTCCCGCCGGGCTCGGCGAATCGGTTCCTAATTCCCATCGGGCGAGCAGCGAGCTGTCTGTACGGCGCGACGACGTCAAGGCAAGGCAATGGATCCGCCAGTCGCGTGACCTTCATGGGCCGGCTCGTGCTCGCTCAATCACATGAGTCCCGTGAGCAGATAGACAGCATGGGCCAGGCCAGCCCACTAGCCCCAGTCTCAGCTCTCCCCTCAGGCTTTGTAGTATACAAATATCAGGATTTTGCCAAAAAAAAAACCCTACAGTTTCTAAAAATTTTACATCGTTCTTCCCAACGAACTGAGAATGGGAGCCAACCTCCAGTTTGGTGATACGGATCGCAACGGCAGACCGGCACGACAGCTCCCGTTGCCGGACGGTGCGTGCATAGGTCAAACACAGTTACACAGATACTCCTATTTGCCACTACAGAGCATATGTCAAGCGAATCCAAGCTCTATGGAAGAGAAAACAGCGAAAAGGAAGAGTTACGAGAGTTGGGTGGAAGGAAAACACATCACACCAACCAGACACCAGTAGGTTAGGGTAACTGATAAATTATCACGCTGGCATTCCAGTACCGCATTGTCAACAGTCACCAAACAGGACTTCGCTACTAGGGAGGGACTCGCTTTTCTACTCATCAACCAAATGGAACACCAATTGACATCACCGCAAATTGTTAATCAACGTTACCGGTATCACAAATACGTAAAATGTTGATCACATTCGCGGGTTCACAAATCACTACTTCGTAGGACTAAGATGACAACTAATGATTTGCAGGTATAGATAATCAGGTCATCAAAGAATTCAGTACACAAGCAATGATTTGCAGCACAAGCAGATGGGGACGAGCACTCCTGTAATTTGGAAGCAAAAAATAATTCATCTGTCGGTGATTTTAAGCATGTATAGCAATGCAGGCAGTAGACCGAGTTCTCACATCAGACAAGCATCGCCATACCCAGAAGGTGACTCCTAGTGTGGTGGAAATGTTAAAACTAAAATGTCTACTTAAGCTCAAGAATATCAGCAAACAGCAAACTGATCAAGCTAAGAAATTTCAAGCCAGTGGACTACTATATAAGATGCGACGAGAGCAAAACTCATTAACTGATAACAGCTATACAGGCCTCATCGTTCATTAAATTTAATGAAAATCTCGCTACTTACCATACTAGTTCTCAGCAGTAGAATGGTAGTAATCTAAAGATAGTACATTAGGCCTTAAAAACCATTAACAGTTGCAAGGGGTACAGAGCAAGCAAGAGGTATTTCGAACTCCCCATAACAGCAAACAAAGACGACAACCCGCCAATGTAAACTTGTAGTTCTACCTATTGTGTCTCCTCTGAATCTCGAATCTTCTTCTTTTTCTTCTCCTTTTTCTTTTCATTTTTCTCAGCTTCCACACCATCTCCATTTGGAGCGCTCTCTGGATCAACAACATCACTTCCTTCCTTGCTCTTCTTCTTTTTCTTTTTCTTCTCACTGCCACCCTTCTCATCATCAGACAGACGATCGCCCTTCTTCTCCTTCGCTTCCTCCACATCAGCTGATCCTAGTCCACCCTTATCTTTCTTTTTCTTCTTCTTCTTCTCACTCTTCTCCCCTTCCACTGCCTCAGGGGCCTCCTCAACCTTAATCTTCTTTGCAGGCACAGAAGCAGATACCTCATCATCTTCATCAATCTTCCTCTTGCGCCCTTCATCAGCACCATCCTCCTCCTCATCCTTGTTCTTCTTCTTTTTCTTCTTCTTCGCCTCCTCCTTGACCCCCTCACTTGCGACCGCATCCTGTTCCACCTTCACCTTCTCTGGCTCAGGAGCAGCTGCAATGCTAGCAATCATCGCATCGCCACCAGTGGGAAGCACCACATTCCGAAGCCACTCAGCTGGGGTCTTCTCATTTGGCTTCCCATGCTTATCAAGGAGGCCCTCAACAATCATCTTTTTCTTCTTGAGTGCCACCGGGCCAAGTCCCCACTTCCTTGGATATGTGTCTCTGTCCATCACCACCCGCTTGATCTTCGCCACTGCACCATGGTCGCAAGTCGCCATAACAGCAGTGGTCATCTCGGCGATACCAATGGCAATTGCCTCCCCCTTTGTAGTCATGAGAACCACCTCCTCCCCAACCTCAATGTCATTCTCAAACCGGAGCAACCCAGGGATCATAAGCTTAGCACCATAACAGATAGCATTGACAGCAGAGTCCTTCACGACAAGCCTCTTATAGCTAGTAAGCAGTACCTCAAGAGGCATCACAACACGCCTCAAATACGACTCATCCTTGTAGTTGTCAAGCGACCACATCGCGTCCATCACATCGTGCATGGTCACCATGTTGTCCTGCTCTCCCAGGATCCCCGACCGGACACGGCGCAGCTCTTGCATATGTGCACCCACACCAAGGAGCAGCCCAAGGTGCACACAGAGCGTCCGGACGTAGGTTCCTGCCTCGCAAGAGATCCAGAACACGGCAAGGTGGCGCTCGGGATCGTGCTCCAGGAGCTTGCTCTCGTAGATAGTCCGCACCCTGAGCTGGCGCTTGACCGCGGAGATCAGCGGCGGTCGCTGGAACACGGCGCCGGTAAGCGCCTCAAGCGCGCGAGCCACGCGCGCCGAGTCTGGCACGGCGGCGTGGAAGCGGGCGACGCAGACGTACTCCTTACCCGCGCCCTGCTGCGACTTGACGAGGCGCGTGGCGCGGTCGACGCAGACGATGAGGTTGCCGGTGACCTTGGGGTCGAGCGTGCCGCTGTGGCCGGTCTTCTCGGCACGAAGGAGGCGCTTGATCCAGGCGACCACCTCGTGGGAGGACGGGTTCGACGGCTTGTCGAGGTTGATGATGCCGTAGCGGAGGTGCTCGGCGAGGGGGCGCTTGAGCGGCGAGTGGCCGGAGGGGAGCGGGGTGTAGTGGCCGGTGCGGACGTTGAGGCGGTCGTAGTTCTTGAGGAGGAGCGGCCAGGTGGAGGTGTCGAGGGACGGTACCATGGACTGGGGCTTGATGAGGTAGCCATCGGTCTTCGCCTCGGCCTCGGCGAGCGACGGGGGGTCGGCGGCGGCGGGATCAACGGAGGCGTCCTTGGACTTGTGCTTCTTCTTTTTGGACTTGGTTTGCTCGGAGGAGGGGGACGAAACGGCCGGCGGCGGGGCGGACATGGCGGCGGATTTCGGGGGTGGGGTTAGGGATTAGGGCTTTTGCGGGGAGGCAGAGGGAGAGGAAGGGACAGCGGCGGCAGGGCGGCGACGGGAGGAAAGGGATTTTATGCGTGGGTTGGGCTGATGGGCTTGCTGTTGTGGCGGATGAAGCTCGTACGTATACGGTCTGGGCCTTATTTGGGAGCAAACTATTTTACGCAGGGTTTCTAAAAAGATCATTATTGTTAAAACTAGCGTACTCATGCGTTGCAACGAGTACCAAAAAATGATACATATCATCTAAATAATATTAGTATGGTAATTTGGTAAAAAGTCTTCAAATATATTGCATAATTTCTTAGAAACTCATTTACATGTGATTTATATCTTATTTATACTCAGATTCGCATGAAAAAGAGAGAACTAAACAATTATAGATGTGATCCTGAATACATATGTAACTGCTCATATCCAAAGAATAAACTAAAAGAGAAGAAAAGATGCTATGACAATTAGGAGACAGAGAAGATTGAATGCAATTAATCGTATTGGGTGACACAATTACCAATCCGGTGGTACAACATTTAAAATTTAGCCAATGCACCAAAACACTAATAAGGATGAGTGGAATTAGATGATTCTTACCTTTTGATGGTAAAAATGATGAGCGGCTCTAAAAATGACAAAATAGAAGAGGAGGCAAAGAAGAGTAGTTACAAAGAATAAGGGCCCATGCAACAGAATCTTAAGGGCCTGTTTGGCAGAGCTTCAGATTCTCATTTTTTAGCTTCTGCTCCAGATTCTGTAAGAATCCACTTCTCTGAGAATCTGGAGTTACCTCTGAAAAGCGTTTGGCTAGTGCGTTGACTCCAGATTCATAAAAGAAGAGATTTGAGGGAAATAGACCATGTTACCCCTAGTTGTAATCCTTTTAAAAAAGACAATTAATATGTCAATAAGAGTATTCACATTTAAAAAGGAAACATTAGTGAATTAAATTTCCATTTGCACAATCAAATAAGAATATATTAAATCAATAATCTGATTTACAAAAAAGACTCAATTACAATAACAACCCTCACAAATGAATTCACATACATAATTTCAATTTCCAAATTTACAAGAATAAATATCACAACGCAATATTACAATCTTTAGAAATTCAACTCATACAACCAAGTCATACAAACATGAAATACATCAAAACTACATACAATCAAGCACTTAAAACTTTGAATTCATGCCCTCTCCACTTTTATCCGGGCTTGGGACCGGCATCGGCAGTGTTAGGCATCCCCCACCCCCCACACATACCCCAAAAATATAACCATGGCAGGACAATTTGATAGGAGCAAACCATACACATTTTGCTTATTTTGCTTATGCTGCACAATTTGATATTCAGTGTTGGGGACTGAAGATTATTGATCATAGGTGGTGCATGAACTTTAGCAGAGCCAATATTTCTATTTACTTTTCATTTCAAAACACAAACACAAATTTCTCATCTTCAAACACAAATATGATGAGATAATTGAACAGTCTCTCGTATGAATTCATGTCAAAAATTTAATCAGACAACATATGCTGCATATATCTCCTTGGTAGTTCAAACACTGGTGAAGTGGAAGGCATTAGAAACTAATGGTTTTGGCTTCAAATTCGAGTTACTTTCTTGTATAACAGGTGCGAAATTAAGGTTCAGGACTTATGAAATTCCTTTTTCATAAGTGCTTCTGCAGAATGTCCATATCATCATCTACTAATCATGCAATAGATGTTTTGTTTTACATCTGCATTCTTATTTCACTTTGCAAAGATGCAGTGCAATTATCAAGATCGATCTTGACTTCTCAAATATCAATAATTTTGTTGTTGCAGATGAAAAACTATCAAAATTATTTGAGAGTAGCATCTCAGAGCAATATTTGTTTTGGGTTGTTTCAAATATCTGAGCAGTGCTATCATTCATATGCAGATTTGCCGGCATATCAGAATAATGAACTACCTGCAGGTTTTTTCCCGACATTCATATGCAGATTTGCCAAATATATGGAATGGAACTGAGAGCAAATGTTCACCTGTGCTTCACGCTGCTGGGAACCGGAGGGGCGGAAGGAGGGCGTCGGAGGAGATCTGGACCGGAGGGCGGAAGGAGGGCGGCGACGGGGCGAGAGAAGGAGGGAGGCGGCGGGGCGCGAGAGGGGAAGGGAGGCGGCGGGGCGAGATGAGGGAGGCGGCGGGGCGCGGGAGGGGAAGGGAGGCGGGGGGGAGGTGGCGGGGCGAGAGGAGGGAGGCGGCGCGTGAGAGGGGAAGGGGAGAGGGGAAGGAGCCGGGCGCGAGAGGGGGAAGGAGGGAGGCGGCGGGGCGACAGGGGTGGGGGGCGAAACGGGAGACGGGATTTCGGTTTTTATATGGGTGGCATTTGCGGGTAAATATTATGAACTTCAATGGGTAGGTTGGACAGCTCCCCACGAGAATCCACCTCAACCCAGCTTCTCCTGATTAGTTCATTTTGGAACCTGCTCCACACAAGAAGCAGAATCAGTTAATTTTGAGAAGCAGGTTGTTTGGCACAGCTCCACAAGATTCAACAGAGAAGCTAGGAGCAGGAGCTGTACCAAACAGGCCCTAAATATTACATGAGCATGCATAAGCGTGCTCTTTAAAACCTATTAGCAATTAGAAGACATAGATGGGGGCCTTAACAAATAGATTCTAACTTAATTGAGTTCTCTATATATAAATAAAGTTTGGTAAAAATCTGAAGTTGGACTGCTAGTAGTGGAATATAAATGCTTAACAAAATTCCCTTGTAACCAAACTTTAGCAAGAGGTGCAATAAGTTAACCATGAGACATACAACGTTAAGAAATGCACACTATACTTGTAAAATCAAAAACCAAATTGACTACATGGTAGACCTGTATGTAGTTCTCTATTTAAATAGGGAGTACCATACATATAATAAATAGAGAAATGACAAAAATAGGGGGAGAATTGCTTCAGTTTAGCAGTTTCAATGAAAAAAAGTAATGGCTACTCAAATAAAGTGAGAGCAATGCAGCAATAGATCTTTCAATACAGCACAGTAAGATAACTATAATCGTTGGAGCACATGCACAATAAAGGAACAAGCATTTTTTGATAGAACACCACAAGGTAGCATTGACCAAAATTTTAAAATTACCATAAACATGCACATGCTATTAAATAGAACTTCTGAAAAGACTATTACGGTCATAAACAATTCCTAAAGATATTCTATTTAGCCCTACAGCTTACAATAAGTAATATGAAAAACAAAGCACCGAACAAAAATTTTTGGGGGGAACATTTTTTACATTGCATCTCATGCTATCCTTACAAAAGAATTCCTTTCTTTCGAAATGAACATGAATCAAGTCTAGATAAAAGAATCCCTTTACACCCGACCAAGGACATATATCACAACAAAATTTCAAAACTGAAAGCATAGCACTATCATGATACAATTTTTAGAACTTGGATCTAAAATATAGCCAGGTTCTTGTATAGCTTACAAAGATCAATTTCTAACATTTTCAACAATGGCATGCCCCCTTGATATCTCTAATCCCATGACAAAATAATTGAACACAACACTATAAAATTGCATGAATGTCTAGTTTGTCGGTTACTGCATATTACTAAAGATTGATGTGATACATGGAGCTACTACTTTGTATATTAAAGAATAAAGTGATCAGAGGGGCTCACTAATTTTCACATCTGACTGAAAATCAATTGGAAGGCTGTAAACTAAATCACCTAACCAGGATGCAAAATGTTTTAATACAACACCACAAGATAACTATAATTGTTGGAGCACCTACACAGTAAAGGAACAAGCAATTTTTTGATAGAACACCATGAGGCAGCATTGACCTAATTTTAAAAATTACCACAGATATGCACATGCATATTAAATAGAACTTCTGAAAAGATTATTGTAGTTACAAACAATTCCCAAAGAAAATCTTCTATTCAGCTCTACAGCTAACGATACGCATTATGAAAAACAAAGCACCCAACAAAAAAAAATGGGGAAAACATTCTTTACATGGCATCTCATGCTATCCTTATGAATAATTCTTTTTTTCTAAATGAGCATGTATTGAGTCTAGATAAAAGAATTCCTTTACACCCAACCATACATCACATCAAAAATTTAAAACTGAAATTATAGCATTGTCATGATATAATTTTCAGAACCTGGATCTAAAATATAGCTAGGTGCTTGTACATCTTACAAAGATCAATTTCTAATATATTAAACAATGGCATGCCCCCTCAATATCTCTAATCCCTTGATAAAATAATTGAACATAACACTATGAAACCGCATGAATGTCCAGTTTGCTAGTTACTACATATTACTAAAGAATGATGTGATACACGAAGCTCACTACTTTGTATATTAAAGAATGAAGTGATCAGAGCAGCTCACTGCTTTTCACATCCGACTGAAATCAATTGGAAGGCCATAAACTGAATCACTTGACTAGGATGCAAAATGTTTTGAAGAGTAGTTGCAGAAGAATCAAGCAAAGGGCAAGAAATGCAAGTTAATTTCAGAGGCAGGAGCACGAGGTATAGAAGCAGCATGGTGGTGCATGGGAGGCAGGAGGAGCAGAGGCTGTGAGGGAGGTAGTTGCCACCTTATTGTCGTGAATCATGGGAGAAGTGGGGAACGCACAAGGAGGGACGACGACGATGACGACGTTAGTGTGAGTAAGGGCAGCAACGTGGATGCAAGGAGAGGAGCGGCGAGCAGGGGATGCATGAGATGATGAGCAGCGAGGAAAAGTGAGTAACATGTGAGGAGGGGTGGCGGCGCAGAAGCGAGGAGAGGAGCGACGAGTAGGGGATGCATGAGGGGAGGAGCAGCGGTGGAAGGAAATCGATCTGGCACGTAGATGCGAGCATGAGGAGAGGACTAGCGAGCGATGGCAAGTCAAATTGGCCTGAGATTAGGGCTCAATGTTGCCTGGTTCTGACACGGGGTCCCACGAGTGGGCAGCTGGTTTTTTTGGTTTGTTTAGAGTCATTTTTCTGGTTTTTTGTAGCATAGGTTTTCGATGGGAACGTGCATTGTGGGGACGGTGTAGGATCAAGGATAACCGACTAAAGAAATGTGAACAAGAGGTTTGTAAAATATTTTGGCTAAATCATATTTTTTAGCAAGTACGCGCTTAATCAAAACTTTTTGCACAATTAAAGCCTAGATCTTCTAGGTTTCACTAAGGCACCACAAGCAATGTCAATACTAGATACATTTATAGCTACACAATTCAATTCAATATAAGTGATAGAACTGTAAATGCAGAAAGTAAAGACAAGAGAGTAAACCACAATGGAGACACACGATATTTTTCCCGTGGCATCAAAAACTTGCCGATCTTCACTAGTCTACATTGAGGTAAGCACAAACAGATTGGATCAACTCCATGAATTAAGCCTAAAGATCTTAAGTCCACTAAGGGTACTCTTCCTTCACTCGGGAGATGGCAAATACCACACTACTCATAAAACGGTGTTAGGTCTCTTCATAATCTTCTTTGAAGAGATCACGCACAAACTTACTCTAAGCCATCTAGATGCCGATAAATACCAAGAGTAATAAGTCACAATGCTTTGTTGAAGCTTCTCAAGTGCCACAATGGTCAACAAATGATGCAATACACTTGAATGTTCTCAACAACCACAAAATATGCAAATGGAGTAAATGTGTTGGAGAGAGTCTAGCAAGAGCTCAAGAGTATCGAATGAATATATAAGAATACTAAGAGAGCTTATTTGTCGCTAGTGGGGGAGTATTTATAGTTTCCACCCACTAGGATGACTGTTGAGGTCGAACTCTCCAAAAGCCAGCAAAGCAGATACTACTGCCATATTATGGCTGGTACTACCACACCCACTGTTCAATGGCTATTTGAGGTTCATTAAATGCATAGTAACTAGCCGTTACTTCAAATAGTACCGCCCTCGCAGGGTCTGGTAGTACCGATCATGCAGTAATACTGCACTCAAGCTGCAGTAGTACTGATTTTTAGATGAGAGAAAATGCTCCAAAACACATATATTTAAAAATTAGCTACGACCAACTAAAATTTGGTATTATCTATTTCTAGTAGTACCGCCAATCATGCGGTCATACCATTCTACGGTACTATCGTGCAACACATGTGGTAGTACCGTTTCAAGAAGTGCTAAAAGAATACCTATCTGGGAATAAGCTGCCATCATGTAATAGTCAGTAGTACCGGTGCAGCGGTACTACCGTTCAAGACCTGTGATATTGGGATTTTAGGGAAAATTAGAGAGAGTTCTAAATAAAGTTCAAATGCATGCATGAACACTTAATTGATCAAAGTGATAGAAGTTAAACTTTAAACTACTAGCAATGACTGCCTCTTTATAGTACGACACTATTCTACAAACCCGGTCTTTCCATCCAAATATCGAGACCGATAAAAGGCTATAAAAAGGTCCTTAAACCACAATTTACCTTTGCATTGAGCTTTATCTTGACCCATGTCACTCTTTGATCACTTTTGCATGCCTTATCCATGAAGTCATCAAACTCCGATACTAAAACTTTTAATTATCTCAATAAATAAGTTAGTCCCTTTAATCATTATCGATATTAATTGACAAAATCATTTTTAGAGACTTAGATACTTTCAGACAAGAGGAGCCACTGCACTCGTGGGGAAGGGAGGAAGATGGATAATTATTAAAAATGTTGTGTACAAATTGTTCATGAATTTTGATTTCAATGCATAGATTAATAGGAGGTGAATGTAGATTGTGGAAGCGACCAAGGACTTAGACTACATGTTGATAAAAAGTGTATTAGTTCGTGTGGTTGATATGATACATCCCTGTGGAATGTACAAACTAACAATACATCATTTTAGGTTGATGGTGTTGGTTAGTTTCAATATAATATGCCTATATGAGAAAGCTCTTTCCTATCCCTTCTTGCACCAACCTTCATCCTCTACATCGTTTAGATTGTTGCTGTGTCTTTCTCTCCCTTTGACACCAACAAGAACTTTTGTGTTGCCATCTTCACACTACTTGACTTCATTTCAACCCATCCTACCTATTGTACACGCCAACATTGCCTTCTCCTTGCCTTCTTTATGCTCACTAATCAGTTTTGCTATCTCTCGATGATTGTCGTCGACCTTTTTGCTTCACCACTCGATTAATATTCTCGGGGTTGTAGTCGGTGCCACTACCATCACATTCACCTAACAATGGGCAGTTGGCCCATGTATATGGAGGAGAGTAATGAAATCTCGAGGTATACTAAATGATACTATATAAAGTTATCTTTGTTTAAAAGGATGTTCATATTAGTTTTTACCTTTAACTTCTGTTTAGAGAAATTAGAAGTCAATATGAATATATAGTTTTTTGAAGCTGCTTCTCTATTCTTTTTTTCTCTCATCTCGCTCCGAGAATAAGATAGGGGATCACAAGTGCATCACACACCTCATTCCTCTTACTCCTGTCTCGCTTACATATTTCTTTCTCACTCTCCCACCGTTCACCCCTTCTTCTAAACGTTACTTCTTTTAGCTACTACTTTTCATTTTTAGCAAAAGACCATCAGCTGCAACCAAAATCTATCAGCCGTAGCTAATACGAACGCTCTTAAAATCCATGGACGATTTTAATTATAACATACTTTTAAATATGCTATACAATTTTCAGGCCTAGTTTGGAACTGAGAATTTCACAACAATTTTGCGGCAAACAAAATGATCTCTATAAACGGGCCATAAGAAGCATGAACTTTGGAAGACAAGGGGGGACTTTTGCAACATAAGAAGGGCAAACATGCAATAGCCAATTTTCGGAGGTACGTGGATGCAATGGCTCCAAACCGAAAATGGGGGAGAAGCCGAGCTACTCCAAACCCCCGTCGATCCCAACTCCCCCCCCCCCCCCCCCCCCCCCCCCCCCAAAAATCCGGCAACCGGAACCCTAATCCCTCCCAAATCCCATCACCGATCCAATGCATCCTACCGGCGACGACCCGTCGGCCGCCGCTGCCGCCATCTCATTCCCCGACGCGGACGCCGACGACGACTCCGAAGACGGCGACTTCACCGACGCTCCCCTCCTCGACCCCTCGGATCCGAGCCTCCTCAATCCCACCTCCTCCGCCACCGCCCTGCCCTCCGCCGCCGCCGCGGGTGGCAGCGGTGGCTTAGTCTCCTCCGGCGGCGAGCGGCGCCCCCTCTTCCAGCGCCTCTGGACGGAGGAGGACGAGATCGTGATCCTCCGCTGTTTCGCGGAGTTTACCGCCGCTCGCGGCACGGCGTTCGCGTCCCACCAGTACGACACCGATCCTTTCTACGAGGACATGCGCCGTCGCCTCCAGCTCGACTTCTCCAAGAGCCAGCTCGTTGAGAAGCTGCGCCGCTTGAAGCGCAAGTACCGGAACTGCGTGTCCCGCCTACGCGGGTCCGGCGCCTCCTTCTCCTTCCGGTCCCCGCACGAGCAGGCCATCTTCGAGATCGCGCGCAACATCTGGCGCCCCACAAATAAGCACGGCCGGGACCCCTCAGCCGACTCTGACGACGAAGACGCTGTCGTCGCTGCTGTAGCAGCAGCGCCCACAGCCGTCCCTGCGAACACCAGTCCCAATGGGGAAGTCAAATCGCCCTCCTCAGGGCGGCAGCGCCGCCGTAAGCGTACGACGGAGTTTGCCGCTGCAACTGCCCCTGCCTCTGCTATTAACACGGTGCAGCCCCCTCCGCCAGTGCAGGTGCATGTCTCGGTGCCTGTCAAGATGGATGAACCGCTCCCTGCACCGCCCCAGACTCCAATGCCAGTGACAGTCACCATGGAGGGCCCAGAGCCTCTCAGGTTTCCAGTAATGTCACCTCAGTCAAGGGTTGTTGGTGCTGAGAAGAGTTGCCTGACGCCTCTGTTTAAGGAGATGATACGTGCAGTGATAAATATTGGATCCAATCCGTTTGGTGCAAAACTGCCTGAGCCGCCGCTTGGGTTGCCCATGGAAGGGGAGAAATGGAGGAAGCAGCGGATTCTGGAGCTGGAGGTGTACTTGAAGCGGATCGAATTGTTGCAGGACCAGGTGAAGGCGACGCTTGAGGAGCTCAAGTCCTCCACACCTGGGACTTGACGCATGATAAAATGAGAACTGAGAAGGTCTCTCTCATTCTAGGCTTCTCGCTACGATTCTTAGCGTAGGTGTTTAGGTTTTTTTTCTTCAGATTTTCGTCCATAAAGAATATTGTTAACTGGGTTGGGGCTTGGAACTAGTTTATTCGTGGTTCTAGTTGTTCATGTGATATTTAGATGCCACTTTTGGTCTTTTTTCTTTATAAGGTAGGTACATGGTCCTCTGTTTATTGTGGAAGTGGTATGCTTTGAGGCCGAGCAGCCAGTAAGGTATCCTGATAGAAAGCTGAACACTTCCAATTAATTTATTAGGATTACGGATTATTGTAATTTCACCATGTTTTACTATTCTCTATCATGAGTGTTATCAAGTTACATGAATAGGATTAAACAAGGTTCTTAGTGACTGTGAACGGACCATTCATATTGGCTTTTGGCTTTGTCTTATGAATAGTAATAGCTTGTAGAGAGAGACACCTACGTACGATTTTAGCCGATATAAATGAAATTACTATAGTGTGTATTACAATCGACTAGTAGACCCTACCTTAAAAAGATACTCTGTTTGAAAGTTAAGTACTGTAAAAAAACCATTTACTGTAAAAAAGCAGCTTTTAGAAACCAATACGAACAGGGCGTAGTATGCTCGGGTAGAAGGCCATGGAATTCTGGTATAGGAAACCATGCTGTGATTTATGGATCAGCATGAGAGAAAGGCAAGAGTGATAGGCTAAATAGGTGATAGTTTGACTTGTGTTTGATCATGACCCTGGTTCTTTTTTGTAAAGGTGAAAATGGCAATGCATGTCATTGAGCAATAACTTTATTCTTATATCTTGAACTTGTTCTCATGGGGAAATAAAAGGGAAAAAATGAATGCAATGGCATCGCAGAGAAGTGGAACCATATGCGCTCACCCTATTTATATCAATAACATATTATTTGGTATGCAGATAATATAGTAAGTGGCTTTTAGAAACCAATACGAACAGGCGTAGTATGCTCGGGTAGAAGGTCATGGAATTCTGGTATAGGAAACCATGGTGTGATTTATGGATCAGCATGAGAGAAAGGCAAGAGTGATAGGCTAAATAGGTGATAGTTTGACTTGTGTTTGATCATGACCCTGGTTCTTTTTGTAAATGTGGAAACTTACTATATTATCTGCATACCAAATAATATGTTATTGATATAGATAGGGTGAGCACACATAGTTCCACTTCTCTGCGATGCCATTGCATTCATTTTTTCCCCTTTTATTTCCCCGTGAGAACAAGTTCAAGATA
This sequence comes from Dendrocalamus latiflorus, assembly GCA_017311315.1. Lineage (NCBI taxonomy): Eukaryota > Viridiplantae > Streptophyta > Magnoliopsida > Poales > Poaceae > Dendrocalamus > Dendrocalamus latiflorus. The sequence goes on along the minus strand of CM029643.1, from coordinate 3,482,049 downwards.
TAAGAATAAAGTTATTGCTCAATGACATGCATTGCCATTTTCAAGACCAGAGTTATTTTTGTGTGCACCAAATTTGGTGGCCAGGACAGTGCATTTGATAGAAATTTACCCATCATTATGCATCAAACAGAATATGATACACAATGTAATGTTGTTAAATGGTAAAGTACTGAATTGTAGGTTCATTAACCTTTTGTTCTCTGGCTCTACTGCATAATATGTACACTTCGCTTTGTGGTTTGTGAAATTGGATTGCTTCAGTCAGTGTGCCATTGTGGGTATTATGATTATTCATTCTACTGGTTGAAAAATACCAAACAACAATTGGTGGATGTTATTTTAGTTTCAGTATTGATTACCTTGGTCTACCATTCAATCACAATAGTTCTCATTACATTTTTCAAGAAGTTAAAAGTACTTGATTTATAATTTATGTATCCCACTAGGGTTAGCTTCTGCATTCCCTTCACTAAACTGTTGATGTGGAGTACCAAAACTGAAGGAACCGTCTTTAGCCTTGGGGGGTACGGGGCTGGAAATGTTAGTTGCTGACCCCTTTGTTAATTACTGCCGTTTATTATTAACTTTGGATATTAGCTAATTACTGCTGGCGCCTGTTTACTTCTTTATCTATGCTGAGTTTCTTCAATGTTTTCTACCGTTTGGCTTATACAAGTATCAAACAAGAAAATGAGACTACAGTGTTTCGCTGTGAAATGAAATGGTGTGAATTTCGTCAGTTGTTGAAAAAAGAATCTTCTCAGGAAGTTCACCTGTGGCTTCTGATAAACATGTAATCTGTTTGATAATCACTGGTTGTTGCTCGGCTATGGTGTTTTGATCAGTCGATCATTTGATGTTTGAAAATAATTCTGATAAGACTTGCCCAACTGTCTGGAGAACTATCAGGGCTGGTTTATATTAGGCCAATATGACCGTCCCAGTTTATATAAACCACTTCTATCAAACACTACTATTAGGCACTTTGCTCTTTCGCATGTTATAACGTATTATGTATTTTATTATATCATAATTCTGTAAGTCATATAACAGTTCGAATATTATAGTGTCTTGCATTACATCATCGTTTGCTCTCTTTTTTATATAATATACTCAGAAAAAATCATAAGTTAATATGAAAATCTCAGTTTCTATAAACCGCTTCTATCAGTCACTACTATTTATCAATCAAAATCAGAAGTCATCAGTAAAAATCAATACGAACAATACCGATAGACCAGCAAAAATCAATACGAACAATACCGATAGACCCTCCGTAACATGGGGAGCAACTTCCTTCAGGTTTATTGCAATATACAGTTCGATGACATTCCCCTGGGATCGTCAGGCCACCACTCCTGTGCTAAACTTACGGTTGTTTGCTGTGTTTCTTCGATTGTCCCTTGAGAAATACTTGAAGCTTGATTTGAACGTGCTGTGAGATGCAAGGCATGGCGATGCTTCTTCACACTTTCTTGCTTCCCGGCCTGTCCTAACAATCGAGTAGGAGGCCAATCCAAAGGCACCTATCTGCCTATTGAGAAAAAAGAGGCCAATCCAAAGGCACCTATCTGCCTATTGAGAAAAAAGAAAATTAGCAAACTCCAAGAAATAAGTCATTTTAAAAGGTTATCCCGATAATCCACTTCGAAATGACAGCAAAGAAATCATCCTATTTATTTATTCAAAGAAATCCGTAAGCTGAAAAAAATGATTACTTGATTTGTTGGCAAATACTTTATGTTTTAGTTTTTCAAGACTGACATTTTTCAACCAAATCATCCTATTGGTTGTTTATTGGTAGTGGCGATAGATAGATAGGTACACGATTCATAAAACCAAGTTAAAATTTAAAGTGTCAACTATTTGCTTATTATGTAAAACAGCAAGTACTTTGAACTGAACAGAGTATAAAATCATTTTTAGTGTATTGAACCGATATCGATCAAAATTATACTACGTAAGTATTCTAAGAAATTAAGCTTGTTTTTCTTGAATATATTAAACCAATTCTTGCTAATAACCGGAACCTACGTTACATTAAAAACTACAAAATAATAATATCCTCTTTCAACTGCATTATCTTTTATATAGTTATTTAATACTCATATGAATTGTTTAATACTTTGAATTGACTTCTAGGTAGAGTCCGGTTCTATTTTTTTTGTTAGAATTGAACTCTCCAATATATTGAATCGATTTAATGTTTTCTCTCTCTTTATTTGAACCGGCTGAAACATAACATTAGAGAAGGTCCGAGGCTTTGTTTTGGAAGCTAGAATTAAACTGTTTCAGTGAATTATCTATAAAATTTCTACGAAATTCCTTCGTCCAATCCGCACTACACTTTCAACGCTAGAATCCCAACCCCCCAATAGCCCGCGGGGTTCCTGGCCAGCGAGCCGCGCCATGTCGCCCGCGTCGCTCGGCCGGCCGGCGCGTGGCGAGGGAATCCGCGTACGGCCGGCCGAGGCACTTTCCTCGGGTTTTTCCGAAATTGCGTATAGGTCCTTTTTTCTCGCGAAAAGATCCCTGCAAATTTTTTCTTTGCAAAAAATATTTTGATTGCGTCCGGCGGGTTTCTGAAATTACGTATAGGTCCTTATTTACTTACGTACAGGTCCTTACAAGTCCTCGATTTTTTACAAAAAAACCCTTTGGTTTTCCCGAAATTACGCATTTGTCCTTGATTTTTTTTATGAAACTCCCTGCGAATTTTCGCCTCTTTTAATTTTGTCCACACGGTAGCTAGCGCGGCGTACGCCGCGCTTATGCAGCTAGTTAAACAGAAGTTTAGGCTCGTGTGCCTTCTAACACGAGAACGAGGGTACGATCGTACGGGACGAACTCGATCGCACTGCGCACTTGAGCAGCGGAAACCCCGACTCTTGAGCCGTCTCCGGTCCCGCTTTCCCCTCTCAAAAAGCTCCCCTCAGAACGCCCGCTCGGCGGCGGCTGGGGCGGCTACGACGACGATGACTGGGGCCTAAGCGCGGAGCAGCTCGACCAGCTCGACCAGGACGCCTACCGCAAGCTCGCCGAGCGAAAGGCCTCCTCCTCCACCGCCCCCGCCACCTCGCCGATCCCCTGCCGCGCCCCCGCGCCGGCGGCCACGGCCTCTTCGCCGCTCAGGAATAACCACCCCGCCTCCAGGGCCTCCCTGGAGTCTCGCTTCGGCAAGGTTAGGGTTTTCTCCGCTCATTTGCTGTTTCGGGGATTTTTTTTGGGGGGGGGGGGGGGGGTCTTGTTTGCGAATTGGGGATTGGTATTTGCAACACGGTAAATTGAAAAGCTTTATTACTCTGATGGTTAATGCATTTGGAGTTATGGATCTTTTCGTGAATGTAGTATTGATTGTGGCAGTTTCCTTTCTTTCTTTACCTAGCTCTTTATAGTGATTTCTTTTCAAGAAATGGAGGGGTTCTTGTCCAAGAATTAGTGGGGCTGGTAATGTGGTGCGAAATTCTGGTACGAGTTTAGCTCAATGCATATATACCGTAAATTTGTCAACTTTCTCATTCTTTGTAGTTGAGTTCTTTGGAAAACTGGCTTTTCTGTTTGTAGACTGCCGAGTTGGACATTGATTTTTAAGCTCATCGTTTTGTGCACAACATAAATTCTAACAAGTCTGAAACTCTGTAATCTGTATGGTCAATGTCCTGGAACGTTGGGAGGTTTATGGTTCAATTACTATTGGGTTTGGTGTTAAGAAGCTAAATCTTGATGTAGGAACCTTTTTAGATTTGTTCATTTCATTGTTGTTTTATTTAATTTTGTACATGTCCTGCATTGCTGTGTGAAAGGCAAAACCCAGAATTTCTTTTCTCTTGTTCAAAACATTTGAATGTTTGATGGTTTCTGGCTGAAGAATTGATGGCTTTGGTGCCAGGATGGTTAGTGATAGGATTTGTTCATTGTTTATTTTGCCAGTTGATCTGTTAAACTATGAGTGCCACATTGCAGCTGCACAATATCGCAATGAACCTGTATCTCCGTATGTTCAGAGAATTATGAGTTTCTTGTTCAGAAACTCATGAGAGTACCATGAGTATGAGAATTCACTGTTACACTGTCACGATCCTTGCCATTTTCTTCCACTAAAGCCTCATTGAAGTATTAAATTTGAAATGTTTAAGTTATTTGATCCCATCTAAATTTGATAACTATCTAGCATGTGAACTATGACGACCATTTGGAAGTTTGCGATTATATGGTTGAAGGGGCTGGGACCTCTGGGTCTGGTGATCTCAAACAAAATTAGGTGGCTGTAGTTGACATTTCCTTTTTCAGTCATTAGTAAGCATTTTAGTTTCTCTTGCTTACTGTGTTACATGGAGAATTGAGATTCCATGCTTTGGAAGCGTTGTTAAAGACAACTTGGAGTTCTTGATGCTTTATTTTAAGTTCTTTTCAAACCTCCGTGTTTTTAAATGATGGTTAATTTGAAAATAATTTGATGTTTTCTGACACACAGGTATCTCTAAACATGGGATAAATGTTGATGAAGGTATAGTTGATATTATATTCTGAACTGAAAGCCTATTGCTCTAAATGACTCCACAAACTACTTCAATGGATTTTCATAATAATGTTGGTGAATGAGGCATGCTATGAAGTACTGACAATTTTCTCATTGTCATTCTTCGAAGAGATGTAGTTTTTTTGGGTGCTTATTAATGCCTTCATTTGCTGATTTGTTGTTTTGATCTGCCCATCATTTGGACCAGCCGCTATTAATTATAGAGATCAGACATTTGTTTGACGGAAACAGAATTTATCCAGTTCTTTTTATATTGCTAATTTCCATTAGGCTGATAAATGTGACGATCCCTGTACTATTCCTCATGGTTCCCTAACTGTTTCTTAGGTAGAATCTGTTAGGCGACTTATGCCGGCCGGCCCTTGGGCTGCTCGGCTGGTGCCTTATGGGCCTCGTGCCCACTCTTGGATTAGGATTGAACTATTATAGGCAAGGATCACCGTTGATTGGTTCTATTTCTATGAGCCATATTCTAGGTCATCCTTGCCTATATTTTTGTAACTCTCCTTCCTCCATAATTAATCTACTATTTTTCCGCACCATATACATCTCTCACTGAATTTTCTAGGTTTCTAACTATCAGTTTGGAAGTTCCATTCATCTGACCACTGCTTAGAAGAAAGAAAAAAGCAGTGAAACATATCCACAACTAAAACATAAAAAAAGTAATTGGCAACTCAAAAGCCAAGATTGCGCAAGAAATCCGAGCATATTTTCGATGTTCAGCCATTTAATTGAAGTTGTTACTGAGCATTTCATGAAAACAGGCAGCGAAGACCCTACATACATTATAATATTAATACAAAATGCGTTTAAACAAGCTACCAGATCGAATAATTTCAACGCAGATTCAGTAGATTTCCTTATAGCTATAGATTCGAAACTAGTTACGCATATCTTCCAAGTTCCAACTCATGCACAGTGCCAAACTCCACAGACTATGTAACTTCACCATTTAGCATGAATTTAGCATATTTGATCACCAAGAGATCCACCTCTAGAAACCCAAATGCCCAACATCAATCACTGAAAACCACAATACTCCTAAACTTTGGATGATTTTGTATATTTTGTTCTTAAGCACTAACAGATTTAAACCTGAATACCCAAATGTCCTAATTCAGTCAAATACAACAGCAAAACAACAACTAACAATGTAATTCAACTTCGTTTCCAGCTAGCATGGATATGAACCAATTAAAGCTATCATCACAAGCCCAAATCTCCCAACACAATTACAAAACCCCACGAATCGGGAGGCGGAGACCAAAAGAACAGAAAAGGCACGTGGTAGAGGGCAGCATACCTACGGAGGAAGGATCTGGCAGTACGCCGCCTTCTCCCTCTCCAGCCGCGATGCTGTCTCACCTGCGGCGAGGCGCCTAAACCCAAGCAGCGGCGAGGCGCTCGCGAGAGACGTGGTGGTAGCGTCGCGGCGGTGGCCTTCGCGTCTGGTCGAGCTAAGCAGGGTTCGAAATTTCAATAGGCGTGTGGGATCTGGATCTGATGAGCTAAGCGGCTGTTACGTTTTTGGGCTTACCTACCAACTAGACTAGTGTGCTGGGCCACTAGTAGAATACTTTTAGATTGGGCTGGTGAACAGACCAAAAAACCCAACCTAGTCGACCCCTACCCGAGCTCGCCTACTCGCCGCCTCCCTGCTCGCCCCACGCTGGAAGCCGCCTCCCCCGCGCGGACCGTTTGCCGACTCCAGCGGGCGGCGGAGGCGACGACATCGATGCGGCGGCCGACTAAGACCTTAACCCGGTGTCCCGTTGGCTCTCTAGTCTCCTACAGTCCTGCTTAGGTAACCTCCGATTCCAATACCCGATTTCTTGTATTCATTATCTGAGCCTTGTATTACTAGTTTCTGACACTGAGGTATGGATTTGTAGACTGGTAGATGAGTTTAGAAGGAACTGCATCTGGTATCATACTATCTAAAATGCTCTGTGAGCACTGCACTTTAATACTTTTCTATACCCCGTGTACAAATGTTTATAAACCAAAGGTAGAAATAAGGTGAAATAATGGTTGCATTCTCCTACTAGGTCATCTCCCCGGTTGTTACCATTCTCTATTTGGCACCGATGGGCAAGAAGAAGAACAAGTCTGAAAGGCCAATAAAGTCGTCGAAAGATGCTGAACAAGCGTATACTCGTTACCCCCATTGTGTTTTTAGTGATCTTTCTAGTTATAATTTGTGTTGTTCTTCTTCAAGCCATTTTTTTGGGCAACAACTTCAAGTCACTACTTGACTTGGTGTTTTCTCCCTGAGCAGGCTAGCTTCAGATTACATTGGAGGGGATGCTCTTGATGAACTATTGTCGAAGCTTATTAGGTGAGTAGGTAAATGCTCCCTCAACGTTTATTTGTGTTGCTTTATTCTGATATTGACAAAAGGCTTATTAGGTGAGTAGGTAAATTCTCCCTCAACATTTATTTGTGTTGCTTTATTCTGATATTGACAAAAGGTACTACTAATCTCTAGGAGCGTGGATGTTGCAAAGGCTTCAAGGGGAGGGTTACCAGAAAAGATATGGATGAAGGTATCGCTATCCTTACTCAGCTTCACCAACTTTCTATTGTTACCTGTAGATCTGTTATCATGAGCAAGTTGAGAAGACACTGATGTTCTTTTGCCATTGTAGCAACAATTTGCTATTGGGGTCAATGATGTGACAAGGGTTCTTGAGCGAATGTCTCCTGCTGCTACTCATCCTGGTCACTGCTCTAGTGAAGAACTGACTTGCACAGCACTGCGTAGAGCTCCTTTGGTGCCACTCCAGGTTACTTTTCTTTCTTAACTTGCTATTGTTGTGCCTTTGAAGGCAGCCTTCCTATGGAGTTGGAGTTACATTATGAATGTCTATTAGGTCGAAGGAAATGGATTTTTAATTACAGCATGTATCTGGTCTAGTTGCATCATCTTGCGTTGTTTTCTTTTAGTACAGAGAAAGACACGAGTGCCTTATTGCTTGCGTAGTAAAATTCTATTTTTAACATACTTTAGTCATGGTCACATACTGCGATGTCAGGCCTTACTATCAAAACATTGTCGTTTATGGCATACTCCATATTTTCTTTCAGCTGTGTAGCCAACAATTAAATGACTCAATTAGGAATGTTTGGTGGTCAATCTCAGTCGAGCAAAAAAGAAGGGTGATTTCAAGTGATACATATGCTGGTAACATCAATGTCCATATGCAGAGCTTTAAACTGACAAATATTTGTCATCTTGTAATGTCATACTGCAGGCTGTTCTTGTAGCTGCTGATTGCAATCCCAAATGGTTAACAAAACACATACCAACACTGGCATCTACGAGGCAGGTTCCCATATTGTGCCTAAAGGACAACAAAGGAAGCTCACTGAGGCTGGGTCAAGTGGTCCATGTCAGAACAGCGCTCGCCATTGGAATAAAGGTCAGCTTGCTTTCTTTTCTTGTTGATTGCATTGCCCTATACGATCTCTTGGAAGCACTCATGTAATCTTTGCTTCAATGAATACTAGGCTAGAGATAGCGTAGTCAATAAGACTATTGGTGAAGTCCTGAAGGGTAGTAAGCTGGTTGCCAATGAACAGTAATCTAGTTCCCAGTCCAGTAACACGTTGGGACTAAATCCCTGGGTGCTCAGCATTTCAAGAGCATATTAAGAGAAGTTTCTGAAGGAGATGCTGAATTGTAGCATATCAGTACCTTGAATTTTGGAGAACTTTTGCTGCCAAGGCTCATGGAAAATAGACCAAGGGTTGGTCTGTCAGGTTGATGCAATTTGGTCGCGTAGAGAATATACTTGGAACAGCTTTCTACCAGGGGCGAAGCCAGCGGGGAGGCTTAGTAAGGCTCCAGCCTCACCTCCCTGCTGGCGGCGGCACCCCCCAATCCCCCATCCATTCCAGCGCTCGCCCCTTCTCATCAGCCGGCAGCCGCCATGTCCCAGCCCGCGCTCCTCCGCCTCCGCATCCGCCTCGGCCTCGCCGTCCTCCCCTCCCAAATCCAAGCCAAACCCTCGCCCAGACGCCAACTCCTGGCCGCCTCCGCCGCCAACGCCGCCCCGAAGGAGGAAAACTCCCTCGATGCGATCCTCGGGGAGCTGCCCGGCCGCCGCACGCAGGCGATAGACCTCCTCCGGCTCCTCGCCCCCGCTCCTGCGCTCCCCGTGCTGCTCCACGGCGGCGCCGCCACAGGCAAGACGCGCGCGCTCCTCCTCGCGCTGCGGCACCTCCGCGGCTCCGCCCCAGCTCGCGCATCGCCTACGCCGCGCTCCGCTCCCTCCCCTCCCCTCGTGCCCTCTTCGCCTCCCTCCTCTCCCAGCTCAACCCACCGTAATTGCTTTGGTAATATCTTGCTTGCAGTAAAATTATGCTGTGGTGATATCTTTCTTGCAGCAGAATTGATGCTTTGGTATATATGGCAGTTTACCCTCCGACATGTCCTCAGACAGGAAGGAGTTGCCATGACAATTTATCCAAGTGCCCCTATCTTCTGTTCGCTGGTAAATTTCTTGATTTTAATGTTTTTACAATTTTTTAGTATCATAGTTTGCTTTTCTTGCGAAATGGTGTGTTTTAGGTGATCCGTTAGTGTCTTTTGCTGTGAATTGCTTCAGCATCTAAGCCATATTTTTCAGATTCCTTCTTATTGAGTGTTGCCTACTGGGGAAATAGTTATCCAATTACATATTCAATGCAGTAAGAAGATTTGCTTGATACACGCTATACATACCTGCTGAAGTAGGACAAAGCTCAGTATCACATCTACTTGATATCTCTTACAATTTTTACTGCCACTATGTTCAATTGGTTTTTGTGCATATTCAATTTGGCTCTAAATGCAATTTAGCAAACAATGATGCCTAATTACTCCCTATTAACACATTAACACTTAAAGACCATCCACTTTGAGCCCACCCTCCATTTCCATCCTGGCTTCGCCACTGCTTTCTACAATGCCGCACTCTACCACAATGCTATTTGCTCGAGGTCGGAGGAGCTAAGCGTTATTATTATTATTTTTATTTTGGATCGCAAAAACAAAGTTACTCGTGCAAAGCATTGTGAGTACATTTTGTCCATTGTGGTTGTAGACTTGCAGCCTTGTGGGTAGTCTACTCTGTAGTCCCCTTCGCTCGGCCATGAGGTCGGCGCCCATGAGCGTGCCCCTGTACGCCGTGGAGCTGAACATGATGGAGAAGGCGAACCACGCGTTGTACGGCTTTTTCTTGTCGTAGAAGTAGAACCCCTGCGCCCGTGCCGCGGTTCCGCCGCCGCCGCCGGCAGCGCCTTCCCCTCCGGTTGTCGATGTTGAAAATCTCTCAAGATCTGTCTCTCTCTCTCTCTCTCTCTCTCTCTCTCTCTCTCTCTCTCTCTCTCTCTCTCGTATTTTCAATCTCTCTCAAGAGTTTTCAAATGACTCATTTATTCTATCTGATTGAGTTGTAGGTCACTTATCCACTATTAACGATCATTCCCTGTTCTCTTGAAATTTCTCCACGAGCCACATGACTCGGTACTCTGACTACTTATTGACTTAGGTTACGACTGCCACTCAACTCATTCTACGACCGCTCGACTCCTTCTATGACCGCTACTCGACTCCTTCTAGGACCGCTTGATTTTGACTTCCGACTGCTTCTGACCTTCGACTGCCCTCGGTACTCGGACGCTCTGACTGCTACAATACTCAAGATGCTCCGGCTGTTACAGTAACCGATTGAGTATGATCGCCACGAGTACTCGAACACACGTCTGCAATATGAGTACTCGAATACATGAGTATACGACTGCCATACAAGTACTCAAACACACACTGCCATGAGTATTCGAACATACTACTCCTAAACCATTTACATGTCAAGATTATAACCAACAGTCGAACACCACCAGTGTGCCGAAATAGGCGTCGTTGCTCCAGTGCGACCTGCTCAGCGTCGTCAGTTTGGTCACTGTACCCAATGTCGCATTCGCCGTGTTGTTGCCGCCATCGTAGAGGATGTCGTGGTAGTATAGAAAGAAAATTACTTTTAGGTGAGATAAATTTTGGCCATGAATATTGTTATTTTTCTCAAGTTTCATATCAATGATGTATTTGTGATGTACTTTTATTATACCGTTGTATAGGTATAAATTGATGTTAATTCTATATTGTTAGAGTTTAGGCCGGGGTGTAGCCAAAACCTGATTCCACCAATGCTTGTATGTGTTGTTGTTGTGTTGAGAGCTTGAGTTGTGCACGCCTATTTATAGAGATGGAATAGGTAAACACGCATGTTTTAGTGTCAATGGGGAGTCGATTTGATTCGGCAAAAGGGCCGGGGAGTGGAACTTAATAGATCATGTGGCTAGGTCTAGAATATTTGTGATGATGAATAACTGACAATATTGCTTATCGATATTATTTGAGGCATGTGGTGTATGTGAACTTATGTCGGTCAAGTTGAAAAGAATTTGTGCCGAGAAAAAGATGTTGCTTTGGTCTTTACATATGCAGGGTAATTTGAAGTCGATTGTGGTCTACGGTGAGGACCGGGAGATAGCTTGGTGCAAAGTCGTGGTCCAGAGCATCAAGAATGCTGAAGGAGACAGTCGTGCTCGAGTTGGGGGTGCGTGGAGATCAAAGATGGATACTGCGTATTGGAGCTATGGAGGTGTGGTTCGGAGGCTACAATGCATGACAATTTTTTGAGTGTTAAAAAATTAGATAGTGTGACAAATACTAAAAAACCCATGTTACGTAAAGGTTTCGGGTCCTTTATTTACTAGAATTGGATAAGAGCTTATTTGAGTCCTAGAATATAAATAGAGATGGGGTTAGGGGCCAACTCTAAGGCTATGCAATTTTTATATTAGAGTTTGAGAGGTGTTACTTTGTAGTCACAAACATAATGATGTAGAAATAAAAATCAGATCAAAATCGAACGAAAATTATCTGGCATATCCGAGGCTCTCGTCAGAGCTGTGTTGTCCTCGGTCAAGTCGCTGTGTCCCCATCACGCGGTGTCGTTGATTTCTTTGCCTAGAGTTGCGAGGACAAAATCACACAGGCAGCTCGTGATCCATGCACAGGCAAGGGAAGCCAATCTCTGAACGCAACACCTACGTTTTGTTTATTGCTATAGTACCGAGAGAGAGAGAATCATTTCCATACATTGTTCAGCTATTTGATGGTGATGTCAACGGATTTTTTTAATCAGCTGCTACAGTACCGAGCATTGTCGCTACAATGTTTCGCTATAGTGTCGTGTGGATTGCTATAGAACCTAAAAAATATTTCCCCTCTTTTGCTGTCTTTTGCCTATGATTGATAGGTTAAAAGAATAGAAGACAATAGATTAGAGAAAAAAGTTTTTACTGTCGACTACAATCATTCACTCCCCTTTAATTGCCATCGATGATTCTACAAATGGTATTAGAGTAGGTTGCAATGGCATCAGATCAAGATGGATTGGGATATACTCCAAATAATCCACGTTCTTTTTGGTGTTCTGATTGCCTATATGCTCACGATTTTGGTTCTAATTTTGTTGGTGTTCCTCCGCATCATTTGTCTCAGTATTTAATTCCTAGATCTTATTTACTAACCTTAGTATTGTGACACCGATGTTTTCTGTGATGTAGGCAGTGGCGGACCCAGGATTTCAGCAAAGGGTATGCCGCACCAAAATTTTTGTATGCAATTCGGTAAAACCATTTACCAATTCGGTAAATAATTGTAAATTTTACATCGTAATTCGGTATACAGGCACTAAATAATATGATAAGTCTTAAATTCAAGGATTAAGTTGGAAACTTACAAAATTACTGATTATGTTTATCATTTGGTTTATCAAAAGTCGAGCTCACTGATTCTGTTTTGTTGCTGGAGGTACAAGTAGGAAAAGGTGGTGGGCATGTTAAACGAGGCAATGCTTATGTACATGGAACAATACTTGCAACCAAACCTAGAGATGTATACTAGTCACGGATAGATCCAACTTGCTTCTGACTCATAGGATACACTAGTGAATTCCAAACACCTTAAAACATCATATCTAGCTATTCAACCGATCAAAACAGGAACGGAAACTCAGAAAGTGATCTGACTTCTAACACCAAGACTTTCCAGTTTACCCCATGACAAAATGGAATAGTGGATCTCCCCAACCGATCAAGAGAGTAATGGATTAAGCAGTTAAAGCTAATTTGCAGTTTAAGATAGTACAAATATGTAACTGTACAAGAAACTAATAACCCACCATAGCCCACTAATATGACATTCAGCACACCAAAGTTAAAACTGAAACACATAGTAGAAGTAAAACAGCAGCAAGTCAGCAACTATATACAGTGCTACAAATGTTCCCCTTGAGGATATTCGTAGTTTTTTTTTAAAAAAATGGAATGAATGACACAATGCCCCTGATTCTCACAAGCTCACTATAACAGAAAACAAAACAAAGTTTACTTTCGAAAAGGGATCTAACAATCCAGGTACATCAATTAGAACACAAATACAGAAGATTTGTCAACAAAAGATGGTCTACAGTCTTACAGATACCCAAGAGAAAACACGATGTTGTTTATTTGATTCGATTCTATCCACATGAACTGCACGAGCATCTCGATCTAACATCAGTTCGAAATTTTGAGTTGTGCAGTTCTTTTGTCACATTTTAATGGAGCAGCAAAGCAACAAAATACTAGAAGGGAATGTTATACCTTTAGCGATCTTTGCAACTCCGGCATCCAACTCTTGCTTGGAATTGAACACCCTGCTCACCAGTCTCCTTGGCCTCCATGGCGGTCATCTTGCGCCCGGTGAGAGCGAGGTCGGCTGCGTTCCCGTACCCAACGATACGCGGCAGCCGCTGCAGCGCACCGAGGTCGGCGATGATGGCCATGTCCACCTCCTTGAGCACAAACGTGGCGTCCTTGGAGCAGTCCGCGATGACGGGCTTCCGGCACATCTCCACGGCGGTCAGCGCCGCCTGTATCTCCAAAATCGCGCGGCGGAGCCCCTCCGCAGCGACCGCCGGGTCGGCGCCCCGGTCAGCGGCGGTAAGGGGGTTCCCGGGGCCACCGAGCTCGATGCCGGCGCAGAAGTGCGGGCCCGCGGCGGAGAGCACGACGTCCGTCAGGCGCGCGCGGCAGGGCGGCAGGCGAACTGTCAGCAGCGGCTGGGCCCCAGGGTATGCCGTGGCCCACCTGGCATACCCTGTGGGTCCGCCCCTGGATGTAGGTACAATTGATGAGGAAGGGGAACATGCGGCTAGTGGATTTAGGTTGTTTCAAGCACATGAACGGTGATCCAAGATGGTTCTTCGCCCTCACTAACACATCTAGTGACGAGTTAATCGCTTTTAGGAATGCCTCAATAGGTACTATGATGTCTAAAGGTATAGTGCACATTAATGATAAATTCATTCTCAAGGATATTACTTGATTGTTGATATTCTCACTAAACCGCTTAATACTTCTTGGGTTTGTTTGCAGAGTGAATTGGGGGTATGTCATCCAATGAGATTGTTCTGAGGGGGAGTTATTTTTGTATATCATTGTAAAAAGGCTTTTTTATTTATTTTTTAGAACTTGAATTATTATTTAAGCTAGTAATCACAGAACAAGTCATAATGTGCATATTGAGTTTTCTTAATCATGATTTTACATGTGTACTTAGCATGATCGAAATTAATTTAGGCTGAAGCTTAGGAGGTCATTGTTGATGAGTTTTCTTTTTGGCTTGGCATGATCGAAAAGTAAGGTCTGAGATGCTATAATTAATGAAATATGACTCAAGTTGGCTCAAAAATGTTATTATAAATATGCTGAAATTAATTTAGACTGAAGCTTAGGAGGTCATTGTTGATGGTTTCCAGTCTAGAATGTACTTTACTGAGATAAGTCATAATCAAGTGTCAATAAAGTGTTATGTGTTGAGCTATGTAAACCTATGTTAAACTTTGTGCTTTAGTTTGTCACTTGTGACTCACTTAGTTCTCGATTCTGGCATTTAAATTTAAATCTGTATTTTTATATAACTATCTTCTTTAGTGAGATCTTTAGATTAACTGGTTATTTTTGTGAAGGTCTACCATGTATAGTAATTTACTTAATCACATTATAAGTTTCTTTTGGCCAGCTTTGTTATATATGCATGCTTATGATCAGATAAGCTTTATAAGAGCATGACTTTGTACGCATCAATTTAATTGGTTTAAATAATCTTTTAAGTTTTTATAATGTATTTTTCTTTAAAAAACATTTGGATCAATGATACTTGGATGTGAGTTCTCTCTTTATTATTCTTCCTTTTGTGTCTTGATGCTTACATTGCCAAATGGGAGAGATAAGAGAGATTTGTAAGATTTGTTCAAAATTTTAAATGCTTTTCGGTATGCTTTGTGAGAGATTTGGGAGAGATTTGTGGCTTGTGGCTTAAAATATTTTTTCGGCTTTAGTTCTTTACTTAGACTTGTTTGAAGTCATGTTAACTTGAGGTGTTATCAATGTATTCATCAAGAAGGAGATCGTTAGATTATGTGGCTAGGTCTAAAATATTTGTGATGATGAATAATTGATAATGTTACTTATCGATGTTATTAGAGGCATGCGTAAACTCATGTCGGCAATGTTGGAAAGAATTTGTGCCGGAAAAAATATTGCTTTGGTTTTTGCATGTACAGGCTAACTTAGAGGCGATTTTGGTCTACGGCGATGATGGGAGATGGCTTGGTGCAAAGTTGTAGTCCAGAGGGTCAAGGATATTGAAGGAGATGGTCGTGCTTGAGTTGGCGCGTGTGAAGATCAAAGATGGATGATGCGTGTTGGAGCTACAGAGGTACGGTTCGGAGGCTACGATGCGTGATAATTTTTTGAGTGTTAAAAAATTGGGTAGCATGATACATGCTGAAAAACCTGTGTTACGTAAGGGTTTCGTATTCCTTATTTGTTAAAATTAGATAAGAACTTGTCTGGTCTCTAAACTATAAATAGAGATGTGATTAGAGGCTAACTCCAAGACTTATAGATGTAATTTTATGCTAAGTTTTCAGTGATGCTAGAAGGATACTTTGTAGCCACAAACTTGATGATTCGGAAATAAAAATTAGTTCAAAATTGAAGAAAATCTTTTTGGCGCATCCAGAGGCTCTCAACGGCGCTGTCTTGCCCTCAGCCGAGTCACTGTGTCCCGATTACACGATGTCATCGATTTCTTTGCCTAGAGTTGCGTGAGGACAACACTACGCGAGCAGCTTGTCAAGTCACTATGTCCCGATCATAGGATTTCTTTCGTCGATTTCTTTGCCTGGAGTTGCATAAGGACAAGCCCGTGATCCATGCACACGCAAGGAAGCCAATCTCTGAAAGTGACGCCTCTATTTTGTATATGGCTACAGTGAAACGAAGCCGATTTTTGCAAAATCAAAAAGTGGAGTTCAATTTGCCTTTTGCTTTTGCTCTCTTGAATCCTTAGCTTACTCCACACGAATCTCAGCACAACTCAACCCCAAACCCTGCCGACAATGCTTCAACGGCGGGAAACGGCATGGCTACTGTTCACCGTTGGATATTTTCGCCGCCGTCGATATTTTCGCTGTCCCGGCTATTTCTTCGCCCCCAAGCTCGCCCGAGCCCTCCCGCACCTTCTAGCCCTGCACAACTCAGCGCCCTCTGGCCCACGCTGTGCTTTCCCGAGCCCTCCCGAAGACGCCATGCGCCACCGTCGCCAAATATCTCCTCGCTCCCCTCGGTGAACCGCCATGTCTTGGCTATTTAAGCAACCCCAGCCCCTCCTGTGCACACCACCACCTCCCCTGAAGCTCACCGAGCGCCCCTGAGCCCCCTCTTCCTCCCCGTCGCCGGTAATTGCAAATTTCCCCAAATCGGTGCCCTAACTCAATTCCCTACCTCCGGCCACCTACAATCCAATTGCTTTTGCCAGGAGCACCCCCCATGACCTTAGGATTGAAACCCAAGCCATGCCTTAGCTCCTCCATCTCTCCCCTTCCCCGGCACCGTGCGCCACCCCTCGACCGAAAACGGCCGCCGTGGCCAGGCCAACCCAGACATCCCGAGCTTCGGCCAACCCCTCCTCGAGCTTACACAACCCCTACTGATGCCCTAGGACCAGCCCAATTGCCCCAGGAGCCTCCCAGTCGCCCCAGCTCTCAAAAATAGCCGTGGGAGAGACGACCTCGCCGCCGGCGAACGCCGCCTCCTCCGGCCGTCCAACCACCAAAAATGGATTCCTATCATCACCACAAACCCAACCATACCTTCCTCTACCGTCGCCGGTCACCCTAGCTCCGCCGCCTCCCTCCCCTGTCCCCTGCGCGCGCGCGAGCTGAGGAGGAAGAAGAACAGTGCCCCAGGCACTGTTCCTCCGACCGCACCCGCCCGACTCGGCTGAACCGAGTCCGCCCGCCCGCGCCTGGCCGCGCCCGCGTCGCGCCCGACGCGCCCGCCCCGCGCCGGACCCGCCCGCCCCGCGCCGTTCGCCCGCTTCCGACCGAGCCGCACGCGTCCGACCGCGCCGCTCGCACGGGCCCGTTGCGGCCGACCGAGTCAGAAGCGAGGTGGCTGCGCCGAATCCGCTAGCCGCGTCGGGTCCGAGCCCGAGAAACAGTAACCGACCGGACCGGATGAACAGTGACTAGCCCAAAGCCCAAAATACAAGTTTATACTCCCCGGATTCGTCTCGAGCCCACCAACCCAAATCCAAGGCCCATTTCCCCATATAGCCCTCCTATAACCCAATATCCTCAATTTAATGGAGTTTTTCGGATTTTCTTTATTCTTTTATTTCCTTATTCCTAGCCTAGTCCTTCGGGCATGGAATTAATTTATTTTTAATTGTTTTACGTTAGCATCCGAAGACGAGGATTCGCAGGAACAGAAGGGAAAAGCTCAAGTCCAGGCCCAGCCCGTGGACGAATACAAATTAATCGAAATCATAAATTCGCAAGGCAAGTTACACATACTTTGATCATGTTGAGCCTACGTTCCCGTTATTTATTTATTTACCAGTATTTTCATTATGTTATTTTGCCCTGTTATTTTGTGTACAATAAATGCTTAGAATGACATGATACTAGTTATGTCCTACCACCCGAAAAAGCCTAGTCTAATTTGATGGCCATATTCACCTTGACAAGACATAGTAATATTAAATATAGTAATAATGTAAATATGATAGATTAGAAAATTGATATCTTCTGGAAGAGTGGTATTTATTTGGGAAGTGGCTCTATGGTAAGCGAGGATCGTCGGATCCCGTGATCTAGGGTGAAGGCAAATGTTACAAATCAATGGGAGTGTTAAAGCACTGGACAGATTTGTAGAAGGGAATTTGCCACCGGTGAAAATACAAGGACTAGACCCTTATGCCGAGTAAAGAACATAGTGACCGCCCAACCACAAGCGTTGATACGTCAAATCTGGTCTAGTAACTGCTCAACTTCGATTGAACCTTTACACAGGCGGTTGGAGGCAAAGTGTGAGTACATACGGAAGGGAGTTAAGGGAGGGCCGTATGGAAGTTGGCACCGTTATTGTTTTTACTATTGTTTTGATTATCGGGTGTCCACACAATAGTAGGCTGAAGTAAGTCAGAGGTTACGGCCTGGGCTTGTTGAGGAAGTCTACTAGGTAGAGGCTATATAAAGGATTGAGCAGTGAACAACCTTGTTTTCTCAATTCAGTCATGAGGATTGAGGAATCTTGTGGGTAAAGCAGGGCAGCTCTGCAGAGTCATAAAAGAATGGTATTCGAATACGCCGTGCTTCCGGTAAATGAAGCTGTGTTTAATGGGTGAATCCAATAACAAGGCATAAGTAGATTTGGAAAGGATTTGGTAATATTGGTAGCCTGGTAATTGAAGCTTGAAAACCCCCCTAAAGTTTATAGGAAACTATGATTTTATGTTTAAAATCTATTTACAACTAAAGCTGCATCCACATGAAATAACAAACTTCTCCCATCACTGGATATACCCTGCATGTAGTTATTGTTAAAGCTCCGTGTGACTTGCTGAGTACGGTGGTTGTACTCATACTTGCTAAAAACATTAACAGAAATTAGCCAGCACTGAAGAGGCAAATGAAGGCGAAGAGGTGGAATTTTACGAGATCGAGATTACGTGGAATTAGGGTCGTCTTCCGCTCAGGCGTGCCTGTGGCATTCTTTTGTTCTGTAATGTAAAACTTGGCTTTTATGCCTTTGTATTGTAATAAAGTTGGCTTTTATCTTAAGCATGTGTTGGCAATGTTATACACTCAATTGATGTAACTCGCAGCTGAACAGTCCTGGGCAGTTGCGAGGGTTTCATAATACTCCCGGAAACGGGGGTGTTACATACAGTACCAAGAGAGTATCAGCTCTACGCATTGTCCAGCTGACGCCTCTATTTTGTTTATGGCTACAGTACCAAGAGAGTATCATCTCCATTGGCTGCAGTTGGTTTATTTCTTGCCTGCCGAATTGCTTACACCTGACTCCAATTCATAAACTATCTCGATCGCCTCCTAAGACAAGTCCCTAATATAGGTTGAATTCTTTTCACTTACAATATAGTCAGAATTTAAAAATTTAAATCATAAATTATAAATCACAGTTTAAAAAAAACCCATCCATAAACTCCTAACATGATTAGGACTCGATGTATATTACTATATCTTTACCTCATGAGTAGGGCTGCAAATTTCTCTAACAACTTCCAACTTTTTGTAAGATTTGTATGCAACGTGACAACCCGTTTACAAGGGTTTTCTCTTTTTTTTGTCCTCAATTTTATGGACTATAAACTGTTCATAAATACTAGGTCTTACATTTGTGTGTTACGTACTTACGTTAATTAATTGACCTTCCCGTATGGCCCTATCTACTTACCAAGCACGGGAAAGGGATTGCTTATTAGTTGCATTCAGAATTACAAATTTCGGACATACTCCTACATAATATCTTAAATTTATGTTGAGTGAAGCCACGTACGTATGTACAAACATGTAGAGATAAATTACATGAGGCACCTGGGTGTCTAAGCGTCTATAACAATAACTGTCCAATACATATGTATGACCGATAAAAGTTTTGGAGTTTGGATATGAAAATGTTTTTATACCCTTGATATATTTATGGCAAGTGAGTTTTGAACTCAGTTCACATTAGTTTGAACTACTTTTAAATTTATCGTGACTATAGTGAGTATATACCACGAAATTGGCTCAAACTAGTAAAGTTGAAGTTGAGTTTAATCATTTCGAAGTTTGATATCTCAAATACATTTTTTTAAAGAGTATGTCAAGATACGTACGTCACGTTGTGAATCTCAAAGCATGTATATGGCATCTAATTGATAGCCCCAATTGGGATCCATTTGTAGAAAGGAAAGAACGGTTTGTTCAGAGGATGATGTATATACTTGGGTGGTGTTTTAATTAGCTTTTGGCATAAGTTTCTGGGTAAAATTGCATTGTAGCGGTCGTTAGCTTTTTCTGAGAAAAAATAGGAAAAATTAGAAAAATATTGATCGGCATTCCGGAATTTTCAAGTGCAAGACGACATTTAAAGTACAAATGTACCACGTACTCAGCAGTACCTGCCTGTCTCCCTGTGCGCAGGGCGTAGCTTACTTTCGCGTGGGCGCGCGGCCGGGCTGCATGCGCGAGTGGTTGGAAGGCCTGGCTGCCTGCCCTTGCGAGTGGGAGGCCCATAACCTTCGCGCAGCAAAGCCCAGCTCCGTTCTCCAGATCAACCGCTTTCCCACGTTGGCGCAAACATTTACAAAATGGTGAATTGCAAGTTGATATTTCACTAGGGAATTCATGACCACATTTACAAGCCGCCGTACTTGCTCATGACGCATGAAAGTTGGGGGAAGAATACATCTGAATTTCATCCCCTCAAAAATGTAAAATGCTAAAATACAACATGGTGGTAAATGCTGACTATTTCCATAAATTGTGTGGAATATCATAAAATCTAATGTTTAGGATGTCATTTCCTAAAGAGCTAATCTTTTGAGATGGCGAATAATTAACTTTCCCTTGGAACAAATGTTTTAGGCACTTGATTTATTTTGCCGATCCTACAGTCGTCGAACGGTCCGTACAAGAAGTTAGCAACTCAATGGTATATTTCCTAGAGAGAGCTACATTGGTGAGCAATTTTCAACAGCAACATTAGGCTTAAAGAATGAAGACTAGCATCAGAACTCTCTCTGCCTCTTTATTGAACGAATGAAAACTTGATACATTTTGCACACTTACGGCATATATAACAATTACACACAATCCATATGCTCATGCATATAAGTAATCCATCACTCCAAGACGCATCGAGATGAAAAACAGCACTCTAAATAAAACTTGTAATTATTAGTAAGACGCTACGACCAGCAACAGCAAGAGGCAGTAGGCACACGCGTGCGTGCATATTACCATCTCATGATCAGACGTAGCACTCGTAGAGCTTGATGTCCATCTGCAGCCGGAAGTAGAAGGAGCCCTCGACGGCGTCGGTGCGGAGCGTGGCGATACCGCGCGCCATGAAGAAGTCGCCGGTGCCCCCGACGACGGAGATGTCCCGCGTCTTCTCGTACATGAGGTCGGCGCCCATGAGGTTGAGCGTGCCCCTGTACGCCGTGGAGTTGAACACGATGGAGAAGGCCAACCACGCGTTGTACGACTCTTTCTTATCGTAGAAGTAGAACCCCTGCGCCCGCGCCGCCGGCTCCGTCCCCACCGCCGGCAGCGCCTTCCCCTTCGTCATCGGGTCGTCGAACACCACCAGCATGCCGAAGTAGGTGCCGTTGCTCCAGTGCGACGTGCTCAGCGCCGTCGGCTTGGTCGCCGCAGCCGATGTCGCGTTCGCCGTGCTGTTGCCGCCGTCGTAGAGGATGTCGTGGTAGTAGAGCGTCATCTTCTTGCACGGCTCGTCGTAGCTCGAGACGCGCCTCCTGCGGCCATGGGCAACGCCCGCCAAGCCAAGCAGAAGGATCATTGCAACGATCAGAGAAATCTTGGAAAATTTCGCGAGGCCTTGCATTGTTATCAGTGCAACTCTTAAGCTTAAGCAGCTAATGAGCTATAGAACACTACACGTGAGCAGCTAGCTCTTGTATCTGCTGTTGTTGTGTTGAGAGCTCGAGTTGTGCATGCCTATTTATAGAGATGGCCTGTTCTTTCCGGGTTCTAAAGACTGCTTTTCAGCTTTTTACGGTAACTAGCTTTTAAACGGAGTATTTTTTAAGATAAAGTCTACTAGTTAATTGTAATATATACTATACCGATTTCATTTATATCGGCAAAAATCGCACGTGAATTTCTGTTACTCTGTAATCTCTCACACGAACAGCCCAAAAGCTACAAGTCGCAGCCAAAAAACATAAGCTTCAGCAAAAAAGAACAGGCCCTAAATAGGTAAATATGCATGTTTTAGTGTCAATGTGGAGTCGATTTTATTCAGTAAAAAGGCTGGGGAGTGAAACTTAAGCAAGCGATCAGAACGGCACATGCATGCATACAGGGGCGGAGCTAGCAGGGGGAGGTATGCCCGGATACACAAAAAAAAACCAAAAAATTTTCACAGGAGATAGCAGGAGCAACGCGCGACCGCATGGGAGCAGGTAGCGGCCGACGGATGCAGCGCTAGCATGGGAGGGGAGCAAAACCAGAGGCGGCACGGTGCACGAGCACAGAGAGGAGGAGTCCACGCGGGAGCAAGCAGCAGTGGACACAGCGCAAGCGTGGGAGCAGCTGGCGGCACGGTGGGCACACATCAACACATAGTCATATGCCACAATAAATTTTTGATTTCGATTTACCGGTTTGGGATTTAGGGATTTACCGAATTAACTGTATTTTTGGTAAATTTCACATTTATATGATGAAATTATGATGTTACGAAACCATTTTACAAGACTATAAAATTATGTGTATGAAGTGTTTTCTAGCTCCATCACTGCACACATGGTTGGTACGTCGGCATAGTATCCTTTGGCTAGTACTACAGCTTGATGCTACAAAAACTTGTACTGACATAGTATCCTTTGGCTAGTACTACAGCTTGATGCTACAAAAACTTGTACTGACATACAGTACGTCTTTGGTATGATCTTAATGTCTCCATTGCGGTGACTCTGTGTTATTATCAAGAGGTAAAAACACTAATCAACGGGTTATTATTTATTGAAACACTGTTTCATCAAATAATAAGTCAATCATAGTGTTGCAGTAGAACAGTAGTTAGAGACTGTCCATAATATTACAATAAAATTTTCACACATGGCTAAAGTCTTTTACAAGGTCATAAGTGCCTCAATATTACATTATTAACAGAAACAATTCTGGCCCAACTAATAAATATGCAAGTGCTAGGAAATACACAGCTTCACATTAGTTTAAATATATCCTGAGGGTCGTGCTTGAGCTACTAGTAATGCTCTACTCGTCCCATGTCTCGTATAAGGCATCCACCTTATACGGGTCATACTTAGGATCATCTCCCTCCCACTCGGTATAGAACCTCTAGATAGGCATCCTCCACACCGAATGGAATTATGGATTAGTTAACCTCTAAACAAAGCAGAATAATAATTAGGGTGAGTACAGAGTACTCAGCAAGCATTAATAGCAGAAATGCATTTTTATAATCATGAACCAACATCTCAGTGAATCCATTCTCCTCTCATATCATCTCAAAAATAAATATTTTTTGGTTGATAAAGAGTTTTAAATTGTTAATTTAGACATTTACTGAACACTTGTAAAACTAGATAGAGCCTCCATCTGGTTCTCATAGCCTCCAGTTCAGGAGACATGCATGAATTCATGATATATTTAGCACTACGTAAGCTTGTACCACTATACCTATAGTCACCCTGATTTTTGTAGCAAATGTTTCTTCGTATTTTCTTATATGCGATGCCCAATCAGAGCACATAATTTTTTCCTCTATCTCAGTATATTATACCTCCATCCAGGTAGTCATAGTCGTTGGCCCAAGGTGGTTTCTCACCCTTATCCAGCACCTACCTGACTATAGGCTAGTCATTGGTTGGGGTGCACTCATCTTCACCAGACACTCCACATCACTAAATATATGCATTAGAATTATCCTTGAGTCCAATAGAGACCTCCCCCAGTTTTCTTACTAGATAAATCTACATATCTATTGTGGAGTGCATAATAACTTTGATAGAGTTACTAATCCTACCCGTTCTAGACAGAACAATGGTTGATACGACCGATATACGGTCTATTACATAAGTGAAGTTTGCAAGTCCTTAGATTTACCCCTATATAGAGGGCTCCAACCTTTTCCTTTATCACCTTCCCAAGGCACCCTTTGCCCACCAATTATGTATATTGCAGGTCAACTGCTCCATCAGTTGAGCCTGCTATTCCTCTTTCATTTCTTTCACATAGCATCCATCTGGATTAAATAGAATTTCATTTGATCCAGGGTAATAATACTTTAGTAGGTAAATACTTTGTTTTAATTGAAGATAATCTAATCACATGTTCAAAGGTGTGCTTGCCTGCAAGTTGGTCGTAAGTCTCAGTTTCAGGTGCACTCAGGTGAAACCCTTCCTCCAGACCAGTTCGTTTCCTACATTTAATGTGTATGCTATGGTTTGATTTATAGACACAAAAGATATACTATGCTGATGCATTCATGTGGTGATTCCCTAGGTCAATTTAGTTGGTTGTTGAATTTATTATTAAATGCTATATTATACTACTGCTTGATGCTAGTTTACTACTGTCAATTATTTCAGTTTATTATCTATGAATAATTATTATTTGATTTTTGTAGATCAAATACCACCTAATTCATTATGTATGCAATTATACGTATATCGGAGTACTTGTGAATCTCTCTCTATCCCCTTCTCTTTTCTCACTCAGTCAGCCGAATGGGCAAGGTCCATTACTCCCGACTCCATCGTTGTCTCTCATTCACTCCCACATTCGCTCCTCTGTCTCTCGGTTCCTCGTCTATCTTGCCTGGCCGAAGCAACCCCTGCCGTCAACACCATCGCCTCTCTCACTAGCTCCCTGGTTAGTTGGCTATTGGCTCCTTGGTGTCATGTCACTGACCTCTCCCCTGGCTAGCCCCCTCTCCCTCATGTCATATTGTTGTGCCTCGGCTCTACCTCTACTCGGTCATCACCCTAGCCAGCTCCTGCTTAGATCGGTTGCCGTTGGTCCCCCTAGCCACCTCCTCGGCTCTCCACCGGCTGGATCCAGGCCCTGGAGCCATGGATCTAACTCTGACAATCATGATCCAACGCTCCTCCCTCTAACTCTCATTTCCCCTGTTGTTTCCTTTTACTTCTTGTCTTTTACATGTGATTCAGTCTTTGATTTGAAGTTGTGTTTGACAACGCTTGAGGTTGAGGTGGTGAAGGTGGCTGAACTAGTTTGGCTTGTCGTGACGAGACTCGAGGTCTCCTCACACGCGAGGGAGTGTGGGGTGGCCGTCAGGTGTGCGCACCGGTAGTGAGCACACCGTCATTGCGATTTGCCTCTCCTCTGGTATACTCTACTCCCATCCTTAGCTCTCTCTCTTCCACTACTCTAGCCTACATCTGTGGATGTTATGGCTTCGGCGTGATGCATGTGAATGTGAGGTTGCATGTGCGTGTGGTCCCTTGATGGTGATGGCAAAGATAAAAAATGGGATGTGGGGATAACTTCTTGGATTATGTTAGGCTCGATTTGGGGTAGAATTGAGGTTCGGTTTTCCCGGTTGGCTTGTGCATTGCTCAGTTGCTCTCTTGTTGGCTGGTGCATGGTTTGGTTGCTCTCCTCCTCTTGGGGCCGCTCTTCCTCTTCCTCCTAGAGCTTTTGTCCTCATCTGGTCTGGTCATCGTGCTTCACTCCATTCTTCTCCTTCTCAGCAATGGCTGGGGATTTGGGGGAAAATAGGGTGGATCTGGTGGTGATGTTTCTTGTTGGTTGTAGTTCAATTGTGGCTGCGTTGTGGGTGAAAACGTGGGACTCCCCCCCCCCACTTTGTTGTCATTCGCTTGTTCTTGTCCCTTTCTCCTGTGCCGAGGGCTGCACTAGGGAGACTTTTACTGCAACAGTAGGATGGGCTCTAGTAATTCAGTAAAAATCATTTTTGCTGGGTTGGCTGGCAAGGTAAAAGGAAATTGGAATATATTCAGGCTTGTTTCTAATACCAGATGATGAAACCTTATGGTTGCGAGAGGTTTTAACCGGCCTCGGATGGTCTGGTATCTCGACGAGTAAATCACCCATCTTATTATCCTAACGAGGGTTCTGACGGTAACTTGGCTTTTTTATTTATTTTGTTCAACCTTTTTTGATATCCCGTTATTGGTTCTTCTTGTAATTAATAATACCGGTTACTTCAGCTTGTGCCCAGTTGAAGGTTCCAAAATATCTGATTAATTATAATTGTGTATGTATTGTACTCAATTGTAATTGTATTCACTATATTCATTTTATGTCTGGCCATGAATGTAAAATTAGTTAACTCGGTTGTATGATGTAAATTATACCTGCTTCGATTAAATTGTTTTACATTTTAAAGATTAAAATGACTTGTGATTTCTTCCTTAATTTCGCGGTTAGTTTCGTGCTTAATTCTTGAGATTAGCAACTAAGGCTAGTTTATGAACAGCGGGCGTTTCATTCTTGAGACCAAAAACTAATACTCTGTCGTTGCCATGGAATGTATACGTTTGTATCTAGCATTTCCCTCTGAAAGGTTGTGCATGGCTAGATGTGCTTTTGTCTGTTTGCTTGCATAAGACATTCCAACTGATTAATGAGGATGGATCGATTCATTTTAATTATATGTTATATATAAACAAAACTGCTCACCTAACTGAAAGCGTGAAAGGATTGAACACGCAATTGATATTTTAGATGGAACTGTACATGGATTCCTAGTGAAAGCGTGAAAGGATTGAACACGCAATTGATTGATTTCATACAAAGGTTCGGTGCAGATATATATGAGGCATACGAGTATAACAACTAATCCTAGATTTGCATGCAAGCAAAGATAGAAACAAACAATCCTAATTATAGGCAGTTGCTAATTTGCTATACGTGACGTAGCCTTCCGATCCTTTGCATGTGAAGAATCCGTGCATCGCCGGTAACCCGCGCTATACATGTAGCTATGGTGGTCCATTGTCTAAACTTTATTTAAACACTATAAATTTAACATGTCGGTACACAAGTATATGAATTACGAAATGCAATTAAGGTAAAAAGGACATACGGACTTCATAAAATAGACGAATATATCTTTCTTAACATAGAATTGAAATATTACATACCCATAGTAGTTGAAGAACAGTACGTCACTACTTCTTCTTCTTGTCAGGCCTGCGCCTTCTAATAGCCATGAAAGTGTTGATGATCTCTGCTTCACTCAATTGTAAGAAGATATCCCGCTCAATAAAAGTGACTAGACAATCATCCAGAAGGCTATCACCCATCTTATTTCTCAACTTATTCTTGATAAAGATCATTGCAGAAAATATTCTTTCAACACTTGCGGTAGCCACCTTCAACAAATGCAGATTTCTTAATTTTCTCCTTTGCAAACAAGTAGCACACAAAGCAAAATGCAGCTTCCTTCTTGATACTATATTCAATCCAAGGATATTTATAAAACCATATAGGATTGAATTGTCTATCCTTATTTCCGATTTTTCTACTTTCAAATTCATGTGCATAAGGTTGGAATGGGCCTTTAATAATATATGATCGTCGAACTGCATCTTGATCGTTGACGGGATAATTTGCAATGGATTGCCTCTCCCTTGGATCAAGTGGAAGCCGACTGATATCATAAACCGGTTCTTTTTCAGCGACTGGAGGTGGACTTGGAGGCATTGGAGTTGGAGTCACATTTTCTTCGATCACTCTATCTTGATCCGATCCACCTTCTTGTTCTTCAATTTGCTCTTCTGGAACAGCTGTAGCCACGGAAGGAGATGGAGAAGAAGCCTTCTTCTTTGATGCATATTTCTGAAAAAGAGAGGCAATATCACCACTCCTCTTCATGTTTTAACAAATCTGCAAGAGAATTATATAAAGTTTCAATTTACCAAACCAATAATCTCTAATAGATAGCTAGATGGCCGCGCCGATTAATATGGATATACGAGGAAGACGGTGCTTTGGTATATGCGTATAAATCAACAAGATATAAAGAAAACATACGCCGTATGTAAATAAACGGAGGGAGTACTAATTAGAGATTATCATCCACCAAATTATAAGGTAACACAGAAGAAGCAAAGCAAGAAAGCTAGCTATCTACATGACAGACAGCAAAAGAGGAGTGGTGATAGCTAGAATCTGCAAGAAAACATACGCCGTGCCGATGCGATGCTCGATGGCCGCGCCCCGCCCGCGCTCGCCGACTCGCCGTCGCAGCGTCGCAGCGTCGCCCCTGCTCTCGAATACGAACGGGCGGCCACACGCGAAAACTCTCGATCTCAGTATCTCACGCCGTCACGCGAACTCGATCTCACGCCGTCACCGCGTCACGGTCACGCGAACTAGACTCCAGTGCGGACTCGACTCACTCTGGGGCCTGGGCTTTGTTGGGCCGAGCGCGGGGTGGTCCGCGGCCCACAGGGACCACCCTGTAGCTCCGCCCCTATACACGCGTCGATTAAGATTATATCGCTAACATGCCCCCGCAGTCAGAGCGGGAGCGGAGCGAATGTTCAGACTGGACCAGAACTCCGTAAATAACGAAGACGGCAATCCTTTAGTGAAGATATCCGCATATTGGGACGAGGTAGGCGCGTGAAGAACTCGAACGACCCCTGTAGCCACACGGTCACGAACGAAGTGCAGGTCGATCTCAATATGCTTGGTGCGCTGGTGCTATACTGGGCACCGAGGTCGACAGCGCCACTAGGCGGAATCTCCGGTCCGGCGCTGCTGGCAACGACCTGAGGTACAGGACCAGCAGGGGTAGCAGTGCCGGGAGATGAACCTGCAAAAGAGCGAATTCCAATAGGGGTTAAGGGTGCCGGGACGACCTCCAGAAGGAAGTCAAGGTTGGATGAAGGGGTGGAGCTCGTCTCAGCAAAGGGAAAGGAGGACTCGTCGAAGACGACGTGTTGGGAAATGATGACTTTGTTAGAGGAGAGATCAAGGCAACGATATCCCTTGTGGTTCGAAGAGTATCCAAGGAACACACAAAGGGCCGAACGAGGCGAGAGTTTATGAGGGGCAGTGTTTGAAAGGTTGGGGTAGTACTTGCACCCGAAAACACAAAGGTGGGAGTAGGAGGGATGAACGCCATAAAGCGCAAAGAAGGAGGTGGTGAAATTTAAAGTCTTGGTAGGATGGCGATTCAAAAGGTAGGTGGTGGTGTGCAAGGCTTCGACCCAATAGGATGGTGGGACGGAGGCTTGGATTAAAAGGGAGCGAACTATATTATTAGTCGTGCGAAGAATGTGTTCAGCTCTACCGTTTTGGAGAGAAGTGTATGGACAAGACATACGAAGATTGACTCCGCGAGTGAGGAAAAAAGAACGTGAGCTAGAGTTATCGAATTCACGACCATTATCACACTGAACACTCTTAATGGAGGCACTAAACTAAGTGGCAACATAGGCGAAGAAATGACACAATGTGGTGTAAGTGTCAGATTTCAGACGCAAGGGAAACGTCCACAAGAAGTGTGTGCAATCATCTAGAATGATGAGATAATATTTGTAACCTGAGACACTAAGAACAGGGGATGTCCAAAGGTCACAATGTATTAAATCAAAAGGTTTAATAACACGAGATGAAGAGCTAACAAAAGGCAAGCGTGTGTGGCGGCCAAGCTGACACGCGTGACATAAAGGATCTTGCTCATTCTTATTACAAGAGATTGCATTGTTGCTCACTAATTTGGAAAAAGCCTCGTGACCAAGATGACCGAGTCGACGATGCCAAGTGACGGAGGAGGTGCCGACAGTAAGAGCATGTGGAAGGAAAGCCGCCGGCTGAAGAGGGTAGAGCTGCCCAAAGCTATTGCACCTGGCGATCACGTTCTTGTTGTGAAGGTCCTTCACAGAAACCCCAAAAGGATCTTTATGAAAAACTTCATCAAAATCTACTTTTTATAGCATAATTTGTGTATATACTCCTTCAGTACGTACTCCCACTTCTTATATACCACTTAAATAATGTTGTTATACCTCTTTATCCTTTTAAGTATATTCTAATAATAATTATAAAATTATAAGATACTCCAAAGTGAGTTCCACAAAAAAATATCATCAAAGTCCACTTTTTATAGCATAATTTGTGTATATACTTGTCGACGATCGAGTCACCAATCTTACAAATAATATGAGAAAGATGATTGGATTCTTTGGAATAGATTAGTAAGAGAAAGGGTATAATCTTTATTATTGTGAACTGGTTACAAAGGGGCCTATAAAAGGGACTTAACTAGCCTTAATCTATCTTCTTCCAACTGCTCAAAAGATTCTAGCTACATTGACTTGTTCTCTGGATTACGTATCGATTTATCATCTCTGAGTGATCATGTGTCGATTATTTTTGTCTTCTCTTTTCAATCTTTAAATACCATTGTTACATACGAGAAATCGCTCCCAGATTTCTTGCCTCGAGAAATAAGGTGCGGGTGTGCCAGTGTACTAAAGTACACAAAATAAATAAACACAAGAAAGATAGAAAAAATATATATTAAATTCATTCATTTGAGAATAACAAAATTACAGATTCCCTTTATCTATATGCGCTCCATGGCCTACTTTGCATAGCGGATCTGACATAGTCGATGAGATCTCCTGGTCCCTGGGGCCTCAGAAGGCTCCCGATTAATTACACTCGGTGGGTAAACCCATAGAATACCTCTGATTAAGCTGCGCATTAGTCATCGTCGTCAGTCTTCACTTCATGTTCTTCATGCCTGTGATAAATGGTTGAATACAGATGTGGGCATTGGCATTATCCATAGCCTCGTCGGTCTATGGGGTCGTTGATAACGTAGCCTTTGCACTGGTTGCACCCGCCCGTGTCGTTTGACCTCGTCGATATCTAACACCACAAGAGAATGAGGTGATCGAGAACATGCATAGTTCACACCAAGCTTGACCGATCTGATGACACAGTGGTAGCATCGGGGTAGTAGACATAATCCAGAT
The DNA here is from genome assembly GCA_017311315.1 of Dendrocalamus latiflorus. Classification (NCBI taxonomy): domain Eukaryota; kingdom Viridiplantae; phylum Streptophyta; class Magnoliopsida; order Poales; family Poaceae; genus Dendrocalamus; species Dendrocalamus latiflorus. The sequence continues at coordinate 3,451,357 of CM029643.1, read as the reverse complement.
AGTGGAGTTAGCATAACAAAACACCAGGGTTGAGTATCGATGTGGTCGAAAGTGACCACCGGAAATGACTCCTTGGAAACCGGCAGTCATTGGGAGTAGTCAGTAGTTGAATGTCAGAAACCATCGGCCTTTGGGAGTTGTCGATGGCTGAGAACCAACGCCAGTCATTCATGGTTGAAAGCCATCAGAAACCGTCCGTGGTCTAAAGCCCTCATGATCAAAATCCATCAGAAAGTGGTCCGTGATCGAAAGCCAACATGGTCAAATTTCATCGGAAGTCATCCGTAGTCCAATGCCAATGTGGCTGAAAGCCATCAGAAGTTGTTCGTGGTCGAATGCCAACGTGGTCGAACGCCAATGTGGTCAAAGTCCATTGAAAGTTGCCTGTGGTCGAAATCCATCGTGGTCAAAATCCATCGAAAGTTGTCCATGGTCGATATCCATCGTGGTCAAAATCCCTCGAAAATGGTCCATGGTTGAAAGCCGATGTGGTCGAAATCCATCGGAAGTTATCCGTGGTCGAAAACCATCGGACGTTGGGAGGTATCGACCATCGGTCATAGTTGTAAGTCGGAAGCTATCGACCATTGCTCATGGTCGTAGGTCGAAAGCCATCAACCACCGCTTGTGGTCGTAGGTCAGAAATCATCAACCATTGCTCGTGGCCAGTAACAGTACCATTTATTGTAGTGTGCTGGTTGCTGTAGCATGTCTCACACGAGTACCACAGGCGATTGGAGGGACTACGAGTACTTTGGGAAGTCGAAGATGTATGAGTACAACAAGCGGCCGATGTCACTCGAGTACAAAAGGCGGTCGGTCAACACCGCTCGAGTACGACGAGTGGTCAGAGTCGTCTGAGAATGAAAAAGGGTCAAAGGTGTCCGTCTTCAAGAAGCGGTCAGAGGCACTCGACTTTGACAAGTGGTTGGAGCCATCCATCTTCAAGAAGTGGTTAGAGGCACTCAACTTCAATAAGCAGTCAGAGCCGTCCATCTTCAAGAAGCGGTCGGAGGCACTCAACTTCGACAATCGGTCGGAAGTGTCCGTCCTCAAGAAGCAGTCGGAAGCACTTCACTTTGACAAGGGGTCAGAGGTGTATGTCTCTGAGAAGTGGTCGAAGGCACTTGACTTTGACAAGCAGTCGGAGGCATCCGAGTTTGAGTAGCAGTTATGCTGTAGTTGCGTTGCATTTGCCTAATGGCTATCCCGTGTTTTTCTTTATATCTTTGGGCGTGTTTGATCAAGTGCCCCATTTCACTTGTAGACTTCACAGACAATTCATGATGATAAATTTTACAAACATATCTTACTTGAGCTCTATTTTCATCTCGCTTGAATATCTTATGGAAATCTACCCAAACCTCTGATGTATTGGGTCTGGATCTCTATACTTAGTTGCTTGTAGACACCGTTTGCTTGACGATGATACCGCTTGCTTATCTGTTTTAGTTGGAGGCGTTTCATTCCCGAAGGATGCAAGATCCTCCGGCAAAATTCCGAAATCACTCACAGGAAAATTATCAAAAATTTTCCATAGAGAAAACTACAAAATGCAAATATAAAATTACATTATTATCTATTTTACATCATAATCCATAACAAAGAAAAATAAGAACTATAAAAATTTATGAAAACTCGTACTTTGAAATTTTGTTTTTTCGCAAAAATAAGAACCTCTTTTCTTGACGGAAGTCAGATTTTGAAATTTTGCAAAAATATTTTGAATTTTGTCAAATTATCACAAAGTGGACCAAAATTTTCACAACAGAATTCGGAGAAGAAAGTGAAGGTTGGATGGTGGCTGAATTAGGGGGGCTGGTACCTATATTGAGTTATTTTCTGTATTTGTAAGCTCCCAAATGGCTACAATATTAAAAAATTCGACTGTTACCATGCGTAACATACTGAACTAGTGCTAAACGAGCATTCGTGCCGTGCCTAATAGGCCAAACATGCCTAACGGGCTTAATAAGCCATGATTGTGCCTGCCATGCTAGGTCGTGCTTGGTCAAGCTGTGCTGGGTGCACATTGGCTCAAGGTGACAGCCAAGCATGGCCTGTGCATCATGCCATGTTGGCCCGACCCAAGTGGCACATGCCATGCCGAGAAAATTGGATTTTTGCCACCCGAAACATTGGGCTTCGCAGTTTTGCCATCCCAAACACTGGTTTCGCAAATATGCCACTCAAAACATGTGCTTCATGATTTCTTTGCCATTTTCTCTATTTCTCTCCTTTTTCTCTTTTTCTCCTGGACTCAGCCACCGGAAAGGACAGTATTGCCCCTAAGCAATTGCACGCGTACGTGCATGCTCTCTGGCCGCTGGGAGCTTGCCGCCTGCATGCCCCTAGGAACAGTGCGTAGATCTCCAGTGGCTGTACATGTGTTTGTGAAGGTGATTGCATCTCTGGGCGCAGTAATATTGCCTTCTACCAGGGGAAGCTGTACATGCTCTGGAGGTTCAAGCCATGCCTCTTTGCTTTTGAGCTCAAGGAGGATGATTGTGGGATCATGGTCTCTCGTGTTGAACATTTTCGTGACTAAACCACCGCCCCCTGTGGTGCATAGTGGTTCATTGAATTGCAACATGGTGGAATGGCGTGGAAAGCTATTGGTGATCCTCAGATACTACGATGGTTTCGGCTATGAGCGCACTGTTCCTGAAGTTAAAGTATATGCACTGGACTTCAGCATAAACCCTTATGGACTCACTGAGATCTACAGCTCCCAGCGGCTGTTCCTAGGGGCATGCAGGCGGCAAGCTCCCAGCGGCCAGAGAGCATGCACGTACGTGTGCAATTGCTTAGGGGCAATACTGTCTTTTCTAGTGGCTGAGCCAGGAGAAAAAGAGAAAAAGGAGAGAAATAGAGAAAATGGCAAAGAAATCAAGAAGCACATGTTTTGAGTGGCATATTTGCGAAACCAGTGTTTGGGATGGCAAAACTGCGAAGCCCAATGTTTCGGATGGCAAAAATCCAATTTTCTCGGCCATGCCTGGACTAGGCCAACAATGCCGTGCTTTGGGCCAGCCTAATCGGACCCATTTGGCTACCTCTACTCTACACTAGATGTGTTCATCTCAAAATACTTTGTTCCCACAAATCACAGAAAATTCAGTCCCATATCCACTTGAACAGCAACATGATTCACAGATGTGTTTATCTTCAAATTTTGACTGTTCCTGCAATTAGTGTTAAATTATTAAAAAAAACACACGTGCAATTTTTTTAATGAGTGAAAACCTATAGGGGAACGTATGTATTTCACAAGCTTCACCTAAACGTCATGAAGATGCCTCTGGTGGATTTGTGGCTTGGAGATTCCCACTACATACTTATCCAACGTCCACAAGTAAAGGAAGACCTTTGCCCTAATGCAGAATCTCTGCAAAGCAAGCAAAAAAAGAAAAAAAGAAGAAGAAAGAAACCTCATACTCATTAAGCACTGACGAACTATAATTGTAACTAGTAGCTGGCCTTTCTCAAGTCTTGAAAGAAATGCACAATTACACATCGATGATTGAATAATCTACCCTACTCTATAATACACCAAAATTTTCTTTACTAAATCCACCCCCTCAACCACCCCACAGTCATGCCTAATCTAAGTCCACCCAGATTTGTGTACCAAAATAATCCAACTTTATACAAATGAATGGCCTGGATCTCTCCTCAAGCCTTCTTCTCTTACTCATTGAAGATCCTACGACCAAAATCATCCGGATCATGCACATCATTGAAGACCCTAGCCTCCACGCCAACCCTAGCCCTCCTCCTCCTTTTCGCATCATACTTCATCCTCCTCTCCCCCTCCTCGCCGCGCCCCAGCCTCCACGCCAACCCTAGCCCCGCCTCCGCCACCCCGCATCGCCTGACGCCTCCTCCTCCCCTGCCCTGCCATCCCGCACCGCCGCCTCCTCCTTCCCTCCCCACCCCGCATCGCCTCCTCCTCCCCATCCCTGTCCCGCCGTCGCTTTCACTGGATGAGGAGGTCGCCCCCGTGTCGCTTGCCCCAACCTCCTAGGAACCCGGTGGGCGCGTCCACCATGATGAGGTCCCACTCGAGCTCGTGGAACACGGGGGGCAGGCCGCGGAGCGCGAGCCGGCAGGAGGCCTCGGCGGCGGCGGCCCCAGATCCCCATCCCACCCGTCACCCGTCTCGCTCGGTCGTGTCCAAACCCCAAACCCTCGTGCGTCGCGAAGCAACACCGCCCCCACCCCTCTGGCGGCGGCGATGGATCTCCGCCGCCCGCCGCGATCGTCGTCGGGCGGCGTCGAGCCCAAGATCCGCCAAGTAGGCTTCGTCACCCCTGACGCCTTGGCCCCATCTGAGCCCCCCGCCGTCGCCGCGCCGCCGGCGCCGCAGCCGGACGGTCCCGCCGGGTCGCCGCCGGCGTCGGACCTCTCCCCGAGCTCGCTCTCCCCCGTCATGATCCCGCTGCCGCGCCACGCCGACCCCCTCGCCCCTGGCTCCCCCTCTCCCGCGGCGTCCGGCGCCCTTCTCGCCTCCTCGGCGCCCCTGCCTTCCTCAGCGCGCTTCGAATTTTTAACTCCTGATATTTCTTTTGTTCTGCATTAACCATCATGTGCTTACTTTGACCATGATTTCTGTCTGAATTTCAGGTCCGCACAAAGATAGGTGATTTTATTAGAGGAGTATTTTCGGTTTTCCAAGGTACCTCACACTTGCTTTTCAAAGGTAGATAATGTGAAATTGTTCCTTTGTCATTGACACCAAGTTATCTTTCGGCAGACTTGGATTTTTCATTTCTTGAGATGAATCCATTTACCTTGGTAAATGGGGAACCGTATCCTCTGGACATGAGAGGAGAACTGGATGACACAGCTGCTTTCAAGAACTTTAAGAAGTATGATTCATGCTTCTGATCTAACTTACAGAGTCCAAGTACATCTTTTCTTTATACTGATACTGATCATAACGATCATTGTTTTCAATGTACAGGTGGGGTAACATTGAGTTCCCTCTACCTTTTGGAAGAGTCCTCAGCCCCTCAGAAAGCTTTATCCATGAACTTGATGAGAAGGTAACTCCATAGAAAATTGCACATATCATAGAAAATGGCACACCGCACACCATTTCTATGTCTTGGATTAAGCCATTGCTTGAGCGTCGTTGTAATCACTAATCAAGCATTGTCTGATATACTGGTACACTGTGAGCATTGCCTAGAATTGATATTTAAGGCCATTTTGTTGTGAATTGCTCAACTGTTCTTACGCGCTAACTTCTTGGCTTTAGGTTTCATTAAAGGTAAAGCTGCCTCAAAGCCGCACATAAAACAAAATATAGTTTTAAGTACATCTTAATTCTAGGCGTGGAGGGTTATATGCATCTTAATTTCGTTCTTTGGAGTAAAGGGAAGTTGTCGTTTTTCCCTGTGCTGATTACTTTAATGTGTTATGTTGCTATCAGTAGTTAGATGTTTATTGTTATAATCAGTTACTATATAAAGCAATACACACATATTTATGTGTCTTTATTCCATAGAAGATATGTTTGCAGTAGATACCTTAGCATTCCTTTTACCACTTCTCCTATTGTGTCATGATTTCTCATTCTTATACATGTATATTTCAATCATTCTGGTCAGTAGGTGCTACTTTTTATGGTTTGTCTCCTGCTGTGCTAGCAATTCTATTTTTGTTTAGGAATGCAGGGTATAAATTTTACATTATCACTCTTTTTTTATGCAGATCCTCAACTGATAGTTTACATTATCACTCTTTTTTTATGCAGATGGTGATTTTTTTGCTAAGCGTAACCTATGCTGCTGCATGGTAAATCTTTCTGAATTTCTGACATATCTCTCTCTTCCTCTTGGCCAACCTTTCATCATGTTCCTTTTGACTTCTAAGTCACCTGATGAGAAGATATTATTGTTGTGGCTGTACCTTTTCCAACAAATACAAATGTGTCATCAATGTAACTATTGTTTGATCATTTAATTATTTACTATTATTGTTTTGTCAGAAATCTAATGATCTATTATATGTAGGCTTGCATTTTTGTCCTAAATCACGTATCATTTCTTGGTTATTTTGGCTGCAGTTTTACTTCCTGAACTGATCATCTAGAGGAATTTTATATCATTTCATAAAACTGCAGCTCGGACTACTTCTTACATGTTGATCATGCTGTTTTGTCATGTTTTGTTCGGGTATTCAATTTGCAGCTATACAGGTTGATCAAGGTATATATATGTATTGCTCTTTTGCATGCTCTCTAAACATCAATCAAATTTCTCAATATGTGGATCTCAGCATAGATATCTAGGCATCAATTTGTTGAGTCTAATATATGTAAGAGAATTTCTATGCAAGGTTAATTACTCATCAGTATTGAAAGAAAAAGCATCTTCTGTGCGTTCAGCTTTCAAGTAAATCAATGGAAAGACAACTGATGTAAATCAATGGATAGACACAACTACTAATCTACAGGCAAAGAATACAAAACAAAGAATCTGGTAGCGTTGGCATGCGCAAATCATGTTACATTAAGCACTCCAAAAATCATAGGTAATGAACCTCCATGCTAATTTAATTTGTTTTACCTTACCTTTGTTTTGTCCTCCAGCTATTTCCATGGTAGTTCAATTAGCATGAAAATTATTTCAATGCTATATGTACATGTTTAAATATCCCACACTAGGAAATCAATATTAGTCCTGGATTGTCATTTCCAGTTTTATTTTTACTTGAACAGTTTTTGCTGATGAATAAAAAACAGCTCAGATCTATCCAAAGGATAAAAGCAAATAAACAACAAAGAAAAATTAATATAAGTCAGTGTGGCTAGCTTAACCATGCACACGACGTTACACATCTGTGGTATGATCACTGTCACTGATCCAATCAGCGAGCTATGTAAAATGTTTTGATTCATTATAGGTGATAATGAACTTATCTAGAAGATAGTACATGACTCTACATGTCTATGTAATAGCGTTCCAGCCTCCCATGCTCTATACAGTATATATTCATGTTTCTGTGTTGTATAGCAAATTCCAGGTTAAATATTACTGTCAATTCATTTTGGTTCATTATAAATGTTGCTGGATATTCCTATCGTCTAAGTCCTCAATCGTACAAGCATGCATGTGCATGATCCAGTCTACAAATTTCATTTAAAAGTCCTTAGTTCAAAGAAAGCCTTGAAGAAACCAATAAAATCTGACATCGTTTCCAAATGGTAGGGCCTAATTACTAAGGCATGTACTATATCATCATTGTTGACAATTGGATGGGATCAAGGCCCAGCTACTATATTCAATCTTATACTTCTTGAAGCCAAGCGGAAGCTAAAGAGGTGCATGTTCAGGTTAGTAGCTTCATTTTCTCTACTTTAATGTTTAGTTCGCCTTTTCTCTACTGAAAGGTCCGAGTGCAAGATTTGGAAGCCCTTTATGTTGAAACAAACACCTACAGATTAGCATCGCACCTTTACTGGGCATTGTGGGCTCTCATTCAGGTAAACACTTTGCTTCAGATATAATGTTCAAATTTTTTTACCACTCAGTATTTAACCGAAACATACGATTGCCATTTGATTGCAGGAAAATGTATCCCCAATTGATTTCCATTATCTCGGATACTTTTTTCTGCGGTACAGTGAATACAAGAAACAGCGAGAGTTCTGCTTCTCCTTGGCACAAGGCTTCCTCTCTGCACGGAGAAATGGCTAGAGCCTAGAAGTTGTCCACGAGCCATTACTGCCGTCCGCTTATATACAATGGGCACGGATGATCAGCTGTTGTACTCAAAAACTCTATCCTGGTAGCGACTTTTGTTGTAGGAGGCATCTATCGCCAGATACAATATATGAGACGTGAATCTTAATGAATCTGATTGTTCGTTTTATTTTTTACAAATTTTATCTTGTTTTATATTTTACCGTAGCGTTAGTACGGGCACACTACTAGTGAGTCTTGGGGTAGTAAGTTTTGGCCATCGTTAATAACTTATGTGCCTCTCCCTTGAAAGAGAAGGTAAAACAGTAGTTTCCTCATAATGAATAATATAACAATCTTGTATGTTTGTTTGCTGTGCCTGCAACACCTGAAAGTTTGCAAGCATACCACGTTATAAATAAACATGAAGGGATGTAAGAAAGGCCAGTAAAATATGCTTGCTGTCTGAGATGCTCGTCAAAAGAAGCCATAACGCATACCAAAGTAGACATTATATTTAACCAGCCGCTCTAGCTCAACCCCTACGTCGCTAAAACTATCCTATACAGTTGATGAGATGAAACAGATACGTACGAAAGTACCATAGGTTCCAAGCTCCAGAACCACAAAATAACAAATTATTCTCAGAATTGGCGGAGATGGGCCTCGGACCGGTTGGGCAACGGCCCGAGGCTCAAAAATAATAACAGTGCAAAATTTTTAATACTATACAAAAAATACTGTATAATGATGGGACCCGAGGCTTTTCGGCCGGCCCGCTACCAGTCGTCGCGAGCAGCCGCATCTCCGCGCATTCGCATTCGCGCATCTCAGCCCAGCAGAGCCTGAGCGGCTCATCACGTATTCGCGCCCCCGCGGCCCAATCACTCCGGCCTACCCTAACCGCAGGCGCCCTCCCGTCTCGCCAGGTTCCGCGTCGCGAGCCGCCTCCAGTAGCCGCATCTCCGCCGCCTCCGCACGCGACGCGCCGCCCCCAGCCCCCCACCGCCTCGGCGCCTCCTCTCCGCCTCGGCCCGCGGCGGCGCGGAACCGCCCCCCGCCTCGGCTTCTCCTCTCCGCCTCGGCCCGCGGCGGCGCGGCACGGCCCCCGCCTCGGTGCCTCCTCTCCGCGGCTCCGCCGATCTCCGCCGCGCCTCCTCTCCGCCGATCTCCGCAGAGGGACCGCCCCCGGGCCCCCCCGCCTCCTCTCCGCCGAGCCCGCCTCCTCTCCGCCTCGGCCCGCGGCGGCGCGGCACCGCCCCCCGCCTCGGTGTCTCCGCGACTCCGCCGGCGCCTCCTCTCCGCGGCTCCGCCAGTCCGCCGCGACGCCGGCCCCACTGCTCACCGCCGTCCGCCGACCGCCGGTGCTGGCTCTCCCGGTGAGGCTGAGTTTCTGTGATTGACTCATTGACTGATTGTTCATAAGTATAAGTTAATTGTTTCAGTAATCAGTAATGAGTTTCTGTGATTGGCTGAGCTAATGAGCTTCTAAGATGAATCAGAGTATCAGACAATGAGTAATTCAGTAATGAGTGTATGACTATCTGCATCACTGACTGTCTGTTTGAGACTTTGAGTCATTGAGTGATACTGTGATAGTGTGATTTGATCATTTGAAGTCTGTGATACATATGATACTATGATAGTGTTATTAGTGTAATAGTGTAGTATGTTTATCAGACTAGCAGTCTATTAACTTGCTATTAGTGTAATAGTGTACTATTGTTGATGAAGATATGATAGGCTCAAATGAACCAAATCTTTGTTAATTACGCAAAAATTATCTCGTGCTAGTGGTATGTTACATTTTTTTGACTATTTTTATCTATTTTGTCGTATCGTTCAACATGGAATTTAAATTTTATTTTGATTATGTATTTGTATTGTACTTTCGTTATACCTCAGTACTGATAGTATTTGATATTAGTTATAGACTTATGTCCTCTTTAGTTTTGGGCCCGAGGCTTCGATAAATCCTGGCTCCGCCACTGACAGAAAGATCATTTTATATTATCTTCTTCAACAAAAATTCAACGTGAGCAGTTGTTGGAAAAAAGAGTGTAGCTAACTGAGTATAAGCATGGCAATGTCTGTCATGGGTATGATTTAGCCGATGAGGTTTAAAGAGTTACCTGGACTGATTGTGCAACAGTGTTTGTTTTGTGCAGAAATTCAGCAGATCATCTGTACAAGTAGATAGCTCCTCCTCTGGTGCCAGATCATCGGTGGTTTCCTCAGTGTACAGCTCCAGAAACATAACTTTTAAGTGTGTGAAGGTAATGGTTTCCTCAGTGTACAGCTCCAGAAACATAACTTTAAGCATCTGAAGGTAACTGACAGTTTATACACTCCGTAGTGTGTTGCTGACATGTTTGTGTTGTTGATATGTTTCAACAAAACATGTCAATGGGTGCATTCTTTCCCATTTATAGCTTGAGATTTATGTTACAGTAACTAACTTTTAAACGGTATATTTTTGCAAGATGGGGTCAACAAAAAGATTGTAGTAAAAAATATACTGTGTTCGGCTGTACCGGCCAAAATCGCATGGGACTATTTTTCTTTGTGTATTGCCTCTTGCAAACAGTCAGAATTCAAAATTTTAAGCCATAAGGCACAGCCCAAAGAATCCACCCAACATTCCGAGTCATCCTGCATAAATATTAGGCCAAAAAATAGATGAAGAGACTTGCCTTAGCACGTCAATAGGGTGAACTAAAACCTTAGAAGACTTTCATTTGCAATAAGTTCTGCTGAACTGATGGACCAGAACCTGCAAAAAGGTTACGTATTTAGTATTTTTCATTCCAGCGCCAAATGAGCAAACTTGAAATAGAGGTTAGCTACCATTACTAAGTTACGAGCATTGGAAATTAGGATAAAGAAAAACACAAACCATATTCAACAATAGTATTGAGTCAGTCATAAATTTTGTACGTTTCTAACTATCAGTTTGGAAGTTCCATTCATCCGACCACTGCTTAGAAGAAAGAAAAAAGCAGTGAAACATATCCACAACTAAAACATAAAAAAAGTACTTGGCAACTCAAAAGCCAAGATTGCGCAAGAAATCTGAGCATATTTTCAATGTTCAACCATTTAATTGAAGTTGTTACTGAGCATTTCATGAAAACAGGCAGCGAAGACCCTACATACATTATAATACAAAATGCGTTTAAACAAGCTAGCTTGGATATGAACCAATTAAAGCTATCATCAGAAGCCCAAATCTCCCAACACAATTACAAAACCCCACGAATCTGGATCTGATGAGCTAAGCGGTTGTTACGTTTTTGGGCTTACTTACCAACTAGACTTGTGTGCTGGGCCACTAGTAGAATTCTTTTAGATTGGGCTGGTGAACAGACCAAAAAACCTAACCTAGTCGACCCCTACCCGGGCTCGCCTACTCGCTGCCTCCCTGCTCACCCCACGCCGGAAGCCGCCTCCCCCATGCGGACCGTTTGCCGACTCCAGCGGGCGGCGAAGGCGACGACATCGACGCAGCGGCGCCGCGGCGGCCGACTGAGACCTTGACCCGGTCATGCTTATTAAGTCGTCAGCGACGCTTAAGCGTCGCCTAAGCGGTAAGGCGGCTCGGGGGGTCAAGGCGTCGCCCCCGCCTTGCCGTTCGCCCGCCTTAGGTCTAAGTGACCCGAGCGAAACCAGAAATGAGACGAGAACGGCAGCTAAACCAGAGAGACAAGGGCGAAGAGTACTCACCTCGCCTGGAACCCTAGGCGGCGGAGCCTCCATCTCGCGTCCTCACGTCCTCGCGCCACCTTGGTCTCCAGGGCGCCGTCGAGCCGCCTCCGACTCCAGGGCGTCATCGAGCCGCCGACGCCGCCGTTCACCCTCCACCTTGCCGGATCTGGCCGCGGCGGCGGCGGCTGGGAGTGAGGAGGGAGGGAGGGAGGCGGCGACGGCGTCGCCTGGAATGAGGGAGGAGGCGGCGGCTGGAGTGAGGGAGGAGGGAGGGAGGCGGCGATGGCGTCGCCTGGAATGAGGGAGGAGGGAGGAGGCGCCGACTGAGTGAGGGAGTAATCGGGTTAGGCTAGGGTTAAAGGGAATGGATGGGTTGTATTTTTACAAGTTAGTCCCCAGAGGTTTACGAATTACAATTAGGTCCTTAAAAGTCCTTTGCCTCTTTAGATTTCTTCTGATTTAGTCCTCCTGAACTCTGTTTTCTTCGCCTTATCATGTATGTAAGGCGTCGCCTCGCCTCACGCCTTACCGCTTAAAAGGTGTGAGGGGGGTGGGTCGCCTTACCTCGCCTTACCGCCTTAATAACCTTGGACCCGGTGCCCCGTTGGCTCTCTAGTCTCCTACAGTCCTACTTAGGTAACCTCCAATTCCAATACCCGATTTCTTGTATTCATTATCTAACCCTTGTATTACTAGTTTCTGACACTGAGGTATGGATTTGTAGACTGGTAGATGAGTTTAGAAGGAACTGCATCTGGTATCATACTATCTAAAATGCTCTGTGAGCACTGCACTTTAATATTGCAAGTATTGGTACCAGTCTATACCCCGTGTACAAATGTTTATAAATCAAAGGTAGAAATAAGGTGAAATAATGGTTGCATTCTCCTACTAGGTCTTCTCCCCGGTTGTTACCATTCTCTATTTGGCACCGATGGGCAAGAAGAAGAACAAGTCTGAAAGGCCAATAAAGTCGTCGAAAGATGCTGAACAAGCGTATACTCTTTACCCCCATTGTGTTTTTAGTGATCTTTCGAGTTATAATTTGTGTTGTTCTTCTTCAAGCCAATTTTTGGGCAACAACTTCAAGTTACTACTTCACTTGGTGTTTTCTCCCTGAGCAGGCTAGCTTCAGATTACATTGGAGGGGATGCTCTTGATGAACTATTGTCGAAGCTTATTAGGTGAGTAGGTAAATGCTCCCTCAACATTTATTTGTGTTGCTTTATTCTGGTATTGACAAAAGGCTTATTAGGTGAGTAGGTAAATTCTCCCTCAACATTTATTTGTGTTGCTTTATTCTGATATTGACAAAAGGTACTACTAATCTCTAGGAGCGTGGATGTTGCAAAGGCTTCAAGGGGAGGGTTACCAGAAAAGATATGGATGAAGGTATCGCTATCTTACTCAGCTTCACCAACTTTCTATTGTTACCTGTAGATCTGTTATCATGAGCAAGTTGAGAAGACACTGATGTTCTTTTGCCATTGTAGCAACAATTTGCTATTGGGGTCAATGATGTGACAAGGGTTCTTGAGCGAATGCCTCCTGCTGCTACTCATCCTGGTCACTGTTCTAGTGCAGAACTGACTTGCACAGCACTGCGTAGAGCTCCTTTGGTGCCACTCCAGGTTACTTTTCTTTCTTAACTAGCTATTGTTGTGCCTTTGAAGGCAGCCTTCCTATGGAGTTGGAGTTACATTATGTATATCTATTAGGTCGAAGGAAATGGATTTTTAATTACAGCATGTATCTGGTCTAATTGCATCATCTTGCGTTGTTTTCTTTTAGTACAGAGAAAGACACGAGTGCCTTGTTGCTTGCATAGTAAAATTCTATTTTTAACATACTTTAGTCATGGTCACATACTGCGATGTCAGGCCTTACTATCAAAACATTGTCGTTTATGGCATACTCCATATTTTCTTTCAGCTGTGTAGCCAACAATTAAATGACTCAATTAGGAATGTTTGGTGGTCAATCTCAGTCGAGCAAAAAAGAAGGGTGATTTCAAGTGATTCATATGCTCATAACCTGAATGTCCATATGCAGAGCTTTAAACTGACAAATATTTGTCATCTTGTAATGTCATACTGCAGGCTGTTCTTGTAGCTGCTGATTGCAATCCCAAACGGTTAACAAAACACATACCAACCCTGGCATCTACGAGGCAGGTTCCCATATTGTGCCTAAAGGACAACAAAGGAAGCTCACTGAGGCTAGGTCAAGTGGTCCATGTCAGAACAGCGCTCGCCATTGGAATAAAGGTCAGCTTGCTTTCTTTTCTTGTTGATTGCATTGCCCTATACGATCTCGTGGAGGCACTCATGTAATCTTTGCTTCAATGCATACTAGGCTAGAGATAGCATAGTCAATAAGACTATTGGTGAAGTCCTGAAGGGTAGTAAGCTGGTTGCCATTGAACAGTAATCTAGTTCCCAGTCCAGTAACATGTTGGGACTAAATCCCTGGGTGCTCAGCATTTCAAGAGCATATTAAGAGAAGTTTCTGAAGGAGATGCTGAATTGTAGCATATCAGTACCTTGAATTTTGGAGAACTTCTTTTGCTGCCAAGGCTCATGGAAAATAGACCAAGGGTTGGTCTGTCAGGTTGATGCAAATTGGTCGCGTAGAGAATATACTTGGAACAGCTTTCTACAATGCCGCACTCTACCACAATGCTATTTGCTCGAGGTCGGAGGAGCTAAGCGTTATTATTATTATTATTATTATTATTATTATTATTATTATTATTATTATTATTATTATTATTATTATTATTATTATTATTATTATTATTATTATTATTATTATTATTATTATTATTATTATTATTATTATTATTATTATTATTATTATTATTTTGGATCGCAAAAACAAAGTGACTCGTGCAAAGCATTGTGAGTACATTTTGTCCATTGTGGTCGTAGACTTGCAGCCTTGTGGGTAGTCTACTCTGTAGTCCCCTTATGCAATGGTCTACTTATCGTCGATCTTCGCATGCTTGTACGCTTTATGGGTCAAGTTTCTTTTTTTCCCTTTTGGAAACCCTTCAGCCATTGTTCCTTGTATTGCACATTTGAATTTGACGGCATTTATGTGTACTTCCTCAACATATTTGTACTCGTTTTGAAACAAATGTTTTAGGCACCTGATTTAATTTGCCTATCCTACAGTTGAACGGTCCATGCAGTACTGAACTTAGCACCTCAATAGTATATACTTCCTAAAGAGAAAAGGCCACATGGGTGAGCAATTTTCAACGGCAATATTTGGCTTGAAGAATGAAGACTATCAGAGCTCAGAAGCTCGCTCTGCCTCTTTATTGAATGAATGAAACCTTGATACATTTTGCACACTCATTATTCATTTAACAATGACACACAATCCATATGCCCATGCATGTAATCAACCCCATCATGCCAGGAAGCATCGAAACAAACAACAGCACTGCAAACGAAAGTGTAGATAAAATTCGTAATTAGTGGCAAGACGCTACGACCGGCAAGAGTAGTAAAAAATAGGCACGCGCGTGCGTGCATAGTACCACCTTATTATCAGTTGATGTCCATCTGCAGCCGGAAGTAGATGAGGCCCTCGACGGCGTCGGTGCGGAGCGTGGCGATGCCGCGCGCCATGAAGAAGTCGCCGGTGCCCCCGACGACGGAGATGTCCCGCGTCTTCTCGTACATGAGGTCGGCGCCCATGAGGTTGAGCGTGCCCCTGTACGCCGTGGAGTTGAACACGATGGAGAAGGCGAACCACGCGTTGTACGACTTTTTCTTGTGGTAGAAGTAGAACCCCTGCGCCCGCGCCGCGGCTCCGCCTCCACCGCCGGCAGCGCCTTCCCCTCCAGTGGTCGATGTTGGAAATCTCTCAAGATTTTTCTCTCTCTTGTATTTTCAATCTCTCTCAAGAGACTGCAAATGACTCATTTATTCTATCTAATTGAGTTGCTTAAATAGATATAACCGGATCATACATGCAGGCCACTCACCCATTGCTAATGATCATTCATTGATCTCTTAAAATTTCTCCACGAGCTACACGACTCAGTCCTCTGACCACTTATTGACTCAGGCTACACGATTCGATTCTCTCAAAGAAGATTGAGAAGACACGTCGAAGTTGTGAAGGTTAGAGCTCACCTACACAGAGCGGGAAATAGCTATCATTAGTGATTTGAGGTGGAAGGCTTAATTTGTGGAGCCGGTCTGATTTGTTCGGGCTTACCTCAACATGGACTAGGGGAGACCGGTAAATCTCCGAACACCATGGTAAAAAGAGATTGTGTGGTTTGTGGTTTGTTTTCTTGTTCTCAATTTAATTTCAAGCAATTTACATTCTTAGAATTAAATTGATTACTTGTATTCCTAGGATTGCAAACCTTGACCTAGGTTAGAATTGTTGGTGCACTTAGGCGAATTTGGTTGTTCTAGGCGCTATTTGAGCTAAACTAAATTGATTTAAGCTTCCGCATTGTATACTTAGTTTAGGCAAATAGAAAAGGTCTTAAATCGTTATTAATAATTTGAAGAGAACTTTTAGACCGCGTATTCACCCCCCTCTAGTCGGCCTCCTCGGTCTTACAGCTGAGTCCGCTCTACCAAGGCATGCGCGTCGGCAATAGCCTTCGTGCCCTCGGACTCGAGAAAGCGGATACGCTCATCCTTCGACGCGTAGGCCGCAACGACATTCTCAGTGGATTGCCACGTAGCGGTGGCCTTCGCCTCCGCAGCATTGAGCCGCACTTGCAGGCCACTCTGTTCACTAGCCCTAGCCACCTGCACGACGTGGGCGAGAGCCTGCACGACGTAGCGCAGTCAGCAGCGTCCCTAGAAACATAATCATTGCAAACTGGTACAGGTACCTTCATCTCCGTCGCCTCGAGAGCACTTTCCAGGAGCTCTAGTCTGCACGATGATTGGGTCCGGCGATCCATATACGTGTTCGCGCAGTTTGCGCCCCCTGGAACTCCCGTAATGCCTTCGGTCAGGGGACGAAGTCCGTCACGATCAGACGTCGGGTCTCCGAGTTGGCAGCTTCGACAGGGGTGGATATCGACGACACGTCCATAGCAGGAGCGCCAGTCCCCCCGTGACTAGTTCCATCGCTGGAGCCCTGTGCGTGCCCCGGAGACTAAGGGCCTACTGACGCTGATGACGGTGTCAGTGAGCAAATCGGGGAAAGCCTCGTGAAGTCACGAGGAGAGAAGGAAGTATTTATACCTGCATCATGGCTAGGGGAAGATGGTCGGGAAGCAGCTATGCCTATGGTCGCTGAATGTGTGGTCGCGAGGGCATCACCGGCAACCTTGGCTATGGAGACCACCTCAGGGCCGAGGGCGTCCGCCTCGGAGTCTGATCCTTTCGAGAGCGTGGCCACCACCACTTGGAAATGGTTGCTTGTACCCGTAAGCGGACACACGCGGGCACGCTTCGCTGTGGGCACTCCAGGACACGCCTCTTCGAGCCCCACAATGGTTGTGGGCAAGGAACCTTCGCATTCATGTCTTGCGTCCACGTCAGGCGCACGCCCACCACCGGCTCCATCGCCTGTAGGCCCCATGCTATCCATGCGGTGACCACCACCAATGTCGTAGTCCGCTTTGGCCTCCAGACCCGCAGTGGCCTTGTCAACCTTGGCTGATTCCTCTGGGGGACGGGCGCCGAGCGTGATGGTCGCACTGCGGGAGAATGGCCTATTCGCCGAGGCCTCCCCCTTACTATTGCCCTCGCTAGTGCGAAGCCGGCCAACGCTAGGTACAACGTGCACCGGCACGAGGATGCCGAGGCTTCGCATACTCGGTTCACCCGCTCGATGTTCGTCGTGACCGCTTCTCGAAGGCTATGCTCCTTAGCCACATACGGCCCAAGGAAAATGGTCGCTGCGTGCTCCACATCTTTGAGGGTGAGCTCTGCCATCGAAACAATGCACACTTAAGGTTTGCAGCATAGCCAGATTAGGTCTAATGCTTACAGCGGAAGACTTACTCGGCTTGACGGGCCTCACCAAGGACGCGACCGTGGGGCGTATGCCATCGTCGTGGGCAAGACCGGACTATACGTGCCATAGACGTGCCAGCGGAGCCATGCCATACATTCAGTACTCCTCCGCAAGGTCCCACATGTTGAAGTGGAGAGCGATGTCCACCAACCTCCGCCCCCGATGTTCGTCGTCGTGGCTGAGGGTCACTGACGGGGCGTGTTGAAGTCCATCAGGCGCCCCGACCATCTCAAACTGCTGCCACTCTCCACGCGGTGGTAGAACCACCGCTGCATCCAGCTTGATTACCACTTCGTCTGGGTCACGTTCGCCAGAAATAGCTTTGTGTACGCGAACTGTAGCACGAAGTTCACACTCTTGAAGTTGGAGTATTCCTGCCCATCGAGTTTCTTTGGCTGACAAAGCGCGTCATGAAGAAACGCGAAGAGAGACACGCTCGGCCAGACCGCCTCCGTCCGCGAGGCCCAGCAATACACAACTAGCCAAACAATGGCGTTGGGAGTCAGCTGCGGTAGCTCCAACCTGTACAGCCTCAGCACCTCACCAACAAACATCGCCGAAGAAAATCGGAGCCTAGCTTCCAGATAGACGACGGATACCACCACCTCCGACTCCGTCAGATGGGGCTCCGTCTCATCAGCGGAGGGCAGCTGAACCGCATCACGGCCCGAGATCTTCCCCTCATGGACTAGCGACCGGATCGTCTCCTCAGTCGCCAGACTCTGCCCCAACAGATTCGTGCACACGCCATTCAACTTTCTCTTCGCATTCCACCGTTTTTTGGCCGTGACGGGTTGTGCCCAATAAGTTCATACTCTGCCTCGGTCGTCGATGTAAGATCGAGGAGGCCGACTAGAGGGGGGTGAATAGAAGGTTTTAAAATTTTCGTCTAATTCTAATTAGCAATTTTAAGCTTGATGGAAGAATAGAGCAAGATAACACTAACACCCCTAATCAACCTAGTGAGGTTCAAACAAACACTAGCACAAGTAATCGACTAAGAGCAATAACGAATGGTAGAGAACAACAATTGCTACTCTAACTAAGCAAGCAATCAAGTAATATGAATGAAGAGCGTTGCTTGAATGAAAGTGATCACAAGAGAGCAAACCACAATTGACACGATTACTTTTTACCGTGGTGATCGGAGACTTGCCGGTCTCCCCTAGTCCACGTTGAGGTAAGCCCGAACGAATCGGACCGGCTCCACGAATGAGCCTAAACACCTCGATCACTATTGGAAGCCCTTTCCCTCTCCGGGTAGGCGAGCTCCAAGCCTTCACAATCTTCCGGGCCTTCTCACAATCTTCTTGAGAAGATCACCGAAACTCCGCCAAGCCGTCTAGGTGCCGGCAAGCACCAAGAGAATAGACCACTGCGGCTTGATCTCACTCAAGTGCTCAATGGATCAACTAGAATGCAATGCACTTGAATTTTGGGTCAACTACCTCAAATGAATGCACAAGTGAGTGAATGAGGTGTGAGAGGTTGCACTAGGCTCAAATGTATTCAATGGATGTTCAACAACATGTCCAAGTTCTGGTGGGGGTGTATTTATACCCTCACCAACCTCAAATAGCCGTTGCAATAAACAATCCTGAAAATTCAGGAAATCCGGAACTACCGCAGGCAAAACCGCGGTACTTCCGGACTCTCGCTGACCGGACAGAACGGCTATATCAGAGAGTCAGAAGTAACCGTTGGTCAATGAGTGCGGTACTACCGCCGTTGAAATCGCGGTACTTCCGGATGTCCGGAAGTTCCGCTCCAGGACCCGGTACTTCCGATCTCAACGAGTCTAAGTTTTATTCTCGGCGCTCTCTGGAAATAACGTTCCGCACAAGTATCCGGAACTTCCGCATATGCGGTAGTTCCGCAGGTCAAACTGCGGTACTTCCGTTTTCCGAGAGGCTAAGTTAAACTCCGGGCGCTCTCTGGAAATAAAGTTACGCTCGGGTGCCCGGTACTACCGGCTATCCGGTAGTTCCGCAAGTCAACCCGCGGTACTTCCGTTTTCCGAGAGACTAAGTCTGAGTCCGGGCGCTCTCTGGAAAAAACGTTCCGCCCGGGCGCCCGGTACTACCGGACCTGCGGTAGTTCCGCCCAATACACACCGGAACTACCGGATTTTCTAACAAAGCACAGATTTGATTTAATTTTAATTTCTAAGTGCATGCATGATCCTAAATTGATCCAAAGGGCACATTTGAACATGATCAAGCAATCACCATGATCCCTCTTAATAGTACGGCGTCTATCCTATAATCCGGTCTTCCAACCTAACTCCAAGACCGGTAAAATAAAATAGATACCTAAACTATTTACCTTGTCGCCCTAGAGATCTTGAATCTTCATGGGATATTTTGTGAGCCTCTTTCTTTGCCATTTGAACTTATCCTTTCAAACACTTAATGCACACATTAGTCTCATATTCACATAAATTCATTAATTACCAAAACTAATATTTTTAGGGGCCTAGATGCTTTCAATCTCCCCCTTTTTGGTAATTGATGACAACAAGAGCAATTTATGAGAAGAATTTAAGATTTGGATATACTCCTAGTTTGCAAGATGTATATCACAAGGTCTTTGAAATTTTAGCAGTTTAGAACATGGGAATTTTTGCATTTTAGAAACTAATAAGGAAGAGCTCCCCCTAAACATGTGCATGAAATTTTATAGGAATTTATCAGGCATGATTACATCATAGCATTACAGCACATTCACCAAAATTCAAAGATACGCAAT
Organism: Dendrocalamus latiflorus; assembly: GCA_017311315.1. Lineage (NCBI taxonomy): Eukaryota > Viridiplantae > Streptophyta > Magnoliopsida > Poales > Poaceae > Dendrocalamus > Dendrocalamus latiflorus. The sequence goes on along the minus strand of CM029643.1, from coordinate 3,431,207 downwards.
AGACAAGTAATCAAGCATTGCATTAAGGACATGACATAGTTCATTACAATGCATCAGAAATTAAAATACTAGACATCCACAGAGTTTAAACCACTCAATAAGCATTACATGGTTCATTTCACCATACTTTATTACAAAGCCTAAAGGATAGATAAGACTTAAAACTTCTCCTTGCTACAATTTCTCCCCCTTTGGCATCGAAGTACCAAAAAGAGGAGCTAGTCCTGAGCTGCACTGGGAGAAGGAGGACCACGGCGATGAGTGCGACGACCATATCGAACTGGAGAAGGCGACTGAACTGCACTCTCCAAGGATGATACGCGATCACCAAGGGAAGACACAGTGGAGATCAAGACATCCTGGCGCTCCTCAAGCCTGAGTATGGCGGAGTAAATCTGGGAAAGTGAGACATCGCCCTCGCCCTGGGGAGGAGGATCAGCAGCTGCCTGATGCTGATGCTGAGGCTGAGGCTGAGGCTGAGACTGAGCACGGGAACGAGCAGGAGCAGGAACGGGAGGCTCTGCACGCGGTTTGTATGGCTTGTGTGGGGTGCAGAGTGCTCCTCGGTATCCAGTCTTACGAATGATCACAGCCATGATGAATGGTGCAAAGTTGATCCTTTTCTGTTTGTCATTCTTATTGGCGTCGATCCCCCTGGTGATAAGATCCACCACATCAAACTTTTGGCCGCGCATAATGTAATCAATTACATTCCACGCATGGCCACGAATAGCATCATAATTTCCACTCTTGGGAAAGATGGTGTGGTTTATGATCCTGTTGACAAGGCTGGGAATAGGAAGTAAGCCAATTGTCGTCCCCAGTGATCGTTCAGCTGCTTGGTCATAGTACTCTGAATATGCAGCAATAGGAAGAGCTCGCTTGCTGTACACCTTCTCATAGGCACTGGTTTCCGTCCCAAGTGCTAACTCAAACTCGTGCCTGGTGCACTCAATGAACTGGGTCCCTGTCATCCAACTCAGATGCTCAAAGTTGGGTGAGATGTACAGGGTAGCATAGAACTGCCTAATCATGTTGTCCATATAGTTGCACTTGAATGCAACAAGTTGATGGATATCGGCTTGCTGAAAGAGCTGATAAGCACCACTGAACTTGTCAATCTGCGACAAGTGATCCCAATCCACATACTTGTGTGCAGCAAACTTGCGAGCCGGATCATACATCTCTTGGTACACCTTCTCTTGAAACTTGGAATGAAACTGGGGGTTCATTGAGTTTCGAGGGCGTACATACTAGCTGCGGCGACGAAGAATAGCATAGTCCTCATTTGTGATCTTGGCGAGGTCCACTTCTTCATCTGCCGTTACCTCAAGCATCTCCTCATCTGAGACCGCATATTCCTCGCTCTCATGCGAGGCCTCAGATCCGCTCTCATGCGAATCCTCTGAGTCACTCTCAGGGTCGGAGGCGGGACCCTTGCCCTTGTGCTCCGCCGTCTGAGATGCAGGAGTTGAGGAGGAGGATTGACCAGCCGTGCCCCCATAGGACTTGTGCGAGACATTCTTCATCCTCGGCATCTTCAATGACACAATAGGATAATCAAGGTATGAGGTAGAATAAACGAAAGTAGGTTTGAAATTTGAAAGCAATGAATTTCTGCTGTTCCAGGAAAAACGGAAGTACCGGCGGCAAAACTGCGGAACTTCCGGGAAATCCGGTAGTTCCGGCCGCTCGGCCGGTAGTTCCGGTTTTTCTGGACATTTCTAGGGCATGATAAAAATTGAATCTTTTTGTGGTATTTCTTGGATTGAATCCAGTGCATGTATGAATAAACATTCTAATACCCCAAACAAACTACTTTGCCCAAAGAAACTACAGCAAAAATCGCTACATTTCAAATTTCACCTAATTTCAACTCTAGGGTCCTTAGAACAAGATAAAAGGGATTTGATCCGATTTACCTTGTGGAAGCGAAGGAGAGGAACCCTGGGAGTGTAATGAATTGCCCAAAAACGAAAAGCTCCCCTCGGATTCGAAGATCGGGAGAGGAGGAGGAGTTTTTGGGAGTTGGAGAGAGGTTTGAAGAGAGGAGAGGAGGAGGAGGCCCTCTGCGGTTTTGGGAGTGGGAGAGGAGAGAGAGTGATAGAAACGGTAGGAGTAAAGAGAGGGGAGTAAAGGCAGTCGACGGTTTTGGAAACCGCAACAAATCCCGCAAAAGGCGGTAGTACCGCGTGTAACACGCCGGTAGTACCGTGTTCACAGAAATTCCGGAAGTTCCGCGGATTACACTGCGGTAGTTCCGATTTTTCTGTCAGGAGCGGAAGTACCGCCCAAAGATTTGCGCTGGTTCCGGATTTTCTGGAACTTTTCAGGATTTGACTTTTGGAACTGGAAATTTTGCAAATGATCCCTAGTTTTGCATCCAACTAAAGTCATTCAGGATCATTATGCATCAATTGAGCTAATGCTATATTTTGAAACTAATTTTTATGAATTTAAACGAATTTTTGACCAAAATAGGGGAAAATCGAACAAAAAATCCATATGAGCACAACAAATGAGCAGAAATGGATGAAATGAGATTTCAAGCTACATTTGAGTAGTCTATGACATTTAATTCATTCCTCAATTTGCAAAAGCGGCTTTCATCTAATGGTTTGGTGAAAATGTCCGCTAGTTGATTTTCGGTTCGGATGTGGCTAATTTCAATATCTCCCTTGCTCACATGATCTCTCAAGAAATGGTGGCGTATATCTATATGCTTGGTTCTTGAGTGTTGAACGGGATTATTTGATATTTTGATAACACTATCATTATCACACAAAAGAGGCATTTTATCAAAATTGATCCCATAATACAACAATGTTTGCCTCATCCAAAGCAATTGAGCACAACAACTTCCCGCTGAAATATATTCGGCTTCGGCGGTTGAAAGTGCTACGGAATTTTGTTTCTTGGATGACCAACACACTAGAGATCTTCCTAGAAATTGGCAACTACCCGAGGTGCTTTTTCTATCCACTTTGCATCCCGCATAATCAGAATCCGAATATCCAATTAATTCAAATTTTGCACCTTTGGGATACCAAAGCCCTATGTTTGAGGAATGCTTTAAATATCTTAGAATTCTCTTTACGGCCACTAAATGGCACTCTTTTGGAGAAGCTTGAAAACGTGCACACATGCATACACTAAACATGATGTCGGGCCTAGATGCGGTAAGATAAAGCAAACTACCAATCATGGATCTATAAAGCTTTAAATCTACCGACTTACCTTCTTCGTTGAGGTCTAGATGCCCGTTTGTTGCCATGGGTGTTTTGATGGGTTTGGCTTCTTCCATTCCGAATCTCTTGAGTAGATCCTTCACATACTTTGTTTGGCTTATAAACGTCCCATCTTTAAGTTGTTTGATTTGAAGTCCAAGGAAGTAGCTTAGCTCGCCAATCATTGACATCTCGAATTCCCTAGACATCATCTCACCAAATTCTTTGCAAAAGTCTTGATTAGTAGAACCAAATATAATGTCATCAACATAGATTTGACATACAAAGAAATCATCTCCAATAATTTTTGTGAATAGAGTTGTATCTACTTTACCAATTTTAAAGGCTTTTGATACAAGAAAGTTACGAATGCGCTCATACCAAGCTCTAGGAGCTTGCTTTAAACCATATAGCGCCTTTGATAATCTATACACATGATTAGAGTATTTAGCATCTTCAAATCCCGGAGGTTGTTCCACATATACTAATTCGGAAATTGTACCATTAAGAAATGCACTTTTGACATCCATTTGAAACAATTTAATGTCAAAGCATGATGCAAAAGCAAGCAAGATTCTAATTGATTCAAGTCTAGCAACGGCCGCAAAAGTCTCATCATAATCTAAGCCCTCGACTTGAGTATAACCTTGAGCTACTAACCTTGCTTTATTTCTTACCACAATTCCGTTCTCATCTTGTTTGTTCCGGAAGACCCATTTTGTGCCAATGACATTGTGCTCCTTGGGTCTCTCCACCAAAGTCCAAACATCGTTTTGAGCAAAATTATTCAACTCTTCATGCATAGCATTTATCCAATCCGGGTCATCTAATGCTTCTTCTACACGCTTAGGTTCAAGTGAAGATACAAAGGAATAGTGTTCACAAAATGAAGCTACTCTAGAGCGAGTTTGAACACCCTTACTCACGTCACCCAATATTTGGTCAATTGGATGATCCTTGGCTATTGCATTGTGAATCTTGAAAATATTTTGCGGTTGATCCTTTTCTTCATTTTCTATAACTTGAACATCGTTTGTTGTGGAAGAAGAGGGTGGTTCCACTTGTCTAGATGAGCTTGGTGATGTTGGATCCTCTTTTGGCTTGATGTCTCCGATTTGCATATTCTCCATTGCCTTGCGAAGACTTTCATCTCCTACATCATCCCAGTTCTCCTGCTCTTCTTGAGAGCCGTTAGTTTCATCAAATCGAACATCACATGATTCTTTCACTAAACCCGAATTTTTATTAAAGACCCTATAGGCTTTACTATTTGAGGAATACCCTAAAAGGAAGCCTTCATCACATCGACTTTGAAATTTTGAGAGCCGAACACCTTTTCTTAGAATATAGCATTTGCAACCAAATACTCTAAAGTAAGAGATGTTCGGTCTCCTTCCAACAAGAAGCTCATAGGAAGTCTTTTTCAAGAGTCGATGTAAATAGAGGCGATTTATGACATGACATGCGGTGTTAATAGCTTCCGCCCAAAACTTGTCGGAAGTATTATATTCATCAAGCATTGTCCTAGCCATTTCAATTAATGTTCGATTTTTCCTCTCTACAACTCCATTTTGCTCCGGAGTGTAGGTTGTGGAAAGTTCGTGTTTTATTCCAAGTTCATCACAAAAGTCTTCAACTTTTGTATTCTTGAACTCGGAACCATTGTCACTCCTAATTTTCTTTATTTTAAAATCAAAATCATTTTGAGTCCTTTTTGAAAAACTTTTGAAAATCCCGGAGGTTTCACTTTTGTCATTTAGAAGAAGACCCATGTATATCTAGAGTAATCATCCACAATGACTAAACAATAGCTATTACCTCCAATACTCTTATAGGTTGTTGGCCCGAACAAATCCATATGTAAGAGCTCTAATGGCCTAGAAGTCGACATGATACTTTTGGAAGGATGAGAATTAGCGCCTTGTTTTCCGGCTTGACAAGCACTACAAAGTCGATTTTTCTCAAACTTCACATCCTTCAAGCCAACTACTAAGTCATGCTTAAAAAGCTTTTTGAGTTGAATCATTCCCACATGACCTAGCCTTCTATGCCACAACCAACCCAACGAAGTTTTTGCAATTAAACAAGTTTTTAAACAAGACTCATTTGAAGAAAAATCTACCAAATAGAGATTCCCAAATCTAAAGCCTTTGAAGACTAATTCATTATTATTATCTTTTGAGATTACAACATTTTCTTTTGAGAATGAGCATGTTAAGCCTAGATCACATATTTGAGCAACGGATAGCAAATTGAAATTTAATGATTCAACTAGAGATACATTAGAAATTGAAAGGTCGTTTGAGATAGCGATTTTACCCAATCCCAATACCTTTCCTTTGCTATTATCTCCAAATGTGATCTTGTCATTGCTTCCATTCTCAAAAGTGGTGAACATCTTCCGGTCTCCGGTCATGTGTTGGGTGCAACCGCTATCCAACACCCAATGCCTTCCACCGGTTTTGTTGTTCACCTACAAAAGAAAATCAAGTTTTTTAGGTACCCAAATTTGTTTGGGTCCTTGGAGGTTAGTGACCAAGGTCTTGGGTACCCAAATGGATTTCTTTTTAGCACCCAAAATCGAGGTGCCAATGAAATGAGCAATAACATTTCCATTTGTAGATTTTCTAAGCATATAACAAGAATCATATAAACCAATGGAATGCATGTTATTCTTAGAACAATCATTTTGCATATGTCCAATACACCGGCATTTTGTGCAATACTTACCATTTTCCTTTACAAACCTTGGAGGCTTGTATACCGGCTTCTTACCCTTTCGAGGGACATATCCAAGTCCCTCTTTGTTAAAAGAGCATCTTTGATCGCTTAGTAACTTATCAAGGGTTTCTTTTCCCTTGTAAGCCCTCTCTAAACTTTTGTTTAATTTTAGCACTTGTTCTTTTAAGTTTTTGTTCTCATTAGCAATAACATCATCATGAACAAGATTTAAAGCATTTCTAGAATCTACACTTGATGAACAAGGTATGGCAAGTAAATCATCACAATAAGTAGATATGCTAGACTTTGAAATTTCTATACTAGACATTTCATTCAAAATATTGCAAGTAACTCCAATGATAGTACTAGATTTGTGATTTTCTTGGAGAAGCAAATCATGAGCGTCCTTTAGCTCCTCATAAGAGTCTTTGAGAGAGATGTGTTCTCTCTTTAAGACCTTAAACTTTGATTTTTCTTTTCCAAGAAATTCATTTAATTCAACTAGCATATTCATCAAGTCATCATATGAAGGCTCATCATCATCAAGCAAGTTTACCTTTTCTCCTTTAGCCATAAGGCATGTAGGAGTGGAGAATAGTGATGGAGCCTCCTTGATTGCAATGCCCACAAGCCCTTTCTTCTTGGGAGATTCGTCCTCGCTTGAGTCGGAGTCCGAATACTCCTCTTCGGAGTTCCACTCACCAATATGGGCTTCATTTTTGCCATCCTTGTGAAGCTTCTTGAAAAGCTTTTTCTTGCCGTTGTAGTTCTTCTTCTTTGATGACTTCTCCTTGTCATCCTTCTTTGTTGGACATTGAGAGGCAATGTGCCCCTTCTCATCACATTCATAGCAACGAATGTTGCTAAATTTCTTGTTGGAGGAAGAATGCCATTTCTTAACCTTCTCATGGCTTGTGCTCCGAAATGGGCGCCTTCTCATGAACTTCTTCATTCTTCTTACTAGAAGTGCAAATTCTTCTTCGGAGTCCTCCTCATCATCTTCTTCGGATTCTTCACTCATTACCGCTTTAGCCTTGAAAGCGGTGATCTTCTTATTCTTGGAAGAAGATTGCTCCAAGAGCTCTTCCTTGTCTTTCTTGTAGAGCTCGTTGGTAATGAGGTTGCCCAACAATTGTGTTGGTGTCATTCTTGCCAACTCCGGTGAGTTGAGGAAGAGAGTCACCAACACTTCATATTTCTCCGGCAAAGCCCTAAGCATCTTTCAAACAATATCAAGATCGGAAAGGTTAGTTCCAAGGCCCTTAAGCTCATTCACAATTTTGTTGAGCCTTGAGTACATCTCATTGATGTCTTCATGGGGCAACATTGTGAATGTCTCATATTTGATCCTAAGCCGATGCAATTTGGCCTCCTTGACCGTGGATGTCCCTTCGTGTATTTCCGAAAGGGTAGTCCAAATAGCATGAGCCGTCTCAAGATTGCTCACCCTATTGAACTCATCCGCGTTCAAGGCTTCAAATAGAGCATTCATGGCTTGGGCGTCTAAATGAGCATTACGCCCGTCTTGGTCCGTTGGGTGATCCGGATCAAGAGCCATAACGTAACCTTCATTTACGACTTTCCAAATTTGAGGACTCATGGCCTTTAAATAAATAGACATCCTAATTTTCCAATAAGCATAATTTGAGCCATCAAAGAGAGGTGCATTTCCTATTGCTATACCCTCACTAGTAATCCTTTTCTCTCTAGACGGTTAAGTCTAAAATTGAGAGACCAAGCTCTGATACCACTTGTAAGATCGAGGAGGCCGACTAGAGAGGGGTGAATAGGAGGTTTTAAAATTTTCGTCTAATTCTAATTAGCAATTTTAAGCTTGATGGAAGAATAGAGCAAGATAACACTAACACCCCTAATCAACCTAGTGAGGTTCAAACAAACACTAGCACAAGTAATTGACTAAGAGCAATAACGAATGGTAGAGAACAACAATTGCTACTCTAACTAAGCAAGCAATCAAGTAATATGAATGAAGAGCGTTGCTTGAATGAAAATGATCACAAGAGAGCAAACCACAATTGACACGATTACTTTTTACCGTGGTGATCGGAGACTTGCCGGTCTCCCCTAGTCCACGTTGAGGTAAGCCCGAACGAATCGGACCGGCTCCACGAATGAGCCTAAGCACCTCGATCACTATTGGAAGCCCTTTCCCTCTCCGGGTAGGCGAGCTCCAAGCCTTCACAATCTTCCGGGCCTTCTCACAATCTTCTTGAGAAGATCACCGAAACTCCGCCAAGCCGTCTAGGTGCCGGCAAGCACCAAGAGAATAGACCACTGCGGCTTGATCTCACTCAAGTGCTCAATGGATCAACTAGAATGCAATGCACTTGAATTTTGGGTCAACTACCTCAAATGAATGCACAAGTGAGTGAATGAGGTGTGAGAGGTTGCACTAGGCTCAAATGTATTCAATAGATGTTCAACAACATGTCCAAGTTCTGGTGGGGGTGTATTTATACCCTCACCAACCTCAAATAGCCGTTGCAATAAACAATCCTGAAAATTCAGGAAATCCGGAACTACCGCAGGCAAAACCGCGGTACTTCCGGACTCTCGCTGACCGGACAGAACGGCTATATCAGAGAGTCAGAAGTAACCGTTGGTCAATGAGTGCGGTACTACCGCCGTTGAAATCGCGGTACTTCCGGATGTCCGGAAGTTCCGCTCCAGGACCCGGTACTTCCGATCTCAACGAGTCTAAGTTTTATTCTCGGCGCTCTCTGGAAATAACGTTCCGCACAAGTATCCGGAACTTCCGCATATGCGGTAGTTCCGCAGGTCAAACTGCGGTACTTCCGTTTTCCGAGAGGCTAAGTTAAACTCCGGGCGCTCTCTGGAAATAAAGTTACGCTCGGGTGCCCGGTACTACCGGCTATCCGGTAGTTCCGCAAGTCAACCCGCGGTACTTCCGTTTTCCGAGAGACTAAGTCTGAGTCCGGGCGCTCTCTGGAAAAAACGTTCCGCCCGGGCGCCCGGTACTACCGGACCTGCGGTAGTTCCGCCCAATACACACCGGAACTACCGGATTTTCTGACAAAGCACAGATTTGATTTAATTTTAATTTCTAAGTGCATGCATGATCCTAAATTGATCCAAAGGGCACATTTGAACATGATCAAGCAATCACCATGATCCCTCTTAATAGTACGGCGTCTATCCTATAATCCGGTCTTCCAACCTAACTCCAAGACCGGTAAAATAAAATAGATACCTAAACTATTTACCTTGTCGCCCTAGAGATCTTGAATCTTCATGGGATATTTTGTGAGCCTCTTTCTTTGCCATTTGAACTTATCTTTTCAAACACTTAATGCACACATTAGTCCCATATTCACATAAATTCATTAATTACCAAAACTAATATTTTTAGGGGCCTAGATGCTTTCAGTCGACGACCCCCGATAGCTTGAAGAGCCGCCGCGGCTCGATGAGGCACCATTGCTTGGCCAGCGGGAACACTCCTCACCACGGGCCATCCCGCTACAACGCTCGGTGATGTGGCCGGTTGTAATGGATGATGCGCTTGCGGCTAGGCTACTCACAGCATGGTTGTAAACTACTATTCTAGTTTACTGTTTGGCTTGTAGTCACAACAGCTATATTACCAAGAGAGTATTGGGTCTGTTCTTTAACTGCTTCTAAAAGTAGATTTTTGCTTTTGCTACAGTACCTAACTTTCAAATGGAGTATTTTCTCAAGACGGGGTCTACAAGTTAATTGTAGTACACGTTAAAAACCCGACATCTGTATCAACTAAAATTACAAACGAGTATCTTTTTTCATAATCTCTATCATAAACAGCCAAAATTTAAAATTTTCAACTAAAAATCATAAGCCGTAGCTATATGCCTGTATTAAACAGATCCATCGTCTCCGCGCATTGTCCAGCTGACGCTTCTATTTTGTTTATGGCTACAGTACCAAGAGAGTCTTATCTCCACGCATTGTCCAGCTATCTGATGGCGACGTCTGTGAATATTTTAATCGGCTGCAGTTGGTTTATTTCTTGCCTGCCGAATTGCTTACACCTGACTCCAATTCTTTTCACTTATGACATATTTTTTATGTTATAGTAATTAATTTTTTAAAAAATATATTTTTTAAGACGGAGTTAACAAAAAAATTGTAGTAAAAAATACTGAGTTCAATTATATCAACTAAAATCACATACAACTATTATCCTTTATGTACTGCCTCTCACAAATAATTAGAATTTAAAATTTTAAACTGTAAATCATAAATTACAGTTAAAAAAACTCATGCATAGCCTCATAACATGATTAGGACTCGATGTATATTACTGTATCATTACCTCATGAGTAGGGCTGCAAATTTCTCTAACAACTTCCAACTTTTTGTAAGATTTGTATGCAACGTGACAACCCGTTTACAAGGGTAGCACGGGAGACTAAACAACAATTTTCTTTTTTGTCCTCAATTTGATGGAGTATAAACTGTTCATATTACGTTAATTAATTGACCTCCCCGTATGGCCCTATCTACTTACCATGCACGGGAAAGGAATTGCTTATTAGTTGCATTCAGAATTACAAATTTCCGACATACCATGAAATTGGCTCAAACTAGTAAAGTTGAAGTTGAATTTAATTATTTCAAAATTTGATATCTCAAATACACTTTTTAAAGAGTGTATCAAAATATGTACGTCAAAAGTTGTGAATCTCAAAGCATGTATATGGCATCTAATGATAGCCCTGTTAGCAATTAATCATGTGCACGTTAGCTGCTTAGTTAAGTTTCAGTTTTATTTCTTCCGTTTCTCAATAGTAGTGGAGCACAGCTGTTTAAGTTTCTCATTTTAAGTGTTGCCGTTTCTTTTAGTAGTCACATTTGCTAGTTTCCGTTTCCTGCATGCATTAGTGCTGAGCATTACACTGTGCGGCATGATCTCAATCGTCATGTATTAGTGCCATGCATGTAACTGACATTTAGTTTGTTGTTTCCTTTAAATAAGTATGTAAAGCATCAGAAAAGCTGTGGCTTTTTGCAGCACCAAAATATTTGTGTGTTTCCTGTGTATGCATTTCATTTGAAGCGTGAGCTAGAAAGTTGAGAGATTAGCAAGGGCGGCTGACAATTGGTATCAGAGCAAAATGTCGGCTCCCGCCTTTGCCGTAGGCCACTCCCGTACACCGCAACGACACGGCCGTGGACGCTCGCCGTCCCCACCGACGCGCCGCCCGCAACGACGCGATGGCGGCCAGCGTGAACTCGTTGTCCAGCGGGTCGTGAAGGAGAGTAGTGGCTCCATCTCCTACCCCACGCTCACACGCTCAAATTACTCCGATTGGGCGGTGTTGATGCGAGTCAACCTGCAGGCTCAAGGCCTGTGGGACGCCGTCGACACCGGTGATGTGCCATACTAGGAAGATCGTCAAGCCCTTTCGGCGATCCTACGCGCGGTGCCTCCGGAAATGCTCCAGCCGCTCGCCGAGAAGGACAACGCCAAAGAAGCCTGGGACGCCCTCAAGGCGATGAGGGTTGGGGCGGATCGAGTGCGTGAATCCAAGGCGCAGAAGCTACGACAGACATTTGAGTCTATGCGATTCAAAAATGGCGAGCACGTGGAGGACTTCAGTCTCCGGCTCCAAGGTGTCGTCAGCGACCTTCGCCTCCTTGGGGAGGAGTTGTCGGAGGAGAAGGTGGTCCGCAAGCTATTGCGTGTTGTTCCCCGCAGGTATCGCCAAATCGCCTTGTCAATTGAAACCTTGGTTGACCTCAGCACTCTGTCCATCGAGGACCTTACCGGCCGGCTCCACGCTGTCGAGGACCGTGGAGAGTCGGACGATGAGGAAGGAGACCAGGTTCTACTCACGGAGAAGGAATGGTCGTCGTATAACACCAAGGCGAACAACGGGAACACGTCACGCTCACGCCAGCGCGGCCTGCGCAGCCGCGGGCGTGACGGGGGAGACGAGGAACCAAAGTCTGGGCCATCCCACGCCGCGTGCCACGACATCTCCAAGGACAAATGCCGTTATTGCGGCAAACTCGGCCATTGGGCCAAGGACTGCCGAAAGGCGAAGCGGGATCGTGAAAGGATGGCTCAGGCGAATCTTCTCCAAGCCGAACCAGAGCAGGCTGAGGGCGAAGATGAGCCCACGTTGTTAATGGCTCAGGTCTGTGACCTCTCTCCCGCCATCAACATCGAACCAGCAGGCGCCGAACTCGTTATAAACGAGAAGCGCGCCCTTGTCACTCTCCGCGACGAGGGAGAACCAGTCGATCCAGAATGGATCCTGGACACCGGCGCATCAAATCATATGACGGGCGCACGGAACGCATTCTCTGAACTCGACACTAGCGTGCGCGGTTCCGTCAAGTTCGGCGACGCCTCGCGAGTCCGCATCGAGGGGTGCGGCACTGTGCTCTTCGCCTGCAAGAACGGCAATCATTGCGCGCTCACCGGCGTCTACTACATCCCGCGTCTTCGCAGCAACATCGTCAGCCTCGGCCAGCTGGACGAGTCTCGCTGCAAGACGGAGATCGAGAATGGCATCCTCACACTGCGCGACCCTCAACACCGGCTGTTATGCCGGGTTCGGCGGAGCGCCGGACGTCTCTATGTGCTCAACATCAACATTGCACGGCCCATTTGTCTCGCGGCGAGGGGCAAGGAGGAGGCCTGGACATGGCATGCGCGTTTCGGCCACCTCAACTTCGACTCGCTTCGCATGCTCGCTTGGCGCGGGATGGCGCGAGGCCTGCCGGAGCTTGAGCACATAAATCAGGTTTGCGACAGCTGCCTGATTGGCAAGCAGAAGCGAACGACGTTCCCCGCCGCGACGACGTACCGCGCGTCGGAACGCCTTGATCTCGTCCATGGCATATATGCGGGCCCATCACGCCGGCAACCCATGGCGGCAAGAGGTACTTCCTATTGTTGATCGATGATCTAACCCGCTACATGTGGCTTTTTGCAGCACCAAAATATTTGTGTGTTTCCTGTGTATGCATTTCATTTGAAGCGTGAGCTAGAAAGTTGAGAGATTAGCAAGGGCGGTTGACAAGTTGGAGGATCGTAGCAAGGCCATGGTGTTCCTCGGCTACGAGCCCGGCAGCAAGGCCTACCGCGTCTACGACCCCGCCGCCAAGCGCGTGTGGGTCACACGCGACGTGGTGTTCGACGAAATGAGGAAGTGGAACTGGGGGGAGCATGAGTCAGGTACGGGCGCATCGATTGATTCATTCACAGTCCATTATGAGGTGCGGCCCGTCGACGCCAACACTGCTTCACCAAGCCCACTGCCTTCCGGTGCTTTGTCGTCGGAATCAGCGGCACCTCCCTCCGAGTCGCCGAGTCCACAGGTGGAATTCGTGTTGCCCCCCACGGCGGACCCGAACCTCGATGACGATTTCGGTGCTCCACGGCGCTACAGAAGCATGACCAACATCTTCGCCACTTCGAAGCCTGTGGAGCTCGACTCCGACGAGCTTCAGTTAATTGCAACTCGAGCGCATCAAGTTTTATGAACTTCGCAAGAAGGCGGGCATCGTCGAGATCGTCACACGGCAGCAGGATTAGGGGGAGAAGCCCCAATTGGGATCCATTTGTTGAAAGGAAAGAACGGTTTGTTCAGAGGATGATGTATATACTTGGGTGGTGTTCTAATTAGCTTTTGGCATAAGTTTCTGGTTAAAATTGTATTATAGTGGTCATTAGTGTTTTCCTGAGAAAAAATAAAAAAAATGAGAAAATATTGAAAACCCGTTATATTGTCACGGATAATACAAATGAATAATGAAAAAAGAAAAGGCAAAAAAGCAGAAAAAAAGCTAAAATAAGTTGAAATTAGAAACCGATGCATTTCAAATAGCTTCTGATTTAAATAAACTGAAAGCTAAAAAATTAAAAACTAAAGTCATTTAGAACGAAGTGTTTGGTCAACAGGGACGAGAAGCATCATGAGAAACTCAGGCACCGGCTGTTGGATGGAAAATATTCTCTGCAGTTTGGTGTGATCACTTATTACAAGTGCAAGACGACATTTAAAGTACAAATGTACCATGTACTCAGCAGTACCTGCCTGTCTCCCTGTGCGCAGGGCGTAGCTTACTTTCGCATGGGCGCGCGGCCGGGCTGCATGCGCGAGTGGTCGGAAGGCCTGGCTGCCTGCCCTTGCGAGTGGGAGGCCCATAACCTTCGCGCAGCAACGCCCAGCTCCGTTCTCCGGATCACCTGCTTTCCCACGTAGGCGCCGATGCAGGCCGGATGGGGTTGGGCAAACGGATGATGCAGGGAATTCGGCGTTGTAATGCCAATTGATGAAAATTTGGTAAAACTAAAACTTAGAAGTTTTCAAATATCCTAATAAAATATGAGACGCAGGGTAGGGTAAGTGTTCAAATATCCTTAAAAAATGAAGCGTAGGGTAGGATATGTTTCTATATTTGTGCAAAATTTTTCAACCGTGAGATACGAAAAAGATAAATACTTGTTGAAATAGTGTTTTCACTGTTTTGACTAAGTATTTGTCATTTTCATATATCACAAATTCAATTGAGTTTGAGCACGTGCTCTCCCCCACATATTGTAAAATTATTTTTTGATAATTTTTAGATATCTCTTAGTTTGAGGAAAATGTGAATCATCATCATTTTCACATTTTCGCGTGATATTTCACTAGGGAATTCATGACCACATTTACAAGCCGCCGTACTTGCTCATGACGTATGAAAGTTGGGGAAAGAAGGCATGTGAATTTCAGTCCCTCAAAAATGTAAAATGCTAAAATACAAAATGGTGGTAAATTCTGACTATTTCCATGAATTGTGTGGAATATCATAAATCTAATGTTTAGAGTGGCATTTCCTAAAGAGCCAATCTTTTGAGATGGCAAATAATTAACTTTCACTTGGAACAAATGTTTTTGGCACTTGATTTATTTTGCCGATCCTACAGTCGAACGGTCCGTACAGAAGTTAGCAACTCAATGGTATATTTCCGTGGTCGAAGGGGATAGTAGTCGAAGGGAGTGGTGGTCAAAGGGGGAAGTGGTCGACGACAAAGGGTCGTGGTCATCGAATTGCCGTTGTCGAAGGGGATAGTGGTCGAAGAGGGCAATGGTCGAAGTCGTAGATCTGTGGTTGAAGTCGAAGATTCGTGGTCGAAGGGGGTCGTGGTCGAAGGAGAAAGTGGTCGACGTCAAAGGATCGTGGTCGAAGTGGACAGTGGTCAAAGGGGGCAGTAATCGAAGTCGAAGATCCGTGGTCAAAGTCAAAGATCCTTGGTCGAAGTTGTAGTCGTGGTCGAAGGGGCTGTGGTCGAAGGGGGAAGTGGTCGACGTTGAAGGGTCATGGTCGAAGGGGACAGTGGTCGACGGGGGCAGTGGTCGAAGTCGAAGATCCATAGTCATCATTGAAGCTGTGGTCGAAGAGGAAAGTGGTCGACATCAAAGGGCCATGGTCGAAGGGGACAGTGGTTGAAGGGTGCGGTGGTCGAAGTCGAAGGAGGCAGTGGTCGAAGTCGCGGTCGTGGTCGTAGTCGTAGCGCCCGTGGATGTGGTCGTAGCGGTCTTGGTCACAGCCATTCGACGTCGACCATTCCCTCTTTGACCACGGCTTCAACGACGACCACGGATCTTCGACATCGACCACTGTCCTCCTCGACCACTGTCCTCTTCGACCACGACCCTTCGACGCTGACCACTTCCCCCTTTGACCACGGGTCCCTTCGACCAAGGATCTTCGACTTTGACCACGAATCTTCGACTTCGACCACTGCCCCTTGAACCACTGTCCCCTTAGACCACGGCCCTTCGACATCGACCACTTCCCCCTTCGGCCACGGATCTTCAACTTCAACCACGGATCTACGACTTCGACGACTACCCCCTTCGACCACGACCCTTCGATGACCACGACCCTTTGACGTCGACCACTTCCCCCTTTGACCACCGCCCCCTTTGACCACTGTCCCTTTCAACCACGGTCCTTCGACGTCGACTACTTTCCCTTTCAACCACGACCCCTTTCGACCATGGCTTCGACTTCGACCACGGATCTTCGACTTTGACCACGGATCTTTGACTTCGACCACTGCCTCCTTCGACCACTATCCCCTTCGACCATGACTTTTCGACGACCATGGCCCTTCGACATCGACCACTTTCCCCTTTGACCACCGCCCCCTTCGACCACTGTCCCCTTCGACCATGGTCCTTTGACATCGACCACTCTTAGACTACGGCCCTTTGACGTCGACCACGGCTTCAACTTCGACCACTGTCCCCTTCGATAACCACGGCCCTTCGACGTTGACCGCCCCCTTCGACCACGGCATCGACTTCGGCCACGACCCCTCAACCACGGCCCCCTCCAACCACAGCCCCGACGTCGACCACAGCCCCGACGGCAACCACAACCCTTTGACTTCGACTGCGGACTGACTTTGTCCACGGCCCTTCAATTTCGACCACTGTCCCCTTCGACCATAGTTCAGACTTCGACCACTGTCCCCTTCGACCATGGTTCAGACTTCGACCACTGTCCCCTTCAATCACGGTATGGACTTCGACCACGACCATTCAACTTTGACCACAACCCTTTGACTTCGACCGCTGACCGACTTCATCCACAGCCCTTCGACTTCGACCACTGTCCCCTTCGACCATGGTTCAGACTTCGACCATGACCCTTCGACTTCGACCACGGCCTGACTTCGACCACAGCCCTTCGACTTAGACCGCGGACCGACTTTGTCCATGGCCCTTCGACTTCGACCACTACTCCCTTCGACCACGGCTTGGACTTTGACTATGGCCCTTCGACTTCGACCACAGCATGACTTTAACCATGGCCCTTCGACTTCGACCACCGTCTCTTCGACCACGGCTTCGACTTCGACTACAGATTTGTAACTTCAGTCACGGCCCTCTTCAACCCCGGCTTCGACATATCTCTACCTAGTCTATAAATAGAGAGTCAATCATTGTAACATATATCTTTCGGAGGAGAAAGTAATAAAAAATTGGAAGAAAGAGTTCACCTATCTCTTGTATTCAAATTATTATTTATTACATTACCGGTGTTTGATCCATCTCTCTTGTCTATAAGCAATTGATCGGACTGCACTCGCCAGCGATGGTTTCTCAACACATTATTAGTATGAGCCGCTCTAGAGGATCAAAATGTAATCATCGAAGCACTCGTAGATTGAATTGTCTATCTAAATCGCTTTAAATTCTGTAAAATTTCACTTTCTAGATTATTTTCTACAATGCAAATCTGCTCTAATCTACCGCGAGCAGACTTGAAGTCATCGGCACAACGTCAATCTGTAGATTACATGAAAAGAGTAGATGTTGATTGCATTGTAGATTGAAAAAAAAAGATGGCAACACGGTTTGGTCGACGGCTGCACGTGCCCGCACCGCCTGCATGCGGTCACGTCGCTGGTCACTAGCACGTGGCCGTACCGGCCACCGCGCCACCACAAGCCGTCGCGCCGCTGGCTTTGAGACGAGTCGCGTCGCTGGCCCCACATGGCCGAGCCACCGCTGGCCCTGCATGACCGAACCACCACTGCATGGCTCGTCACCACGCCGCATCGTCCTGGCTACACTGGTGCTGCCCCGTACGGGCTCTCGCCGCGCCACGCCTCCCATCACGTCACGTCATCCCGGTCGCACCAACGCCGCCCACGCACAAGCTCCCATCATGCCGAGCCGTCTTGGCCGCACTGGCACCACCCCCGCACGGGCTCCCATCGTGCCGCACCTCCTGCACAGCCTCCCATCAAGCCATGCCGTCACCGTCACCGTCACCACCCGCAACACCGGACCCCACACCGTCGCCGCCCAACCCCGCACAACCATCGGCTCCGACCACCCCATGCCTGCGGCGCCGACTCCTGGCCGCAAGCCACGTCGCATGGCCCGGCCGACGACTCCCGCCTGCATGCGCCACCATTACGCATGAATAGGGGTAGAGGAAACCGTACACCATCCATGTTGAGGAAAGCCCAACCAACTTGGACCGGCTCCACGAATTAAGCCTCAGCTTCTCAATTCACTAGTGGTTGTCCTTTCTCCGCTCCGGAGATGGTGGACACCAAACCACTCACAAGTCAGTGCCGAGCCTTTTGAGGTGACCTCGCAATCTCCCACTAAGCTGTCTAGGTGTCGGCAAGCACCAAGAGTAATAAACTAACGCTTTGCTTAACGGCAATTAAGTTCCAAAAGATCAATCTAGATGAATGCACTTGATTTTGGCTCAACTACCACAAATAAATAGAATGAAAGCAATTTGGGTGTGGAGTGAATGCTCTATGCTCAAGGATGTTAAAATGTAGTGTCTAACTCCATCCTTGAGCGGGTGAGAGAGTATTTATACCCTACCAACCAAACCTAGCCATTACGGGGCAATCCCTGAAAAAACAGAGCGAGCGGAAGTACCTCCGTTCATCGATGGATACTACCGCACCTGTTCTAACACAACAGTAATGGCTATTATAGAGCTTCTGAACTAGCAATTGAAAGTCAGTGCGGTACTATCACCGTTATAATCGTGGTAGTTTCGATATTCGGAATTTCCAAAATTTTGGCGCAGTACTTCCATTTGCTTCGAGGCCTAAACTTGATGCTCTCTGAAAAAACATACCGTCTGGATCCTAATTTACCTATATCTTTGTCTTAATACCAGTAAAAACAAAATCGATCCTAGTTTACTTATACCTTTGTATTGAACCACATTGATCTTCATGTTAATCCTTAGCATCTATCTACAATCATTATAGGGACTAAACATTTTTAACACTCAGTAAACATGTTAGTTCTATATTCACATATTGTCATTAATTAACAAAACTATTTTTAGGGGCCTAGATACTTTCAACTGGGCTATACTACACTAATATTAAGGCACCTGCAACCTATACTGCCCTGAAAATCATATTTAAAAACTCTGAACTCTTTTGTCTCTGGCATGATAGATTATGCCACCCAGGTCTTATGATGATGAGAAATATAATTAACAATTCACATGGACATAATATCGATATAAAGAATTTTCTGAATCAAGAAAATTTTGTATGCCCTGCATGTGCCACCAGGAAATTAACTCCTAGACCTTCTGCTTTGAAAGTAAATGATAAGTCCTAGCATTCTTGGAACGCATTCAAGAAGACATTTGTTTCTTCATCTCATTTGTCAGTGTTTTTTTAACTTCTTGATAATTACTACCAAGGGCCTAAACTAGATATTAGCCCAATCCCCCACATCCAAACAGGCCCGAACTTGGAAGAGTCCCACTTGAGATAAGCAGACAATATAAATGCTAAGGAACGTAAGAAAACAATAGCAGCCAAAAACCAGTGATTGACAAAGCCACGAACTATTGTCCTATTTATCTACATGTCCTTACTGGGCAATTGCTATCTTAATACGTTGGAGATGACAGATGTCATTCAATGTGGTAGTGACCTTCCACTAAAGTCAGACATGTGACTTTGTTGCAGGATGTTTCTGAAAGGAAAATTAAATTTGCATCAAATTATTCCCCTACTTATCTATTTGAGAAGATCAAGAGCATTGTCACAAAAATGGGTTTCCAAGTACAGAAGAACAATGGCAAGGCTAGTGACCTCAGATGTATTTATGGACTATGAACTATCCCTGCTCTACTCATGCATAACTGATAGCACAGCACATGATGTTGAAACTTACATTATCATGTTCTACAGCTAAAAGTGATCCAAGATAGCAAGGGACCAGCGAATCCAAGAGGAAATGGATCATTATTAATTTGATAACTTCTGCTGAGGTACTTCTATCTTATCAAAGATTCACAGTTAAAAATAATTTAATACAGCTATCATTTCATGGTATGCAATGTTTTTGTATTAGACGTTGCTTCTTCTTGACAATGTTGTATCGTGATTCCAGGTGTTTGAAATCAATGAATCTCTTTATGTTGTTGAGCTAAAAAGGGCATCGGGAGACTGTTCCCTATACAGACAGGTATTGCTCCCTCCCTTGCCGAGTCTGTGTTTCAAATCATACATTTTGTTGAGCATTCTCGTACAGCACAAACTGCAAATATGTAATTTACAGTGTATGACATTCTTTTATGATGCATTTGTGTGCAGAACTCTCAGAATTCTTGGGCTGTTGGGCATATGCAAAAGCCAGCAACTTTTGAAGAAAGATTCTATGAGACGAGCTTTTTCAATACAACAATAGCTTTTGATAGTCCAAAAAAAACTTCTGATAAAAGAGCCCTCATTTTTTAACAAGAGGCCCCAATACTACTATGTATGACACAAAACTACACAGTTGAAATACCTGAAAAGGGTATATTGACCATCCACACATCACCGATTTTTTCCTCTAGGAGACTTTATGTTCTGAATTTGACTTTAGACTACAACATTTTCTTGGGCAAATTGGCTACCAGGAATGAACGAAAATACGATGTAAACAATTAAAGTGTACATATAAGAGTTACCTGATCTCTGTGTTTCTTCTGAAGCTATGTACTGGAATGTAAGCTTTTGTCTTGCTTCTTGAGCTCTAAATGGCGGACTTAAGAAAGGAGCTTGTTCTTTGAATGCAGTACTTTCAGATGTATGCTGCTCAAGTAAAAGAATACTTCCCAAGTTCAAACTTGAGCTTACTTGCAGGATATGAACAAACAACCCCAGCACCAAGCAGTTGTTTTGGTACAGTTATGTAACTTCACCAGTAATCCTTACATGAGCACTGCCCTTTACTGAAATGATGAAAACGGTTCCGATCTCTAACAATCAACTTGCGATCATATACCATGGAGATAAGCTTAATAGCTGAATGGCAGTCTTCACAAGCTCTAAGATTCTTTGTTATTCGAAGAGTTGACCTCGAAGGGGTAGTTAAAAGCCCAAAAGCAATGGCCAGCTTCTCACTATGTTCAGCCAATGCTTGTTCCTTAGATTGCTCATCGATATCTTGCAATACCAAGCCTGTCATGGGCTTATATCCAGCTTGCCTTAACCGATCCATCATCTCTTCCAACATTTTGTAGATCTCCTCAAACCTAGGATGTGATCTATCACCAGAAACAAACTCGTGAATTGTGTTCGCCCATTCAATCGAACTTCTTCCAGGAATCCTCTGAATGCTCTCCCTCCTAATCGTCTTCCTCATTTCCACAACACCTTCCCACGAGTTTGCTTGTGCATATATGTTAGACAATAGCACATAGTGTCCATCAGCAAGAGGATCCAACACCCGCAATTTGGCCATAGCTTCCTCTGCAATCTCTACATTCTTATGGATGCGACAGGCCCCAAGAAGTGCTCTCCAAATAACTGCATCTGGATCGAATGGCATTGTCCTGATAAGCTGCCTTGCCTCCTCAACATGGCCTGCACGGCCCAAAAGATCGACCATGCATCCGTAGTGCTCAATCCTCGGCTCTACACCATGCACTTCACGCATTGAGTTGAAGTACTTCTTGCCGTCGCTCACAAGACCAACATGTGTACACGCTATAAGAACCCCGATAAAGGTGATCTCATTTGGTTTCAGCCCCTCTGATATCATCTTTGTGAACAAATTGAGAGCATCATGGCCAAGCCCGTGATTGGCTAGCCCGATAATTGTCGAGCTCCAAGTAAGCACATCCTTCACCGGCATGGAGTGGAACACTCTCAGGGAATTCTCGATGTCACCACACTTGGCGTACATGTCGACCAGAGCAGTCCCAAGCTTCACGTCCACCTCAACCCCGTTGCTCTCCACAAATTGATGTATCTCTGAGCCAACGGCCAGCGCGCCCATGTCGCTGCACGCCGAGAGCACGCTCACCATGGTGATGCAGTCCGGTACGACACACGCCGCGCGCATCTCCCGCCACAGCTCCAGTGCCTCCTTGGACCGCCGGCCCTTGGCGTACGCCGAGATCATCGAGCTCCACGAGAAGGCGTCCCTCTCCCTCGTCCCGTCGAAAATCTCCCTCGCCATGCCGACCTCCCCTCTCACCGCGTACCCGTGGATCATGGTGTTCCAGGACACGAGGTCCCTGTCCCGCATTCCGTCGAACACCTTCCTCGCCTCCGCGACCTCCCCGCGTGCGACGTAGGCCGCGAGCATGACGTTGCAGAGGAACACGTCCCGGCGGGGCGCCTCGTCGAACGCAGCACGCGCGAGGTCCGCGCGGCCGGACTTGGCGTACATCTCGACGAGCGCGGTGCGGACGAAGAGGTCGGCGGCGGCGAAGCCGGACTTGAGCGCGCGCGCGTGGAGCGAGGCGCCGAGGTGGGCAGATGGCGCGGGGGAGGGGAGCGCGGCGGCGGCGGAGGCCTGGAGAGCGAGGGAGAGGGAGAAGGAGTTGGCGAGGAGGCGAGGCGCGCGCGGGAGGAGCGCGCGGAGGAGGAGGAGGGACTGCAGCGGGAGGGACGCGCGGAGGTAGGCGCGCATCACGGAGGTGGCGAGGAAGGCGTCCGCGTGCGCCGACTTGACGAGCCGCGCGTGCGCGACCAGGTGCTCCGGCCGCACGGCCGCTTCTCCTCCTCCGCGCACGCGCATTGGCTGGCGCTTGGCTCGCCGCACGCGCGAGAGCTCGCGAAAGTGCTCGAGCTTGTTGCAGCGCGCGCGGCTACCTGGACGACGTCGGCTGCAGCGGAATATGAGCAGGCGTTCCGACGCGGCCCACCGCTTGGAGACGGCGAGGTGGATTCATGGGCCGGAGGCTTGGAGATGCGGCCAACGAATACTTGTCATTTGAGGCCTTGCTCTTGGGCTATGCTTGAGAACCCTCGAGAATTGGACCACCGTCACATCGCAATTAAGCGTCCAGATCGATCCTAGTAGATCGGCGGTGGGGTGTTTTTGCAAAAGAATCCCTCTCTGTCTCGAATTATCCGTTAGCGCCCCCGAGGATTATCCATCGCGATCCATCTCTGGCCACTGATCACTGATAGATCACACCGTGAGATCGGCGGAAAAAGGATGCGGCGGTTGGAAGCCGGCTCTCGCGGCTTCTTCATTCGTGTGCAGCTGCCGCGACCGACCGACGACCCAAGCAGCGCCGCCGCTGCCGCAGAAGGGGTCGGCCCGGCACAAGGAAGGGAGGGGGTGAAGCCAAGATGAGGAGCAGCGATGCCATGGAGCTCCTGGGGTTCCCTCCCTACTCCCGCCCGTCCCCCTCTGAGGTCTCTCCCTCTCTTAAGTGCTCCCCCGAGAATCCCCAATCCTATTTCTTCCTGGTGTTGGTCTAGCTTTGATTGGCTAGTTCTTGCTCCGAGGAGCCAGTCTCTTAGCTGTTTGATTCTGGTGGATTTTGGCCAATACATGCATTTGTAGAACCTACAAGCACTCAAGCGGTAAGGTGCTTACTTGATTGATTGTGACTTCACTGATATACTTTCTTTTGGATGTCTCTTCGCTTAATGTTAGTTGACCGAACAGAAGATTGGTTCATGTGTTTTGCTTCCTGGGCAACATTTATGAACACCTTGTTACAACTTTACAAGCAAGGTTTACAGAAAACAGTGCCATAGTACATAGTTCTTGGTTGATTACTGGCGTCAATTGGTCCATTACTCCATTACAGGGCAGGATACTTTCGTCAAGGTCGGCAGTATCAACTCAGATGGTATAATCCTCGAAGGAACTGTCAGATGGAAGCCATGAGAGTTTTTGCTGCCTAGATTTAGATCACCAATTAACTCGTTATGGAAGGTCGTAGTTTCATCCTAAGTCTACTGTCAAAACCTGTCAGCATACTAAATACACGTCTGTAAATTATTGTTGATTTTCAAAACTGATCGGTACCAACTAATGAGCATGGGATCATATGATTAACAGAGTTAAGAATTGTTGGAATATCCTGAGACATATGAATCTGATTAACAAGAGGTAAGCATCTGTCAGCAACTTCGTAAGAACTCTATTCTCTAGGTGTGCACAGAGTGCCAGTTATCACACGTGATGCAAGTCACGAATCACTATCAAAGCGAGCTAGCAAATAGTATTGAAGAGATTTACACGAAACACAATACTGCAAACCGTCAGCATTACAAGACATCCCACAATCTAGGTGAGAACTGAGAAATGAACAACGGTACCGGAAAGCACCACTGATTCCCAATCTTCCTCAACAGAGGAAGCCACACAACAAAAGGAAACCTTGCAGCCAAGGCAAGCACCAAACCAGAATGGCAATATCTACACACAGCATAACAAGTTTGGCAGCAACCATGGCACGATGGCAAGGTATATTCTGAATGCAGTTCGAATGCATTTCAGACTCTTATCGCCATGTGCCAGAAGCCATAGCAAAAGTAGCTTTAAATCAACTCCCAGTCCGGATAACATCAATTAACCTAACTCCACCAAGAGCCACTGAACATCACATGATTCAGCCATCCATCCATGTGTGTTGGTGAGTATTTGCAAACAAAGGGGCTTCAATGTCGGTACTTCATTGAACAGCTTAATAGCAGCAGCTTCTGTTGCCAGTTGCCACTATGGCAGATTTCCTTGAAATCAACCCCTGATATTTCTAGTATGCCTTTTGGGCCAACTGGGTAAAATGAGAGCAGATCATAACCTCCAATATCAGGCACTGTTATACTGCCTGAACAAAAGATCATAGTCCTTCTGTATCCCTTTACAGAACCAACTTACCAACGGAAGTATCATTCTCACAAAAATAACCACAACCTGAGCTGCTTCCGTCCGAGTACTAGGAACAAATCCAGTAGCATAATGACAGCTTGTTCCGACTAAGACATACTAAGTTTAAACTACTTATCATTTTTTAAAAGAAAATCTTGGCAAAATGTAGATGAGCCACCATTCTAGATAACTTCACCAGAGCATAGCCTTTGAAGAAACAGTTTGTACCAACGACCAGAGCCTCAAATTGTCCATCCAATATGAGCAGACAAATGTACCAAGACTAAGCTTTTCCACTAGCATCTGTAGTAGCATCAACCACTATTATGTTAAATGACAACGGCTGCCAGCCTGAAGAGTGGGGCACAAACCACTTTTTTGTATTGGTTATGATATACAAAATCTGAAGAACTTCACCAAGGGCAAGACGTTTCAAGCATGTTTTCTTCAAGAGAGTTGCAGCTTGATACCTATAAACAAATAAAAATTGCAATAATACAACCACATTCAAGAAAAATACAGAAATAGCTAACACATTGCCAAGTATCAAGCCTCACCTGGATTGAGAATTCTTCACTGCAGAACAGCCAGGGGAGGAAGATATGAACCTATGAACAGCATCTAGCATCTCTTTTGGATATTTTGCATTGATATCCATTATATTCACACATTTCCAGAGATTTTCATTTTTCCCCAGAAAGAATGACATAGGTCCTAACTTTTTCATTACGACTGATTGATGTTGAATGGCAAGTTCAAGAGCCTTCTTAACATCAAAATTTGGTATATTAGCATCTCCATAACGTATACAGTCTGATATATTCTGTTCTGTTGGTGGAATCTTCTCAGTCTTCAATACTTCCAAAGCACCTAAAATATTTCTTATAAGACCTTGAGAGTCAGAAGATGGTTGTGGACACCCTAGGTTGACTCCCCATTGTCCAGCATTTTGCATGTTGCTGGACATATTAGGTGGAGTTGGAGGTCTGTAACTATATTCATTGTAAGCAGGTTGAGCATTATGAGGAGCACCAGAATGGTTTGGATGGTAATTGATGTTCAAACCTTGGTTGTCATGAATTCCTCTGGGGTATCCAGAAATATTCATCCGACTCATATCAGGATAATTAATAGGTGGGCCATGATAGGGAGGACCACTTGGCCAGGATTGCAACGGTGCGGTAGGAATGCTATTATGCCCAGCTGATGGTGGACACGAGTTGCTTCTATGTGAATTTGATGCGTGAAAATTGCCAGATCCACTGTGCGGCCGAGGAGTCACTGGATTCTGAGGTCTTGGCAGCTGAGAGGATTGGGGTTTCTGGTGTTTTGGATGATAATGGCCACTACCAACGCCAAAATCAGGAGCACCATTTTTTGGTGCAGACTCGGTTGACACACCAGGCTTCTTGCTATTGAAATAAGCTGATTTTGCAGGCTTTTTAGACAGGGAAAAGGGCTGAACTTTTGGTGTGCTTGACTGGTTCACCTTTGCCCCATCCTGTGATTCGGAACTTGATGATGAAGTTGATGATGGCATAGAAGACTGACTTGGCTGGTTAGCAGTGCTTCCTTTAGAATTGTCAGCAACAGCATCAACTGAATTTTCTTCATTGCTTGCTGGTTTAGATACATTGTCTGTCTGGTTTTTTCGAGGCTGCTTCATTTTATATTGCTTATCTGCCTTTCCGTTACCACCCTTTTGATGATCAAACTGAAAATTATTCTGCACCTGAGGGTTGGTATGTGGAGTCGTGTCTGAAGAATCCGATACTATGTTCTTCGTCGTATCCACATCATCCATATTGCCATTTGATGTGCTGCTTATGTATGGTGACTCTGCTAATGGTGGTTCTCCAGCCACAAGACTTTTCCAGAGCCAAACATTCTTTGCTGCAGCAGTAAGTACTTGAGATACATTAGGAGGTTGTGCTAATAGAATATTGTATCGCCTCATCACAAGCTTATGAAGGGCATTAGAGAAATCCCGATCACCGGAGATTAGCAAATAATTTGCTGGCGGAGGGTTGTCAATAGCCCAGAATAGCATGTCAACTAAGATCTTCTTATCACTTGCATCTTTAATGCCTGCCAATTGTTTGGGGAAAAAATTAAAAAAACATGAGAACATGTGCTTAAATATGTCAAGCTTCTGGTATGTAAGTATGCAATACATGTAAGAAACACGGGTTGAAATACAAGACAATCAGCACATAGCTGTGCCATGTCTAGTCTAATGGTGAGCTGTCAGAAGAATATTTCGGACCCATTCTTCAAAGCAGAATAAATATCATACATATGTGGATCTGACAGATGGAAATGTTAACTAATAATAAAAACTCACTCATTACTCGTTAATGAAAAAGTCAGCTTTCACTATTACTCCTAAGAATAAAAATTATGCCATTGACAAGTAGCGCACATGCTTGTAATCGACCCAACTTATTTGGATAACTAGATAAATCATAAGGAAAATCCAAGCAAATATAGTTTTAAAATCACACAGAAACCCCATATCCAGTAGTTGTGAAGACACCATGAACAATTGAAGGTAAATTTTATTTATAAGTATACAGATATAAGTTAGAAATATATTTCATATACTCCTTCCAGTCCAAAAGATAATGCTGGATTTTTACTTGGCACGGTCTGTAACATACAACTTTGAATCGAACTTCTTCTGCTATATATTATAGCAAAAATCATAAAACTATGAAATTATGAAGGTGTTTTTATGATGAATATGCCTGACATTTTCTCGTGCCCAATCTGAGTATTTACAGATATATCAAGGGTCAGATTTCAAAGTTTCGTCTGTACACATACAAAAGTGGCTTTTTTTTTGTTGGATTGACTCATTGGCAGGAGTAATAACTTGTCGCATATTCTCTGAGCAACTCAAACAAATAACTTAAACCCCACAAATGATCTTCCCCAACTGGACAATACCACCAAAGAGTTAATGTGATGGCTTTCTCCACTTTCTTATGTGATCCAAAGTCTAAAACAAAAACAAGGGAATACCTATAGCACTTAAATTTTATCTCGTGGAACAGATATGGATTTTGAGGTGTGCAGAAGCTAACAAAACTCCACATTCCACAAAACCAGCAACAGAAGCTTTCCCAAAATATGTGCACAGGAGCAAAGAAAGCACTCAAGGGTCAACACAATAAGCCAGAAAAACTATACATTCTCCTTTTTTTTCTATTTTTAGTTTATTCTTTCTTTAAGCTAATATAGCAAGTATTACAATCCTAACCATTTCAAAACACCGCACCTTGAGAACAACCAAACCTAGTTTGCTACACAAAGTCAAATTTTCAAAAGGAAAACACGACTATTAGAACTTCCCTAATCATATCAATCACGCAAACATAATCACAATCATAAATCATAACAGCGAGCAGGTCCACATAAGAAAAATGCCAATCAAACTCAGGAACCCGAATACCACAAATATCACCTCGCCCCACCATCGCACCCCAACAAAAGTGTGTAGAACCCCGTCGAACAAACCAAAACGTCCAACATCCCAAACCCTAATCGATCCCTTTCCTAACCCACACCATCAACAACACCACGACAGCCCCATCAAAACCAGCACAATCCACAAGCCTAAGATCCGCAGATGGAACACGCCCCCCAATATAAGGAAACTTCCAAACCCCAAGATTTCACTATTATCCTCAAGTATTACAATTGATCCACCAAACATACACCAACGGAACCATCTAAAGCGAATCGCGCAGCAATCCGGCCATCCAGAGACCATCTAAACGGCGCAATCCACATGCATTGGCAAGAGGTCACCAGATCACCTCGCTACGACGAGTAAATAGGGAGCAGAGCGCGGGGGGTATCGTACCGGCGGGGACGTGGTTGAGGGAGATGCCGGTGCTGGAGAGGGCGTGCTGCACGTGATGGGCGATGCGGCCAGTGTCGCCGTAGGCGGAGATGGAGATGGGGCCGGTGTAGCCGGCGGCGGCGAGGGCGGAGCTCATGTTCTGCGCGATGAGGTGCGGGTCGCAGCTGCGTGGGACCATGCAGTTCTCAATGTCCCACCACACCGACGTCTTCGCCGCCGCGTACTCCCCCATCGCCGCCGCCGAGCCCTAGGGTTTCGCCGGCGGAGAGGCGGGGTGGGGTGGGGGGCGTGGAGGTGGACTCGCGAGGACGTTATTCTTTTGATTTAAAACAAATTTTGTACAAAGTTTGCTGCCAAGTGGAGAGAAGCTGCAGATCAAGGGCACGGTGGTTTCCTTTCTTTTCAGACCGCAGGTTGGACTGAAATAAATTAATTTATAATTAAAATTATACTATAATTGGTAATATCTTATTTGATGTAATTAAATTTAAAAAATTTAAAATAAAAAAGTATGTTAGCTCATCACAGACAATACAAACGAATACACAAAAAACTGACAAAAAACTTTAAAAAGCCTGAACAATTAGAAAAAAACAAAATTTAGAAATAATTAAAGATAAGAAAGAAATCAGAATCTTAAGTTAAAATGAGCGGAGCCTTAGTCTTGGTTAAGAAAGTTAATTTAGGAAGCGCATCCATTGGAAAGTTGAAGAGTTTATGGAAGTTTGTATCTTTCGTAACTTGACGATCCTGTGGCTAATGGGTATGGACCAAAGGTTCGTCAAATGTTGTCAAGCTTACCTTGAGACGAGTCATTCAGGTGATGAATTTTAAGGGTTTGCTTGGGATACGTTAATGCATTTTGTTATACTTTCTTACAGAAACTTTTTGAAAAATCATATTTGTTCCAAACAGAGCAGATTTAGGTGATCATGATTTATGCAAGCTTCCTAAAGAAACTCTCGTCTAAGGGCATGTTCTTTTCCTCCGAAGCTGAAGTCTTTTGACTTTTGCTATAGTACCTAACTTTCAAACGAAGTATTTTCTCAAGACAGGGTCTACAAGTTAAACGATCTACACGTTAAAAGCCCAACATCTGTAACAGCCAAAATCGCAAGTGAGTATCTGTCTCTCCGTAATATGTACCGTAAACAGCCAAAATTCAAAAATTTCAGCTAAAAACTATAAACTGCAGCCGTTGCCAAACAAGCCCTAAATATCTTTTATAAAGTTGGTGATAGTATTGTGTGTCACCACAGCAAATCGACAATGAAATAGGCCCTTAGTGGTATCTATGAACAATTCTCCCATTCTTCTTTGAAGAAGCCTTGTATCCAAACACGAGAATTTCCACTCGATCAAACTTACGCTACGTTTGTAACACAGAAATTGCACATAAATTTAGTGAAAAATTCAACAAAAAACAGTTTAGTAATAATAAGCTGTATCATCGGAGGACAAGAAAAGGCCAAAGCTGCGTCACCGAAAGCCAAAATTCACGCGAGGTACACCGAATGGAAACAAAGCAGCAGGGGGGTGACACAGTAACCGCTGCGTGTAAAGCAAAACAACTTCCAGTCCCAAAGAAGCTAATCAGAGAGCAGCTTTCCGAGATGTTATGTGCGATTTTCTTTCTTTTTTTTTTTTTGGTAGCATCTGGTGTTTCTTCAAGCACCTGGCGCAACCGCGCGTTAGCACCAAGCTATTTTTTTTATAATACCTAATTTTAATATAATATCTTTTTAAGATAGATTCTACTAGTTAATTGTAGTATATAATATAGTAACTTCATTTATATAGACCAAAAACGCACATAAATATCTCTCTCTACAGGCTGTTACTATTTATAAATCAAAGCTAAAAGTTAATATAAATAGGTCCAAATATAGTAATAGGTCAAGGCATAGTCACACAGGACGAGCCAGCCCAAAATTAGCACACTCATAGTGTCATTACCAATTACTCATGAAATTCATTTTTCATACATGATTAATTTGTACATGATTCCCATAGATTGTCTTAACCAAGGGCAGATTTAGGCTCATGGCAATAAGGGCTTCAGTTCAGCGTGCGAAAAAAATTCTTAATATGTAGGATAGGTATATATAATCTAGCTCGGTAGTAGTTTAGCCCATACTACTCTCGGCAACCCGGCCCGCTCCACGGCCGGTCCGACAACTTGGCCCATTCTCTTCCTAGTCTCCAGCCCACCCCTTGTGTGGCTGCGTCAAAATCGGCAAAAGAGGACGCGTAGTTCCAAAGGCCAAAGCCAAACCCTACGGCTTCTGCACCCGGTCGACACCCCCTCCATGTGCTTGAAAAGCCCTGGAAAATTCAAAATAAATTTCTGTGTTTTTTGCTGCTTTTTGAGTGAAATTCTGAAACTTTCCTTTTTGGGAAAGTTCTCCCGGAAGACGCTTTCCTTTCTCGGCCTTTCCGCTTTCTCCCTCCGTTGGCGCCCCGCCTTCCCTTTCCGCCTCCCTTCCTCTCGCGCGCCCCGCGCCCGCG
Organism: Dendrocalamus latiflorus; assembly: GCA_017311315.1. Classification (NCBI taxonomy): domain Eukaryota; kingdom Viridiplantae; phylum Streptophyta; class Magnoliopsida; order Poales; family Poaceae; genus Dendrocalamus; species Dendrocalamus latiflorus. The sequence continues at coordinate 3,400,242 of CM029643.1, read as the reverse complement.
TCTCCGTTAGCGCCACCTCTCCTTCCGCCTTCCCCGTCGCCCAGCGCCTCCCTCCGCTCCCCTCAGCCGCAAGCGCCCAGCTCCCTCCCCGCCTTCACCTCGCGCACGCGCGTGCGCTGCGCGCTGCGCCCGCGCTCGTCCCCGCGCCGCCCCGGCCCTTCCTCGCGCCTCCGCCGCCCCGACAGTCCCCGGGTTTGGAGGAGTGGCCAGCCTCGCTCCACGTCACCCCACCGCAGCTCTGGCCCCACCTGGCAGCGCCGCCTCCTCCCTCTCTCTCGCGCGCGGACGCGCCCTCGCCCCTGCGCCGCTACCTGCTCCCGTCCCTCGCCATTAAGCCGCTACAGCACCGGCGTCAACCCTCCGGTCACCGCTCCATCCTGCGGAGGAGACGCCCCTACCCACTCCCCGTCTTTCCCTGTCGGCCGGAGCCCCGCCAGTGGCTTCCCCTCCACGCCTCGCTCCCCCTCCCGTGCGGGTATAAAATCTCCCCCGGCTCCCCCCTCATTTCCTTTGCTTCCCGAGCTCCCCAAGCCCCTCCTATCCCCTCCCCACCCTCCAGAGCCCCTCCCGGAGCGCCCGTTTGAGCTCCCGCCGCCCGGAGCTCCGCCACCGTCTTCCCCTACGCCGGTCACCCCCGGGAGCCAAACTCCCTCTCCCCTTCTCCTTTCTGCAATTGCATTTGGCCAGAGCACCTCCGCGGTGTACTGATCGTTTTTGTGTTTGCCCCCGGCCAGGTGAAGCTCTGTACTGCGCCGGCGCCGACGACCTTCCCCGGCCGCCGCACCCTCTCCGTGGCCAGCTCGCTCCGCAGCTCCCCAACTCCCACCTCCGCCATCAATGTGAGCACTTGGACCCCCTGATGGTGTAATCCCGGCCGATTGGCCCCTCTCGCCGCCGGTGACCCTCTCCACCGCAAGATGGCCGAACCACCCCTTCTCCCTCCCTCTCTCCCCTTTGGTCCCCGCAAATGCTAACTACCCGAAACGGGCTCCCCGTGCTCTGCTCTACCCGGCGGTACCCCTTTCTGCCCTTGGGAGCCGTCGACGTCGCCGGAGCACCTCTGCCCCGCCACCTCCGTCCCGCTGCTGCTCGCGCCCGGCCGGAGGAAGACGATGACGACGTGGCCGCCTCCCCGTCGTCGGATCCCCTTGAAGCCTTCTAATCCCCGCCATCCATCTCCCCGTACCGTTTCACCCGCCCCCCCTTGAATCCCAGCCGTCTGATCTTCCCGCTTCCCCATCTCGACCGCTCGCCCCGTCGCGCTCCTCCGCCGTCCGCCCCGGGCCACGCGGCGGGCATCCGAGCCGCGTGGGCGCGCCCGCTCTGGGCCGCTTTCCCTCGGCCCGCTCCATCCCGCGCGCGCGCACGCGCGAACAGGCCGCGCTGGCCTTCGGCCGCGCGGGCCGCTTCCCCGGCCGGGCCGTACTGTGGCCATGGGCCGGCCCTTCACTGTTCATTTGATTTTTCCCCGGATTTTCTAATTTCCAATATTCCAGAAAACTCCAATAAATCCTAGAAAATCACAGAAAATCCCAAAAAATTCCCAAATTTCACCACTTTGCTCCAATTATTATTCCAAACCCTCTGGTGAAATCCATTTCCACAGATTCATCCTAGAAAAATTCCTAAAATTCCATTTGGAGTGTTTATGAATTTTATTTCTTTTTAATTAGATTATTTTGCCTCGCTTGATTAGTCTCAAGCTGGATTTAATTTATTTTAATTGTTTGCGTTAGTATCGGAGATTCCGGAAGCTCAAGTGCAGTCGCAGGATCCAGGAGCTTCTACGTTCAAGCTAGCCGAGTTCGTCCCGACTAACGGCAAGTCGCAAGTCCTTGATCATGTTGAAATCCCATGCCATTTAAATTATGTTATTATGTTATTTGCATTGAGCTAATTCTGAAATGTTAATTCGAAAGTAAAATAAAATGTTTAGAATGACATGTGATATAGTTAAACCCACCACCGACAAATGCCCTGTTAAATTGTTGCCATGCCTTTGTAACCCTAGAAATAATTATCTGTTAATCTAGATGATTGTAGGATATTATTATCATGCAAAGTGTTACACTAATAAGGTTGTGGCTGTGGGGCCAATAGAATTTGGAAAACCCGACTCTAAGGTAGGGTGGTATGGGACACCGTATCTTAGAGCGGAGAGTGCCGGCGTGCACAAGGTAGGGTAAGGGGGAGTGGAAACCGCAAGGCGGTCCTCGCCAATCTTTTACCCTAGGTTTGGTGTAGGGTAAGGGTGAGTGGGAAACCGCAAGACGGTCTACGCCCACCGCTTACCTTAGGTTGGGTCGCGGGCCTGGCGAGGTTGCGGACCCTGTGAAAATATAAGGACTGAAACCCTTACGCTGAGCAAATGTCACAGTGATCGCTCAACCACAGGAGTTGACTTGTCAACACGGGTCTAGTAGCTGCTCAACTCGATTGAAACTCTACAGGAGGATGGGCAGTGAGGTTAGGCAGGCCCGGCTACGGGTGCCTAACAACGGTAGAGTTCACTCGAAGCGGACACCGTCTTCTTTTGTGTGTGTGTGTGTGTGCGTGTGTGTGTGTGAAGTCCAGACCCGAGTGAATTCTACCGGGTAGAGCCTATATAAAGAATTGAGCAGTGAAACGACCTGGCTTTCTTAACTCTGTCGCGGGAGTTAAGGGATCGTGTGGGTAAAGCTGAGCAAACTCTGCAGAGTCAAATAAATGGTATTCGAATACGCCGTGCTCCCGGTTATTGGAGCTGTGTCACTTGGGTGATTCCAGCCGCGAAGCTTAAGTAGTTTTGTACATGCTTTAACTTGTTTAGTTGGTTAATTGAACTCTTCATGAAAAACCCCTGAGATCTTGAGAAGTAGTTTTGGGTCCATTTTATAAAATGCTTGCAAAATGAAACTGCATCCACCAAAGGTAATAAACCAAGTATACTCCCTTCCTTTGTTGATCCGTGCAAGTAGTAAGTTAGGGTTTCCCTTGTGATTTGCTGAGTACGGGGTCGGAGTACTCAGGCTTGCTAAATGCCACAGATACCAGAAGGAAAAGAAAGCAATTCAAGGTTTCGTGTTGGAAAGGTCTCCCCGTCGAAGACCCGAGGCTTTAGGTCTTGGCCGCGCTCAAGCGGATTCTGGAGTTCTTGTAATGTAAGTATACTTTGGGCTTGCACGCCCCGCTGTCAAAACTGGATGTTAATCCTTATGTAAAATATATGCTGGTCTTTTGTTGTAAGCATGCAATGGTATACTCTTGCGCGACACTCCATAACTGTTCATGAGTGAATAGTTGCGGGGTGCCGTGTCCGTACGCGCCCCTGGAAACGGGGGCGTTACAAGAAGTGGTATCAGAGCCAGGTTCTTGACCGTAGGTTGAGACCTAAGGCAAACTAGGAAGCGATTTTACCGCAAAACTTAATTTAAAGCCATAAAAAGAGTTTACAAAAAACATAAGTATTATTGCTGTCTTTTTCCTCTCTTGTGCTACCTTATCTATCTTAGTTTAGTCTTGCTTAAGCGTTACCTTTTGCAAAATGTTTACTGCTTTACTTGTCTAACTTCAAAATTTCGCTTCTCGGCCGCTAGAGGAGTAGCCGTTGTTCGCTAAGTCTAGACTGACCCTGAGTAGTAGTGGTGCTTTTGTAATGTAAAGCAGGTGTAATCATGAACCCTAAGAGGTTTGTGTGCCACTTGCATGAAGCAAATTTATGTCCATTATTCTTGTATGTTGTTTGCTTAATTATCAGTAATCCCCCTGTGTTCAAAGCTTTCTCCTGTCCCCTTTTCACTCTCGATCTTACCTTTTTCACCCTATACTTACCTTGAAATTCAAAGTCCTACTTATCTACTCTTATTCTCCAAAAGCCGCTGCAAAGCTGATCTCCAGTTCCCAATTGGCAGATGGATCCAACACAGCAGAGTGGTCAGACCAACGGGCAGGGTGCACCTGCCACCGATCAAGCCCAGATGCCAGAACAGCGAGGAGAATCACTGCCACAGTTCATTGTCAAAGTGACACCCGAAGAGTCAGTGACAGCGTCAAGCGCAACTGCATTGAAGTTTACAGCATTCCTGCAAACTCAACCCCCAAAATTCCCTTCAGCTATAGAGTCACTGAATGCAGATAACTGGTTACAAGACGTTGAGAGAAGAATGAATACCATCCAGTGTACAAATAAGGAGAAGGTTCTTTTTGCCACCTATCAGTTGTCCGAGCCCGTAATTTCTTGGTGGAATGCTATCCAGTGGATACACCCAAATAAGGAAGATATTACATGGGAAGACTTTGTGAAGAGATTTCGTCAAGCCTGCATTTCTCCTGAAGTTATCACAGGAAAATATCATGATTTTCTTACTCTTCAACAAGGAGAGAACTCCATCACAGCATATCTACAACAATTTCATCAGTTATCCCAATTTGCTCAAGAGGAAACTAACACTGAAGCTAAAAGGATGGAGTACTTTATGAAAGGTCTACAACCCAATATGAGACTACGCCTTCAAACCATGAAGTTTTCAAGCCTATTGAGCCTGGTTGATCGAGCTCTACAGATAGAAGAAAGACCAGGTTACGTGAAAGTTATGAAACGAAAGCAGCCTTCACCTCCATCACCAACGGCTTGTTTTCACTGCGAACAAGATGGGCATTATCGTGACCAATGCCCACTGAAGTCCTTACCCGAAAAAGAAGCTAAAGAGCAAGCAAAGAGGCAGACACCATCATTCCGCCTGCCACCGATGGAAGAAGATGAATCTTACCCTAAGAGAACCAGAATGGAGGATGACAGAAAGCGTGAAGCAGCGCACAAGTCTCAGTCTTCACACAATGCTCAATGGAGCAAGACCACGGGATCACCCTCATTTCGATCCCAACCCTTCCGTCAGTTTGTGACGATACCGAAGACCCAGCCCGGACAGTCTCGACAGTATGCCACTCCCTCACCACTCGCCACCAAGTGCCTCACTTGCGGTGGCAAGCATCTTGCTAGCAGCTGTCCACGAAGGACAGATACATGTTTTCATTGTGGAGAGATTGGACACTACAAGCACCAGTGTCCCAGGAGGAGTTTGTCATCAGAAGCAGCTAAACTCCAAGCCCAAAACCAGCAGATAGACAAGAGAATATGAGCTATGCAGAACAAGTAATGAGATGATGTACTTTTGGTTATCCTTTTGTAAACCAGTTGGAAGAACTTAATGGTTTGTCTGTAAATTACTTTAATTAAGGCTTGTGGTAAAATTATGAAGATGTATGAAGACCATTTGTGTAAAGTGAAATGGGTGTGATGGTCATGTTGTAATAGAGTTAATCCCAGCAGACCCAATCATATCCAACCTTGGTACGACATAATTCATCTAAGTGGGAACCTACACCACACACGCAAAGGTGATGTACAGATACAAGTCAATCTAGAAGAAGTTAAAGCAGATGTGCTGCAGCCAGATATGCAAGGGTAGATGTCATTTTGGGCATGAACTGGCTAGCCAAGGACAAAGGCAAGGTAAACTGTGAGATCAAAACAATATCATTGGTCAACCCTGAAGGTCAGAAAGTGGAAAAAAAACAGAGAGGTATTGAAGGATGCAAGAAAGCGCATGATCAACATGCTAGCAGTCGCACCAGATCAAGTGCTAGAAGTGCAAGAATACCCTGATGTGTTTCCGGAAGGATTTCCAGACAGACCCCTGACAGATAAGTAGAACCTGCCATAAAGTTGATTACAGGCACAAAACCAATTGTCAAGCATCAGTACAGAATGTTAGCAATGAACTGAAGGAACTGAAGAAACATTTAGATGAATAACAAGAAAAAGAATTCATTCGACCAAGTGTTTCACCTTGGTCGGCACCAGTTTTATTTATGAAGAAGAAGAATGAAAAGTTGAGAAAGTGTCGATTATAGAGGACTGAATGCTGTCACGATCAAAAACAAGTATCCATTGCCCAGAACTGATGACCTATTTGATCAGCTTAAGGGTGCCGAAGTAATTTCCAAGATCGACTTGCGCTCGGGTTACCATCAGCTCAAGATCCGAGAGCAAGATCGAGAGAAGACAGCCTTCATCACCAGATACGGATTATTTGAGTTCACGATCGTGCCCTTTGGTTTAACCAATGCGCCAACTTATTTCATGAATCTTATGAATCTGGTGCATATGGACCAATTGGACCGATTTGTGATAGTCTTCATTGATGATATTCTGATATATTCCAAGAGTGAAGGAGAGCACAAGGAGCATTTGCACATGGCATTGACCAGATTGAGAGAGCACAAGTGTATGCTAAGTTTGACGAAGTGCAGTTTTTGGCTGAAAGAAGTTGCTTTCTGGGTCATATTATATCAGAAGATGGAGTTAAGGTCGATCCAGAAAAGATTGCCGCAGTTATGGAATGGAAACAGCCCAAGACAGTGATAGAAGTGAAGAGCTTTCTTGGATTGGCGGGCTATTACCGCCGAATCATAGAAGGATTCTCGAAGATTTCTCGTCCACTCACTCAGCTACTGAAGAAGGATAAACCATTCACATGGGCAGATGCTTGTAAAGAGAATTTTCAGCTGTTGAAGACCAAGATGACAGAAACGCCAGTGTTGATTTTACCCAATCCAGAGAAGGAGTTTCAGATTTACTGCGATGCCTCAAAGCAGGGTTTGGGTTGTGTGCTTATGCAAGATGGAAAAGTTGTTGCCTATGCATCAAGACAGTTGAAGCCGCATGAAGAGAATTACCCCACACACGATTTGGAGCTAGCAGCTGTGGTGCATGCTCTCAAAATTTGGCGGCACTACCTGCTAGGAAATCGTTGTGAGATATTCTCAGATCACAAGAGTTTGAAGTATTTGTTCACACAACCAGAATTGAACATGAGACAGCGCAGATGGCTAGAACTAATCAAAGATTATGATGTTGATCTCCAGTATCACCCGGGCAAGGCAAATGTAGTTGCTGATGCCCTTAGCCGTAAAGCTCGTCCAAGCAAAGGCAGTCAATCAGAGTACCCACCTGAATTGCAGAGAGATATAGTACAGCTGAACTTGGTAATCACAGAACAAGGTGAAGAAGCAGCCTTAGAGATTCAACCACTATTGCCAGATCAGATTAAAGCAGCCCAGGATGAAGATGAAGAGATTCAAAAACTGAAAAAGAATATTCAAGAAGAAAATTCATCAGAGTATGCGCTAGACGAGCATGGAATCCTTACTTTCCATGGTCGCTATTGCATACCCAACAAGAAGGAATTGAGAGAGTTGATCTTAGCTGAAACCCACTCCTCTCAATTCTCAATTCATCCAGGAGGCACAAAGATGTATCAGGACCTGAAGAAAAGATATTGGTGGAACCAAATGAAGAAAGAAGTGGCAGAATATGTAGCCAAATGTGATGTCTGTCAACAGATCAAGATAGACCACCAAAAACCATCGGGATTGTTACAACCTTTACCAATTCCCGAATGGAAATGGGATAGCATTGGCATGGATTTCATCACTGGACTTCCCAAGACTCGTAAGGGATATGATGCTATTTGGGTCATTGTTGATAGATTGACCAAGGTGGCTCATTTCCTCCCGATCAAGCAAACCTATGGGAAGGATAAACTCGCCGAGTTATATTTGACCAGAATTGTGACACTGCATGGAGTTCCGAAGAAGATTGTGTCAGATAGAGGAGCACAGTTTACGTCCAAGTTCTGGGAAAAGTTGCATGAAGCCATGGGCACCGATCTGAATTTCAGCTCAGCATATCATCCACAGACAGATGGACAAACAGAGAGAACCAATCAGATTCTAGAAGACATGTTAAGAGCTTGTGCGATAGTGTATGGAGCAACATGGAACACCTGCCTACCATTTGCTCAGTTCTCATACAATAACAGCTATCAAGCCAGTATTCAAATGGCACCGTTTGAAGCACTCTATGGCAGGAAATGCAGGACTCCACTGAACTGGACAGAAACAGGAGAGCGACAACTCATTGGTCCCCAGATTGCTCAAGATGCAGAAACACATGTTAGGATTGTCAGGGACAGACTGAAGATGGCACAAGACCGACAGAAGAACTATGCAGATAATCGCAGGAAAGATTTGAGTTTCGAAGTTGGAGATTATGTCTACATCAAAGTCACCCCATTCAAAATAGTCAAGAGAATTCAAGTCAAAGGCAAATTAGCACCAAGATATGTGGGACCATTTCAGATAATTGGAAGAGTTGGGGAAGTAGCTTATCAAGTGCAGCTTCCGCCCAACTTATCCAGAATTCACAACGTGTTCCACGTATCCCAGCTTCGGAAGTGTCTACGCCAACCAACAGATGAAGTGCCATTGTCAGATATTGAATTGCAAGATGACTGCACATATGCTGAAGAACCACTACAAATACTTGAAACGACAGAAAGGCAGCTCAGAAACAAGATCGTCAGGTTCTACAGAGTACAGTGGAAGGATCATACACCTGAAGAGTCAACTTGGGAACGAGAGTCAGATTTGCAGCGAGATTTCCCCAACTTACTCCCTGGACCAAGTTAATCTCGGGGTCGAGATTCTTTTAAGGGGGGTAGGTTGAAAAGCCCTGGAAAATTCAAAATAAATTTCTGTGTTTTTTGTTGCTTTTTGAGTGAAATTCTGAAACTTTCCTTTTTGGGAAAGTTCTCCCGGAAGGCGCTTTCCTTTCTCGGCCTTTCCGCTTTCTCCCTCCGTTGGCGCCCCGCCTTCCCTTTCCGCCTCCCTTCCTCTCGCGCGCCCCGCGCCCGCGTCTCCGTTAGCGCCACCTCTCCTTCCGCCTTCCCCGTCGCCCAGCGCCTCCCTCCGCTCCCCTCAGCCGCAAGCGCCCAGCTCCCTCCCCGCCTTCACCTCGCGCACGCGCGTGCGCTGCGCGCTGCGCCCGCGCTCGTCCCCGCGCCGCCCCGGCCCTTCCTCGCGCCTCCGCCGCCCCGACAGTCCCCGGGTTTGGAGGAGTGGCCAGCCTCGCTCCACGTCACCCCACCGCAGCTCTGGCCCCACCTGGCAGCGCCGCCTCCTCCCTCTCTCTCGCGCGCGGACGCGCCCTCGCCCCTGCGCCGCTACCTGCTCCCGTCCCTCGCCATTAAGCCGCTACAGCACCGGCGTCAACCCTCCGGTCACCGCTCCATCCTGCGGAGGAGACGCCCCTACCCACTCCCCGTCTTTCCCTGTCGGCCGGAGCCCCGCCAGTGGCTTCCCCTCCACGCCTCGCTCCCCCTCCCGTGCGGGTATAAAATCTCCCCCGGCTCCCCCCTCATTTCCTTTGCTTCCCGAGCTCCCCAAGCCCCTCCTATCCCCTCCCCACCCTCCAGAGCCCCTCCCGGAGCGCCCGTTTGAGCTCCCGCCGCCCGGAGCTCCGCCACCGTCTTCCCCTACGCCGGTCACCCCCGGGAGCCAAACTCCCTCTCCCCTTCTCCTTTCTGCAATTGCATTTGGCCAGAGCACCTCCGCGGTGTACTGATCGTTTTTGTGTTTGCCCCCGGCCAGGTGAAGCTCTGTACTGCGCCGGCGCCGACGACCTTCCCCGGCCGCCGCACCCTCTCCGTGGCCAGCTCGCTCCGCAGCTCCCCAACTCCCACCTCCGCCATCAATGTGAGCACTTGGACCCCCTGATGGTGTAATCCCGGCCGATTGGCCCCTCTCGCCGCCGGTGACCCTCTGCACCGCAAGATGGCCGAACCACCCCTTCTCCCTCCCTCTCTCCCCTTTGGTCCCCGCAAATGCTAACTACCCGAAACGGGCTCCCCGTGCTCTGCTCTACCCGGCGGTACCCCTTTCTGCCCTTGGGAGCCGTCGACGTCGCCGGAGCACCTCTGCCCCGCCACCTCCGTCCCGCTGCTGCTCGCGCCCGGCCGGAGGAAGACGATGACGACGTGGCCGCCTCCCCGTCGTCGGATCCCCTTGAAGCCTTCTAATCCCCGCCATCCATCTCCCCGTACCGTTTCACCCGCCCCCCCTTGAATCTCAGCCGTCTGATCTTCCCGCTTCCCCATCTCGACCGCTCGCCCCGTCGCGCTCCTCCGCCGTCCGCCCCGGGCCACGCGGCGGGCATCCGAGCCGCGTGGGCGCGCCCGCTCTGGGCCGCTTTCCCTCGGCCCGCTCCATCCCGCGCGCGCGCACGCGCGAACAGGCCGCGCTGGCCTTCGGCCGCGCGGGCCGCTTCCCCGGCCGGGCCGTACTGTGGCCATGGGCCGGCCCTTCACTGTTCATTTGATTTTTCCCCGGATTTTCTAATTTCCAATATTCCAGAAAACTCCAATAAATCCTAGAAAATCACAGAAAATCCCAAAAAATTCCCAAATTTCACCACTTTGCTCCAATTATTATTCCAAACCCTCTGGTGAAATCCATTTCCACAGATTCATCCTAGAAAAATTCCTAAAATTCCATTTGGAGTGTTTATGAATTTTATTTCTTTTTAATTAGATTATTTTGCCTCGCTTGATTAGTCTCAAGCTGGATTTAATTTATTTTAATTGTTTGCGTTAGTATCGGAGATTCCGGAAGCTCAAGTGCAGTCGCAGGATCCAGGAGCTTCTACGTTCAAGCTAGCCGAGTTCGTCCCGACTAACGGCAAGTCGCAAGTCCTTGATCATGTTGAAATCCCATGCCATTTAAATTATGTTATTATGTTATTTGCATTGAGCTAATTCTGAAATGTTAATTCGAAAGTAAAATAAAATGTTTAGAATGACATGTGATATAGTTAAACCCACCACCGACAAATGCCCTGTTAAATTGTTGCCATGCCTTTGTAACCCTAGAAATAATTATCTGTTAATCTAGATGATTGTAGGATATTATTATCATGCAAAGTGTTACACTAATAAGGTTGTGGCTGTGGGGCCAATAGAATTTGGAAAACCCGACTCTAAGGTAGGGTGGTATGGGACACCGTATCTTAGAGCGGAGAGTGCCGGCGTGCACAAGGTAGGGTAAGGGGGAGTGGAAACCGCAAGGCGGTCCTCGCCAATCTTTTACCCTAGGTTTGGTGTAGGGTAAGGGTGAGTGGGAAACCGCAAGACGGTCTACGCCCACCGCTTACCTTAGGTTGGGTCGCGGGCCTGGCGAGGTTGCGGACCCTGTGAAAATATAAGGACTGAAACCCTTACGCTGAGCAAATGTCACAGTGATCGCTCAACCACAGGAGTTGACTTGTCAACACGGGTCTAGTAGCTGCTCAACTCGATTGAAACTCTACAGGAGGATGGGCAGTGAGGTTAGGCAGGCCCGGCTACGGGTGCCTAACAACGGTAGAGTTCACTCGAAGCGGACACCGTCTTCTTTTGTGTGTGTGTGTGTGTGTGCGTGTGTGTGTGTGAAGTCCAGACCCGAGTGAATTCTACCGGGTAGAGCCTATATAAAGAATTGAGCAGTGAAACGACCTGGCTTTCTTAACTCTGTCGCGGGAGTTAAGGGATCGTGTGGGTAAAGCTGAGCAAACTCTGCAGAGTCAAATAAATGGTATTCGAATACGCCGTGCTCCCGGTTATTGGAGCTGTGTCACTTGGGTGATTCCAGCCGCGAAGCTTAAGTAGTTTTGTACATGCTTTAACTTGTTTAGTTGGTTAATTGAACTCTTCATGAAAAACCCCTGAGATCTTGAGAAGTAGTTTTGGGTCCATTTTATAAAATGCTTGCAAAATGAAACTGCATCCACCAAAGGTAATAAACCAAGTATACTCCCTTCCTTTGTTGATCCGTGCAAGTAGTAAGTTAGGGTTTCCCTTGTGATTTGCTGAGTACGGGGTCGGAGTACTCAGGCTTGCTAAATGCCACAGATACCAGAAGGAAAAGAAAGCAATTCAAGGTTTCGTGTTGGAAAGGTCTCCCCGTCGAAGACCCGAGGCTTTAGGTCTTGGCCGCGCTCAAGCGGATTCTGGAGTTCTTGTAATGTAAGTATACTTTGGGCTTGCACGCCCTGCTGTCAAAACTGGATGTTAATCCTTATGTAAAATATATGCTGGTCTTTTGTTGTAAGCATGCAATGGTATACTCTTGCGCGACACTCCATAACTGTTCATGAGTGAATAGTTGCGGGGTGCCGTGTCCGTACGCGCCCCTGGAAACAGGGGCGTTACAGTGCTACTCGTTAATTATGTGTGTGTGATTGCGATTATGCGTGTTAGATCTGATCTGGTAATAATACTTTTAGATTTGGTTTTGTGTCCCGTTTGTTCTCGAAAAGAGCAAGAAGGTTCAAGACTCAAGTTGTCTGCAGAAATGACAGTGATGTACTGATATGGCCTTGATTCTTCTTCAATTAAAGCTCTACTAGGAGAAACCTTAATTATGCTTGAGTGGGAGGTAATTCCTTCCCCCACTTCTCTTGGCATTAGAGAGGTACAGCTAACCAACTATTGAATGAACTAGCTTAGCGGTTTGTTGAGGGCAGAGTCCTGACCTGTTGAATTTGAGGGCAAGAGTAGTCTGTTATCAAAGTTTGATGAGATTCAGCCAGGAATTTTTGCAAACTTGCCAGTTGCAAATCTTCTTTTGTTCAATATTGATGCTAAAAGTTCATGAATGTAACATTAGGATTCTCACTCTTACATGTGAATGTTTGCTGATTGAGTTCACCATTGAAGCATTGGCCCATATGATAAAATTAGGCACTATTAATGTTTTGTAGAGAGAAGTGGGAATAGTTAGTGAAGTGTTTTTTTATTGTGCACCTATGAAGGTAGTTTACCCAGGTTAAAGAAGATGGAAGATAAGACTATCAGGAGAGAATAAAATAAGCAGGAATGTTGGAATACATAATGCCCTGCAATTCTGCTTACTTCCTTTTTCTTTTGTGTTTGTAGCTGATGCATCCAGTATACACAACTGGCATTCCCATTCGAAGACTGAGAAACTTCCCATTCGTTTTTGCAGGACCTGAGTGTGCTCCATGCGGCGATATCCTGTGGTCCTGTACTCCTGTCTTCTTTTCCAAAGATTCCAGGCGTGCAAGCTGAGCGTTGGTAGGGCTGATTTTTGCCCAATCTGACGAAGAACTTGCCCAATCAATAGCATCTAGTTGCTAAAGGCCAGATTAACTAGAAACCAAGTATATTACTCTTGCTTTTCTGTATTCATCTTAGATAAGGACAAACTAATTGAACTTGTTAGGATATATGTTGCTCACTTTTCTCAATATGATTGTGTAGTCCTTAAGAACCAACTTAGTACATTTATTGCTAATGTAAGAAATGATCTAGATTTTGCAAGTTGCGATGATCAAGATTTTGCAAGTTGCGCTGACCTTAGAAATCTTGTTGTGAAGATGGTTCAAACTGATAAACACAGTTTTTTCATCGATATATCGTGTCATTGAATAAGTCTTGATTTTGTCTGTGACAACAGCAACTATAGAAAAAGCCTTTTACGGTTATGAAGATTATTAAGACTGATTTGCGAAATATGATGAATAGATGAATCATAGCATAATATATTATATTGAGTAAGACATATTCACAAGTTTTAATGAAGAAATGGTGGGATAGGATAGAGAGTAAATCTTCGTTATTTAAATACTTAAATTGTATCTCTACTATATTACATTATTTAGTTTTGTCATGTTTTCATTATTATATTTTATGTTGAAAAATTATGCTAAATTTTTATGTCAATGATGCATTTATGATATTCTTTTGTTATACCGTGATGTAGGTATAAATTAGTGTTAATTCTAGAATGTTACTCTGCTAAAGTTCAGCCCAGAGCATGCCAAATTTTATATCCGCTACTACTCTTAACGCTGAGTAAAAGGCCATTACAGCAACCGAACCTGTTGCGCCTGAAATTGCAGCGCTGACACTGACTGCATTTTCTTTCTACGTGCACAAACGGAACCGTAAATATTATCGCGTAACCGAAGCTCATTCCTCCGGTTAAGACTGATAATACTAGTAACAGAGCTAATCTTTTGAAGTGAATAGTACTAGAGTTGGTTGACACATCCCTGTCCCTTGTTCATCACTGGAGCTTCAGTTGGATAACAGATGCAAAGCTGCTTCAACAAGATAAAAAGAAGTTCCAAAAGCTGCAAACTATCTAAAACAAGGCATGCAGTTGATGAAATTAACTACTACTGAAAATTAACGAAGTACAGTTTGCAGCAATGAAGCTCCAGGTAGGCAAGGTAAGTGCTTATGAACAATGCCAAATTCTGCGAGGCAGAAGGATTCTACATTTCACTAGACAACAGAAGTAGAGATAAGAGGGCTCGTGCTCACACTGCAGCAACGCTGAAATGATGAGACCATGGTGGTAACTAGAAGATAACGAGTTAACAGCCATAGATGGCTGGCCCTTAAAAAACAATATTTGCAGACCAGCACGGGTATTACGAGAAACAAGAGCAACCTAATTACAGAAATGGTATCATAACAGGGAAGCCGTCAAGGCAAGGGTTCCTCGGAATCTCCCAACCGTGACAAGTGGAGGTAAGCATCGGTGCCTACATAACAGACAAGGCAATAATGATCAGTTGAAGTCTTGAAGTCACAGCGCAGTTACAATTCTATAACCACCAGCGTTAATTTGTGACAAACGAAACAGAAAGACGTACATGAAACTTCAGGTAAACATGGATAAATTGTTCAACATTCACAATGACTAGATGTCAGTAAATGAAGTGAAATATGAGCATACCGTATCCTTCCATAGATATCATTTGTAAGTCGCCACCAAAATATCGAGCATAAAGGTGACTAATTGGGAGCCCAAAACCATATCCAGCCATAGTTACTCCTTCACTAGGGCCATCTATATCAGGTGGATTCTTTGCAGTGCTGTAAAGATATGTGAAAATTCTAGGGAGGCCACTTCTTGGTATTCCACCACCTTCATCACTTACCTGCATTAGCAAAGCATTGAAACTGAAACACTTAAACACCACTTGGAAATAATGTATTTAATGAACATGTTGGCTATCTTTTGTTTCAGAAAGAAAAAGTTGGCTCCTAATAAATATGAGATGCTAAATTCATAAATAGGCAGATATCAGTGGAAGTTCCATCGTAGTCATTGGAGCTCACAAATATGCAAACTGCATCTTTTCAGTAACTGCCCGTAGCCTAGAATGTTACCAACAATAGATGCTAGGTGATGTCATAGATTACTACCTTAATAGTAACATCCTCTTCTCCATCAGCAACTATAATTCTAATAGGAGGAACATTTTTATCAGAATTCATATATCGTTCCTGTACCGCACGAAGGGAGTTTTTCACCAGTTCAAATAACATGAGATGCAGATGTGATGCGACATATCTGCATTTGATGAAGTCAAAATAGTAAGCTACTTCGTTAGCAAGACAATAATCAGGGAGATCAATTCCCCAATAAAGATGAAGAAAAACATGCTTTATGAAAACACAAGCATAAACAATCGGAACAGATAACCTAACAACAAAGAGGAACTGATACTAACACAAGATTTAATCAAGTTGTGATGAAGGTAAATGTGTTTATTTCTGACACTTACGGAAATGTAAAATTTGGGTCTCCATAAATGTTGATGTCAGGAGCAGATCCGTATTCCCTCAAACAAATAGAACGGGCATCCTCACTAGCAGTTTGAGCCACCTGTATGGGGGACAATCTTGTATTGATGAGGCCTATGACGCCAGGCTCTGGGTCAGGATCATGCAAAGCCACATGCTGCCCTGAAATCAAGCAAGTTGGTGTAACTCAGAACAAGTGTCTTAACAACTAACTCTCAACTTTCCTATCGTTTGGTTTAGGACTTACACATCAGGTCAAGAATTTGGACCATTTTTCATTTTAAACCATACAATAGTACAGTCAGCTCAAGTAACATGAAGTTTGAATGCAAAGAAATCAAGTAACAGCAAATGAAACCAAAAATAGCTGTCTGTCTGCACAAAGTTCAAATTTACAAATCAGCCAAAAAAGGGGGCTCAGCTAGACCCTACTTGACAGGTTTATGTTGAACTTTAGCATATACAGTAACTGTTCGACTAATAAGCACATAATCCATCATTTATTCAAAATCGTGTGTAAGATTTAGGACATGTCAAGAACTAATTAGACAAGAAAGAAGATGTCAGTACATCATTTATAAATTTAGCTCCTGACAGAAGAGTAGTACCAACTACCAAGCTCACAAACCTATCAGCATGCGGATACCAATCCTTGACATGTAGAATCGATCAAGAAATTGGTGGATCTCGTCAAATCCTAGGGGAATCTTCCTTGCACGACACTGTTCCTTCTTCAGCTGCTGCACCCCCAACGCCATTGTCGGAACCACATTGTTGTGCCGCACTTTGATCATCTTGATCATCTGCGTGAAGGCGAGCTCGTCATCCCGATTCCTCGCTTCAGGAAAATATCGGATGTCACGGAACGAGTCCAAGTACCAGTCCCGCACCTTCACTATGGTGAACAGACCAACCATGAGTCCCACAAAAGAATGCTCAAATTAGCAGGAGTTAATAGATTCATCTATGAGAATTCTTCAATAAAATATTTACTCTTTGCTGTGTTTAGATAATCGAATTCTTCTAGTACTGACGTGATAAGATCAAGAAGACAACACAACAAAAAAATTGAAGTAATGCAAGCTCCCCAGTCCCCACCCCACTCCAAAAAAAAGTAAGGAAGTCGGCAAGCAATAATCAGTAAAGAACTCTTAAACTATATCATTTTCGATCAATATAAATTAGATATTTTAAATTAAATACTGACACATAGCGAAAGCAACTTCTTCGCATTCCATTTCCCCCGGACAAAAGTGATATTCTAACAATAAACATGAAAAGATACCAAGGCATCCATCCTAAAGGAACATCCTTTTTAAAATGATTCGGAATAAACATCCTAGCATACAACAGGCCAACAGCAAAGAGCAAACCACATTCCCCGATCACAGTGAAAAAAAGGGGAATAGCCATGAGACATACAAACCCATCCAGAATCAACAGAGGTACACTGAAACTTGTCAAAATCACCGATGGGCCAAAGGGATAAGACAAGCAATCAGGACAATGGACTAACACTTCCAATTGGACATCAAATCTAAATTAACCAAATCACACACACACACACACACACACACACACACACACACAGAGAGAGAGAGAGAGAGAGAGACAGAGACGTATCGACCTTGAGGATGGCGGGCTTGCTGGATAGGCCGAAGGGGAGGGACTCGAGCTCGAGCACGCGGCGGGCGATGCGGATGGGTAGCTCCTTGTGCAGGAACTGCGCGGAGAGGAGCAAGTTGCGCTCCGTGGGGCGCGACCCGAACTCCATCATGTACCGCAGGCTCACCCCCGTCTGCTTCATGCTCCCCCACCGCCCCACCTCCTCCGCCACCGCCCGCGCCACCGGCTCCAACGCCATCCCTCCGCCGCCGCCGTCCCGCCGCTCACGGCCACCGCCTCAGAGTTCGTTTCCGATGGGAATAGGGAGCGAGGCGGTTAATTACCTAACTAAGGCGGCATGAGATGAGAGGCGAGGACGCCGCGTGCGCTTGCACGCTTATAAAGGAAGCGAAGAGGGGAGGTGTGCAGAAACGGGACGAGCTGTGCCGAGAAGGGGGAGGGATCTGAGGTGGGCCCGCATGTCAGTGACGGGGCCGGACCGGTGCTGGTGGTTAGGCGTGCTTGTCTGTGGGGCCGAGATGTCAGTGAGTGGGTTAGTTTGTGTGGGCGGTATCCGAATCGGGGAATCGGTTATGTGCAGGGCTCAGTGCACCTGGCCCAATAGCGTGTGAGGGCACATGAGCTTATCCACGAGGATTTGCGAAATAGATCCCGGGAGAATCGCATCAG
Source organism: Dendrocalamus latiflorus (assembly GCA_017311315.1). Lineage (NCBI taxonomy): Eukaryota > Viridiplantae > Streptophyta > Magnoliopsida > Poales > Poaceae > Dendrocalamus > Dendrocalamus latiflorus. The sequence continues at coordinate 3,382,471 of CM029643.1, read as the reverse complement.
GTTAATTTCGAGCGCTCTCTACCTGTAATTTTCTCAAATGTTTCCACAGATTTCATCCAGAACAGTGCCTTCTTTATCACACTTTTGCCGTCCGATCAATATAGAAAACTTTGGAATTCTTCCTGCAAACTTGATCAAAGGTGCCCGAATATATCAAAATAAGTGATACTTGTTCGCTGACCAAGACCTCCATTTGGGATGAGAAGAACCTAGAGGGCGGCATCGTTGTCCTCGACGACGACGACGACTCCGGAAGAATTTTTGGTACAGGGGCACTAGCAAGTAAAGGGGATGCTAAATGATTCATTCCCATTAACTAGTGGACAGTATCGATGGTTAGATTTACACCACAAATCATTCTCCACAAGCAATAAATCGTAGAAAACGACACAGTGCTTTGAGAGCATGGTTGGTTTCTCTCTGTGTGAAGTGACAAGTACTTAGAGAGGATACTGAGCCTCTAGCTTCTCCAAAGAATCCATAGTTAAATTTGAGAAGGAATAGACCACAATGGTTAGAATCTCTGAGAAAGAAAAATGACTTGAAGATTGTACCTACTGGCAGGACCATGGAGAGAGAGAGAGAGGGCAGGACCATGGGGAGAGAGAGAGAGAGAGAGAGAGAGAGAGAGTTCCAGCCACAGAGCGGAGCAGCAAGGCCACACGTCCATCCATCACCATGGTAGTGTAGAGCTCCAACGATACAGCGCAATGGAAGAACCATATATTCGGTGATGGAAAAAACCATAGCTTAGGCCCACTAGGCCGTCGGTGGAGCTAGACAGGCAAAACCGCAAAATGCATCACAACACTACTCTCCATTAAAGAACAGAAGTGTGACATCTATTGAACACAGCTTGACCAATTGAACTCTTGTCGTAGCATGTGCGTGCACTACAATTTAATTTCCTGAAAACAAAACACAAATAAGTAAACTATGGCGCTACGGTTTTATCTCAGATTGTTCAAGCATCTATGCGTATCATCCAAGGAAATAGGCGCAACGCTTCCATAGATTCACCGTTCAAGGTAGTAGGAGTAACATCGTAACAATGAATACAGTGAAATAATTCACCATCAAATCCAAGGCCAGGAGGTGACCGTGCACAGCTTTCAGCGGCAGGTCAATTTTGGGCGGAATTATTGAAAGGCCGGTGATTCCTCTAACGTGGAGAGCTTACATACACTATCACTTAATGCTGGTACGAGCCGTGGGGGCGAGGTGTCGTGCCCTGGGACAGTGGTAGGGCGCGCGAGACCTGTGGATCAAGAGGAATCTTTGGTTTTTTAACACGTCGGCACCAATCATGCGATGATGAAATTGACCCGTCCCAGCGCTTGGCCGCCACGTTTGTGATTGGGATGCTCCGGTCGAGCTTTGAGCTGAGCTGTTATAGTTCGCTTGGCCGCTACGTTTGTGATGGGATGCTCCTGTCTAGCTTTGAGCTGATGAGCTAGGATAGTTCTCTTTAGCTCACGGGCCTATTCTTTTTTAACTTTTAATTTTAGCTTTTAATTTTGTTACAGTAACTAATTTTTAAATAAAGTATCTATTTAAGATGGGATCTACTAGTTAATTGTAGTACATATTGTACCAATTTTATTTATATCGGCAAAAACCACACGTGACTTTCAATTACTCTGTAATCTCTCACACGAACAGCCTCAAAGCCATAAGCTGCATCAAAAAAGAATAGGTCATATAACTTATAGGATATAATTTCTTTTGAATAAATAGATGGGATGCTTTCTTTGACGTATTTTTGAAGTATTTTATCGGGACAACATTTTTATCGATTTATCGCCATTCCGTAGCGCCCTGATATTTTAGAAGAAGCCATTAAACCTTATTTAGCCCTAATCTCTTAAATAAAAGGGACAAACTTTTTTTCTTCCCAAGCTAGCCGCCAATAACTTCTTTTCCCTCAGGTTCCTCTCTTTATCTCTCTCTCTCTCTCACTCCCTCGGGTATTTAGGCAGGGGAGGCGGCTGTATCGACGGCGGCACCGTTGGCGCCGGCTGCGGTGGCCAACGTAGAGGCGCAGCGAGCAATGGAGACACGCAGGAGGCCGAGAGGCCAAGCGGCGACACAAGAGCATGGTGCTCGCCCGTGAGGCATAGGCAGTGGTACGGCAGTGGCTCGACAGCCCGACAGCGGTGACGTAGGCGGGGGCAGCACAGCAAGTCAACGCATGGCCGAGGCGGCTCAGCCAAGTGGCAGGCCAGGCACAACGTGCAGCCGGGCAGCGGCCTGTGGTGGCACGATGGCCCGGGAGCGGTTGGCCAGAGGTGCGGGCCGGGCGCAGGCCAGAGGACGGCGCATGGGGCTAGGCGAAGGGCCGACAATGGTGCGGCGGCTAGAGGGCGGCGCAGGCTAGCCTATGGCGGCATGGTGGCCTGGGAGCGGCATGGGCTGGAGGGTGTCGTACGGCAGGACGTAGGCCAGTAGAGGCGCGGTGGTGGCTGGCGGCCAATGGCGGTGGAAGCCAGTGACAGTGGTTGGCTGTTACACAAAGTTGTCACAGTTCGGCTGCCAGGGGCATGGCCGAACTGGGGTATGTGCGGGGTTTTGGCTTCCCTGTTCCGCTTTTCCTGTTTCCTCGATGTTTCCGTCTACGTGGCTGAAATCTGTTTCTTCGTTGGTTGTAATGTGGGACCCATAGACAGAAAGCTCAGCCGTTGCTGCAAAGGAAACATGGAGAGGAACAGGAGGAAGGGGACAGGGAAGCCTGATTCGATCTTCCTTTATGGTAAGATTTTATCCTTTCGTCAAACGGAAAGAATCCAGCCGCGAACTGACACGATCGTAAATTTATCGAGAGAAAATGCATGCGCCAAAGAAGGCAATATACGAGGATCGACGAGCATGACTGGAGATGCAAACGATGAGCATGACGAGAGGTGCAAACCACTAGTGACTGGGAGCTCTTTCTCGCTCGCACGCCCTACTAGAAGCCGTTTGGATAGGTGTGCGGTCATGTTAAGTTTTCACTTCTCTTAATAATTATTATTTATTAGACTATAGTCAAAAGTCGTAGCATAAAGAACATGTACGTCTTCGTGCAAAAGTTCGATTCCGATTTGTCATCGTGAAGAACAGCCGTTCGACCAATGCCAAGGTGGATGGATATATATAACGCCTACGTGGATATTGGATCAGCTTGTGGTTTTTTGCTGGAACGTGACGCTTCGCTGACCCGTAAATACTGCTCGGAACGGGCGGAATTTTGAGGCTTTTCCAGCTTCTCCACGAGACCTTTTTCGAGCCTCACACGCGCGCAGTCCGACGGTCCGACCGCCCGACGGGAGAGCCCAAATCCAAAGGGGAAAAAAATCCATAGTTGAATAGAACCCAGCCCACGCTGTTTCGGCCCATTGGGCCGGATAAGTTGGATCAAAATACCACCTTTTTTCCCCGGCCCTCGTGCCCGTCGCATCCGCGGCCCGTGGGTTGGATGGGACCACGACAGCGCATGCCACCTAGCCGTTGCGTTCTGCCGACGAAACCATCCTTGATCCGGTTTTGCTCCCAGCATTCGTCGTGTTCCCGATCCAGGTACATGAACGTTGTTGCCCTTCTGTGTTTTCCTCTGTAAATGGAACACACAAACGAGTGGCACTGTCAAATCTTTTCAAAATTATTTGTTTTTCCCAGAGTTGCAGCATCAAATTCCGAGGAGTGCGCAGCAAAAAAAAAACGTCTTACCTGTGCTTAACAAGTTCTTTTCCTTCTTTTTTGAGTGGTGTGCTCAACAAGTTAACGCTCTGTTTGAACCAGAGAGTTTTATTTATTCAACTGTTTCACGTGAATTCCCTACCAATTTGTACACTCTAAATTGGCACAAAGACTCTCCCTCGTTGGTATCTCTAAGCCCCGTTTTAATGTGCCATAGCTTTTAAGTGTTTGAATAAAATGACATTGTAATAGCTATTAGTTTTTTTCTAATATATCAATTAAAAATAAAAATATCGTTATATCTCTGCAAATAATAAAAAAAATAAAAAAACCAATACATTAGAAATGATTTTTGGCTTATAAAAATTGGAACGGTACCCGTTCCCTCAACCTCCCCGTTTCTCTAGAAAGATACACCTGAAAACTCCAATAATTATCTCTAATCTGTAAAGCTCACAGCTAATACGCCCCGGATCACAGCACCACCCAACGCGACGGCCCACACCAACCATCTTTTCCTCCTCCCAACTCCAACCGCCGCCCTCCTCGCCTCCAGCGCAATGGCGAGGTGAGCAACCCGCGAGGAGGAGGAGCTGGCGCTTGAACTGGGCGGATCACGCGAGGCGGAGGCGGGGATCCAGAAGGGGGTTGAGCCCGAGGGAGAGAAGGGGAAGCCATGGCTAGCGACGTGCCCATGAGCCCCGAGCTCGAGCAGGTGGACGGCGAGATCCAGGACGTCTTCCGCGCCCTCCAGTGAGTCAGATCTCCCCGTTGTTGCTCCCTCCAATGCCCTTCCTTTTTTTTGTGGTTCGTCATTCTGCGCCGCATGTTTAACTGTTGAGCGTACTGAGCTGAGGAACTTCTTGCAACTTCGTGCTGGCATCAGATTTTGCCAACCCGTGCTCAAATTGTTACTAGTTGCTTCCTTGTTGGTTCATCCTGATAGCAAGTTGTTTGCTGCAGAAATGGGTTCCAGAAGATGGACAAGATCAAGGACTCTAACAGGCAGTCCAAGCAGTTGGAAGATCTCACTGGGAAGATGAGGGAGTGTAAGCGGTAGGTCTGGCTCAACACTGCTATGTGCTCTTATAGTGCAAAACTCATGTCTATGCGCCATTGCTGTTCCTAACTTGAATAGCCAAATTCAGATCTTTTGCATCTGACACGTTGATTTTTCCACCCCCCCCCCCCCCCCCCTTAAAACCTGGATAATGTAGCACTGTGTTTTTATATGATGTCTTAAATGATGTGAATATTCTGTGGTTTTTTGCAGCTTAATCAAAGAGTTTGATCGTATCCTCAAAGATGAGGAGAAAAAGAACTCTGCTGAGGTCAACAAGCAGCTAAATGACAAGAAGCAGTTCATGGTTGGTAGTTTCTTCGCTAGTGTGTTTACTGTTTACTATATGTCATTTTCCGCACTAGTATAATTTGTTTTGTTATGTGTTATGACAGATCAAAGAGTTGAATTCCTATGTCACCTTGAGGAAAACGTAAGTATAAAGTAGAAACTATTTCTTGTTATGGTGTCTTCAGAGATGAAGGATGTGATTTTTCTCATGTTAAACCCGATGCCTCATTTGCATATTTACATCTCCTGCAATATTTTCTGCTACATTGTAATTCGCTTCATGCTGATAGATATGCTTTGTGACTTTCATGCTGTTGTAGGTACCAAAGTAGCCTTGGTAATAAGAGGATTGAACTATTCGATACTGGTAATGATCAGGTGGCTGAGGACAACGTTCAAATGGCATCAGGTGAAATTAATCATCATTATTTTTGTGATATTATTAATCTACTAGTGAAAGGTAAACATTCTCATTGAAGTACCTGGTTAATTTGGCAGAAATGTCAAATCAACAACTCATTAATGCTGGAAGGAAACAAATGGACCAAACAGACCAAGCTATTGAGCGTTCAAAAATGGTGTGCTGCTAACTCAAACCTTCTTTTTTTTCCAGCAATCATTCATAACAAACTTTACAGGAATCATTTCTTGTAGGTTGTTGCACAAACTGTTGAAGTCGGAGCTCAAACTGCTGCAACTCTAACACAGCAAGTAAGTTTTCTGATGGTGCAATTTCATTCAGTCATGAGTGTGAAAAAAAAAACTAATTACCTGTTTGTTTACTGCCTCACTTTTTCCTTGAAGCTTTCTGCTAACCCCAAGTTGGGACTTACTGAACACAAAACTTTGATCCATGTCCTCAGACTTTTAGCTTGAGAATGCCAGAATGGTTTTGGACTATTGTGAGCTGCTTAGCTCAAGCTTTTTTGTTTGTTTCTTTCCATAACTAAAGGCGCCTCCTTTATGATATTCTCTATCTCCCCCCATTTTGGACAATAGATTTGTGTGATTTGTTTTACCTGGACATGATATCATTCAGAAATATGTGTTATGTTTTTGCATTTCAACTTTCAAGTATATTTACAAGATTTGAGCTTTTTTTGGTAATCTTCAAAGAGGTGACATGTGATACTGACAGATAGTCTGATACTCATGGACAGTCTATCATCCCAAAGCCAAAGGGCTTCAATTTTATACTCAGTGACCAATTTACCCTAGTATATTTGGCTGTCTATTTGAGATAGATGTTCTATTGGAACACGTATGTTACATTTTTTTTACACTTACGAGGATAGTTTAACCGCGGTTTCCTATTAACTATACAGCTTCACCGAATCACTCAGAAAGTTGCGTTATGTTTCTCCATTTCAAGTACTTTACTGAATCCCTGAGAAAGTTGTGTTATGTTTCTCCATTTCTAGTATGTTCACAAGACGTTTTATACCAAAGAGCAACATGGCCCTAGTTCCTTGTTATTAAAGGAACCTATGTAAGGAGTATCAGTTAATCTCCATACTTCTGAGGGCAGGATAAGCTTAATATTTAAGCCAGACAAAACCGCAAAATCACCACCAATGAATCGTTGGAAATTGAAGTCCGGTTCTGGATAGGTCTGTAAAGCCAGAGTAGATTCTTCGTAGTCTTACTAAATAGTTTAGAGAAACTGGTTTCTTGATCTATTACTTGTATAAGTTGTGGTTTACAGGGTCAGCTTTGTAAGTTTTATCTACTAGTCTAAATGTGTTGTCTCCTAGTTGCCTAAAGTTCTCTTTATCATTTTTGCAGACAGAACAAATGAAGAGAATTGGCAATGAACTAGACTCTGTTCACTTTTCGCTGAAGAAGGCTGGTCAAATGGTGAAAGAGATTGGTCGTCAGGTTCTCTCTATCTCTCTCTCTCTCTCTCTCTCTCTCTCTCTCTCTCTCTCTCTCTCTCGCTCTGAACTATCTGGAGCAACAGTACCTGGACTTACAAGATTTTGGTTGCTGCAGGTTGCAACTGACAAATGCATCATGGGATTACTGTTTATGATAGTTTGTGGTGTGATTGCAATCATTGTTGTCAAGGTATGTTATTTATTGCTTTTGCAAAGGTAGCCGTCAGTTTTTATGCTTGTTTTGGACTTAAATAGGATTAAGCTGTGTTGGGCACTGTGGCTAGTTGGGGGACAAAACCTCCATATGTACAACTAAAAACCAATCCCTTCTGGGGAATGAAATCTGTGCACAATCAATGGTGGTGTCAGTTCCTGCACCTAGCTAATTTCCCGAAAGAGTATACATTGGAGATAAAATGTCCATGAAAAGTGGGAATGCCGTATTTGATTATTAATGTTAAAACAATGTCATCAATTTTGGGAAATAAGGTGGGCAAACTTGACATTGCATCTTTAGGAGCAAGAAGAAAGCTGGTGCAAATTGGATGTATGCTAGTGATGACTGACAGTGATGCAATAGCCCTTCCTTGTATACAAGTCAGGTGCCACTGTATTCAAGCATGCTGGTTTCTTTTTATGTTGAAACTTGGGCTCGTCCTTCCTCTTAAGCAATTATTGGCTTAGTTTTTTATAATCAGGATTTTACATCATCCACTGCTTTTACTACACTATACAATGAATAACAAGTTGCCTCTTTATCCCAGATTGTCAATCCACACAACAAAAGCATCAGAGACATCCCAGGACTAGCACCTCCTGCCCAGAACAGGAAACTGTTGTCCATACAAGCTTTCGGAAGGATTTGAGCTCTGTGAATGGGAGTCCCGTGCGATGCGGTTCTCTTTTGCCAAAAAAACAACTGTTGGTGAGCCATAATGCACGTTGTAACGATTCTTTTGTGCCTGTATTTTGTCTCCTGCCCTTGTTTCCCTTTCCGTCGATCCTATTCTTTCTCCATTGGTCATTAGCTTTCGATTTTAGCAGCGGTTGTGCTGTTTGATGCTTGCAGTTCCCCCTGTTTTCTGGTTGTGTGTACATGCAGTAGTGATGAGAATACGAGATTCTTATGATTCATTCGTTGTTGCGAGTTGTGAGCACGTGAAGGTTTCGATTTGCTCTTTGCTAATTTCACATTCCGTGGTCGCTTCTGCATTCTGCCCGTCAAGCCCCCATGATGGGCTCTTGGTGCTTGAAATGGCTGCACTGCGGCCGCCCTTGCGCTGCTGCCTTCGGCCGCTTGCCTCGCACCGACGCAGCACGCAAGCGCCTTGGGTTGCTCCTCGCTTCCCCGTCGGCGGGGCGTGCACCGACCCCGTTCTCCACTCCGATCTCGACTTGCCTCCTCGCCGTGCGCACCTATGTGGAGCTGCGCGCTCCCGGCCGTAGCTAGCCAGGGCCCATCGACGACAGTCGACAAGGCGCGCGGAGACACGCCCACGCGTCGCGCTCGTCCACAACGACGAGGAGTCCGTCGTCAGTTGGCTAGCTGGCTAGCATTAGCAGCGTGGCGCCCGGCCCGGCCCGGCCGGCTGGCTGGGCGTACCCGTCGAGAGCTGCATCCACACGGGCGTCGGCACGTACTTGAGAGCACTCCCAATGCAGAAACTATGGATGATTTCTATGGCATTAAATAAGGTACCAAATAAGTAAAATGCTGATGTGTCATTGGAGTTAAGGAGGAGAGATAAGGAAATAGTTTCTTATATAGAAACCATGTCTACACAGGAACCAAGATAGAAAGAACTGTGATACGTAGATGATAGGAGAGAGAAGATAGATGATTGGATGAAAATTTTATTTGTAGAAACTATCCATTGGGAGTATAGTTTCTATGGGTAGTGTCTACATTAATTGGCAAGTATAGAAACTATCTCATAGTTTCTGCATTGGGAGTGTCCTGAGGCGTGCATCACCGCGCAGTGGGTCGGACACGGACATTCAGATGCGCGTGACCTAACAGGTGGACGGTGCCTGTTCGGCGACGCCGTGCGGCGGATTGCTAAGAGGGGTAAGGAAAAATTGTATCCGATCAAAAAATTTATCAGAGGTTAGTGATACGACCGTTAGTTACCGGAATCTTTAACATTTTCGACCGAAAATTTTGAATTGAAATTTGATTTTTTTTTTAATTTTTAGATGAATTTTAATGAATCTGATTTTGTTTTGCTTGGTATAAAATTTTATCGGTCTCCGTTGGTAAGACCGGTAACCGCCGGTTCCTGGAACGAGGCGCAGGACGAGCATACGATTACTTTGTAAAGGTCAGTTGCCCCTAGTCCATTTGATTATCGTGTATACGCTATGCTGGGGACTGCTACAACGCACCAGCGCTATCAGATGGCATCTTGGCAGGACAACAGAAGCCGCTGAGCTAAACAAGACCATTCCAGCGTACCATAAACATAGATTCCTTACAGAAGGTGCCTGAGCAACAACAAGCTCGCTTGCACACCACGGGGGAACGAGCTCGTGTTCGATCTATCCTGGCTAATACGTTTCAGATACACATTAGCTAATTTATAGGAGCTTACACCCCCAACACTAAACCCTCTCTAAATGGTTTGTCAGCTCACAGATGCAACTACAGAAGAGGCAGTGCAGAGGGTTGGGTGGCCTCACTCGATAATAGATCACTGAAAAAGTAATCAGCGAGACAATCTCTAGCAGAACCGTACGAGGACAGCCGCTTCTTCAACGACCGAAGATCTCTCTCGTCTTTGGCAGTAAATGTCTAGCAAAAGTGTTCACAAAGTTAGAAATGCAGGCAAATTTGTTTTGTCGGGCATAAAAAATCAATACGAATTCAAAAGTTCTCAGAAAAGATTAACTCACAGAGTGTCCCTTCAGTATTACAATATCCACAAGGTAAATTAACCATACTACGTTTGTCTTTGGGAAGCTGCAATAACAAGTACAGAATCAGTGCCTGTCATGTCAGCAAGTTATTGAAAAGTAATACCTAATTCATTTAAAGTTTCTTATCTTAAAGCATTTTGGCTCCATTTCTTGAAAACAGGGACAAAAAAGTTAATCATGCACAAGTTATGTTCCATTGAAAACAAGAAAGAAAGACAGTAGATAAAAATTGTAATGGTTTAAGACTTGGTGTGTGTAGGGGTTGAAAATGGATACGAATTATCTCCTATTATTTGGTTACCGTATTTGATATGATACAAATATGGTATAGATTTTTCATCCAATAACAATATCTACTATTCGAATTCACAAAAAACATGGATATAAATATGGTATTGACTTTTACTATCCGAAATGTTATTTTATCTAAACTATTCGTATTTGTATTCGACGAAGCAATATACATATTTTATTACAATACGATTAATTAGGTTGACAAGTTTTTAATTCAATGTCAATTCATATTTCTTTAAGTTAAGTAAATGAATTAGAATGATTAAACATGACTGTACAAAGACAAAATATTATTAATATCATCATACTATATAAGTTATGATGATATCCGGATTCAACCGAATTGAGTAGATATTCAATTCGAATTTGTATTCGTTACAATATTCGATTCGTATTTAAGAATATTCGAATCCATATTCGTTTATAAAATATGAATACAAATGTCATAAGGATACTATTAGATTTGTATTCGATCTATTTCCACCCTTAGGTGTGTGACTATTACAGAAGAATATTCTGTGCTGTCATATATTATTTACCTGCCCTCCCAGTACTCCTTGGTAATTTGTTTCATTTTTCGATATGTTTCTGCCTGCATATATGAGAATCATATATTACAATAGCTCAAAGGGTCTAACATACTAATATAATATTAATCATCTGAAAACCTGCTTGTCTCCTTTTGGTCCTTCAAATAAGGCAGGGTCCGCAGACAGGTCAAGAAAGAGAATGGCATCCCCTGGAGAGAACAACATTGCAAATAACAAAGGTTATCAAGGAAAAATAAGAAGAGCCATATGGTGTTCTCCAAATGACTCTTAATTACTTTGCTCTAGGGGAAAAGAGGTACAGTATAAAAAGTTGAAGTTAATTGTGTGGCATGTGAGGTGCAAACTTTAAATGGTGAGTAAAATACATGGCGGGTTACTCAGTTTGTGCAGGTGTGTTATCTAGGTGATGGTACTTTCAAAATGCACATCTGGATCACTAATGTAGTATGTGTTATCTAGGTGATGGTACTTGCAAATATGCACATCTGGATCACTAATGTAGTATAAGTGAGTCATTAGTCCATCCTAACTGCCCACACTGGCATATTTCATATGTGTGGCATGACACGTCGAATTCAATGCTTGCAATGCTATGAAATTAACACAAAACCCCATGAATAATATATTTTTATTTTAACCCTATCCCTTTGCCCTTAATCTTATCTAGTTGAACCAAACCAAACTCATCCGCACTAGTCTCAAGCCCTTGTCCTCTTCTTCCACTACATCCTCCTGTGACAAAACCCTTGAGGTAGTGGTGGAAGCCACAAAGTGTGGCTTTGTCCTCGTGGGACTCGTCCCGCTCTAACCAATACCGTACCATGGATCTCTCAGCTCGGATGGGTTCCACCGATCGGCCATGAAGATGTATGAACTTGGTAGCCTTGGGGGTGGCAACGCAAATGTACTCTGGAAGAAGAACGTTGTTGATCTAATATCTCATTCCCTCCCATGCAAGGATTCCCAGTGTCTCCCAAGGTCCCATGATCGCCATGGCTACGTGAGCCAATCCTCCTTCCTGTTATGATAGGATCAAACTCAAATATGTACGTATGCTAAGTCTGTTAGTCTGGCTCATGTCACAGCAATGCAATATTGCCGCATTCTGAATTGACCGAACGGAAAGTAACAAGAAAGGATAGAAACCCGATTCTTGTGAGATATGATTGAGACGGATGGATGCGGTCTTGTTGGACCAGCTTCTAGTAAAGGCCCGTTGGTAGGGCTAAATAAAAAATATTGCATATCAAGTTTTCTGCAAATATTCCACCAACTGCTTGAATCCAACGTGTCATGCCACGCGTACCAAATATGCCTATTAGATTGAATTGAGAAGGAGAGATACTGCGAATATTGTTGGTTGTAGTATTGAGCCTCAGGGGCCGGTATATATAGTGTACAAGGTAGAGGAGATAAGGAAGGACTCGATACAAATCAATTCTATCCTATTTTATCTCTAACTACCATATACTCTAATATCCCCCCACAGTCTAAGCGTGAGCGACGCGGACACTTGGACTGGAGAAGAAACCGACAAGAGGACTCAACACGATGATAGCCCTTTGTGCCCAAGTCGATGTAGCCAAAGCAACGGAAGCGAAGAAGTCGTGGTCGAGGTAGCCGTGCGTGAGGTAGCCGTGGTCGATACAACCGAAGACGGGTGCTGATGACGAGTAGCCAAGCCGCGGGCGCGCAGGAAGGCGCCAGGAAGTGGTCACGACATGCAGGATGACGCTGTTAAACCGGGTTGCGCGAAGAGAGTGCGCTGTAGACGAAGACGGTGACGCGATCGAGGCAGTCGTGGAGGAAGATGACGCCGAAGAGCCGATGTTGTCGAAGCCGTCGAGGACGAGACGACACAATGGGTTTGCCAGGCCCAAGGATGAATCGGGACGAAGCGCACAACAGTGTTGCCAATACCGCGCGGGCGAGGGAGGGACCACCATGAACCATGCGCCACTGTCGGAGGAGACTAGCAGAGAAGGCCTCCAAGACGGTCGCGACGCGAGAACGGCGTAGAAGGAGAAGTGCCGGTGCAGCTCGCAGTTGCTGGAGAAGAACGAAATGTAGTCGAGGAAGATACAGCGACACTGGCGATGAGGCATGGTGGACGAGGACGAAGGCGACGTAGAGGGACCAACGGCCCGGAGCGGCTACGTCGGTCACTGAAGGACGAGTAGCTGGACCACCGGCCGAGAGCGGCAACGGTGACAACTGGAGGAAGACACGGCGGCAATGCTCGATGTAGGCGAAGAAGATCCCGAGTGGCTGATGTTGACGGCGGTGAAGACGACAAGAGTAGCGACACTGCGGCCAGACGGGGCGACACAGGTGCAACTCCAAGTCGAAGCAGCGGTAGGGGGTCCATTGGCGATGCGGCTGCGCCGCGGAGGGCGCCTCTCAACGCCGCGGCAGCCAGTGGACGTGGACCACGAGCGACAACACTACGGCCCGAGGAGGCGACGTAGTGGCAGCCCAAAGCTTGATGGCGACGCGAAGATGATCCATCCGAAATCGTCGCAGCCGAACGCTCGATCGGGTGATCAAGCCGAGGTGAGCGCGGAGCAGGACGACGAAAACGTGGCCGCTATGACGGAGTCGGAGACAGCGTTGTCGTGGACGACCAGATCGAGACGATGTCGACGAGCGGTGGTGGGCGACGCAAACCCAATCTCTGATCGGGAGAAAAAAAAGGGTACAGCAGCAGCAGGGGACCCTCCATGTGCAGCTCACGGGGTACGCCTAGAGCCGGTGAAAAGACCAGCGTCTTGGTCAAAAATAAACTCACGGGCGAGAGAACCAGAGGAAGAGTGGCTTGGTTAAAAGGATCTCCGTCCGCCTCAGGCGCAGACCGATCTGGGAAGGATCTCCACTTCTCCAGGGAGCAGGCTTTGGGCGGCGGCGTCCGTGAGCGATCGCCGGGAGGCTGCAGGGCGAGTTCGGCACGGCCCGGCCGGGCACCACCCCCGGTGGCAGCGCGGATGCTGCCGGGGTCGGGGCGGGGCACGGCTCAAGGCCGAGCAGCGACGGGGCAGGCGGCCGGCGGCGCGGTCCGGCACCACCCCCGGCGGCCACGCGGAGGCTGGCGAGGCACGGCTCAGAGCCGAGCGGCGACGACGGCGGCGGCGCGGTCGAGGCGCGAGCACGGCGGCCGGATCTGAGGCGCGACGACCAGATCCGGGGCGGGTGGTCCAAGGCAGGCTGCAAAAGGCACGGATCCGGCGGCGGCCCGGGAAGGGCGGTCGGCCGCGGCTCCCCAGGCGTGGCGGCGACCTCTCCAGGCAGACGAGGCGGACGAGGCGAGGCGGATCTGGCGAGGAGCCGCGACGGGCGACTTCCTCTCGGCGGGGCGGAGGGGCGCGTGCGGAGGGGCTCGGTCGTGCCATGATGGGGGCGGCGTGATGGAGACGGCCAGATCCCCACCGGCGGCGACGCTCCGACTGGCGTGGGGCGCGCGTCCTGGCCCGGCCGCCACCATGGCGGCGCAGGGACGAAGCGCGGCCAAGCCCGGCCGCCGCCACGGCGGCGCAGGACGAGGCGGCGAAGATCCGGAAGGGGGTGACAGCGACGGCCCAACGACGAGCCTGGGGAACGGGGCGGCGGCGGCCCGACTGTGACGAGGTACACCCGATCTGCTACTTGACAACAATGTAAAAAACGACGATTGGCTGCCCCCGGGAGGATCGGCGTCCACTCCCGGGGGCAGCGACGGCGGAAGCGTGAGCGGCGCGCTAGAACGTCCGCTCTGATACCATGTTAGATTGAATTGAGAAGGAGAGATACTGCGAATATTGTTGGTTGTAGTATTGAGCCTCAGGGGCCGGTAATCCGGTATATATAGTGTACAAGGTAGAGAGATAAGGAAGGACTCGATACAAATCAATTCTATCCTATTTTATCTCTAACTACCATATATTCTAATAATGCCGACATAGGCAGTTATGATGGACTAATGACCCACTTATATTACATCAGTGACCTACATGTGCATTTTAAAAGTACAGTGACCTAGATCACACGCCCGCACAAGTTGAATGATCCTCCACGCATTTTACTGTTAAAATGTTTTATGAAGCTAACTGACTAATCCTTGTCATATTATCCTGGTGTTCCCGACCTCCCTTTAAGGATTTCAATTGCATGAAGCAGATGAACAGTGCAACACAATAAGAGTGAAATGTGACAAATATTCTGCATGAGACATATGTGGCCTTGTAATTATCTGCAAAGAATTCTCTACTGTCTGGTTCTCCATGAAGTCCCAAAACCTAACATACTTGGACAATTCAGAAGATTGGCGTATTCAGCTTTTAGGGATTTCTCATATCACCACCAAGCATTTGCAATTCCCTTATGTCAATTGTAGCAATTTGGTTTTCTTGTGGCCGAAATTGTTGCATAATTGCCACAATTCACAAAGATAAAAGAAGTCACCGATTTGGCAATCTCACTAAAAATAATAGCATAACTCTCAAAATCTTATTCTATATTGATATTTCATATTGCAGAGCGGTGCAATGCAAGAAAGAAAAACTTAGTCCAATATTATATAAGCACAGAGTATTCTGAACTAAAAGTCAAAGGAAGCACCTGTATTGATCCGAGAAAGGGTAAAATCAATTATGGAGACGTTCAAACCAAAAGTTCTACTACACATCCTGTTCCCTTGAAGAGTGAAGCTAATTGTCTGATTCTTGTCTGGAGTTTCTTCTCGAGCCAAAAGAATGTTACCCCTGCCATGCACCTTATGGTGGTAAGTAACAATTAATAACTAAACTGAGAAGCAATAATATAGAATAATATATCACTATCAGTCTATCAGCAACTGGGGTAGGGTTCCCAACAGGAAACTTTAGAACAAGTCACATTCTTAGCCCCAATTCAAATATATTAAGGATTTTTCTACCCACCTTCTCTATCAAACTCCACATGAACTTGTGCGGTTGTACTTGGAAAAAAAAGAGAAACTTTCAACATTTTACATAGCACTAAGTAGTGAAAGTTAATGCTACAACTGTTTAATAAATATGATGTGTGCTGTCTTGATCTAAGTAAAACATGATCCTGTTTTCGTTGTAAAATGGAATCGGATCAGATTATGTCAGGGAAATCATATAAAGCAACATAAATTGCATCATTTATACACCAGGGCACAAATCATTGGCCCTTTATTCCATCCAATCCACCCCACACAATAAAAGTAAAACCAAGGATACGAATGGAAAGCAGTGTTGAAAGGACAAACCAGTGCAAATCTCGATGTTCAAATTCACATGCGCTTTCAGCTACAGCTAAAGAGGCAGCAACCTGCATCAATAGTATGGTATATAATTATCCTAACAACTTCGTAGTTGATGTAAAATTCAAATAAGCTTAGGAAATGCCAGGTGCATACTTGAACCAGTAAACTGCGAGCCTCATTGTAGTCAAGTAAAGAAAATTTTTCAAAATCTCTCCCACCATCAGCTTGCACAAAGACAATATAGCACTGAAAGAGAAGTTACTTATAAGAGGTAGATAATTGAGAAACATGGTCCCTCAATGATGCTCCACCACAATTACTGAATGATATGTGGTTTATTTGACCTGAAGTCTTACCTGTCCATTTGAAAAGTCATTTGGATGATCATTCTCAGATCCACATTTGGCATCCCAATCTTCCCAAGCACTAATCAATGAAGGGTCATATGGCCCCTGACAAACCCAAAAGCTGCAAAACACATGAAGTTGAGAACCATTCAAACTCCTGCGTATGCACCATCTTGTGCAGACAAGATCAAACCTCTTGGCTGTTGTGTCTGGCAGGGCTAACCATTTTTGTTACAATTTCTAGAATAAATGTAGTAAAATTTTGAAGGATATGACATAGAAAATCCAGGCATGCTATATGTGCAGTAAAATTTTATCTATGCATTTTTCCCATTGCAGCAATGATGGAAGGCACATACTCTTTCGTTTCAATGAAGCCATTGCATGAATATTCTTTCTCACTACCCCCCGGATCCGCTCTCAGATTATTAAGTGTTAGGCAAAGCAAAACTTCCTCAAGTACTTCTTCTGCTTTCTACAAAACAGAACCATCTAATGAGTACCAGAACATTTCAGAGTGAACATACAAATTAATGAAAAAAACCTTCTGGGTCTCTCCATTGACCAATGCATCTCCATCAAAGGGGACCACTTTACAGACAGTGCTTCCAGCCCTGTAGGCCTCCCCGTATGTTCCTTCACCAAGCTTCAGTATGCTTCCTAGCTCACTATTTTCACAAACATCTTTGTTAAGTGATAAATAACCGCAAGAGCACAAGTAAATAAATGTACAATAAAATTCCTTCCACTTTTGACTTTGAGGAGGTTTCATTCCTAGCTCACCCCAACTTATTTGGGACAAAAGACTTTGTTGATGTTGTTGTAAAATTTCTTCCACTCAACTCATTCTTAACAGGTTATAACAAACTGGTTTTCGTCCAGCTGTCCATAAAACAAAGTAACAATAAATTATGTGGAAGGTTGAAACGCGTACCAATAAGCAGAAAAAACTTCTGCTAAAGTAACTGGTGCAGATTGCTTGCAAACCATGAGAAGTTGTGCAAAGGCAGTCAGAGCTTCACCACTCAATGATGGAATTCTGGTGTCGACAGGTTCCTCCTTAATGTTAAGCTCACTAAAGGATGTAACGATGCTGGTTTCGCTCACAACGTTCTTTAAACTGTTAACAGTGGATCCTGAAGGGATTGTCCTTCTCGTAGGGTGTGTCCCTGACCAACTATCCCTTTCAGGGGTTCTATAACTCTTGTCATCAGAACTATTATCTGTACTGCAGTTACTCTGGACTGATGGTACAAGTGGGGTCTCCATGATGTCAAACAAGGGCTTGGATGATGCACGTCTTGCAATCTTGTAGATTTTCCACCTCTCCAATATTGCAGGCAGATCATGCACAATGTAATTCTGCTCCATTCCTCTAGCCCATGTGCCAAAGTTCTTGGGCGAAGGGCTTTCTTCAATCAGCTCAAAAGCATCAACTTCTTCAAAATACGCCTTTTCTTTCCTAAAGTCGGGAGGCCCCCCCAGAGTTTTCTTCTGTAAAAAGGAAGCAAACTTAAAAAGCAAACTACTTCAATATTATCAGCAAATATGCCTGCAAAATATTAGTCGCACCACTCGGTTACACGGTTTTGGTGGTCGCTTGAGTGCTCTGCAGGGATTCTGTTGAGGTTGAAGATTTGTGCCAGGAGCCAAAAAGATACTTTCCCGCCCTCTGTCATGTTTCACCAAAACAATGTTAGAGGCAAAATATTAACTTGAGATTCTTAGAATGAACTCGGTGATCAATGGACCAAATCTCCACAAAGCAAACGAATAAGGTAACGCACATGAAGTATAGTTCAACTCCCTCACCCCTCACATATTTCATTTTGAATGACAGCATGCCAGCTTACAAAGAGAATATTACTATATTCCAATTTTTTTAATACAAAAAGAATCCATAACAAAATTTAAATGCAAATGAAATCCATAACGGAACATAAATGCATGCAAAGAATGAACCAATGTTTCTTAATCTTGATAATTTATGTCAACAGCGCCTAGATCTTTTTTAGGGGATTTATGTCCTAGATCGCTAAACTTAATTTGTGTCAAAAAGGTCTATGAACCTGCTGAATTGTGCCACTTAAGTAGTAATGACATCGCAGGGACCTAAGAGTTGTTCAAAAGCTTCAGAACCAAATCCTCAAAAGATCAAGGTAATTTCAAAGTCCAAAGTAATAACGCAAAAATAAAACCAGAATTCACGGCTCTAAGATTCATTTATTTTCAGGAAAATTAGAATGGCTAACATAATAAGGAAAAAATATCTACCTTTTACACTAAAGTCGGTTTAAGAACTAAGTCACCATAACAAGATTAAAGTCGCTTCAAGAGCAGTCTAAAACCAGTGATTTGTGGGGCCCACAGCGCAAAGCAATCTAAAATTTGCCAACTTCAGGTTGAAAAATCACTTGATATACAAATGACAATTCCAAACAAAAAAAGACAACAAGATGCACTGATTTGTGCGTGGTACTGACTACTGACAAAGCTAAAGTTGCAATATTTCTTACTGAACATTGAACAAACTCTAGGATAAAATAAAATGGCACTATGGCAGTTCCAGATTAACATTTCCCACAATCGACTGACTATAGTTCTACAACAACAAAAAACTAAAAGATAAACATACCAACTTTTGGATTCAAACACCACAGAATCCCAACAAAAGGTGATGCAGGGAATGCAAAAGAACAAAGGAAAAGGGAAACCTTAACCACATGGTAACTCATTTAAAGGGTTTGCTTCCTCCTGCTTCTCCACTGGACTCTCTGTCAATGAAGCCCAGACTGCCCAGTCCAGGGACGAACACCAAGCCTTTCGAAAAGCTTCTCTGAGAAACTCAACCCCTCACATGAGGTTCAGAATTCAGAGGCTTGTTTCCTTGCCTATGTGGAAAGAAAGATGTAGATAGCTTCTTCAAGAAACTATCTTCTAGGTTTGTACATTAAATGCAAGAGAGAACTCTGCAATGCCCAACTGCACGACACTGAGTAATGCCCATCCATCATCAGCCTATGTCAGAATTCTAGATACGCAGTAAAAGTTTATCTGGGCATGCACCAAAGCAAAACTATTTGTGGACAAAGTGGTACGAGTTGCAGCGGAACAACGATTCTGACACACACCAAAAGACAAACGAAATTACAAGCGTAACAAATTGAAGCTAATGGAGTTTCACGCGCACCTGATGGAAAGCGACCGGTTCCAGCTGGTCCTCTTGCTCGGCGCGAAGCTCAGCCGGTTCTCGCCAGTCAAGCTGCCCCTTCTGAGCGAAACAAAAAGCATCGTCGTCCAAACCGAACCAGCCAAACGGGGGAAAAATGGAAATCGGAGTAATCCTGATCCAAACCCTAGGACCAAACCCCCCACTTACACATCCGGGTTCCTCCGGTTCGACGCCTCCTGCGCTCGGCGGCGCCCGTACACCACACCGATGCGGGGCCCGTCGCCGCCGCCGCCGCTGGCCGCGATCTCCGACCACAGGTCCCCGCGAGCGCCTGCGGGGAGAGCGCGGAGGGGTTAGAGAGTAGAGAGGCGTTCTGCGGGGTAGGCATGGCCGGGGGCTTGGGGTGGCTCATACCTTCTCGTGCCGCCATGGGGCTTGGCGTGGCGAGAGGGAGCGAGCGAGAGAGGGGGGAGGGGAGTGTGAAGTGCGAGTACGATTTGGTGGTCTGGAGAGGTGGGGAGGAGGGCTCGGGGATCGAAGCGGGGAGTTTGAATTTCGAGTTCGTCCCCTCCGGACGCTGAAATGCCCGAGGCCGAACCGAGGAGAACGGCGCGCGGCGGGCATCTTCAACAGTTATAGCTATCAACTAAGTATAAAACTTCAACATCATTTATATATAGTACATACTAAATCTAGTATTCTAAAAACTATCTATAAGGATAGCTATTTGATACTTACATGCACACACACAATTTATAGAGGTTGCCTCGTTTGGCGTTATAGACTAGTACTTAAGGAAGAGCTGGCTCGATTTTTTTGCATACTCTCTTTCCTCCACATAGGATATATGCTGATGTGTACATGCATATAGCTAGCTGACTCAGACCATTGGAGATACCCTAAGGGCCTGTTTGGCTGTCTGTATGCGGGTGGCTCGCACCAGCGCATGCAGGGAGATGGTGTTTGGTTGGCTGCGGAGAGGAGAGAGACTGCACGAGTGGATGCAAAAAAAACTGGAGCCAGGCTGAGGAGGAAACGCGGCTGAGGAGCTTCCCTCCTCAGCCTGGCCACGCTCATGCAGCCTGCATCAGCTCATACAGGCAACCAAACAGGCCCTAAGTGGCAGTGGCTACTGCTCTCGTGGGCTTCGGAGAGTTGGGCCGGGCACGCGGAGCTGCTCTCGTGGGCTCGAGGAGATTTTTTTGATAAAAGGATATCCCTGATCTTCGACCACGTTGTATTAATCACGTTAGTACGATCATGTTGGTTTCGACCACATAGATCTCGACCAGGCTGGTTTCGATCACATAGATTTTTAACCACGTCGATTCTGGCCACGCTTATTCGACCACACCAGTTTTGATCACACAGATCTTGGCCACTCCATTCCGACCACGTTGGTTTTGATCACATAAGTGTTCGATCAAGTCGATTCCGACCACACTGGTTTTGATCACATAGATCTTGACCACGTCGATTCCGACCACGTTGGCTCGACCATGTTCGTTTCAGTCACACATATCTTCGACCACGCCGGTTTGACCACGCTGGTTTCGATCACACGGATCTTCAACTACGTTAGTTTCGACCACGTTGGTTTCGATCACACAGATCTTCAACCACACAGGTCTTCGACCACATTGGTTCGACTAAGTTAGATCTCGACCATGAAGGTCTTCGACCATCAACGCACACTGTAGTTTTGTGATTACAATGCCGATAGTTTCAGTCAGAGGTAATACCGCGGTCTACAACTTATGGCTTCTGGCTGAAAATAAATAGTACTGGTTGAAAGAAGTGACTTTAAGAAGGAGGATACAAACGGCGGGGAAAGTGAGGGAGAGATGCGTGTGCGTAATGGGAGCAAGAGTAGTGGAGAAACCGCTTCGAAAAGACATATGCTCATATTAGCTTCTGGTTTCTCCAAATAGAAGTAGAAGCTAATACGAACAAACCATTATTCTTATTCAAGTCATCTGCAAACTCTAAGATGACCGCTTTCCTGTTTGGAGCAATCAATTTTCACCACAGATTACACAGTGAAATACACATCATAAGTCAGTAGCTTGGGAGTGGTGACCTATAACATCCTAAAATTTGGAAGTTTGAAAATATGATAATTTTAAAACTTTTTAATGATTTTGTTGATATTCAGATTTTCTAGAATTTATTTGGGTCTTTATGGAATTTGTGCATGCAAATTAATATAAGGAAAGATACATACTAAATAGCGATAATAATAATAATAATAATAATAATAATAAAAGAATACCAAAATGTAAATCTAGGGTAAATTCCTTGAGAAATTGAATGCAACAAGAAGAATAAAATTTCAAAATCAAAATTAATAAAAGAAAAAATATTAAAACCAAACTAGGCCAACTCAACTTGTTTCCTTTTCCCCTCAGCCCTACCCTTTCTTTCTTTGTTTCTCTGGCTTAGCCTAGTTGTTGCCCTAGCCCATCTTTTCTCTCTCTTCCCTTCTCTCTCCTGGCTCGGCCGTGCGCCCATGCCCCACACCAAGCCACACATGCCCATGCCCCACACTGAGCCATGCGCTGCGCCATGCCATGTGCCCACACCTTGGCACCATAACGCGTTGTCCTTCCTCCTGAAGACCTGCTTGCTCTTGTGTCAACTCACCCACACCACGTCGCGTCATGCATGTCACCATCGCCCACACTGTGAATTGGCCCGATGTCACGGACCATAGCGAATCCCATGTTGTGTTGTCTATAAAATCCCGGGCAGCTCACACGTTGCTCCTCTGTACTCCCCCATCCCCTCCCCATCTCTCCTCTTTCGCCCCACGTTGAGATCGAGCTCCTCAATTTGGTAAGATTTCAAGTTCAAACGAAAGGCATAAATTGAAGAAATGGAGGTGATTTTCTAGAAGGGGAAAGGTAGAAATGGGAGAAATGCTTCCCAATTTGGCAAGATTTCAAATTCAAGTAAAATTCAAGAAAACTTCAAAATTTTGAAATATTTACTGTCATTTCAGATAGATTCACATTAGCTAAAATTACAATCACCTTCCACGTTAAATGGATAGTTGTTTTAGGATAAGCTCACAAGATCTAAAGCGACTTACTCTCCAATGCACTCGGAAGGAATTTTTTCATGTTGAGCCTAGATGAGTTATTTGAAGATCTGAAGCAACACTTCCTACATGCTGACGTGGTGCATCTTTCCTATGTAAAGATAACTAGAGGGACTTTTTCATGGTGGAGCATTGGATATGATCTAGCTTGCATTTCTCTTGGAACAAATTTCCGGATTTTACACGGATGAACTTGTTAAGGGGGAAATTCTTAAAAATACATATAAAAAAGAGATGAGTAGTGCTTTCATACTTTCCACTCTAGTAAGAATGATAATAATTTTAAAGCACACGAAGGGATAATTACTTACAATCCACCATTCAATTATGATTAAAAAACTATGCAAATCACTTTAAAAATATATATAGGAGTATCTCCCAAAAGCGATTCAATTCGTCTTATGAATTGAGCTGCTTTTTAGAGAGGGAGGGAGGGAGAGAGAGAGAGAGAGAGAGAGAGAAGGGGAGGGAGGAATTGGGCTACCCGTGCAGTCCTGCTCAGCGTCCCTAGGCTTCCGCTCCACCGGTTTGTGGGCTGGACAGAAGGAAAACTGGGCCTCCTCCGCTTTGTTCGGCCTAGCTCTAAACATTAGGCCGAAAGTCCACTACTGCGCGTAAGTGATTTTTCTTGCTTCGTCTCGAGAAAAAAAAAACTGCCTTTTCTTGCTTACTATTGTTAACAGCAGAGAGTATGAAATGTGTGCTCTAATATCCTTTATTTACACGATTTTATAGATTGAAAGCGAAACAACCGAGCACGAATTACTCCATGTGGGATGATCTTCCTTCGACCAGAATTGGATGGAATATTCGAACCAGTCCAACAGCACACACGTGTTCACATCTAATAAAGCCTGCATAAGAGCTAAACAGCACGATCATCTTCTTGCACTAACGAGCCCGCATAACTCTGCGTATCGCTACACATAGCAAGCAAAAACACCCAAGTAAGCGCACAATTATGAAAAGTTTCTTGGCACGCATTGGAAACCAGCTCAGCAATTGCCCAACAACAGAAGGTTTCTTGGCAAACAAGCCCCACGTAAACATTAGCACGTACGAATATGATGCACCTTGACCAAAATTCGAATCTGCCAACTCTCCATCTGTGTTCACACCTTATCAACCCATTGAACATTCCAACTAATTAGCCATATTGTAATAAAATATGTATATTACTTCTTTAAATATAAATACAAATAGTCTAGATAAAATAACATTTCGAGTGATAAAGTCTGTACTATATTCACATCTATATTTTTTATGCGAATTCGAATATGAATTCAAGAAAATTGTTAATCAGATGAAAAAAATCTGTGGCATCTCCAATGGTTATAGCTAGCAACTAACTATAAGACTTCCACATCATTTATATAGTACACACTAAATCTAACATTCTAAAGAACTATCTATAAGGATAGCTATTTGATGTTTACATGCACACACAAAATTTATAGAGGCTGCCTCGTTTGGCGTTATAGACTAGTGCTTAAGGAAGAGCTGGCTCGATTTTTTTACATACTCTCTTTCCTCCACATAAGATATATGCTGATGTGTACATGCATATAGCTAGCTGACTCAGACCATTGGAGATGCCCTAAAAACGGATTTTAGCTTTTGTTGCAGTACCTAACTTTCAAACATAGTATTTTCTCAAGATGGGGTCTACAAATTAATTGTAGTACACGTTAAAAGCTCAACATCTGTACCAGATAAAACCACAAGCGAATATCTCTCTCCAAAATATCTGTCCTGTCACGAACAGCTCAAAATTCAAAAATTTCAGCTAAAAACCATAAGCCATAGTTATAAGCCAAAAAAAAGAACAAACCATATACCATGTTTGTATCATATTGAATACGATAGCTAAATAATATAGATAATTTGTATGCATTTTCACCCCTATGGGTATCCCTTGCCTGTGGTCTTTGTAGAGTTGCATGATAGAATGTCACTGGGCTTTACTCATTGAACATAGGCTCTGCTCTTTTTTAGCTTTTGGCTTCCTTTTTTGACTTTTCTATAGTAACCAGTTTCTAAATGTTATATCTTTTTAAGATGAGGTCTACTAATTAATTGTAGTACATACTGTACCAACTTTATTTATATCGGCAAAAACTGCACGTGAGTTTCTGTTACTCTGTAATCTTTCGTACGAATAGCCTAAAACCTATAAGCCACAATCAAAAGCCATAAATCTCATCAAAAAAAATTGATCCACAATTGTAAAAAATGTACATTCTAATCGATGACAGTGCCAGATAAGGTAATTTCTTTACCGTTCGAAACAAGCATGTTTTGACCGATCGACCAAGAATTCTTGCTTCTGACTAAAATAGTGCTAGTAACGAGACGCAGAGGATATGCTCCCCAGGGTAACTCAAGCGTGATCAACTTGAGTACGCTTACGTGCCCCACAGATTCCGTGTGTGATGCGCTCGTTCACACTCGCCACATGCACACTGCAAGTGTCATAGAGTGACCCGACAACCACTCCAATAGTCCAGCAGACCAGCACCATCCAAGCAGATAACGATCACACATGGGCCCATCTGACAGCTACCGGCCCCACCGCGAACCTACAATTACCCCAACGTTCCGCGCACAGCTCGACACACGCGCGCGCTCACCAGCCACTGCCCAATGGAGCCCACCGGCACAATCGTCTTCGCCTCCGTCGGCGTCACCAACTTCGGCTTCGACGTCTTCTCCGTCGCCGTGCCGCCGTCCCCGGAGGATGTCTCCGCCTCGAGGTTGTCCGAGCGCCGCCACACGGATGGCTTGTCCGTTAATTTCAACGCCCAGTTCGCGGACGACGGCGGCGAGGCCGTCGCCTTCGTGTCCGAGCGAACCGGCTCGACCGGTCTGTTCTTGTGCCGGCCGGGGTCCGAGCGCGCCGAGCCGCTGCCGACCGTGGAGGAGAGCCTGTTCCATGACCGCCCGACGGTGAGGAACGGGCGGGTGTACTTCGTCTCTGCCCACGAGAAGCCGCCCGTGCCGTTCAGGAGCTGGGCGGCGGTGTACGCGACGGACCTGGGCACCGAGGAGACGGTGAGGGTCACGCCCAAGGGCGTGGTGGACATGAGCCCTGCCGTGTCCTCCTCGGGCGAGCTCGTCGCCGTCGCGTCGTACGGCGAACGGCCCTGGGCTTTCGACTTCCGCGTGCTCGAGACGGAGGTCGCCGTTTTCCGGGCCGCCGATCCCACCCGCCGCGTCGTCGTCGCCGCGCGGGGCGGGTGGCCGACCTGGCACGGGGAGGGCACGCTCTTCTTCCACCGCGTCGCCGATGACGGGTGGTGGAGCGTCTTCCGGGTGGACATCTCGCCGGAGACCCTCGAGCCGTCCGGAGACGAGAGGCGCGTGACGCCGCCGGGTGTGCACTGCTTCACCCCCGCCGCCGCGGGCGGCGGCGGCGGCGGCGGCTGGATCGCGGTGGCAACGCGGCGGAAGGAGCGGGCGCAGCGCCACATCGAGCTGTTCGACCTCGAGACGGAGCAATTCTCCCCACTGACCGAGCTCCTCAACCCGGAGCTGCACCACTACAACCCCTTCTTCTCGCCGTCGGGCGGCCGCCTCGGCTACCACCGCTTTCGCGGCGAGGGCGCCCCGGGCGACTCGGTGGTGCCCCACCTGCAGCCGGTGCGGAGCCCCGTGAGCTCCATCCGGATGCTCCGCGTGAACGGCACCTTCCCGTCGTTCTCGCCCGATGCGAAGCACCTCGCCATCAACGGCGACTTCTTCAAGACGCCCGGGGTCAGGATCCTCCGATCCGACGGCTCGAAACGGTGGGTGCTCACCAAGGAGCCCAACCTCTTCTACACCACATGGAGCCCCACTGAAAGTGGGGTCGTGTTCACATCCATGGGCCCCATCTTCGAGACCCCCAAAGCGACGGTCCGGATCGCGCGCGTCCAGTTTGACCCAAGCGAACTAACGGACGGCCACGAAGAGGTTAGCGCTACGCTGAAAGTGCTCACCCGGCCGGAGTCCGGCAACGACGCATTCCCGGCGGTGTCGCCGTGCGGGCGGTGGCTCGTGTTCCGGTCCGGCCGCACGGGGCACAAGAACCTCTACATCGTCGACGCGGCGCGCGGGGAGGACAACGGGGACGGGACGATCCGGAGGCTGACCGACGGCGAGTGGATCGACACGATGCCGAGCTGGTCGCCGGACGGGAACCTGATCGCGTTCTCGTCCAACCGGCACGACCCGACCAACCCGAACGTGTTTAGCATCTACCTGGTACGGCCGGATGGTTCGGGGCTGCGGCGGGTGCACGTGGCCGGGCCGCCCGGGAGCGCGGAGGCGGACAAGGAGCGGATCAACCACGTGTGCTTCAGCCCAGACTCCAAGTGGCTGCTCTTCACGGCCAACCTGGGCAGCGTTGTGGCCGAGCCCATCTCGGGCCCGAACCAGTTCCAGCCGTACGGCGACCTGTACGTGTGCCAGCTCGACGGGTTGGGTCTGGTCAGGCTGACCTGCAACGCCTACGAGAACGGGACCCCCGCGTGGGGCCCGGCGAGTGCGGCGCTGGGGGTGGAGTCGCTGTCGCTGGGCCCTCCCGCTGGGGAGGAGTCGTTGGGCCAGTTTGATGAGCCCTTCTGGCTTACATGCGATGTGTGAGGTGTGAGGACGGATGATTTCCGCTTTCAAGTGAAGATGATTACTGAATAATGGCAGTGATCGTGATTGGTTGTAAGAGGGGCTGCAACCTTTTTATAGATGGAACTCAGGTAGTGTTGTTTTGGTTGAAATAACACTGTACTGACATATTCAATAAAGGAAAATGAAAAAAAATTATTATGTCTTCACGTATAATTAAAAAATAAAAAATAATGTTAAGAAACCAGACGTTCTAAACAACTTTTAACTTGTAAAAACAAAAAAATCATGGTTGTTTGGAACGGTCCTCAATAATGGTGTTGGAGACGTTTTGTTTTGTTGCTGAATAAACCAATGTGCTTGCGTGGATCCACTATCCATTGTCAGCTAAAATTCTGTCAAGTTACCTTTTGAGTTCAAGGCTGGACGTCTTGGCTTTTGCCTCATGTAGAATGGTTGGTTAGCCTGTAACATCAAGCAAGAATCGGTTGTGGCTCTGCCCTTTTTAGTTTCTAAAAACTGATTTTCGGTTTTTCTATAATAACTATCTTTTAAACAAAATATCTTTTCAAGATAGGATCTACTAGTTAATTATAGGATATACTTTACTGACTTTATTTATATCGCTAAAAACCACACATGACCAAAAGCCACAAACCACATAAAAAATCATGCCCAGGGTCACGCAATCCGCACATAATCCGTAGGCAGTGTTGTGAGTTGTGACGATAGTGGTGTCCTGGTGAATGGGATGTGCATGCACGGACCATCTAGCCCATTTTTACTCACCGAAACCGACCAAACCCATCGACCCAAATCATCAATAGGCCTCGATTCCAAGATCAGCCCGCTGGCTGGGCCGAACGTCCGCACGGTCCATCTTATTCCCATCCGAGTTTCACCGAATCCAAAGTGTTGTTGCGATTCGCAACCGGTTCTGGTGACTCGGCCACTTGGGCAGTTGGGCGCGCAGGTCAAACGCACTGAACGCAGTGGCCCGAACAGGCTGCCACGAGGCGAACTACGTGGCCCCCATACACCGCGCCTGGGTGCCACTTCTACACGCGGCCCTTCGCTTCTCTCTCCTGTAAAGTGCTTCTCCTTCCCTTCCCAATGTCTTCCACGGGAGACCTTCGCAGCAGCTGAGCCTTAGACAGTGGGGTTTCAGTGTTCATTGGCATCATGCCGGGGCTCACCATCGGCGACACCGTCCCCGATCTGGAGCTGGAGTCCACCTGTGGGCTGTGGCAAGATCCGCATCCTCGACTACGTCGGCAATGGCTACGCCATCATCTTCTCCCACCCCAGTATGTCCTGCCCGTCTCCATGCCTGCATAGTTTCAGAATTGCTTTGGCTAGATTCTTAATTGATGATGTGCCTTAGCTGCGTCCATCTGAAGTTCTCATGTTTTGCATGCTCTTGTGTGCATGCTCTCGATTCGCAACCGGTTCACAACATTGATTTTTGATTGGTAGTCGAATTTCGACCACATTGATTTTTAACTGGTAGTCAAAATCCGATCACGTTAATTTCTGGTCAGGTTGTGCTCAGTTTGTGATTATCTGATTTTCAAGTATAATTCATATCCTAATCTTTATAGTTTTGTAGCTATCTAAGTAAATGATAAGTGAATAATTGGAAGAAAAATTTTAAGGCATCATTTACCTCCTCTATTGCCTATCCGGTTTGCCTCTTGAATAGCATGCACAAGCATTTGAACGTGCTGTGTTTTCTCATGTAACCATATCAGAGCACGTACAAAATCTCGTCAAACATAAGTATTTAGAGCCCGTTGGCTAGCTGCTTTCCGACCAACTAGCCGAGTGTCTAGAGCAACAGTTGCTGCAGTGCCGGAAAAAAAAGGCCGTTTAGGCTAAATGATAGTTGGCTATGGACAAACCATCAGATACAATGCATTCACTGGATATTCAGCAGTCTTGAAACCGGTTTCATTTAATTTCGAACGTATTCTCAAATAAAGTTTTATTTTTAACAAAAGATAACTTACCAATCTCATCAAGGAACTTGCCGGAACGTCGAGATTTTAGAAGCAGAGGAGCAGGGTGAGAAGGAAACTTAGTTAGTGTCTCTTGGGTGTAATATATAGTTTCAGGTTACTTGAAGTAATTACGCCTTTCTCGAATAGTGTCTTCTGTTAGTCTAGGTTTCTTTTAGGACATCCTAGGGTAGATCTAGCGGGGTTATTCTCTAGGGTTCGTGTTCTTGAAATGCCGAGAGGGAGAGGTGTAGAGGTACTAACCGTCCGACGGCGTGGAGGAGGAGGAGGCCATCTCGGGTTCGGTGGTGAAGCTCTGCGCACG
Organism: Dendrocalamus latiflorus; assembly: GCA_017311315.1. Taxonomy (NCBI): domain Eukaryota; kingdom Viridiplantae; phylum Streptophyta; class Magnoliopsida; order Poales; family Poaceae; genus Dendrocalamus; species Dendrocalamus latiflorus. The sequence goes on along the minus strand of CM029643.1, from coordinate 3,353,022 downwards.
GGCAGCGACGGTCGGAGAAGAAGGAGTGGCGGCGACGGCGACGGCGTAGACCAGGTGAAGGAGACGGCGGTGGCGTTGAACGGCGGTGGAGCTTCCCGTCGCTGGAGCGCCCCCTCAACAGATCGGGTTTTAGGGTTTGTTGGTGGGGAAGGTGGCGGCACGGTGAACCTCGTCGTGTGTGCCGCCCCGGCCCCCACCTCTCTTTTATATGGCGCTGGCGACAGGGGCCCACCAGCCAATGGGCTGGGCGCCCCCGATCAGGGCGCGGTCAAGGGGTGGGCTTTGGCCGTTGGGCCAAAGCCCTGAGATCACTCTAACATTCTCCCCCTTGATCTCAATCTATGCTTTATCTTTGATTACATTTAACTTTACTCATTCCATCACAGATTAGTGCATAGAACATGTCTCATCGTCACGGTCAATCGCCGATAGATTCAACAGCTACAATACACCTCTCTGTTCTGAAATAGTTACTTTAATCTTTTGGGCCATCTTTTAGTCCAGGAATCATAGGTTTTCCCTTAAACCCATGCCGGCTACATGTTCTCTGAACACGTTGGGTGGTAAGCCTTTAGTAAGCGGATCCGCTAACATCTTTGCGGTACTTATGTGCTCAAGACTTATAATTTGATCCCGAACTTTATCTTTCACAACATAGTACTTTATGTCAATGTGTTTGGCAGCACCACTTGACTTATTGTTGTGGGCATACGTTACTGCGGGTTCATTATCGCAGTACAACTTAAGTGGTCTATTGATGTCGTCAACCACTTTTAAACCGGGTATGAACTTCTTTAGCCAGTTCACCTGCCCCGTAGCCTCATAACATGCTACAAACTCGGCATACATTGTGGACGATGTAGTGACGGTTTGTTTTGAGCTTTTCCACGATATAGCTCCTTTAGCGAGAGTGAACACATATCCGGATGTAGACTTTCTATCATCTCCCGCAAAATCAGAATCTGTATACCCCACTATATGGAGTGAGTCTGATCTTCTGCATGTCATCATGAGGCCTTTTGTTCCTTGCAAATAACGCAAGACTTTCTTTATCAATTTCCAATGTTCTATTCCAGGATTGCTCTGGAATCTGCCAAGTAACCCGGTAACAAATGCTAAGTCAGGGCGTGTGCACACTTGAGCATACTGTAAGCTTCCGACAGCTGAAGCATATGGAACCGCTTTCATTTGATCGATCTCATACTGGTTCCTGGGGCATTGAAAATCCCCATATCTGTCGCCCTTGACTATAGGTGCAGGTGAAGGACTACATTTATGCATACCAAATTTCTTTAAGACTTTCTCTATGTATGCCTTTTGTGACAGTCCCAATATCCCCTTGTTTCTATCCCGGTGAATTTCGATCCCTAGAACGAACGAAGCTTCACCAAGATCTTTCATATCAAAGTTTGAGGACAAAAACTTCTTTGTCTCCAGTAGCAGACTAACATCACTACTAGCTAGTACGATATCATCCACATACAGGATTAGGAAGATAAACTTCCCATCTTTAAACTTTGTATAAACACAATTGTCCTCTACATTCTCTTTAAAACCAAATTTTCTTATTGTACTGTCAAACTTCAAGTACCACTGTCTTGAAGCTTGCTTTAACCCATAAATCGATTTCTTTAGGCGGCATCCCATTCTTTCATTTCCTTCCATGACAAAACTTTTCGGTTGTGCCATGTAAACATTTTCCTCCAAATCCCCATTAAGAAATGCCGTCTTTACATCCATCTGATGTAACTCTAAATCATAATGTGCTACTAATGCCATTATGATTCTGAAGGAATCTTTACATGAGATTGGAGAAAAGGTCTCATTGTAATCAATCCCTTCTCTTTGCGTAAATCCTTTTGCCACAAGTCGCGCTTTGTATCTTTCTACATTCCCTTGGGAGTCATGCTTTGTCTTGTAGACCCATTTACAGCCTACTGTTTTGGCTCCTTTAGGAATAATTTCCAAGTCCCAGACTTTATTAGTCTTCATGGACCTCATTTCCTCTTCCATGGCCTCAAGCTATTTTGAGGAATTTTCGCTTCTCATGACTTCTTCAAATGAGGTGGGATCATTCTCCATTTGAAATTCCTCTGTATGATAAATCTGATAATCATCAGAAATAGCTGATCTTCTTACTCTTTGAGACCTCCTCGGGGCCTCCTCATTTGGTACATCTACTGTTTGAGGCTGCTGTTGCTCCCCCTCATCTGTGGCAATAGGTTCTATATGATCCTGAAGAACAAGTTCTTCATTCTCATTCATTGTTGCCACGGGAGGAACAATAACAGGTGCTGGCACCACAGTGTCTTGCACCGTCGGTGCAGCGACAGCAGGTAGTGTGAAGAATGGCTCTTGAATCATCGGAGTGGGCGCATACACCCGCTTCTCTTCAAGGTCAATCTCTCGAGCTACCATGCTCTCCCTCATCATTTCATCCTCTAAGAAGACAGCGTGTCTCGTTTCTACAAACTTTGTATATCTGTCTGGACAGTAGAAACGATAACCTTTTGACTTTTCAGGGTAGCCAATGAAATGACAACTTACTGTTTTGGGATCAAGTTTCCCAAGGTTTGGGTTAAATACTTTAGCCTCAGCAGGACTCCCCCACACACGTAAGTGGTTTAGTGAGGGAACTCTTCCTGTCCACAACTCGTACGGTGTTTTGGGCACCGACTTACTAGGCACTCTGTTGAGAATATGAATGGCGGTTTTCAACGCCTCCATCAATAAACTCAATGGGAGTGTGGAGTAGCTCATCATACTTCGCACCATATCCATCAGGGTACGGTTACGTCTTTCAGCTACTCCATTTTGCTGAGGTTCGCCCGGCATAGAATACTGGGCCACTATTCCATTTTCCTGTAAAAACCTCGCAAAAGATCCAGGAACTTGTCCATATGGGGTATGTCGACCGTAGTACTCCCCCCACGATCAGATCGGACTATCTTAATCTTTAAATCGTGTTGGTTTTCAATTTCAGCCTTAAATATCTTGAATTTGTCCAAGGCTTCATTTCTTTCTTTGATTGGATAAATATATCCATAACGGGAGTAATCATCTGTGAATGTTATGAACGAGTCATATCCATCCACACTTTTCATAGGAAAAGGACCACAAATATCTGTGTGAATAATTTGTAGAACTCCTGTGCTTCTTTTAGCGTCTTTTTTAATTTTCTTTACATATTTTCCTTTAATGCATTCTCTGCGTTGTTCTAAGTCTGAGAACTCTAAGGGAGGAAGAATATCATTCTTTACTACTCTTTCTATTCTCCCCCTCGAAATATGGCCTAAACGACAGTGCCATAATTTCGACGACTCATCTAGAGTTCTCTTTCGTTTTCTGTTTACATTCGTAGACGAGGATTCAATCACTTTCTCGCATGCAACGTTCTCATTATCGCATACGACATTCACATCATCACACAATGATAACAAATAAAGCTCATTCTGTAATATGGCAATACCAACACATTCTTTATTAAACATTATTTCGCACTTGCCATTTCCAAAATTGCAATCATAACCATCTTTGTCCAAATTTGACACACTAATCAAATTCCTCTGTAAAGAGGGTACAAAAAGGACATCTCTAAGTAAAAGAGTGGAGCCATTAGCTAATTCTAATGAAAGATCGCCAACGGCTTCAACTTCAGCTTCGACTCCATTTGCAACTTTAATGCATCTTTCTTTTCTTTGCGTAGTCCTCGTCGAACGGAATCCCTGTAATGAATTAGCAACATGAACAGTTGCTCCTGAGTCAATCTACCAAGTGGATTTCGAATATTTCACATACAGGCATTCATTAATAAAGGTAATAATGTTCTCACCTTTCTTTGCCATTATCATCTTTAAATAATCAGGACAGTTCTTCTTATAGTGTCCTGTCTTCTTGCAGTGAAGGCACTGGTCTTTGTCTACAGCAAATTTATTCTGTTGAGGCTGATGTACAGAGGCTTTGCCCTTGTTCTTTGAGAAGGAGTTACTGTTGTAATTCTTTTTCTTGTTATCCTTCACATAGTTGATAGAACCACCATGTGAGGATTTGATTCTTTCCTCCTCTTGCACGCACATAGCTATGCACTTTTCCATGTCCCATTTCTCGGGCTGCATATTATAGTTGACAACAAAGGTGTCAAACTCTTTTGGCAAAGAAGCAAAAACCAAATGAATAAGGAACTCATCCTTGAGAGCCAAATCCATCGGTTTAAGTTTAGATGCCAAGTTGCTCATTCTAAGAATGTGCTCTCTTATGCCATTACCACCGCCAGAATACCTTTCTGTTACCAGCTGCTTAATCAGCTGTGTAGCATAAGTCTTTGAAGAGCCAGTGAACTGACTCTTTATTTTATCAAGGTATTCAGTGACAGTGTCACACTCTGCAATTGAGCCCAGAATAGCAGGCTCAATTGTGTTCTTTATCACAGCCATACATTTCTTGTTGGCTGTGGTCCATTTCTTATGATCAAGGTCATAAGACATCTGTAAGGGAGCATGATCCCTCTGTCTTTTCTGCCATGCAGTGTCATCCTCATTCTGTTCCCTCACTGACGCCAAAGGCTCAGTGGGACGTGCTGTAGTGAGGACCCAGTCCACCTCAGCCAAGATAAAAGCTAAATCTAACTTTTTCTTCCACTCTCCATAATTATCACCTTTGAGAGTGGGGATTTCTCTAATACAACTCATTAAGTTGTATCCTCCTGAAAAATATTTCAAATACAGTGAGAACGTAACATCAAAATTATATGCCTTATTTCCAACGTTGGTCAAAAATACGACATACAATTTAAAAACAATTCTATCATACATTAAATCTACATCACCGTTGGGCAGAAATAGAAATAATGCATAAAATCAACATTAAAAAATTTATAATACTGTTATTAACAACGTTGGTCAGAAAATAACAATATCATAAATTTCTGGAAATTTTATCTATTTTTCCAAAATTAAATTCTCCCGTTGGTTCGAATTTAATAATGAAAAACAATCAATATTAACTTTTGCAGCGGAAACTGTAATTATTCTAAAATAATTCAATATTCAGAAGCATTATACAGTACACATTTAATCTCTGAAAAATTAACACGTTGGTGCAAAATTTTCCAGAAATTTAATTCAAATTTCAATCAAATTCAATCATTAATGCTTCTGAAAAACATTAAATCTCTTTTTTGGGATTTACTGTTCATATGGCCAATTTTGGTCCATTCCTTCGGCCGCGGCCCAGCCGAGCTGGCCCAACTGGCTATTGCGCGCGCGCACGCCATCAGTCACGCGGCCCAAAACGCGCCGGTATCTGGCCGAAACGGCCCATCAGCGCTCTGGCCTGCTGGCCCAACTGGCGCCCCCGTTACCCGATCTCGGCCGTCCGTCCAATCGGGCGGTCCCGAGGAAAAGGCGCCCGATCAAAAACGCCCCCACCCCAAAACCCTAACCCATTTGATCCCGGTTTTTTCGGATCTGAGGGGAAAAGAGCGGCGGCGCATGGGCGCGCGACGGGGCGGCCTCGAGCGGGCGCGGCGGCCAGCAGCGGCACAGGGAGCGGCGGCACACGGAGGCGCGGCGGCGGCTCCTGCGCGCAAGGCATCGGCGCGGCCCGCGCTGCGCGGCCACTCGGGCGGGGCGGCCTCTCCCGTGACGCGCGTGAGTCCCAGCGACGCGATGGCAGCGGCGGCCCCGAGCACGGAGCGGCAGTGCGCGGCGGCGCCATCGGGAGGGGGCGGCGGCCCCGAAGCGGCTCGACGTCGTCTCGGCGGCGGCGGCCGGCCCCCGGCGGCGCGCGTGAGTCCCCCCCTCCTTTTTCTTTTCTTTCTTTTGCCGATTTCTCGGGTTGGGGATTTTCTTTCTTTTCTTTTCCCGCACTAGATCTAGCTCTAGGTTGCTCTGATACCATTGTTAGTCTAGGTTTCTTTTAGGACATCCTAGGGTAGATCTAGCGGGGTTATTCTCTAGGGTTCGTGTTCTTGAAATGCCGAGAGGGAGAGGTGTAGAGGTACTAACCGTCCGACGGCGTGGAGGAGGAGGAGGCCATCTCGGGTTCGGCGGTGAAGCTCTGCGCACGGGCAGCGACGGTCGGAGAAGAAGGAGTGGCGGCGACGGCGACGGCGTAGACCAGGTGAAGGAGACGGCGGTGGCGTTGAACGGCGGTGGAGCTTCCCGTCGCTGGAGCGCCCCCTCAACAGATCGGGTTTTAGGGTTTGTTGGTGGGGAAGGTGGCGGCACGGTGAACCTCGTCGTGTGTGCCGCCCCGGCCCCCACCTCTCTTTTATATGGCGCTGGCGACAGGGGCCCACCAGCCAATGGGCTGGGCGCCCCCGATCAGGGCGCGGTCAAGGGGTGGGCTTTGGCCCAACGGCCAAAGCCCTGAGATCACTCTAACATCTTCTAATTATATTTTGCTACTTGCCGAACTGTAAGCTGGAGTCCCCAGCCGTCTTTTATTTTGGTTGTAGCGAACTCTGTTATTGGCTTTCAAGGGCCCTTGATCTTTAATTCAAGAGTTATAAATTTGAATAATAGTTAGAAAGAAAATATCCGTGTGATGTCTAGCATTCCCTTCAATAAAAGCTGGGTAATCTTTGGTAAAAAAAAAGGAACTCGCCGGAATTCCAAATATTAATACAACAAGGATTACAACAAAAAATGCAACAAAATAATTGATGAACAAAACTTTAGTGGAAAAGAATTAAACAACAATGGAAATCCAAAAGAGCACACAAAAAGCACGAGCTTATTCTGATCAGCCTCCGGCGTGAAGAGTCAAGACGAGGTAGGCATATGATCAAACTTAGTATGGCTTGTTGATGACCCGGCAGTTCTTCCTGATCTCGCCGTTGGTGCTGGTCTTGATCTCGACGCTACCCATCTTCACCATCGCCGCCTTGAACTTGCTCTCCCACAAGCCCGGGACGTACGCGTTGAAAAGCACCGACCACCATGTCTCCCTCGAGCTCAGCGCAGCGTCGGAGGTGAACAACACGTCTCGGCTGAGCACGTTCTTGTAGTACTGGTTGTCCAGCACGTTGGGTGTCTTGAAGTCCTGCGGCACCGTGGGGTTGCCGCTCTTGTTGCACTGCTTCTCCAGCGAGGTGGCGAGCGTGGAGTCCATGTCGGAGTTGTTCGGAGGGAGGCGATCGGAGAAGGACGAGCAGTGGGACTGGCCGACGGTGTGCGCGCCGGAGAGGGTCACCATATCGTCGGGGCTGAGCCCCTTGGAAGCGAAGCTGTCCTTGAGCTGCGTGAGGCTGAAGAACGGCGCGGGCAGGTTGGGGAGGGTCTCACTGGCGAGGGACACGAGCCCGTCGTAGCGGCCGGCAGGCATGTCGAAGTTGACGTTGTAGTTGCTGAGGAAGTAGGTGGCGTCGCGGCCAGCGAAGGCGACGATGTCGGCGCACGAGACGATCCCAGGGCATTCGTTCTCAAGGGCCACCTTTGCCGCGTCGATCACCTCGAAGCCGCGCAGGCTCAGGTTCGGTATGCCGAACTTCTCCGGCGGGTTGTTTGGGTCGGTCTGGTCGAGCAGAACGGAGGCGTCGCAACCCTGAAATTAAAGTGCAAGCCATCCGTCTCATACATTAGTAGATTGTATAGTAGTACGTAAGAACTAAAATACACACTACATATATCTATCTCTGTACAAAACTTGTATCCGGATAGTACAATGCAAGATCAGATCGCGTGTATTTACCCGGACGAAGCAGTCGTGGAAGAAGAGACGGATGAGCCCTGCGCCGATGCCGGCGTTGCTGTACACGGCGTTCTTCACGGCATTCCTCACGATCTCCTCAGCCTGAGGGCACGTATACTTGTAGTAGCCGACTTTGAGCCCCGGGGCGGGAGGGCTCGGGGTCGGAGGGGCCGGGCTTGGAGGAGTTGGGCTGGGTGGAGGATAGGTGCCCGGCGAACTCGGGCTCTGTGGGCTCGGGCTGGGAGTGGGAGGAGGGTATGTAGTGGGTGGTGGCGGGCTTGGAGGAGTTGGGCTGGGTGGAGGATAGGTGCCCGGCGGGCTCGGGCTCTGTGGGCTCGGGCTGGGAGTGGGAGGAGGGTATGTAGTGGGTGGTGGCGGGCTTGGAGGAGTTGGGCTGGGTGGAGGATAGGTGCCCAGCGGGCTCGGGCTAGGAGTGGGAGGAGGGTATGTAGTGGGTGGTGGCGGGCTTGGATTGCCGTAGTAGCCCTGGCACGTCACAGTGCCGAGCAACGCTAGTAAGCTCAGAACGGCAAGCTTCGCCATCTTTTCTTGCTTGCTCTTGCAAGCGTGTCCAAGTCGAGAGGGCGCGAGAGAGAAGGATATCACTGGGATGATCAGACGTTGCCGTTCTGCATGTCTATATATAGTCCTGGGATGGAGAGCGCAGTTGGAGACTTGGAATGTTTTGGTGCGCACGTTGCGATGAGAAGTCAAGAATAAGGGACATGGAGGGGGCGCACAAGTGCATCCACAGCTCAAGCGGTTGACTTGCTGTTGTTGGATGGGTTCTTTATGTAGAACCCTGTTACACTTAATCGTCGGTACGGTTGTCTTATTTAGTCTTATGGGAAGGCAGTTAACAGGCACCACCTTAATTACCAAGAACTGTAATTTTTCACAAAAAAAATAAAGAAGATAAAAAGGGAGAGAGTTTCAACTGGGTTCGAATTCTGTTTCTCTATCTGACTTCCAAGTTCATTGGCTTGACCTGGGGGTGCTAATAATTGTCATATTTGTCTGTTTAGCTTTGCAGCTCTTGCTTGGACTCTGGAAAGCCAGGAACAAAATGACAGTAGAGAAAAGTTTTCCTAAGCAACCTAGTGAGGTCATGTGCAGATTTATCTCTTTGTTTACGGCATTGGAGAATCCTTCTAAGGGGGAATGATCGACGCAAGGTGGACTTTTTTTTTTGAACGGGGGGCAGAGTGCTGCCCTGTATTAATTCAGATGATGGAGAAAAACAGTATACAGAAGCTGGTCTGAAAAAACACAGGGTACATGACCGGACAACAGCACCGAGGAAAATCCTGTTATGGCGTCACAGAATTAACTGAATGTTTCACTAACCTCTTGGCTCCCGCTAGGACCTAAGATCTAGCATCCTCTTTTATGCAAGCGATCAAAGACATCAGTGTACTTGCCGTTGATCAGAAAATTTGAGTGCTCCGTTCTTTTTAGATTTCCCATATGACCAACATTATTAGCATTGCTAATGCTTTTTGTGGAACTCCAGGCATGAGGATTGTCGACTCCCACCAGTATCAGACCAAGGACGGGGCCTGTCAGATTCAATGAGTCACATGCGGTCCATTATGTGATGGAGGTCTAAATTCTTCAGCCAAAAGATGGATGGCAATGTCTAGCGCATGTTTGCAAAGGGGGCATGTTGATTGATTCGGCCATCCTCGCAAGGACAGGCGATCCGCTGCCCATAGCTTGTTCGATATCGTTAGTCAGGCAAATATTTTACATTTTTTAGGTGCCCAGGTTTTTCAGATAAGGGGTTCATGGTGGTGTTCATTGCTCTCAAGAACTGTGCTCTGTACACTGATACCGCACTGTAGATTCCATTCAGAGTTAACTTTCATGTGATTGTGTCCTTCAGTCCATCCTGGAGATTCGTCGCGGAGGTGGACAATCTTATTGGCTCAGTTACTACTTGGCTGCAAGATTTCAGAAGCAGGGGTGAAGGTTAGGAACGTCCTCAGTAGTTAGTTCTGTTGTCGTATCGTCGTAGTTGGCCTGAAGTTATTTGTAAGCTGCCTTCCCCGGCAGTCGTCCTGTGTGAGTTTTGTCTGTAGAACTCTCTTATTAGCTTTCAATAAAAGCTCGACACTCCTTTTGTCGAAAAAAATGAAAAAAAGGGAATGAACTCACATCATGCATCAACCAATATCTCAACATGTCTAGCAAAGTATATATACCGGTCAGGGTTCACAATGCCGGTTCTAAAATTTTACCCAAGGCATCCGGTTAGACCAGCAAATCCGATTTTCAGATTTTTTTTGAAATATTTTAGGTCAAAAAGTTCAAATGAAATTTAAATTTTAAATGAAAATCGGTCAAACATTACCGATAATTGGTTGAAAAATTGGGTCGATATTCTCAGACACATTCATACAATCCGAGTAGAGTAGAAGCATGCAGATGCCAGAGGGCCTATTCGGCAGGAGAGAAGCCGGGCGGCTTTTGGTTTTTGCTACAATACCTAACTTTCAAGCGGAGTATTTTCTCAAGACGGGGTCTACAAGTTAAGCGATCTACACGTTAAAAGCCAAATATCTGTACCAGCCAAAATCGCAAGTGAGCATCTGTATCTCCGTAATCTGTACTGTAAACAGCCAAAGTTCAAATATTTCAGCCATAAACCGCAGCAAAAAAGAACAGATCTAGGGAGCAAAACATTCGGATTTCAGAGAGCAAACCAGAAGCGCACGTTGTGGAGCGCACGTCGTGGTGTGCGACTCGAAAGGCGGGAACATGGCGAGCACAAGTGGACAGCTCGATTGTACTCGGTGGAACTGATCATTATGCGTGCAGTTGGCTTGTGTGGACTGGTTCTGATATTGGCAATTTGGCAGCGAGTGCCGCAAGGATAGGTTTTCTGTTTGAGAGCAAGTTAAAATATTCGTGCGTTCTGATTGCAGCTGTAAGGGGCTGTTTGTTAGAAGAAAATCCCACTCGTAAGTGGGGCACAACTATTTTATTACACCTGGCAACGCGACCCCATCTTGAAAGTAACATTTTTCTTCTACGCAGTGGCGGATCTAGGAAAATTTTTTGGAGGGGCTGAAGTACCTTCAGCTCGACCTCAGCCCCTTCTACATTATACATCCTTGGTTAAAATTTTAGGGGGGCTCCAAGGGTCCGGTAGCGGTAGGGGGGGCTCGAGCCCCGCCCGCCCCACCGCTAGATCCGCCCCTGCTTCTACGCGCAATAGCCCAAGCTTCTCTCCTAGTTGTCTCGGCTAAGAAGAGTCGTTCCAGAGCTGTTTGGTTCAGAGTCAAGTGGGATGGGGGATATCCCTCTAAGGAATATTCTGCGAATATACTCTCAAATTGAGGATGCTCCAGTCCCCCAGAAATAAGGGGATGGTGAGGGATGAGGTGGGACGAGTGGGCCCCACGAGCTGTTGCAATCCCAAAAAAGAGGCTGACAGGTAGACCCTGCATATCAGATTTATCATCACAAATCTTTTGTCCCTAAACCAAACAGAAAACAGGGACCGTCCTATCCCTTGCAACTAAACACGAAACAGGGTCGGTTCTATCCCTAAAAAATAGGTTGAATCCGTCCCGTCCCACTATGACTCTGAACCAAACACACGCTAAACTACTCCCATGGCCATGAGGCCACGATGATTCCAAGTCATCTTTTGCTCTTCATGCTCTGCCTCGTGTGTCTGTAGCTTGAAAGAAACAAGGATGGTTGGGATGAAGAAAAGCTGCTGTTTTGCATGTCTATCTACAGTCCCGGCACGGAGAATCAATCTAGAAAGTGTGTATGTGTTTTTCCCCGGCTTTCGATGACCCAAAAATCTGGGAAAAATTGTGTTCATGTTGTGTGGGAATTGTCTTAGTAAAATTAATACACAGTATGTGTGATGACGTATATCCTTTTACTATTTGGGTGATGTGTCTAGAATGTAGGACCAACGGAGATCAGGGTGGGTGAATGATTTTGGCCCCTTCATCAACTTCTACAAGATCAATCGTTTTTGAATTTTTCACACAATTAGCTATAAAAAACTAATAAGATCAGATGCACACAAAAAACAAACACAAAACAGAAACTAACAAACCAAGATAACAAAAGAAACAACAAACGAACCAAAGTATCAACAGGTCGATCTGACCGCAGGCAACATACCAGTCTGACCAGGCCTGGATTGTCTGACCGCTCTGATCGAGCTTGGGTGGTCTGACCGCTTGGGTCACAGTGGTCTAACCACTCACCATTCTAGAAAAGAAAAACAGCTCGCGCCAAGAACTCAAAATTACATAACTTCTAATCTACTTAACTAAATGACTTTAAGTTTGAAATGTAGCTTCTTCGAGGTCCTATGAACCTATTCTATCAATGGATCGACAAGCTACTTACCAAATTTTTGACTTTTGCCCAAAACAAGGCAGATTACATTAAAACTAGGCAAACACCAATAATTTACTATATGATTGCCTAGACAAGAAAATTTAAGAGAGAAAATCAATAATCTTTGAGAACCAACAAGATCAATAAGAGAGAAAATTTAAACAAGAAAATCAAGCAAATTAAAAGCATAAGGAGAAATCTATGTTGAAACTCACATCAACGAAATTTAGATCTTTATTTCACTTGGATATGAATGTTTAAAACCACTCCACTCTTTGAGTACAGAGCTTCCTCTCCATGGACCACACACACGAAAGTTTCCTTCTTGGAAACCCTAACCCTAACTCTCCCTCCAAAAGGTTTGGACCAAGCTTTTTAAAAGCATAGCTCCTAAGCCACCTCCTCTCCCTCCATATATATGAAGGCTCACAAAAATTTAACCAGCACCTCTAGTTAGATTTTATCTACTTACATAGGCTAACCCATTAACTCAACACCATATCGGATTTTACACACACACACACACACATGCTTTTCAAAGCGGCTTACCCTGAATCGTCTCTATGTGCATTGGCCTCATCACTTGGTGCACCATATGCACCAACTTGTCTCATCGTGATCCTCATATCTTCTGTGATTCATGCTTGAGCCACGTAGCCTGACCTAAACTTACTTGACCGCACATACTTTATCTCTCCTGTCTAGTCTTAGACTTTTAGTCCATTGCCGTTGACAACCATCGCACACCAAGCCACCCGCACATCTAAAGACAAAGCAATCTAATTCCGAGCACAAGTTCTATGCTATTGACTCATGTTAGCCAAATCATGAATCAAGCAACACAACACAACCAACGGCTCCTATGTGGTGCACACATTCAACCCAACTCAACTCAACTCACATCACATTCTGAACCTAAAGGGCTGGTCTAATCACCAACCACAGGCTGGTCAAACTGCATAACACCTCTCAAACTCATCCCGGTAACATAGGATCGGTGTAACTGCTGGTCCAATGTCAATATGACCACCGACTATAGGCCGGTCTAACTGTTTAAGAGTACCAAAAAACACGCTCTCTGGAATTTTGATTAAACTTTATCTAATTTCAGCTCACAACTCCAAATTGAGTGACATCTAGTGCGAACACGTTCCGAAACATGCCTACACAAGTGTTTGGTGTTCAATTTCTAAAAGACATATGGCTGGTATGACCCCTCTATAGCTATCGATTAGACCGCTCTTCACAGAGTCTGAAGAAATGCACAGGGCTGGTCTGATCGCCGATGCCATGCCAGTCAAATGGGTTAAAACCTGATAGCAATTCTGAAAACTGAAAAGCTTCAAAATCAAACTTAAACTTTCACAGAACTTGCAAACTAAAATCAAATACTCCTCACAAACCATGTGACCTCCACGTGGTCTTACGTAGAATCATTTACTTCAGGCATTCACAAAGAAAGACAAGAGTTGCTACAATAAAGCACATGTGAGAATTGATGCAGTAAAGCACATGCGTAAGTGTAACCCTAGTTATAATAAGGACCGAACTAGATATAACCTGTCACAAGAATTTCCAAAGTTTGCATATCTATTTATAAGGTGATTGATTCCCCCCCCCCCTATGTTTATGTCACATTTTGGACCATTAAATCAACAAAATCAGGCACATACCATCTTAAAGCTAATGCAATGGCCAGAAAAATCGATTTGTGCTTATTTAAAAAATAATTTGGCAGCCTACAAATTGCAAAAAAAAAATCCTTTTCAACAGGTAAAGGTCTTCACATCTTATCCAGCCAAGTTTTGCCCGAAAGTCAAGCCTGGTTATCGTCCACGCTGTACCATCATAAACGAAATGAGACAGATTGTACAATGCCTAGAACAAAATGAAATGGTTCAAATTTGTATGACAACAAATGAAATGCCGTAAGTCCAAATCGTCGTACAAAAAAATGACTATGCAGAATGCAACAAAAGAATGAAACATGACCGTAGTCTCGAAAGAAACAAATAATAAAACACGAGGCTATTCTCAATCACACGCAGCAGGTGCCGAAAGGTGGCATGCATCGATCGATTCATGAGATCATTTCGTGATCAACTGAGCGCCTGACCACACTAGTTGGCGATCCAGCATTTCTTCCTGATCTCTCCGCTGGCGCTGGTCTTGACTTCTATGCCGCCCATCTTCACCATCGCCACCTTGAACTTGCTCTCCCACAGTCCCCGGACGAACGCGTTGTCGGACACCATTGTCGCCGTCTGGTTCGACGTCATAAGCGCAGCGTCCGAATCGAACAGCACGTCGTGGCTAATCACGTTCCTGTAGTACTGGCTGTCCAGGTCGTTGGGGGTCTTGAAGTCCTGCATCACCGTGTTGTCTCTGCCATTGTTTGACTTGCACTGCTGCTTTAGAGAGCCGATGAGTTTGGTGTCCATGTCCGAGGTGTTCGGCGGGAGGCGGTCGGAGAAGGAGGAGCAGTGGGAGCGGCCGACGGTGTGCGCCCCGGAGAGGGTCACCATGTCCTCCATGCTGAGCCCCTTGGCGGCGAAGCTGTCGTTGAGCTGCTGGAGGTTGAAGGACGGCGCGGGCAGGTTGGGGAGGGTCTCGTTGGCGAGGGACACGCGCCCGTCGTAGCGGCCGGCCGGCATGTCGAAGTCGACCGTGTTGTTGCTGAGGAAGTAGGTGGCGTCGCGGCCGGCGAAGGCCACGACGTCCGCGCATGAGACGACCCCGGGGCAGGCAGCCTCGATGGCCACCTTGGCCGCGTTGATCACCTCGAAGCCGCGAAGGCTCAAGTTCGGTAAGCCGAGCATCTCCGTCGGATGGTTGGAGTCGGTCGTGTTGAGGAGAACGGAAGCATCGCACCCCTGAATCACGTCGTGCATCACAGTACGTAAGAATGGAGTACTATATAATCAAGAACGTACGTGCATATATAAAATGTTTGTCGTTTATAATTCGCTCATGCCACTATATGCATGCATGTGATCATACATTATCCTGATTTGATCGAACTGCACATGCATATATGATGTATGCACAAGCTTTGATCAGATTAGAGGAGAGGATCAGTTAGCTAGCTGTTGTACCCGGACGAAGCAATCGTGGAAGAACAAACGGATGAGCCCTGCGCCGGTGCCGCGGTCTTTGTTCGTGGCGTTCTTCACGGCCTCCCTCACGAGCATTTCCGCTTTAGGGCAGGAATACTTGTAGTAGCCGACACTGAGCCCTGAGGCAGGAGGGCTTGGGTTTGGAGGATAAGAGGGTGGGCTTGGGCTGGGCGGTCTTGGGCTTGGAGGATAAGCGACAGGGGTCGGGCTTTGTGGGCTTGGGGCAGGTGGATAAGTGGGTGGGCTCAAGCTCGGAGGATAAGTGATTGGGATAGGGATCAACGGGCTTGCACTCGGAGGATAAGTGATTGGGCTCACGCTCAACGGACTTGCGCTGGGAGGATAAGTAGGTGGACTCGGGCTTGGCGAGCTTGGGCTTGGGCTTGGGCTCGGAGGATAGGTGATTGGGCTCATGCTCAACGGACTTGCGCTGGGAGGATAAGTAGGTGGGCTCGGGCTTGGCGAGCTTGGGCTCGGGATCGGAGGATATGTGGGTGGGTTTGTACCATAGTAACCTTGGCAAGACACAGACCCGAACAAGGCAAGCAAGGTAAGCACGGCAAGCTCAACCATCTTTGCTCGGCTGTTGGTTTGCTTGCGTGTAACTAACTTCTTCTCTAAGACCAAAATAGTGTGTTAGCTCACGAGCTGCTGCTAGCTATATACGCATTGCCTATTTATAGCTCCAGGACGAGGATGTATGTCGAATGTTTCCGTGTGTCGTTCGCACGTTGTGATGGACGTGAAGCCCAACAGGGGAACACGGAAGAAGCACAAGTTGCCAGCTCAAACGGTTGACCTGCGCATGTTCAATAGCCCGGTTGAAACGGGTGGCACGTATAGATTTTGGTCCGTTCTACATAACAATGACTTCTGATTTGAGATATGTTATGTTCTTAACGTAGGTTTTTTTTCTTTTTCTCTTTTTCTTTGTATTATTTATGAAAATATAATGATGTTTTTATTTTTTATTTTTCTTTAATTGACTACTTAAAAAGCCAATAGCCATAGCTGTTTAGAATAGGACCTATTTATGCATGGTTTTTTAAGAGAAAATGAGAGGGAATCACCTTTTGTAGCTGTAACTTGGGATATGTACAGTGATGCAATTAGGATTTTTTTATGTATATACATACGATTACACTTGGCCAGGTTTGTTTCACATTCATCTAGCACTCATATCTACCCCTCTATAATACACTAAAATTTTCTTTACTAAATCCACCCCCTCAACCACCCCCACAGTCATACCTAATCTAAGTCCACCCAGATTTGTGTACCAAAGTAATCCAACTTCATACAAATGAATGGTCTGGATCTCTCCTCAAGCCTTCTTCTCTTACTCATTGAAGATCCTAAGGCCAAAATCATCCGGATCATGCACATCATTGAACCCAGAACCCCACCCCGCACCCACGTACACGCCCCCGACGCTACCTCCACCCCGCGATACCCGTCGCCACCCCGAAACTCGTGTGTCCGTTCTCCGCCCATTCATTCGGTCATTAGACCCATTCGCCGCATATCCGGCTCTCCGCCCCCCCTCTCGCACGGTCCACGGCCCGCCTGCAGATCCGCCACCTCCCCCCCCCCCCCCCGCCCGGTCGCCGGCCTTCTCCTCCGCCCCGCTCGCCCAGATCTAATCCGCTCGCCCGCCGCCCTGCGCCCCGCTCGCCTCATCCTTCAGCGCCTCCGCGGCTCCGCCTCGCCCAGATCCGCCGTTGCACCTGCCGCCGGCCGCCTCCTCCACCCCTGCCCGGCCACCGGCCACCGGCCGCCTCCTCCGCCCCCACCTGGTCGCCGGCCTTCTCCTCCGCCCCGCTCGCCCAGATCTAATCCGCTCGCCCGTCGCCCTACGCCCCGCTCGCCTCAGCCCTCAGCGCCTCCGCGGCTCCGCCTCGCCCAGATCCGCCGTCGCACCCGCCGCCGGCCGCCTCCTCCGCACCAACGTTGCCGCCCGTCACCCCCACCCGGCCGGCCGCCCTCACCGAGTTCCTCTCCTCCCTCGTGGATTACACCCCCCGTGGTACAGTAACACACTCTTTGCCCTAATACCTTCTCCTTCGGCCGATTTTCGAGTTCTGTGTTTGATTCGGTAGCGCGGCAGATTCCGGACGAGCTGGTGGAGCACTACCTCGCCCGCAGCGGCTTCCACCCGGCCGTGAAGCATGATGGACTTCCTGTTTTATTTGCGCTCATTTGTGTAGTTCAAAGCCTTCTCCGCAATCCACACTGTTGTGGTTACAGACCAAACAGAGAGAGAGATGGTAGTGGAGAGGTGGGAGTGTTCTGCCTCAGCCTCCCCCTCATCCTGGTATATATATTCACATGGAGTATGCTTTTACAGTTATGCCCTTACTTCCGTACTTCCCCACTAGGGGCACTTATGTCATTACACATGTTACTCTGGTTCTTATAACCTCCTAACAGGCCTGCTGAGCTTAGGTGGGGGCCACCCCTACGACAGGAGCCTCTCATGGTGAAGGGCTTCACAGGGCCGAAGCCATGTCGTCGAGTCCTTTGGCCCCCTCCGTCCCCTGCGGCCTGTGAATTGCCCCAAGCTTGTGGTTGGGGAGCCCGAGGTCTGGGATGGAAGGTGCCTTGTTGCAGCAGACGCGCGCGCGCTCCGTCCCCTACCTTTCGATCGGGTGGCAGCGGAGGCTGGCGCCTAGCTCGAAGTAGGCGCGCACTCCGTCCCCTAGCCCTCAACCGGGTGGCAGCGGAGGCTGGCGTCAAAGTCGAAGCCAAGGCGCGCGCGCTCCGTCCCCTACCCTTCGAACGGGTGGCAGCGGAGGCTGGCGCCTAGTCGAAGTAGACGCGCGCGCGCTCCGTCCCCTACCTTTCGAACGGGTGGCAGCGGAGGCTGGCGCCTAAGTCGAAGCCGAGGCGCGCACGCTCCGTCCCCTACCATTCGAACGGGTGGCAGCGGAGGCTGGCGCCTAAGTCGAAGCCGAGGCACGCGCGCTCCGTCCCCTACCGTTCGAACGGGTGGCAGCGGAGGCTGGCGCCTAGTCGAAGTAGACGCGCGCGCACTCCGTCACCTACCCTTCGAACGGGTGGCAGCGGAGGCTGGCGCCTAGTTGAAGGAGACGCCCGCGCGCTCCGTTTCCTACCCTTCGAACGGGTGGCAGCGGAGGCTGGCGCCTAGTCGAAGCCGAGGCGTGCGCGCTCCGTCCCCTACCCTTCGAACGGGTGGCAGCGGAGGCTGGCGCCTAGTCGAAGTAGACGCGCGCGCTCCGTCCCCTACCCTTCGAACGGGTGGCAGCGGAGGCTGGCGCCTAGGTCGAAGCCGAGGCGCGCGCGCGCTCCGTCCCCTACCCTTCGAACGGGTGGCAGCGGAGGCTGGCGCCTAGCTCGAAGTAGACGCGCGCGCGCGCTCCGGTCCCGCGCTAAGATTGGAGCTTGGCGCCGAAATTGTTGCGCTTCGGAGCTGCTGTGACCCTGCAGTCTGGTAGTGCGCTTTTAATGGCGGCTGGAATCACGCCGACGCCTGGCCTTGCAGAAGTCAGGCTGTCGCGTCGTGCAGTCTGCTATTCTGGAGGTGGGACACGTGGCGACTCACGACTGGTGCGTCGTGGGATGTGAGCAGTTGCGTGACCGCGGCCGTTCGCCTCTTCCCAGGGAAGTGGGACGCGTGTTGAAGGCGTGTAGGCGTTGTGTGCTGCCTGGTCACCTACCAGGCACATACCTCTAGGCCCCGGCGGTTCTTCTTTCCAAATTTTGGGCAGCCGAATCGCTGCGAGTTTGATCTGTCTGTGCCTCGAGCCATATGAGAGGCGAGCGGCCTTTATAAGGTGCTAGTGTTGAGGTGGAGGCACCCTTTCTTCCTTTGCTTTTTGATCTGGCGCTTTGCTTCCGCGCGTGCTAATTGTAACGCCCGTTGCTCCTTTCCCTGCTTCTTCCTCCCTGGCCGCGAAGAGCGATGGCTAGCCATGACAACGCCACCTACCATCCCCGCGATGGTTCCTTGCCTAGCCAGGGCGAGGTGTCCCCTGCTTCCAGGAAGTACGAGCTGGTGCCGCGGGGGAGCTCGCGCGCCAACAAGTGGTGGGATGCCATGGAGCACTCGGGAGGCTGCTGTTCCCGTGTGCTGGGGAAGAGCCGCATGACCGAGGGGACGCTGCAGCGACTCGTGGATGAGGGGAAGATCGTGGATCGCGATGGTGCTTGCCTACCCCATCGGGACGAGACGGAGCCGAAGCTTCGGGCAATGGAGGCGATTGTTTTTGTCGCGTTCTTCGACGCTGGCCTTCGAATGCCCTCCACGTTGTTTGTGGGCGAAGTCCTGCGGGCCTACAAGTTGGAGCTAGCCCAATTGACACCTCATGCAATACTCCGCCTTGCTGTCTTCACGTGGGCGATGCGGACAGAGGGGTGGCGTCCCAGCGTGAGCTTATTCGCCACACTGCACGACGCATGCTGTCGGCCGAGAAAAGTTGACGGGGCGGAGTCCAACTTCGGCGGTGTGGACTTCGTGCTCCGGGCGTCGTGCGCGACGTTGTAAGTGGTTGACCATCAAGTTTTGATGAATTTGTGTTCCAGTTGCATCAGTTGATGCCCTCAATGATCACTTGCATCGTCGCAAAAAGGCTTGGGCATAGGCTTTTCAGACAACCACTGTGAGCTTAGAGACTTCTTTGCCAATTTGGTTGCTGCAGTATGTTGGAGGTGAGTATACCAAGGGTCTCAATGGATGTTATGTACAACAATTAACCATTATTCTACTCAGATTCAAATGTGTTTATATAGATTACATGTAAGCTTTATACATTCTAGCACGGTTCCCTTTCAGTGACATTGTAATTGGTCCCTGCCAGTATGTATTGTGTATAAATTGGAGAGGAGTTTGTGGCAGACATAACTTGATTGGGAACTTCATAAATTTCTGTGATGCACTTAGTTCGCGGGTAAACGGGTATGCCCGCGGGCGACGGTATGGGCGGCAAGGAAGAATGTCGGGGTCCCCGCACTCTTCGACGTCGACGGCACCCTCACTGCACCCCGCAAGGTTCGCGGCTGCGGTTGTGTGAATAATGAAATGTCCTATCCACTTCTCTTCCCTTGAGTAGGCGGTGACGCGGGAGAACTCGAGTTCATGAAGCAGCTGCGCGAGGTGAGAATGGCATATCTTCTTGACTTCTTCTTGTTGTTCTCTTCCTTTTTCATAGGATTCTAAAGGGAAATCACAACCTGGTTCTGATTTTCTGGTTATTTGGGAGCAGCATGTGACTATGGGCGTGGTGGGGGATCCGATTTGGTCAAGATTTTTGAGCAGCTGAGCCAATCAGGTCTGGAACCTATATGCTCAGTTCTGCACATATGAGAGTTGCCTTCGTTATGAACCCTGTAAATAACTGGTTTGATATTTCTTTCACAGTTATCACTGATTATAGTTATGTCTTCTCTGAAAATGGCCTGGTTGCGCACAGGATCGGCAAGCTCATTGGAACTCAAGTAAGTCTCTAGGCCCCCTATGAATACTGTTTTAACATGTCTGCATTGGATAGTGTCTGAAATTAGGATATTATCAGGATCATTTGGGGATTATCAAGTTTCTGGGAAATATTAGTAAAGATATCGCTTTTCATTTGTCAAGTGTCTGAACGAGCTAACATTGGCCAGACAAAGCAAATTCTAATCCTTCGTTGTTCCTGGTTGCCTATTAGAACGACAAGCTTGAAGCTTTTGTATGCGCTTTGAACATACTAGAACCTGATGTTTTGCACACTGCAGAGTTTGAAATCATTTCTTGGAGATGATAAGCTTAAGGTGAGCCTATCTGTGGTTACATTCTTGTACTATTTTTACTGATAAAATTTTGAGGCCTTTCTAATGATGATATGTGTTCTTTTCAGAAAATTATTAACTTCATTACATTGCTGACCTATATATCTCTATTAAAAGGTCGGTAAAGAACCCTGTCCAAGAATTCCCATTGGCACTACCTCTGTACTGACCAAGTAATTGTTTGCTCAGGGGTACATTCATATAATTCCAAAGTGGAATGCTTAATGTGTCGCCTATAGGGAGAAACTGTAGTCAAGAAGAACGTGATGAGTTTGAAAAGTATGATAAGGTACAAATTATCTTCTAAAAGGCAGTAACGATTTCTAATTAGAAGGAGAAGGTTATCATTTTAATGCCATGAAACTGAAATGACTAATTTTCTACAGGTACATAACATTCAGCCTAAAATGGTGTCAGTGCTTCGTGAAAAGTTTGCACACTTGAACTTGACATTTTCTATTGGAGGGCAGATTAGTTTTGATGTAAGTTTCAGACTTGTACATATTTGCTGGAAATATTATGTTCATGCTACTTACTACCGCGTCATTGAAAATTCAGGTATTCCCGCAAGGCTGGGACAAGACCTACTGCTTGAGATATCTTGAGGAATTCCAAGAGATCCATTTCTTTGGGGACAAAACCTATAAGGTGATATGCCCAGTTTAGTAGCCTAAAATAGTCATGGAGATGGGTCAATACTGAGTAACTTATTATAGATGTCGCACATCTACACTCAGTATTCTTCAAACTTTTATGCACGTATCTAAACCTGCTGGCCAACCATGTCTTGCATGGTACTGCATTTAACTCATATCAACTCTGTAATATTTTTGTGAACTGATTTGCATGTTCAATTCTTTTGCAGTCATGAGATTGGTAGCACTTGGTTCAATATTTGAACATGCTAATTCTCACATAATTGTGTCGGTTCCAGACTTCTATCAAAAGAATTCTTGGATGCATGAATTGATCACTGGAGTTTTAATAAATGTACTATTGATGAGTATCCAAGCACATGTTTGTGGACATTGGGTGTTTAAGTGTCTAGAATATGGGAAAAAGTGCTCATGAGTTAAATCCTTACCGATGTACATTATTTTTTTGCATTTTGATCTGGCAGATATTTTACTTTATTGGATTTGGAATGTTCTGTCTTGAATCACTGCTAAGCATAGATGTCATTCAGGTGGGTGTTGTTCCCCTCTTGTTTTCTGGATGGTTGGATCTCCAACCTTTTCTATTTGAAAACTTTAACCTGCATATGGCCTATTACATATTAACTGTTTTATTTCTCTTCCAATCATGACTATGGGTTTACTGCTTGACTAATAGCCAAAAGTCAAAGGAATATTTTGTTTTTCTTTCCATTACCAATTTATGACTATGGACCGCTGACCACGTTGTTACGGATGAGTAGCTTCATATATGAGACGTGAATCTTAATGAATCTGATTGTTCGTTTTATTTTTTATAAATTTTTATCTTGTTTTATATTTTACCGTAGCGTTAGCACGGTCACACTACTAGTTAATGAAATAACTAAATTGATGCCGGTGTTTTCGGAGAAAATAGTACGTCGGTGTCGGTGTGTTTAGCATTTTTTAAAAAAAAAGAAATAAAAGGATATGTCACATACGCGTGGAATGGTACACAGTGCACTCATACTTTAGTTGATCATCATATAACATGGGTAAGATAATGCCAACCGTGTTGCAGGTGCTTGTATAATATAGGCTAATGATGGGCCCGACTATACCATAGTCATCTAATTTTTTTTCAAAATCACAGTCCATGTTTTTTGCCGTTAAATTAATATCTTATGGCTCAAATCCTCCCCTTTCTCACCTTCATAACTCACCTACACAACCTCCCACCCAACCCACTCAATCCAACCACCGCTGCCCTAGCCCCCTTGTCGCCTTTCGCCACCTTGTCAGCGTCGTCTTTGATGCTGGCGATGCCCATCGGTGAGCTTCTCCCACCCCGCCTCCTCCTCCTGTCGCTTTGCCCTCTCGTCCTTCGCCCCATCTCCCATTCCTGCTGCCGCTATTGCCTCTCTTCTTCCTCTTCCGCGAGATCTCGCCACCACCTCCTCCCTTCCTCATCTCCAACGGCTACCACCGTCAGATCCACCACTACCTCCATCCGCCTCCTAACCACTCCGATCGCTGTCACCCCTTGCAGATCACCCTCCTCCTCACCTGCATCCAGTGGTGCCATCGCCGTCTCGATGCACCACCACTGCCGACGTCCACTACCGGTCCACCATCATCCTGGCGTCCCTCTAAGCAGAGGGGCATTGGTGAATTTAAAATCTAACTTGGGTGAACCTTAACTCTAATCCACTGGCCGTCGCCACACCGTCGTCGGGCGTCGGAGAGGAGAAAGACGACCTCGCCTAAGCGTGAATCTCCACATTGATCCGAAGGTGCAAAAAGCAACTTTGATTTTATAAAATTTTAGGTGCATGTGAAATAGCAAATCCGGCTAATAATAGTCTCTTTGTTTTTGCGGTACGTTAGCAGCCAGTAGTTGCTTCACGTCGCTTGTGGTGGCGCCGGGTTGTTTAGGGTTTTAGCTTCTCTGTTTTTTTCTCTGTTCATATCTTCGTGTACTAGCACTCGTTTGATTTCAGACTTTCATTATATGGAGCAGGGGTTCTGCTTCTGCCTCCGGCTGGGAAAAGCTCGAAACGTTTGAGATCAAATCTCTTCTAAAGGTTTACATTTTTTTTCCTCGCGTAAAAAAGATGTATACTTTTGTCATCACCACAGAAGAGCTTTCTTCGAAGCCCAATAGACCAACATTCTCCTCGCTCAGTCAGAGCGCCCTAGTATCCCAACCTTGTACATTAAAATCCTTCATCAGCGTAGCCCAACATTTCGACCCTTTTCCTGCCTGGTCCAACATGTTGGCCTTTTTCCTTTCCCTTCACCTTTCGGCCCTGACCAGGACCCAAGATGCAGCCATGATGCTCGTGTGGTGCGCGGCTAGATTATGCTGGCCTGGTAATGTCCTATAGTGTAAGACGCTCTAGCCGTTGTAGACTTGTAGCCGCTGACAAGCCGGGCCATTGGATTTTGCTAAACAAAATCGTATGTTGATGGAGTGTTGACCCCGCCATAGGTTTGAGGTGAGGGGCTGTTCTTTTTTGTTTTGACTGGTAGAGAAGCTGCAGTGTTCTTTTGGTTGATGATTTATAATTTTTACTGATTAAGTCGAATCGGGGCTAGTTGATGCAATCCGAAGCATGAAAACGACATACGTACAAACGATTGTCGACTATTTGATGCGTGTAGTATGTATAAACTTAAAAGCATACATGCAGCCGAACATAGTGCAGCGGTGAAATTCTATCGAGAACAGCAGGAGCATACATATTTCACATGTTCGAATCCCAGATGGAGCAACACCAATACGAGAAGCTATGGCTTCAATAGTAGGACGAAGAACATCAGTGGATGGAACAGCCCATAGATCGCAAGCCTTCTTAGTTGCCTTAGCCAGAGTAGGATCATCAAGGGTATATAGAACCAGTGCTCCTTTTGCTGCTTCCTCTACTATCCCAATGAGTCTATGCACGTCATCAATGTAAAGCAAATTTGCGGTCGACGACTACGAGGCAGTGCTCGAGCTGCCCGAGCGCGGCGTTCATCGAGTGTTCCACTGTGCACCCTGTACTGTTCGACACCATGTAGATCAACCTCCACGCCGCCTCCCTCCCGACCCCAACCACCTCATCATCCTCAACGTCCTCCTCCACCGCCAACGTCTTCGCCACGGCCTTCTCCTCTGATGACGGCGGTGACTTGGTCGGCTCCACCCGTCCACTGAGAGCCCCTCGTGCCTCCTAATAGTCGGTCACTCGAGGTGCTGCTCGGATCGGAGCACGCGTGCGCGAGACCACTAGCTCAGCTACGAGCTCGCGCGCTGAGCGGGGGAGCGCGTGGGTGAGCAGGGCAGAGCCACACCCCGAGCAAGGTAAGTTTTAGCCTGGGGTGTGAAAAAAATATCTAGTGTATAGTCTAGATAAATTCAATCCAGTCTAAGTAACATTTTCATGGTCTAGCCTAGATAGCCTAGGTCATTCTACCACTGAGTCCGAGATGTAACCAAATCTTGGCTTCGTCACTAAGGTGAGAAGACCGCGGCCGCCGCGGTGTCCTTGGACGGTCCGGGCCAGTGTCTTCTCGTTCTGGTTTCGAGCGTGAACTCGAAGGTAGAGTGGCGCCAGGGAGGCATGAGGCGGTGAAGGGAGAGAGGCGGCAGCGCCTGTACGGTATGGCGGTTGGGGAGAGGATGGGGAAAGCGGGGCGAACAGAGGCTGTGTCAGTCGACCGAACGCTGAAGCGGTTTTTACTAGCTGATGCCAACAGCCGGGCCGTTCGACCGTGCTTCAGGCTTCTCCGTATATAAGCCGAAGCCAGAAGCCGGTCAAAAAAAGCCGTGCCGAACAGGCCGTCGAGTAGTTCTGGATCCGCTGCCGCGCCTCAATCCCGCTGGATAATTGCGCTTCAAAAACCAAACCCAGCATTTGCCCCGACGGTTTCTGCCTTTCTGCTTTCTGGGCGTGCTGTTAAAACAAACAGTCAACTGGTATATGAAGGGCTTCGGAGGTCCACAAAAATGCAACTCCTGCTCCATTTTGCTTGGATAAGTACATTCTCTCTCTCTCTCGAATATGCATGACTGCAGCCTGAGACTCTCAGCAGCAATAATGCAGCGCTGGATCGAGAGCATATTCCAAATTGAGAACGAAGTGATCAGTTCCTATTTCGAGTTTCCAGCACATGAATGCACTAGTTGATCCAATTTAAGCTGAAGATGGTGGCATGCACGCGACTTGCGTAATTAGAAGATGGAAGCTTCCCCACTGTATGCATGATGCGAACATATAGCCGGCAACAGAATGCCAATATACAAGTACCTCGTAGCGAACTACCAGTTGGTACCAGGGTTTAATCTTTCGGGGGCATTTTTTTTTCGTCCACAGGCGAAACCAACGAAATAGCGAAATTTCGTTTATTTCGTCCAAATTTCGGACGAAAAAATTCAAATTTTTGACGAAATTTAACCAAAATTTGAATAAAATTTGACCAAATTTTAAATAGTACCAAATTCGGCCGAATTTTAACCGAATAGTAGGTATTTCGCTGGGGGACGAAAGGGGCGAAATTTCGTCCGAAATACGAAATTTCGGACGAAATTGAGAACCCTGGTTGGTACACAGTGCAACTTATTCTCGACCATTTTTTTTGCATTCGTAGAGCACTCAGATCTAGTCCCATGCAGCCATCCTTCAAGGCGGTGCATGTTCCATGCATCGCTGGCTTTCCTATTCTTTTTCAGGGAAGAAGTGAGGAGTGTGGTTTTGCAGAATTAGAAAGTGGAGGAGGCATGGAGAACATTCAGTCGGCCACATGCGTCGCTCTCTACTCGTTCAGTCAGAAGGAGCACATATGTGCAGTTTTGTTTGAACATTTGAGCTCAATGGCATTAGCCATTACACGCCACAGTGGCAATGTCCAAGCTTCCTGCAATTTTTTCATCCGCAGTTGAGAAGACCCGGTGAAACGATCGAGATGTCACTTGCCACGTGTCCACGTACGGAGTAACGAATGCACGGTTATGCTACTTGCAATTCCACCCATGTTATGAGGCTAAACAGTAAGTAAACCTTTCGTTGGCAGAAGCTTCGGAGTGAACACTGAAGACATGTGGTTAACTAAACCGGACTTCGTCAGTTCGTCCGTCAGGAGTTCAGAATAACAGAAGGAAATCATTTTGACTCGCGGCAGTGAGACCTAATTAATACC
Source organism: Dendrocalamus latiflorus (assembly GCA_017311315.1). Taxonomy (NCBI): domain Eukaryota; kingdom Viridiplantae; phylum Streptophyta; class Magnoliopsida; order Poales; family Poaceae; genus Dendrocalamus; species Dendrocalamus latiflorus. The sequence continues at coordinate 3,326,240 of CM029643.1, read as the reverse complement.
GGAATTATTGTCCAGACTCCGGAATGTGCACAACCTCCGATAAAGATGCTAAATAAACTTAGGCCCCGTTTGGCACAGCTCCACCACCGGCTCCTAGAGCTGTTTGGAGCCGTTTTGTGCCAAACGGGGTAAAACAAAATAGCTCCACCCAATGAATCCCTTAAAACGTGCTGAGACAAAAGATATGTACGAGATGGAGCTGAAAAAAGTAGCTCCACCCGGCTCCATCCACAGGCCCGCATGCCACTGCCCTTGTACTTTCGTGAATTTACGCGATCTGCCACCGGTTTTAACGGGTCATTCCTATACAAATTTACAGGGGTATATTGGACAATTGACATCTCTCAACCATGCATGATAAAACAGGTGGAGCTGTTTTGCCAAACAGTCTACCAAAACAGCTCCAGCTCCACCGGTGGAGCTGTTCGTGGAGCTGAAGTAAAAAAAAAAATTCCACTTGTGAAGTGGAGCCGTGCCAAACGGGGCCTTACACTTGCAAAACAAAAACTTATCCATCCACGCTGTCTGCAAACATCTGAGCTCAGAAAACCACTCGTCCCAGTCAGATGTCCACATGCTGCGTCCTTATAAACCTGGTTTAATTTCCTCTGGTAAAGCACAAAGTCAGAGCTCAGATGCATGTTCCCTGCATCTCGACCTGGCGTCAGAGAAGAGAACATGCCCTGCCTGATTAAGAAATGCAGGCAAAACCGGCCATTCTTCCGAGCCCTCTGACTTCCGGAAGTATAAATAGACGTGCAAAGGAGCGTCTCCAACTCACTACCGCAGCTTCCACTACTTCCAGTGTAGTCCTACCACACTCTCGGAGAGCTAGCGAAAGTAAGCTTATCGTCTACAGAACGATGGCTAGGGTTGCGATTTTGATCTCGTGCATGCTGCTCCTGGCCGCGACATGCCAGGGGCTCGAGGTCGGGTACTACAACCGCAGGTGCCCCAAGGCGGAGTACATCGTCAGAGACGTCGTCGGAGCGGCCATCCGCCAGAACCCCGGCATCGGCGCCGGCATCATCCGCATGGCTTTCCACGACTGCTTCGTCCAGGTACGCACTTACGATCTGTTCATAGCAATGTATCAAATGATCTGTGCATGCATGCATGATCGAAGCACATCGTTCTTGGAATTAATGGGCTTGTACCTGCAGGGATGTGATGCGTCCGTCCTGCTCGACCCGACCCCGGCGAACCCGCAGCCGGAGAAGCTCGGCCCGCCAAACTTCCCGAGCCTGCGCGGCTTCGAGGTGATCGACGAGGCCAAGGAAGCGCTCGAGAAGGCCTGCCCCGGCGTCGTCTCCTGCGCCGACATCATCGCCTTCGCCGCCCGCGACTCCGCCTTCTTCCTCAGCAACTACAGGGTCAAATACTTGATCCCGGCCGGCCGCTTCGATGGCCGCGTGTCCCTCGCCAGCGAGACGCTCGATTTCCTTCCCCCGCCATTCTTCAACCTCTCGCAGCTCATCGACAGCTTCAATGTCAAGGGGCTCAGCGTCGACGACCTCGTCATCCTCTCCGGCGCGCACACCGTCGGCCAGTCCCACTGCTCGTCCTTCTCCGACCGCCTCTCCCCGCCCTCCGACATGAACCCCGCCCTCGCCACCCTGCTGAGTACAGAGTGCCCGGCGAACCCCAACTTCAACAACGACCCCACGGTCCCGCAGGACATCGTGACGCCCGTCAATCTGGACAACCAGTACTACAAGAACGTGCTCAAACACAACGTGCTGTTCGACTCCGACGCGACGCTGCTGACGTCGCGGGCGACGTCGAGGAAGGTCGTGGAGAACGCGTTCATCCCCGGGAAGTGGGAGAGAAAGTTCGCCAGGTCGATGGTGAAGATGGCCGGCATCGAGGTCAAGACCACCGCCAACGGCGAGATCAGGAAGAAGTGCAGGGTCGTCAACTAAGACAGTCCGATCGCGATCAAAATTCTCGGACGCACGCGTTCGATCGACCCGTTTCACGACCGACAATGCAAGTTGCCATTTGCAGTTAACCAGCCGTTCAAACTGTGTTTTTGGGTTTAGGTATCCGTTCATGTTACAGCATCTTATCGATTCTCTTACATTTGTTTCTTTAGAAGCATGTTGCTTCATTCTTTCGTTGCTTTTGTCTCATCGGATTGTTGCGTTGCAAATGACAGAATAATACCCGGTACTAGAGATGATTAATAAAGTTCACCTATTTGCCTGACATATGTTTCTCAGAATGTTAATCTAGTGTGATGGGTGGATTCTTCGTGCTATGTACTGATATTCATATCGAAAATCTGCCAATTTAATTGGCTAGTAGCAATGACATATACAGTGTACGCCGGAGGAACAACACAATGTAAAACGACTCTCATCCTCACTCGGCCACTTCATCTAAATGAGTAGCACATGTTTATATATTTTTTTTTTGAGAGGTAGAATTTGGTATCTGGTTCGATTGATACGACAAATCCAATGACGAATTACATGATGGACCATGGCATATCGGTGCCTAGAATCACCGGTTAGTCCACGCAGAAAGAAAGAAAGAAAGAAAGAAAGAAAGAGAAAGACGTCGCCCACCAGGGTAGGCGGCCCAATGCCGATCACCAGCCGAGACATATGCCTCAAAGACTTCCAGCGCAAACAGCATACAAGAGTAGTTCGCCATCCAGTTTGTGGCCTCGTTCACGGCTACACGCCCGCAGGCGGCCCATGTCATATGGTCCGAGGCCCGCGCAGCCGAGCTGATCAGGTCTTAGCCTTGTGGCCCATTCTGTCCACACCGCAGCCCACATCCTCTGCTTCAGTGCTAAATCAGTCGAAAGGGAGAGACTATCATAGCTACTCGCCAATGCTGGCACCCTCCTCCAGGAGATATGTTAAAACTTAATATGGAATAAATCTATTTTACTTTTAAACCATTGTGATAGTATAAGTTTCAATTTTAAACTACAAACCAAACATTCAACAATCCTTAACTATCAATACCACTTAAATTACCCCTATAGTGGTCATTTCACCCGGTTTTCATCCGTTTTTGCCACATGGGCTGGTTTTTAATGAGATGACAGCCCAGTCAGCAATTCGATAATAAAATAGGAAGGGCCCACCTATCAAGCTCCATAATATCATCCTCTCTCCACCCACCCCTTCTCACCCCACCAACGAGTCGGTCGACCTTTAATCCCCACCTTCAAGCTACTCGTGTATGCCCACGGCTGCCCCACACAAGCTCCTCACTGACGCCCACAACTAGAGGGCATGGAGGTTGTCGGAATTGAGAGGCAACAAGGATGCCAGGCGTGGAGGGGATGCGCTTGCCAGCGTTGAACTCCGTCGGCTATTTGACGTCCTCATCGTCGAGAAGGGCCGCCTGGTGCTCACCGACGATAGCACAGTGGTGTGGCGATGGAACAATGGTGGTGAGGCATATATCTGGGAATGGACGGAGACTCCATTTTTTGTGGTTGCCCAAAGCGTAAGTGGTCCTGGGAAGCCAACGCCGATGGTGGCCATGGCTTGGTGACGGAGCTCGGCTGCTGCGAACTCTAGTAGCAGTCAGGTTGCACCGTGCCAACCAGTACGTCAGATTTGAGGAAGGAAAGAGAGCGAAGTGAGAGGAAGCATGTCCGGGCGATGATTCGATTGAACAGAGGAGGTGGCACCAGCAAGGTTTGGCTCAGCCCTTGCCGGTGCCAGACTTGGAGAAGAGGAGAGGGAGTGTGAGAGCAAACAGAGAAAGAGAGAATGAGTGAGCAAGGAGGAAGAAGAAAGGAATGAGAGGATGACATGTGGGTCCCAATTTTTTTGTTTTATTTGCTAGTTAGTTGCCATGTCATGCAAAATAGACTTACGTGTGCAAAACTACTAACACATAGGCACCACATCATGTCAAAACCTGGTGGAATGGCTACCAAGGGGTTAATTTAAGTGGTATTAATAGTTGAGGGTTGTTGGATATCCAATTTGTAGTTTAAGGTCCCGTTTGGCACAGCTCCACCACCAGCTCCTTGGAGCTGTTTGGAGCTGTTTTGTGCCAAACGGGGTAAAACAAAATAGCTCCACCCAAGGAGTTCCTTAAAACCTGCTGAGACAAAAGTAGCTCCACCCAAGGAGCTGAAAAAAGTAGCTTCACCCGGTTCCACTTATGAAGTCAAAAAAAACAGCTCCACTTGTGAAGTGAAGCCGTGCCAAACGGAGCCTAAGATTAAAACTTAAACTATCGAAGAGTTTCAGATGTAAAATAAACTTATTGCACTTAATATCGATGGCTCCTTTTATGAAAGCTTTGGAAATGGTGGCTGGGGTGCTGTGGTAGGAGATCAGGAAAGCAATCCGCTGATAATGGGTGCAGGAAGACTGAAAAATCTGCAGGACGCATTCCGGGTTGAGGCAATGGCATGTGCCGAGGCTCTAAGTCCCTGTTCAAAATAGTTTTTACTGATAGCTTTTAACTGTGACTATTAACTAAAATATGTACTGTAAAGGATGTTATCTTTTGGTTGAGACATTCAATTAAAAGAAAATATAGAAAAAGAGAAAAAATAAAAAGGTTATATCTCCACGAGCATACAAAGGGAAAAAAGGAAAAAAAAGGCTAAGTTGGCTTCGTGTTAAGAAACTAACGTGTTTAAAACGACTTCCGGTTTTTGGAAGCTAGAACCTATGAACCAAAAGCTTTTTGAACGAGACGTAAAAATAGCTAGTCCACTGGGGAATGGGATGTATTTGTAATGAAAACTGATGATAAAAACCATTGACATGCCCAGAACGAGAAGAATGAGAACTATGGCATCAATGCTGTCATAATTAGAGAAGCTAGATGGATGCTATGGTTAAAATTTGATGTTTTTCATGTTCTTTTTCTGTTCTAAATGTTCTAATACTATCATGAACTTGCGAAGTTCGGCGCGGTTCGGAACCTGGACAGCCACTTATTAGTTTGGCTGGAGGGATTCCCTGAGTTTGTATCGAATTTGGTGTCTAGCGATTTGGCTAGACCATCAGATTAATGGAATGTTTGATCTTTTCCACTTATAAAAAGAAATGTGCCTCAATGTATGCATGCATCCTACTGTACGCCGCGAGCTGAACATGCCACCGGACGTTGTCACGTTGGCCGCCACGGCCACGAGCTCACCGTAAGCACATTGCACCTCGCCTGTCGCTGGGAGGAACCATCGTCTCTCTGCCGGTCGGTAACCCCTACTTGCCGGCGCGATTACCGTAAGGGCCGCGCCCTCTGATTGACTGGCATTGATGATCTCTGCTACTGCATGGTGAAGATAGCTAGCAGCTTTAGTTTCTGGCTTCTGACTTATTTTTACTATTTACAAATTTCGTCTTTTGAATTTTTTTTTCACTTTTTAGCTTTTTTGCCGGTTCTTTTTTCCGTATTCGTTTGCATTGTGCGAGATGAGCTAACATATTTTTTCTATTTTTTATTTTTTAAAATTTAATTACGCCAAATTAGCCACTTTCAGCTACAGTAAAATTTCAGCTCGCTACAGTGCATTTTCAGCCATAAACTATAGCTTTTCAGCTCAACTGAACAGCGGGCAAACTGACCATTCTCCTCTTCTTTAATTGGTTCATCCTTTTGGACCTAACTTCTTAGAGCAACTCTAGCAGGGCCCCTACTTGAGTCCTCATCCTACTTTTGAGGGCCGAGGGGTAAAAAACTCACTCCAGCAGGGCCCCTACTTGAGCCCTCAAAAGTAGGGGGCCCTCAAATCTCCCCCTCGAGCCCTCATTCCTGGGGGTATGGAGGAAGCCCCTACTTTTGAGGGCTCAAGTAGGGGCCCTGCTGGAGTGAGTTTTTTGCCCCTCGGCCCTCAAAAGTAGGATGGGGATGAGGGTGGGTTCTATGTGTCATCCCCTCTAAGAATGAATTTAAGGGTCATGTTTTGAGGGCTCCTGCTGGAGTGTAGCCCAAAAAAGCAGAGCTCTCAAAAGTAAGGAGAGCCCTCAAATAAAAAGTAGAGACCTTGTTTTGAGGGCTACTGCTGGAGTTGCTCTTAGGGACGTACTTACTCCTATGACATATTTATCTGAGTGAAGTGAACTGTCAGAATGAGTTAGCCTGAGCAAACGCGTAAGGGGAGAATGTCTCACAGAAACGAATTTTCAGCTCGCCAGCGTATACCAACTGGTCGTTCGTTCTGTCATTCCATATTTCTCCAGGTATCTTGCCATGTTCTTCGTACATCACGGCGCCGTCGCCGCGCCATCGGCCCTCCGTTCCGTATAGACTCCTGCAGGAAATTTCGTAGTTCATATCTACAGCTCTGCTAGTGATTGTGTAGTCGTGCAGACGTGAAACTGGCCAGCCTGCCCAGTGACCGGCTGGCCAATTAATTAGTGCACTCACATAGTTTTTTTTTTGAACGAACTCACACAGTTGGAACTCCTACTTAAACACATGATTTAGGTGCCGCTTGGTTAGGCTGAATTAAGTTGACTTATGACTGAAATTGCACTATAGTTGACTAAAATTACAATGTAACTGATGGTGGCTTATTTGGTTTAAATCTAAAAAATTTTAAAATAAAAAATAGGCTAATCCATCACAAACAATAATGCAAATGAATGCGAAAAAAGAACCGTCAAAAAGCTCAAAAAATCAAAAAGTCAGAAAAGACAAATTTTAGGAATAATAAAAAGTAAACCAGAAACCAAAAGTTTTAACCAAAATGAGCGGGACCTTATTTTTCCAGAGTCTAGAGAATCTTCATCTTCCATCAAGTATTCAAACCATCGATATAATCATTTGACTCTCGCACCAAAGATAAACTTATGACTTATCTATGTTTGCTACCCTCCTTGGAACATTTCTGTACTCTGAATTCTGATATACTAATCCATTTGAACCAATTTGACGCTTGGCGTCACACGGTTTAACAGAACAGACAGGTAGCACAAGTCAACCGCTGATGAGTTGTCCGTCCATGTTCCTGGTTGACATTGCGTTACAACATGCACTTCAAAAAAAAAAATGCACCGATCCAACAGCTCCTGGTCCATTCCTCGAACCACCGCACGGCGCTGATCTATAAATAGACGTGCGAGACGGCGACCGCTCTTCACTTCTCGCTGCCACCTTTCTCTTGCAGTATCACACAATAGCAGCAACAGGAAGCGCGCGCACAGTAGCTAAAGCCTAGCTTACTCGAGCAAATTAAGTCTGCAAAGATGGCAAAACTTGCCGTTTTGATCTTGTTTGCGTTGCTCGGTGCCGTGACTGCTCAATACGGTTATCCCAGCCCAAGCCCGAGCCCTCAGGGTTCTCCTCCTAGCTCGACACCGAGCCCGCCAAGCCCGAGTCCACCCAGCCCAACACCTCCATCCCCAGGCCCAGGGCTCAGAGTCGGCTTCTACGAGCAGTCGTGCCCGCGTGCGGAAGAGATCGTCAGGGAGGTCGTAAGGAACGCCACGTCCAAGAACCCCGGCATCGGCGCAGGGATCGTCCGCATGCTCTTCCACGACTGCTTCGTCGAGGTATAGCAATTGTTTCTCATTCACTGGAGCTTCGTACGATCAATGCTGCGATTATTGCTCACTCGCGTGTATACACGTGCAATGTGTTCTTGCAGGGTTGCGATGCGTCCGTCCTCCTCGATCCGACCGTGGCCAACCAGCAGCCGGAGAAGCTCAGCCCGCCCAACTTCCCCAGCCTGCGCGGCTTCGAGGTGATCGACGAGGCCAAGGCGGCGCTCGAGAAGGTCTGCCCTGGCAAGGTCTCCTGCGCCGACACCATCGCCTTCGCCGCCCGCGACGCCTCCTTCTTCCTCAGCGACGCCAGCATCGACTTCAGGATGCCGGCGGGCCGCCGCGACGGGAGTGTTTCCCTCGCCAGCGCGGCCCTCGACTTCCTGCCCCCGCCGTCCTTCAACCTCTCCCAGCTCATCGACAACTTCAGGGTCAAGGGGCTCGACGTCAACGACCTCGTCGTCCTCTCCGGCTCGCACACCATCGGTCGGTCGCACTGCTCGTCCTTCTCGGACCGGCTGTCCTCGCCGAGCTCCGACATGAACTCCGCGCTGGCCGCCTCGCTGCGGAGTCAGTGCGCGACCAGCCCGAACTCTACCGTCGACCCCACGGTGATGCAGGACGTCGTGACTCCGGACAAGATGGACAGACAGTACTACCGGAACGTGCTCGACCACAAGGTGCTGTTCGACTCGGATGCTTCGCTCCTGACCTCGTTCCAGACGAAGCTGATGGTGGTCTTGAATGCTGCCGTCCCCGGGCTGTGGGAGCAGAGGTTCGAGGCGGCAATGGTGAAGATGGCGAGCATCGAGGTGAAGACCGGCGCCAACGGCGAGATCAGGAGGAACTGCCGGGTCGTCAACTAGTTTGTATGCATGGAGTATTGAGCGACAAGATGGATGATCGCACGCATGCATGCGAATAAGCTGGTGTTTCCCTGTTTTATTTGATTTCCCATTGTTTTTTCTTTTTGGCGAGGAGTTTTAATTGTTGATTCTTTTGTTGCATTTGTAAGCTGTAATGCCATAGTGTGTCTATGTGTTTACCATCATGCAAACCTCATAGTTCCTGTTATTTTCTATAGGTATTGATAAATATCATCCGAATGTTTTCTTTCTAACTATTATCCAGATTTGTGACCGTTGGATTAGAGATCCAAGGGCTACAAATTCTCCCCACCCCTTCCAAAAAAAATTCACCCCCCTCCAAAAAAAAATCTCCCCCTAAAAAAAAGAGACCATTGGATCTCTAATCCAACAGTCCAAAATTTGAATAATTGTTGGGAATAAAACATCCGGGTGATACCTATACACACCCTGTATACACACCCATTTCCTATTATCGAAATAGGCTCTGAAAATTGATTCCTCTGGACGCAAATGACGAACCAAACCGTACACATTCTTCCAACCACCGTACGTATGTTCATTCCTCGGACTATAAATAGACGTGCAAGTGTGCAACCCAGCAGCTCTCCAGCACACCACTTCCTTCTCGCATGCAGTTGCTATTGATTACGACGACCTAGCTTGTTCGATCAAATTAAGATGACTTGTAAGCTTGCCGTTCTGTCCTTACTTGCGTTGATCGGTTCTGTGGCATGCCAAGGAGGCTGCTACGGTTATTACCCCAGCCCGAGCCCGAGCCGTCCGGCCTCACCGTCGGCTACTACGACTATACGTGCCATCACGCCGTAGAAATCGTGAGAGGTGTGGTGAAGAAGGCAGTGGAACAGAACCCTGGCATTGGAGCAGGGCTCATTCGCATGCTCTTCCACGACTGCTTCGTCCAGGTATATGCCTTTGTCAGTAGACCGGCCTCTTTGTAACGTATATAAGTCGTTGTTACTGTACATCTTGCACGCATGGGTCGGGTTCGCTATATATGCACGCACATATTGGTTGCTGTGTGCTTGCGTGGAACGCGAGCTGGTTTAGGGGTGTGACGCCTCCGTTCTCCTCGACGCGACCGCGGCCAACTCGCAGCCGGAGAAGCTGGCCGCGCCCAACTTCCCCAGCCTGCGCGGCTTCGAGGTGATCGACGCAGTCAAGGCGGCCCTCGAGGCTGCCTGCCCCGGCAACGTCTCATGCGCAGACATTGTCGCCTTTGCCGCGCGCGACGCCACTTTCTTCCTCAGCGACAAAAGGGTCGACTTCAAGATGCCGGCGGTCCGCCGCGACGGGCTCGTGTCCCTCGGCAGCGAGGTCCTCCAGTTCTTGCCCCCGCCGTCGTTCAACCTCACCGAGCTCATCGACAGCTTCGCCGTCAAGGGCTTGACGTGAACGATCTTGTCGTCCTCTCCGGGGCGCACACCGTCGGCCGGTCCCACTGCTCGTCGTTCACGGATCGTCTGACCTCATCGGACTCCGACATGAACCCCGCACTCGCCGCCTCGCTGAGGCGGAAGTGTCCAGCCAACCCGACGCCGAGCAACGACCCCACCGTCGTGCAAGACGTCGTCACTCCGAGCACTTTGGACAGCCAGTACTACAGGAACGTGCTCAACCACAGCGTGCTGTTCACGTCGGACGCGTCGCTTCTGACGTCGGTCCAGACGAAGGTGGCGGTGCTGACGAACGCGTTTGCCCCCGGGCTGTGGGAGGAGCGGTTCAAGGCGGCGATGGTGAAGATGGCTGCCGTGGGGATTAAGACCGGCGCGGATGGTGAGATCAGGAGGAACTGCCGGGTTGTCAACTAGTTCGATTAGCAAGATGAGTAATTTCCCTCATGCATGGTCGCATATCTGGTGCTTTGTGTATTACGTATTTTGCGTGTTTCCACTCGGTTCTTGAAACATCGTACATTAGTGAAGTGTTCTTTTGTTAATTACACGCATATGTGCACTGTAATTTTACTCCACTCATAAGTGCTGGCATGTGGCCTTTTTTAAAAAGATTTTCCGGTTTATATTAATAACACAATGTAATACATGACTATCCAACATTTACATTGAAAACCCTAAGTGAACAATATGTTACTGTTAAGTCTTTGGGTTGACAAGCGTGTTGTACTTTTTATCTTTCTCACAAGGGTGCGGCTCTGGTGCTGTGCCCCCTGCACGCGCTAAGTGCGGGGGTGCGCCCAGGAGCCGCCACGTGTCCCCAAAAACTCAAAAAACCTCCGAAAAATTCTAAAAAAATACTTTAAAAAACCGAAAAATTGTAAAAGTACTTTTTGTAAAAATACTTTTATTAAAAAGTATTTTTAAGTACTTAAAAAAATACTTTTTAATAAAAGTATAAATCAAGAAAAATTTTTAAGTACTTACAAAAAAATACTTTTTATTTGTAAGAAAATACTTTTTACAAATTTTCGGATTTTCAAAGTATTTTTTAGAATTTTTCAGAAGTTTTTTGAGTTTTTGGGGACACGTGGCGGCTCCTGGGCGCACCCCCGCACTTAGCGCGTGCAGGGGGCACAGCACCAGAGCCGCACCCTTCTCACAAAGACTCCGAATCTTACAACGGTGACATAATTATTGGTAAAAACGAAAGGTAGTTGTGAAGGATCCCAATGGATTTGTAGGACATGCACATTGTTTGCGGTGTTGTTCTGCAGAAGAAAAGCAGAGGGGATTTTATAATCAACTTGATCTAGTGTCTGTCTTTGATAGTAGATGTTAGGAAACTTGGACTCTATCCAAGAGTCCTGATCTAATTGGGCACCCCACCGTAGACTATAAATAGAGAGCCATACCCCCCTCATTATGTACGCATGAAAGAAAAGCAATAAAGAAAGACCGGGAGTTCTCTCTATCTCTCTGTGTGTTCAATCTATTCTCTCTGTGATTCTGTGATTGATTCGTTCTTGTTCTAAGCAGAGGAATCGTTCGGACTGGTCGCCAGCGACGGTTTCTCAACACGTTATCAGCACGACTTCGCTCCGGTGAACGAGGTAATCATCGAAGCACAGATTGATTTTCTAGATCGCTTTTGAATCTGTATTTTCTTTTCGCGTTTTAGATTGAAATTCTACGGTGCAAATCCGCCCTAATCTACCGCGAGCAGACTTGAAGTCGCCGGCACAATGCCGATCGGTAGATTGTGAAACGGGGTAGATGTTGATTGCACTGTAGAACGATGCAAATCCGCCCTAATCTACCGCGAGCAGATCTGAAATCGCCGGCACAATGTCGATCGGTAGATTGCGAAAAAAAAGGAGGGTAGATGTTGATTGCATCCTAGATTGAAAAACGAAAGCAGAAATTTTGCATGTTTTTTTTTTGCTCGATCCCGCATGATCACTGCATCAAATTTATGCATCTATTCTTTTGTTGTTGTTGGTTGGCCTCTGCACGAAAAAATTACACACAACACAAAAAAAAAATGGGGCGATGGCCAGAAGCCATCACCGGCCCATCCCTGGCATGAAGCCACCATGGCCGGCCCCTGCTGCTTGGCCTTACCGCGCCTGCACGCGCGCCGCCACCGGCCGCCACACACATCTCCCGAAGTCGGCCGACGCACCGGCCGGCAGCCGGCCTCTACCGCGCTCGGCTGACCGCCCCCGAACAGGCCATGCCGGCCATCTTGGCCTGCAGAAGCCGTACAAAACGCGCCGCACCGCGTCGTCGCTGCCCGGAGTAGCCGCGCCTGCATGCGTCGGCGCCGCCGTGGCTGGCCCCGCCAGTGCCGCCTGAGGTGCGCCGCCCGCAGCTGCCACACGCTCCTCGCCTGGCTCCGGCCACCACCTCTCGGACATCCGCCGCACGACCCCGCCGCCCCGCATGGCGCTCGGCCCCGCCGCCCCGCATGGCGCCCGGTCCCGCCGCCTCGGCTTCCCCGCCGCCCCGCATGGCGCTCGGCCCCCGCCGCCCCGCATGGCGCCCGGCCCCGCCGCCTCGGCTTCCCCGCCACCCCGCATGGCGCTCGGCCCCGTCGCCCGCATGCGACCGCCGGCCGCAATCTCCCCGCGCGCCGCCCGTGCCGCCGCTCCCCGCGCCACCGCGCCCGCAGCGCCTGCTCGGTCTCCCGAGCCGCCGGCCTTCTCCACCCGGCCCCCCCTCTGCATGGCCCGCGACTTGGCGCCGCCGCCCCCTCGGTCTCGGCCGCACCCGCCGCCGCGCCTTCTCCCGTGAGCCGCTTGCAGTCGGCATCTCCCCTAGCGTCGCCTGGGCCGGATGGCCTTAGCCGCCGCCACCGTCGATTGGGGGTAGGGAAACCCTACCCCCCATGCCTTATCTCGGGTGGGCCGCGGGCCATATGGGCCGACTGGACCGGGGGAGAAAGTGGAAAAGAATGGGCCGACTGGGGGGGGGGGGAAGTGATGGGCCGACCGAAAAAAAAATGGACCAGGGGAAGAAAGAGGCCCGGCCGGGAGTAGGGCGGAATTTTGCAGAAAACCCCTCGGTAAATCAGAAAATTGCGCGAATTTTTCTCCGAACTGAAAATTTGCGTAGAAACCCCCAGAAATTGCAGAATTTGCTGAAATTTCATATTTTAGCATAAAAGGGCCTCAGGAATCCGAATTTTGCATTATTTTTAGCATTTGAAGCTTATTTATTTATGCCATTATTATTCTCTGTATTTTCTGTATTTATTTACTGTTTTGGTTAATTGTAATTGTTTTAATTGCTTTTAATCACTGAAATTAGCAGTAAAATTATAGAGAATGCATAGAAAATTCTGAAACATTGCGAGAACCTTTTGTACCATTTATTTACCTGCAGTGAATTATTCCGTGCATGTCTACCAGCAGTAGACTTATATACATTTAGATGACTAGCATAATGAACTGGAAGTTCGAGGAGCTGGCCCAGCATGGCCAAAACTATCTGACGTAGGCATCCGATGTCGAGATTGTGCTTGGAGCCAGGAAGCTCCGCGTGACTATTAGGATTAGCGGACTGAATGACGCCAACCCATGCCTAAAGAGAATGATCAGGCACTTCATTTTCTCAGGCACCACTTCTGCCTCACTCTCAAGAATGAGTATATGGCAGAGAAGAGCGCGCTAGCACTCTAGACCGCACTCAAGAAGCAGGTTTGAGAGGCTAAAGTACACCATTCTTCCTCGAGAAGAGTAGGAGTGGATCAGACTAAGGTTTGCCGACTTTAAGACGGTCAGGGAAAACAATTCTGCGTTGCACAGGATTTGTACCCGAAAACAGAAAATCAAGAAAATCCTTCCACCCTAATGCAGTACAATCCGCACGCAACTATCGTCAAGATGGCTACGAGGAATACGCCGAATTGATTGATATGATGCAAGTTGCGGAGGCTCAGGACGAAGTTCTCCGTAAGAACTAAGTCACTCAGCTATCTGGGAGCTCCACTGGCCATGAAGCCAACGCTGGAAGCCACAAGGTGCGAAAGCACTTGATGAAGAAGGGGGAGGAAGGGTAAGACCGCAGCCCAGTAAGGCAAATCAGATGCTCCACGTGAGAATAAGGCTAGCAAGCCAAAACGGATGGCAAAGGGCACATGAAGCCCACTCTGCATCGGTTGAGGGGGAGCATTCTGAGCAGTTGCCTGCGTTGATGGTGTTTGAGACCATTATGACAGCAGCACCCCTCTCGACCTAGAAGCAGCCACCGTCATGATTTCTCTTGAAGAGAATGTCACCCCGAGAAAAAGCAGAAGAAGTCTGGTGCACTGAATGCATTTCGACTTTAATTGTCATTTATTTTGTGTGGAAGAATATGTTAGAATTTGCATGGATGGTACTTAAGAATTGTTGTTTTCTCGTGATGGTTGGATGATTTTGGAATAATTCATTCATTTATTCAGTTTATGATGGCATGATATGTTCTGATATTGGTGTATTTATTTATGTGTTAATTGCCTTCTCATGCATATTAATAAAATACCCTATATTAGAACGCGTGTAGCGCCCTATGGAGGGAGTGTGCTTAGCCAGCAGCGGCACAACGCATATCATCTTAAGAGAGAATAAGTATTTTCAGTCGATTCGCAAGAGCACTGGCAGCCTTACGACAATCGCCAGAAGCGATTCATGTATAATTGGTTCAGGAAGAGCCACAATGGGCACAACTTTGGTCATTGAAGAAGCCTTATTGTACCCAGAATCGACTTGAACTCTCCTAAGTTTTAAAAATATTTGCGCCAACAGTTTCCACATTGAGACTAAAGAAGAGTACGGTAAGGAATACCTACTCATTACGAAGCGCGAAGAGAATGGCAAAATAATATTAGAAAACTTCCTTCACTAGAAACTGGGCTATATTATACCAACATTAAGGCGCCTGAAGCGTACACTGTCCTGAAGACGGTATTTAGAAGCTCTGAACTATTCTGTCTCTGACATGACAGATTAGGCCACCCAGGTCTTAGGATGATGAGAAACATAATAAATAACTCGCATGGGCATAATATTAATGTGAAGAATTTCCCGAATCATGAAGATTTTGTGTGCCCTGCATGTGCCACCGGGAAACTAATTACTAGACCCTCCACTCTGAAAGTGAAGGATGAAGTCCCTGCATACCTGGAACGCATCCAGGGGAACATTTGCGGTCCTACTTAGCCCATCTCAGGGCCATTTAAGTATTTTATGATGCTCATTAACGCTTCTTCCAAGTGGTCATATGTGGGTTTGTTGTCCACAAGAAACCACGCCTTTGCAAAATTGATCTCGCAGATCATTTGTATTAGAAATGTGTTTCTGATCAAGTCCACCAGAATAGACAACGCCGGAGAATTTATTTCGAAGTCATTTGATGATTGTTGCATGGCGATGGGAAATTGCAATTGAGCATTCGGTACCGTATGTCCATACCCAGAATGGTTTGGCAGAGGCTTTAATTAAGAGAATTAAATTTATTGCCCGACCCCTCTTGCATAATTGTAATTTGCCAGCTACATGTCGGGGACCCGCAGTCCTACATGCAGCGAATCTCATCAACCTTAGACCTTCGGCCTACAACATCCATTCACCTATGCAACTAGCGCAAGGGCTACCACCGAAAATTTCCCAACATTAGGGGGAGGAAATCAACCCCTTGATGAAGAATGTCGGGAAATTACGTGGCAAGCCTGGGGAATCTATGCAGATGACCCGCGCACTAGAGAAGTCCAGAAGACAATAGAAGTCCAGAAGACAAGAGAAGTCCAGAAGACAATTGATTTGCGAGCATTGGCAAATCAGCTGCCTGATCACTTTAGTGATTTGAAGAGCGTGACTAAGTCGCATGTGCCTGTACGCACTGCACCGGAGAGGGTTGAAATACCAAAGAAACAGAAGGTATCCCTAATCTCGTCCAGAGGCCTCGAAAAATAAAAAAGAGGACGAGAACTCCGGTTCCTCGAATCCTTAGTAACCGGGGACGCCTGGTGAAAAAGGATAAGAGAGATTTATCACAGCCGATCATTGAAGTCCCCCAGATTGAGAAGGGGAGCCAGTTGAGACCTGGCACAAGTATGACACCTCCCGAAAAGGGCATACTGGATCCGAATATCCATGGAAGAAGAAATAGGCATGGATGTGTGCGCACACATCGGAGCCGAAAAACTAAAGGGACTTGCCACCGCAATTGAAAGAAGCGATGGGCAAGGTGAAGCTCCAGAAGAAGCAATCGCTCCAGAAGTAGCAACTCATGAAGAAATAGCTATAAATTATGTGCACACGGGAGAGTCCCTGAATAGGACAACAGCTAATATCGATAACTACTTCACCAAGAAAAGTGCCACAATCATCGATCTTGATCCTGATCCTGCATCGCTCGTTGAATGTAAGAAAAGATCAGATTGGAAGAAGGCATTAGCAACTGAATTGCTATCTCTGAATAAAAGAGAGGTGTTTGGGCCCGTATGCCGCACGCCTCCCCATGTGCACCCCGTAGGGCACAAGTGGGTATTTGTTCGAAAGAGAAATGAAAGAAATGAAGTAGTGAGATACAAAGCAAGGTTAGTAGCCCAAGGTTTCACTCAACATCCTGAAGTTGATTATGAAGAAACCTACTCCCCAGTCATGAGTGGAATTACCTTTAGATACTTGATCTCAATGGCAGTGAACTTGAATTTGGAAGTGAAATTGATGGATGTTGTGACTGCATACCTTTACGGTAACTTGGATTCGGAGATTTACATGAAAGTCCCTGAAGGAATTCTTCTCCCGAACCAAGACAGAGCAAATAGAAATCTGTACAGTGTGAAACTCAGAAAGTCACTGTATGGACTGAAACAATCTGGAAGAATGTGGTACAATCGCTTGAGCGACTTTCTCTGCAAGAAAGGCTACACGAACAATGAAGACTGTCCTTGTGTATTTATACGGCGATCCCAGAATGGATTCTGTATAATCTCTGTGTATGTAGATGATCTGAATATCATCGGGACAGCCGAAGACATAAAAGAAGCAAGCTCCTACTTGGAGTCAGAATTTGAAATGAAAGATTTGGGCAAGACCAAGTTTTGCTTAGGCTTGCAGCTTGAGCATGTCCTCGAAGGAGTCTTGGTACATCAGTCAACCTACACCCAGAAGGTGCTTGAGAGGTTTGGCTTCGAGAAGGCATTTCCCTCGAAAGTACCGATGATCGGTAGGTCTTTACAGCAAGAGAAAGATCCTTTCCGACCTAGGGAAGAGGGGGAGGAAGTCCTGGGACCGGAATTCCCATACTTGAGTGCAGTGGGAGCACTCATGTATTTAGCAAACTGCACTAGACCGGACATTGCATTTGCCGTGAACCTATTAGCAAGGTACAGTGCAGAGCCCACCAAAAGGCATTGGCAGGGCATAAAGGACATTTTTCGATACCTCCAAGGTAGCAAGGACCTCGGATTGTTTTACAGAAAGAATCAAGATCTGAACTTGATTGGCTATGCAGATGCTGGGTATCTGTCAGACCCACATACCGCTAAGTCACAAACAGGCTATGTATTTCTGTGTGGTGGAACTGCAATTTCATGGAAATCGTCTAAGCAAAGCCTGGTAGCTACTTCGACGAACCACTCAGAAATTATAGCACTGTATGAAGCCGCACGAGAGTGCGCTTGGCTCCGCCGAATGGTTCACCACATCCAGCAGTCATGTGGGATGAACATTGTGTAAACCCCCACAATTATCTATGAAGATAATGCCGCTTGCGTTGCACAAGTGCAAATGGGCTATGTGAAGAGTCATCTCACAAAGCATATCAACCCCAAGTTCTTCTATGCACATGAATTGCAAAGAATGGACGAGATTAAAGTACTGCATACTAAGTCATGTGAAAATCTCGCAGATTTATTCACTAAGTCACTCCCCGCATCTAGCTTTGAAAGGTGCGTGCGTGGAATTGGAATGATGAGACTTAGAGAAGTGCAGAATTCAGGGGGAGAATTCTCACAAGCCCGCTAATAAATCTTGATCATGAAGATTAAGTACCCAAAAATAAAGTCTTGCAGACTAAATGAATTTGGGTGAATTGTACTCTTTTTCCCTTGACGAGTTTTCCATGAAGTTTCTCGACCAAGGTTTTTAATGAGGCAATTCGTGCATCGCAGCATCACATGCATCATGTACTCTTTCTCCAAATTTTTCCCACTGGGTTTTTATGGAGTTTTGACGAGGCATGAGCATGTTGGGTGAGTGCCCAAGGGGGAGTGTTAGGAAACTTGGACTCTATCCAAGAGTCCTGATCTAATTGGGCACCCCACCGTAGACTATAAATAGAGAGCCATACCCCCCTCATTATGTACGCATGAAAGAAAAGCAATAAAGAAAGACCGGGAGTTCTCTCTATCTCTCTGTGTGTTCAATCTATTCTCTCTGTGATTCTGTGATTGATTCGTTCTTGTTCTAAGCAGAGGAATCGTTCGGACTGGTCGCCAGCGACGGTTTCTCAACAGTAGAGACGTTGTCTTGATGAGTGAGCCTAGTAAAACCTATCGTCGATAAAAAAAAATCAACAAAAAACTCATAAACGACAGACGCATGATAAAACACAATTAAAAAAAGACATAAATTATTTCTTATAAACAATACATCTCCACCACCCACTCGGCACGGGGTCAGGGGGAATGAGGCTTCCCTGTCCTCCTCTTGTGTTCTCATCCGTGTCCTCTCAATCAAATAGCTGGAGAACAGCCACGTGACAAAAATAACAGTTCACATAAATTTTCTTCTCACTCTTATGATCTTATTTTGATATTTTTTATTACTGTTAATAAGTTTTATTTATATCTTTTAAAATAATAATTAATTACTATTTTAAAAGATATAAATAAAACTTATTAATAGTAATGAAAAACATCAAAACAAGATCATAAGAGTGAGAAGAAAAATCATATGAGCTGTTTTGTTTGTCATGTTGCCGTTTTCTAACCGTTTGATTAAGAGGATACGGATGGAAACACAAGAGGGGGACAGAAAAGCCCATTCATCCGGGGGAGTGCCAGATACGAGGGGATACAGGGATGGCACCCGAGGCTAGGATTCAAAAAAAAATATACGGAAACATAAAAGCCAGAGGGCCCCAGCCTCCAGCCCATGGCCGCTCAATCCTCGTTTTGGCCCTGCGCCTCTCACACGAGGCCGCGAACCTTAGGCCACGCGACCACGCTCCTGCAGGGCCAGTGCCACCCGCTTTCTTATGCGGCCGCCGTTCAACTTCTCATCGCCTCTCTTCCCATTTGCTGCCCGCGGTCGAAATCCAACTTGCAGCCCGCTGCCCCAACCGTCGAGCGCAGCCCGCCAAGGCCCAGCTTGCTAGCGCTCGGCCTGGCTGCCGCCTGCCTGACGCGCCGCACAGCCGTCGTGCCGTCCCACCACCGTACGTGCGCGTTCCACACGGGACGAAGCAAGAATGGACATTCTCGCACGCAGGACATGGCCCATGTTTTTGCCTCCGTGGGTGGGCTAGTTCCCGGATGTGGCTCGGCCGCTTGGTGTGCACAGGCCCACCCAATCCACCAAAAAAAAGAACCGAGGCAAAGGTGCGAATGTGCCATCCACATGACATGTATTCTGTGGCTGAATTCGCAGGCTTCTGCTGCTACAAATTCAAGGGTGAGCGAGAGATAGTGAACACCCAAAAGATCCCAATTCTTTTGAGCTCTTCCAGGATTTTTGGTTAAGATGGATTCTTAAGGTCATGAGCTAACTCTGGTTCCAGTTCTAAATCTTTTGAAACTATGGATCAAAAGTTTTATAAATTTTCTGATTTAAAATAGTGTTGTTATTGCATTGTTCACCGGCTGAAATCATTGTAGCACCGAGAGTTTTTGAAATTTTGGATTCTTAATTTTCATAGTTTCTTATAGTTATTAGGGTGAAAAATTAAAGAAAATTTGAAGGCATCATTCAAGCTACTATACCGCGCTGTAACTAGAGAGAGAGAGAGAGAGCGAATATCTTGGTTCGACTTACAAGTTCAAGTGGACGCGCGAATTTGTTAGTGTCGAGGCAAAATGTTTCTTTTGGATTTGACAGCAATACTCTTTTGGATATGTGATTGTGTGTCGACTAGTACTGCATTTTTATTGCAAATTGAATAGCAAGAGGCATTGCTGCATTTCTTCAAGATGGGCAATGTATGCCAGACAACAATAGCAAACAAAAAAGGAATCAACAAACAACGCCTCTTCCCTGCAAGAAAGCAACATAAGGGAAGAGCCGCCAGACACCACTACAGATGGGACGTACGTAACGAACAGCATTAAAATCCCTCACAGGCGATCGGAAATTAATGGGATTATAATGAAACCAAAGCGTTTAAAAACAAAAACCCACGTCTGGCTTGCTACTTTGCTCCAGAAGCTAGCTTCGTAGCTTGCTAGTTGACGATCCGGCAGCTCTTCCTGATCTCACCGAGGTTGCCGCTCTTCACGCCGATGCTGGCCATCTTCACCATCGCCTTGGCGAACTTCTTCTCCCACGACGCGGCGAACCTCGCGCTGGCGCGCACCATCCTCCCCGTCTCCGGCGACGACAGCAGCGTGGCGTCCGACGTGAACAGCACCCTGTGCGCGAGCACGTTCTTGTAGTATTGGTTGTCCAGCACGTTCGGGGTGGCCACGTCCTCGTCCACCGTCGGGTCGTTGGCGCTGGTGGGGCTGGCCGGGCACCTCCTCCTCAGGAAGTTCGCCAGCGGCACGCTGATGTCGGACGGGGAGGCGAGGCGTTCCGGGACGAAGGACGAGCAGTGGGACCGGCCGATGGAGTGCGCGCCGGAGAGCACGACCAGGTCCTCGGCGCCGAGCCCCTTGGCGGCGAAGCTGGAGATGAGGCTGGTCAGGTTGGAGGACGGCCCCAGCAGGACGGTGGTGTCGCTGGCGAGGGACTTGCGCCCGTCGAGCCGGCCGGCCGGCATCCGGAAGCTGACCCTGGAGTTGCTGAGGAGGTAGGACGCGTCGCGCCCGGCGAAGGCGATGATGTCGGCGCAGGAGACGACGCCCGGGCAGGCCTTCTCGACAGCTCCCTTGGCCGCGTCGATCACCTCGTAGCCGCGCAGGCTGGGGTTATTCGGCGCCCCCAGCTTCTCCGGCTGCGGGTTCGCCGGCGTAGGGTCGAGCAGGACGGAAGCATCACAACCCTGCGTGCACACACATCATTACGTGCATGGTTAGTGACTTTGTTACGTAGTACAGGAATGCACGTGTCATGATCACTGGTCATAGTGTCTCGTGCGCGCATACCTCGACGAAGCAGTCGTGGAAGACCATACGGATGAGGCCGGCGCCAATGCCGGCGTTCTTGCGCACGGCCTTCCTCACCTCGGCCCTCACCAGGGCCTCGGCGTTCGGGCACGTCCTCCTGTAGTAGCCCACCTCGAGGCCGTGGCACGCCGCGGCTAAGAGCAAGGCGCATGAGACTAGAGTGGCAAGCTTAGCGGCCATGCCGATCTCTTCAGCAGCTGGACGTGCGTGTGACGGTCGGTCTAGGGAGAGACGAATCCTGAGAGGTGACTGCCAAGTGTCCACAAGTACGGATGGCTATTTATGGATGGGGAATCGATAGGCGTGCAAGTACAATATTTGGGCGGCTTAGGCATGGTAACATGCATTGATGCATGTCGTGTACTTTCATCATTGTTTACCAAATTAGCATTACTTTTTTAGGAACCGGCTCAGGGGCCGCAGGGGTGATATAATAATAATACTGTTTCTCAGCTTTATCAGGGCGGCTAGTGAGCAACACGACACGGCTAGCTGCGTGCTGATGCACATGTTGGCCCGAGTAAGCTCTCCATTTTTTAAGCTCTACTACTCATTTCCTCCCTCCTCTCGCAGTGCACGCTGAAATAGGAGCTGGTTGTGCTCCCTCGGGGAGGCGAATAAAGCGTGCACCTTTCTCTTTTTTGACGAAAAGGATTAGATAAGTATATCGAGTTGGATTGGACATGTGCGCGACGCACCAACCACGCGAGAGGGATGAGTGCCACTTGCCTCGAAGGCTGGAACCTGGAACCATGGCTGGAAAATCTGGATCCATTTTTTGCTCCGCACATCCGCGCGGGCCGAACTCGTTGCCGTGGTTCAGGCCTGCGCGTACGTCCGACGCTCGGTGGCCCAGGCAATCCGCCGCGACCAACCACTGACCTTGTCCGTGCCGAAACGCGGGTCCAGCCCAACACGAACGCGCGAGCGGCAAGCGCCGGCAAAGCGCGGCAGCACGTGAAATAAGGGCTTGTTTGGACGGCGCCTAGGGACACCACGCTCAGACTGTGGCCGCACCGAAAGTTCGGCGATCAAATTGTCCGCCAGAGATTTGGCGAGTTTTAGCGTCAGAAATGACTTGCGTGGTGTTGATAAGTTGCGGCGGCGCCATAACTCTGGGAACGAATCAAACGCCTGGACAAAAGTGCGGCGTCGGAGGTGTGGCAGGCTTTGGCGCTGTTGGGTAATGAACTAAACACGCCCTAAGTCCATGAACTGTCACAGTATCAAATTGCGAGTATGATGAGTTGCCTTGATCAGGATGGAATTGACAGCCGTCGGGGTATGCCTAGTACTGCATGCGCTGTTGCCGTTGTCTTCCTCGTATACAAACCGTCTTACCTTGTATACTTCGCATTTGGCAGCCTGCGAGGTGTTACCTCATGCAAACCCTATAGCAATAAATTTATAAATGCTATTAAGTCTTCTTCTCCTAAAAAAACTAGTCCAATAAATAAAATCTTTCTTGTATTTATAAGTTATATTTTTTTTTCTTTCCACAACTTATTCCCAAACACCGGGGAGCACGACCCAAGTCCTCAACGCCGAGCCCCTTGCGGCGAAGCTGCCGATGAGCTGTGTAATGTTAAAGAACGACGGGGGGAGGAACAGGACCGTGTCGGAGGCGTAGGAGCGCCGGCCGTCAAGGCGGCCCGCAGGCATGTTGAAGTCGATCCGGGAGTGGCTGAGGAGGCCACGATGTCGTCGCAGGAGACCGTGCCGAGGCAGGCCTCCTCGACGGCGACCTTGGCCGCATAGATCACCTCGAATCCGCTCAGGCTGTGTTGTTGTTCGGCAGCCCACGCCTCTCCGGCTGCGGGTTCTCCGGCGTCGGGTCGAGCAGCACGGAAGCGTCACAACCCTACCCACGCAAGACGCAACGTACTAGCAGATTAGCAATGCAAACGTGATGCACGTGAAGGGATACGGGTATGCTACGCTAGCGCAAATTTAAAAAATTCTACCCGCAAACCAAGATCACTGTAGTTATAGATCACGGAATTACCACTAGACGCGCAGGTGCGGAATTGATGCAGCACGTCGGGGCAGAGTAGTCGTACTACGTCGATGCAGCACGTCGGGGCAGAGTAGTCGTACTACTTCCTCGTCCTCGTCGCGGCGTCCAACGTACAGCTCCTCTTGCGGTTCGTCCAAACGCTACAGATGCAGCGCCGCCAAAAAGTATCCACACGTACGGGAGGAAGCGACGCACGCCGGATTACTAGATCCGGGTGAGCGCCCAGGGCGTGGGAGGGGTGGCGGCCAGGGTTTGAGGAGGTCACGAAAAACTCCTTCTCTCTTGTGCGCCCTTGCCCTCCTTTTATAGACGTCCTCACAATGGGCTTCTATGAATGGAGGCCCATTAGGACTCAATACCCAGTCCAACCCGGATCCAATCCGAATTAGGCTTCAGCCCTTAAGTGTGTGACCCTATAGGTTCACGTATGTTTAGACATGACACGAGTTTACCTACTCGGTCAATAGTTGGTAGCGGCCTCTAGAAAGACGTGCCAACTCCTAAACATACACAAAGATCATATCGGACGAACCATCACAACTTTATGTACATGCCAATCCCTTTGCCTCACGATATTTGGTCGAGCTCCAAGCTGACCACTCTTTCTCGATCCTGTGATCCGGAATCCCTTACTAGGTTAACTCTTAACCTTAAGTAGCATGGCCATGCATTTCTGGATCCGATCACTCGAGGGGCCCAGAGATATCTCTCTCAGGTAGAGAGGGGAAAATCCCATCTCGACTGACCATGCCTCGTAGCATGCTTCATGACAAACCCGAAAACTACCTTTATAACTACCCAGTTACGGAGTAGCGTTTGATAGCCCCTAAGTAGGTCGATTCACATATCAAGTACATGCGACAATCTCAGGTCTAAGGACAAGGCGTACACATTGTGTAGATAGAGAACCATAAGTATAATTGTTATGTCTCATGTTGGGTCGGTCCAACCCCATGTTCTAAACATGTGTCCACATTATTGGTTTGACATCTCCATGTCTATGACCTGTGAAACATGGTCATCAACCGATACATGTGCTAATCCATTATTCACGTGTGTCCTCACATGAACTCCGACTAGGGACAACTTTAGAATAACCATATAAGTAAAGAGTTTCACAAACAAGTCACATACTTGTTAATCAACACAAAGGCAATATTCAAGGAACATTTATTAAATCATGGATACAACGAAATATCATCATCTCTATGATTGCCTCTAGGGCATATTTCCAACAGCACGTGTGTATGTGTTGAGTCGTGTGTGGATACGTACCTCGACGAAGCAGTCGTGGAAGAGGAGGCGGATGAGCCCGGCGTCGTGCTTACGGCCTTCCTCACCTCGACCTTCACGATGGCCTCCGCCCTGGGGCACGTCTTCTTGTAGTAGCCGACCTAGGGCGGCTAGGGCATGGCACGCCGCGGCTAAGAGCAGCGCGCACGAGATCAGGATCGCGAGCTTGAAATTGGTGTCCATGCCTGTCCCTAAGCAGTTGTTCGTGTATTGCGTCGTGAGCTATTGTTAACGAGGAAGGCCACTCTTTTATAGATGGAAGTTCGGATTGTAGATGCAGTCAGACTCCGACACAGCTCTTGTAACTATATCTGAATAATTTGCAGCAACTATGATCTAGACCAACGGTATAGATTTTTCTTTTCTTTTTCTCCAGTAACATGCAAAATTTTAGTCCTAAAAGTGATGACTTCCTTTCCTATTGTTCTAATAAATATAAGGGAGTGTCACCGATAGCCCTTGTGTTCGGCACTGTATCCCAGAAAGACACACTCAACAGACTGAGCGGTCAGTTTGGTGCGTTCTCGAGGGGCGAGGAGAACGTAGCAAACGCAGCCAAACAGATGAAGGGTAGAGTAGTCAGGAAGAAGACCACAGAGACGCTCAACAGGGATCGCACCCTGAAGAGCAGAAGAGGGCTGGATGTTGACGAGATAGGTGGCAGTGGAAACAGCCTCGGCCCAAAAGTGAGGTGGAATAGAGGCGGCGATCATCAGAGCACGAGCCGTCTCAAGGAGGTGACGATGCTTGCGCTCAGCGACACCATTCTGAGCATGAGCACCAGGACAAGAGAACTGAGCGAGAGTGCCCTGCTCAGCAAGGAAGCTGCGCAGGTAACGAGAGAGGTACTCGCCAGCAGAATCAGCACGAAAGACACGAATAGGAGTGGAGAACTGTGTGTGAATCATAGTGGCAAATTGTTTATAGATAGACAAGGCCTCACTACGAGAAGACATGAAATATATCCAAGTGTGGCGAGAGAAATCATCTATAAATATGATATAATATCGATGACCCCCTTTCGAAACGAAGGGAGCCGGACCCCAAACATCTGAATGAACAAGATCAAAAGGGCGTTGAGACACAGACTCCCTATGAGGATAAGGAAGCTGAATCTGTTTACCTAACTTACAGCCCTGACAATCTAAAGACACGTCTCCTGAGACAGACCCCAGAAGACCACGACGAACTAAGGACGACAGACGAGATCCACACAGATGACCAAGACGATGATGCCACTGCTGGAAAGAGCCGGTAGACGAAGTGGCAGAAGCAGAGAAACTGGCGACGATGGTGGCAGCGGAAGGAAGGTGAAGCCAGTCAAGCTCCCAAAGACGCTGTGAGTCACGGCGCCGAGGGCCAGAACCAACCAGAGCTCCCGTGTGGCGGTCCTGAACACAAAAAGAGTCAGAGTCGAGAATGACCCGATAACCAAGGTCAGTAATCTGCCCAGCAGAAAGAAGCTGCATGGTAAGGCGGGGAACATGAGCAACAGAAGAAACATGAAAGGATGAGTTGCTAAGAGATCCTCGACCAGAGACAGAAAGAGATGTACCATCAGCAGTAAGAACACTGACAGGAGAATCAAGAGGTGTAATAAAAGACAGAGTGGAAGGATCAGGAGTCATGTGAAAAGATGCTCCAGAATCAAGAATCCACGGGGAGGTACCTGACTGTGTAGGGGGTGGTTTCTCAGTGCCCGAAGAGTCAGTAGCAGAACCTGCAGAACCTGTCGAGGGAGAACCGGAAGCGACAAGTAGGCGTCGAAGTCTGGCTATCTCCTGCTCGGTGAGAGAAACTACTGAAGAAGTCGATGTAGAAGCACTAGTGCCAGTAGAAAAACGGCGTGAAAGATGCCGCTTCTTCTTATAGCACTGGGACTCAATGTGGCCAACCTTGTCGCAGTAGGGACAGTGAGGACGGCCACCTCCAGACGGAGGGCGGCCACCACCACCTGTGGCAGCCGCTTGAGGAGGCAGTGTAGCAGGCAGACGAGCGGCGAGCACAGAGGGGAGTGGCATCAGACCAGCACCACTCAGGCGAGTCTCCTCCTCGCGTATCTCGGTAAGAGCCTCCA
Source organism: Dendrocalamus latiflorus (assembly GCA_017311315.1). Taxonomy (NCBI): domain Eukaryota; kingdom Viridiplantae; phylum Streptophyta; class Magnoliopsida; order Poales; family Poaceae; genus Dendrocalamus; species Dendrocalamus latiflorus. Next base: position 3,299,780 of record CM029643.1, on the reverse strand, counting down.
GGAGAGTGACACGAGGGTGGCGTGCAAGGAGCTGGGCACGCCGTTGCTCGAACTCAGGATGAAGGCGAGTAAGGAACTCGTAGACCCGCTGAAACTCCAGGTCAGCACGTATATCCAGGCAGCACGGACAGGAACGACAGCCAGCAGTGCGGAGAGAGTCCAACTGACGCCAGACATCAGAGCTCTGGGCGTAAAAAGCGTCAACAGTAGCATCACCCTGCTGAAGAGAGTGCTCCTGGCGGACCACGGACAGGTACAGGGCATCACCAGAGGGCTCGTAGCGCTGACGAAGATGAGTCCACATCTGGAAAGCCGAAGGGAGTCCCACAACCTCAGAAGAGAACCGAGGCTGGACACTGGCGATGAAGACAGCAGCAGCCCGAGCGTCGTCATCGTACCACTGAGTGTAGGCGGTCAGACGATCCTTGTAGGAATCCAGAGCCTCCTGGTAGGCAGAGGCAACTTCATCATCAGCAAGGCGAGCGGCCTCAGCAGCAACCTTATCGGCTGTCGGGGGCAATGCAACAGGCGTAGGCTCCGCCGGAGGAATAGGGCAAGGCGGGCAGGTGACATCGCCAAAGAGGACGCCCCAGAGACGAAGACCACGCATGTGGATGCGCATGTGAGACACGAAGTCGGTGTAATTAACACCATCAAAGATCACCGGGCAACGAGGGAGGGAAACGGTGCCCATTGGTAGGCGGCGCTGGACGGCGCGGCGACCAAGGCAACGAAGTCTAACAGGCGGCGCTGGACGGCGCGGCGGTTAGAACGACGTTTTTTTTAAGAAGCTACTACTCAATCCAATCGGGCCAATCGGTAGGCACAGCAGGGGCGGGCGCCCGGAGGCTCGGCGACGGGAGGCGGCCGACGGTGGACGGTGGTGGCCGGGATCGGCGGCGGGAGGCGGCCGGATGGCGGCGCGCCTGGAGCGGTGGTGACCAAGCGACCGGATCGGGGTGGCGGCCGGGAGACGGCGCAGCCGGCGGCGGAGGCCGGCGGCCGGGCGGCGGCGGGCTCGGGTGGCCGGGCAGCGGCGCGCCTGGAGCGGCGGTGCGCGACCGAGAGCGGGCTCGGTTCAGGAGCAGACGACGCACGGTCGGGCGAGCGGGCTCGAGCAGCGCAGGCGGCGCAGCTTCGTCTGCGCCCTGCGGTCCCGCCTCGACGTCACGCTGCTGAAGGAGATGCGGGACGCCGGGGTCAAGCCCGATGACTTCACCTCCAGAGGCTGGCAGTCGACGAGGAGCACGAGTCAGCAGATCGGAATTGAGGGCGTCAGATCCAGAGGGCGGGCGGAGACCGGCGGCGGCAGATCCGGACTGCACCGCTGAGAAGAAGACGGGAAAGAGAAGCCGTCGGGGAAGAGAAGCCGGCGGCCGACGAGAAGCACGAGTCAGCGGCGGCGACAAGACAAGTGCGGATCTAACCCTAGGTATAACGAAATCCTAGGTTTGGCTCTGATACCATGTTATGAATAACACTTGTATTCAATATGAGTCCAATGGGCCGGTATATATACACAAAGTACAGGTGGTAAATATGTAAAGAACCCCTCATAACAATGGGGAATAACAAACTATACATATATCTTTAACAGTACGTACGGCGTCATTGATCAGCAAGATGTCGAACTGGCAACGACAGCCCAGTTATTGGCTCTCTGAAACCTTCGTTGTTTCGAAGGAAATCGCTCCAGATGGCCGAAAGAAATGGCCCGATTGCCTTCAGCAGCTACAACAGTCCAATTTTGCGACAATAAGTTCACGACGGCCAGTGCTGCATGCTGAGAAACATATCTGAAATTGCCTGCAAGAATGCATGATTTTGCAACGTTGGCACTTGGCAGGTATGAGGGGCCCATATGGGACCTCCAACGAGTTTTGAGATTCCAACAACATCAAACGGTTGTAGTACGAATGATCTAAAGATTATGATGTCTGAACTCTGAACTCCATACGACGAGACGCTTTGCCACCTTGCGTCTGCATTTTTGGAATCAGAAACACAAACGCAAGATCGGAAAACGCAGCATCAACAATTGTATTGCATGCAATGCATCCATTCCGAGTTTACGACAATTTGTCAATTTTATTGAAACCAAGTTTTCAGGCATGTTTAGAATATGTAATGGCATATAACCGCATTTGACCACATGAAGATACACTCTAAGCGACCTTTTCTCCTTAAATACACCCTTCGGAGCAAGATCAATATCATCAAATGACCACACTTTTATTCAGCTCGCTTCCAACTTTACATCTTCAAGGTAGAACCACCGACCTACAAGCAAGAAACCAATAAAACAGTAAATGATTCCACTTAGCTCTGCCTAACAAAATGGGACCGAAGGACTAAGTAGACCCACCTTTCAATTGTTGTTCCTAGTTCAAGCAAGCAAGAACTTCAAGGAGGGAAGCAACAAAATGCATCTGGACCTCCTCATCGATCGTCAAGAAGAGAGGCACATGTACAAACAGAGATTTGACGCCGTGCTGCTCTGCAAACCGAAGAGACTGGTAGTACACATAGTTGCATACAAATCGACCAGCATCATCTGAAGGCATCACATCATAGCCGATCTTTCGGAGTGACTTGGCTAATTCATTCACTGGCAGGGTAGTCTGGTTGATCATGAAAAATTTATAAAAATGTGATTAATCTCAAGATCAAGCATTCTTCCGATGCACAAACTCAAAAGCCCTAAAGATTGAACTTGTATTCATGTAATAGTGTGCATGTAAAATCTGTAGCTCCAGCAGGGATCGTTATTTGTTACAAGGAACAACATTTTGATTCATATGTAGAACACATCCAGACTGAACCTCCCTTTTCTTTCCTTTCGTTTGGTGAACACAAGTTGCTCTTTTTATGGTAGGGGCAAAAAGACAAGGACTGGAATACCATCTTTTCTATTCCACAGCTTGTAAGAAAATAGAGATCAGTTATTTAGTGTAGAAAAGATGGTTCCTTGCTGTAATAAGGTAATATCATAAAATTACCTCATTTTATCAATTCCTCACAGACTGATGCTTTGTGTTTGAAATAGAAGTAATAGAAAGGGAGGAATTCTTTGACGGTACTTCTACAACAGTACAACTCAACGAATTTTTTTGGCAGCTACAAGCCTACAACCAAACATATTTATCAACTAATTTGGTTCTAAAGTAATAGAAATGGAGGAATTCTTTGATGGTACTTCTACAACAGTACAACTCAACGAATTTTTTTGGCAGCTACAATCAAACATATTCATCAACTAATTTGGTTCTAATACGTTAAAGGTAAGTAAAGTGTTGATAAAGAGGATTCGTAGAAACATAATTAAATACAACAAGTAAAACATCAAATAAACTGCAACTGCAAATTATTTTTCGAGAACACACTAGGACTGCAGTTTCTAGCTATAGTTCAACAAGCACCAATCATATATAACATTTTGACTTTTACCTCTCTTGTCCGTGATATGCTTCCATCAGATGGCACAATAGGAACCCTCTGCATGGAAACAAAGAAGCTGATAAAATGCAATGACAAGATTTATTTGTAGGTGGAGATAAAAAAAGTATGCAATTGGACAACAACGCAACCTGAGGTTTCCATCCTAGCTCATCTGGACAACGGAAGGTGGCTTCATTGACAGCTTGATTCTCAAGTGCAAACCTTGTTGCACCACTATTGACCCCAAAGTGGATCTGAAAAATGTTCCATACAAAAATTGATTTGAGTGACATTGAAGACAAACTAGAACCTTTTCTTTTCTTTTCAGAGAGGAAAACATCACAATACACAAGATGGTGGTATGGCAACATGTAAATGAACAATATATGATCAAATAAAACTCAAGCATTGGTTTTCAATTCCTATTTCCAAAGCTTATGGTTTTTTCTCAAAATCTTGAATGCTGTAATTTGACCACATAATTACACCATCCACTAGGAGAGAAAAAGTTTTTTGTATTTCAATTTACAAGTGGAGCTTCACTGTAAGAAAACGGTATATCAACTAGCAATCACCACTGGCATCAGCTGCAGCCTGCATCCAAAAGTGGACCTCCAGCACTAGGTACTTACCCAGTTATATGCAATCCTACATTACTATCAGTGACAACAGCTGCAGAAGCCTAGGAAGTGATGGTTGCAAATGGTGGTTGTTCTGAACTGGGAGGTATCTTGAATAATCTAGGAGGACAAAATTTATACAAACTCATCCAAATGAATAAAATATATATTTCTACATCCATGAAATCTGACAGAATTCATAGTTCCAATTGAACTAAGAATTCATAGTTCCAATTGAACTAAGGTAGTTTTAATGTTAAAGTGTTAAACTCCTGGCTGAGAGAATAAGAAACTAACAATGCAGTGAATAATAGAATACAGACATTTCAGCTAAAAGTTAGAGGTATGTTGCTTCATGTAGCATGATCCTTGAAACACATTATCAAATCAAGAATTAGATGAGCACTAACCCAAATTACTTGCCCCTGAGCTGATGACCCATTCTCTCTGTCTGCAATGGCAGATTCTAAAACTTTATATAGTGTGCCAAGTGCTCCCTGCCCTGCAGTTTCGAGAACTGTGCAGCTTCCAAGTACAAGATTTTTTGGCAACCCTCTATTTTCCATAAATGATCTAAGATTGCTCACAATTTTCTCAGTTGGGTTCTCAGCAACCCCATGAAACTTCTTAAATCCAGTAACGTGGACAGTCACAACTGAAGGTCCTTCCGATCCCATTTACCCTTATCAGAAACACCAAACAACAAGGACTCTTTACTCCAAAAACCTGAATTGAACAAAGATCACAAATGGATAAATATTAGCAAGGCACACAATTTACCAGACACAAAGCAATGTGTCAATACCATCAATATGAACTTATCAATTCCTAAGACATGAAGCAGAATCTATTGCAGACAGTTCCAACTATCCCCTAGGAAAGCTACTCATGCATACAACATGCAAGGAAGTTAAAATGTTCGCAACATGGCAACACAATGCAGTATTGCAGTAACAGTAAAAAATATAGGTACTCTTGAGTTAATCAACGAGTGAATCTAAACAAGAACCAGATATTCTTTTTATCAGCACAGTCACCTAGCTAGAAAACACTCACGAGTCACGACCACAATCTTCGAAAATGATGAAGCAATCATTGTTTTCAGTAGTTATTAAGAAGTGAACAACCCACCAAATAATAGAATCTCACAGAAACAAAACTAAGTAGGAACTAGAACCTAATTCTTGATTGAAGTGATGAGAACCTTATCCAAATTCCAAAGTACCAGACTGAAATCTATAACACATATCTGATGTCTAAGCAAGCAAAAGCAAGCCTGACCACAAGAATAAGAGCAAAAATCTTCCAAACAGCGAAGCGCCTACCCACAGGATACTAGCAAGCATCCTTTAAAGCAGCCGCCTTTCAATCTAACTCCGGTACGGTACAACATCTGAATTAAAGCTCGCATAGAACAAACATCGACTAAGAATCATCAGTTATTCTTTTTTTTTCGAAACAAGAAATCGTCAGCTATTCTATACTTGCATAGACGGCAAACTCCAACGCTTAAGCATAATCAAGTGTACTGAAATCGATGTGCACCTATAGAAAAAACACACAGAAAATAACATAAAAGGCAATCTTTTCTAAGCATACTGTGCTTATTAGTCAACTCTGCGCAGCAAAAACGTCAAAATCACCTAAAACCAGCAGCTCAGAGAACCACACAAACTCAGAAATCCCAATTCTCCACTATTCCATGTCAATCAAACACCAGGCGTGAGCCCAGACACTGATTGCAACTAGATTAGCAAGAAATCGACAAGAACCCAGAAACTAATCCAAGAAAAGCCACCGCATTTGGGCCAGATCACCTCAAAGTTACCACCAAAATCCACCAAAACCAATCAAAACAAGCCCAAATTTCGCACCGAGCAAGAAATCCTCGCCTGCTTCAGGAGCCAAGAAAAGGGGACCGGAATTGCGCACGGACACATCAACCGCACCAACCACAGCCATGAACAATTCAACACATACCAAACTACCAACCGAGCATACAAAATTCTCACCTTGGGAGTGCAGAGACGGCAGTGATGCGAGCAAGCAAGGAGCCCAACTTCTTGTACGTTTCTCGCAGGATTTTTGGCTGAGAGAAACGGGGGGAGAGAGATTGAGAGAGGTGGATGGGAGGCAGGGACCCTTTTAACCGCACCGCACCGCACACGGGATGAGCACTAGAAGGCGTAGAACGACACAAGCAATCATTCAGAGGATGGTGGGTGCCGCACGGCAGTGACCGGCTGTGCCTGCTTGGGTGGGGCCCACACCGTGGTCGCGTAATTAATTATGCTTTGAGGACTCGGTGTAGTGCGCCGGCTCATGTCGTGGGCTGGACACGCAAGCAAGGTTATCGTACTTATCGTGCTTCTTCCAAAATTAACACAGCTCGTCGTAAAATTATTTTGATCTACTTCTTTTTAATCTATGATTTATAATCTCTCAAACAAATAAATAAAACAGTTGTTTCACCGTTCTTTTAAAGCGGTTTATGGAAATCGTCTTTGTGAAGCGATTTATCGGTATTCGATTTGTTCTTATAAATACTCACGCTAGAACTAAAATCATCAGCTGCAGCCATCAGCCACAATAAAAAACATACCCTTTATTTATCGTTTAAGTGGTTATTTAAAAATTGAGCAAATGAATTACTATCGAGTCGAGCCTTGTTAACATTTTTCATTCGAAATAGACCGATTTCAATTTTGAACCAATAACTATTTTAATTGAAATAATTTTGATTTGAACTATAACACGCTTTTTTGCCAGCCCTAATGCAGAGTATGAAGATGCCACGTACAACATGGTCGAAATTGCATTTGAAATGTAGAAATATTGTAAGAATCTTACAAGTATTTTACAGAAAAATGAAATAAATACTTCGGAGGAATTTAGAAACCTCTACCGAATTGTTTTCCAACCAGCCCTAAAGTTGAGAGCATGTTCAATTTGTACCTTATAGATTGTCAGATTTCATGCCAAAATTTAGCAAATAGAGAACCTATTCTTTTTGACTGCGGCTTGTGGCTACGGCTTATGGCTTTTGGGCTGTTCGTGTGAGAGATTACAGAGTAATTGAAACTCACGTACGGTTTTTGCCAATATAAATGAAATTGATACAGTATATACTACAATTAACTAGTAGACCTTATATTAAAAAGACACTTCGTTTAAAAAGTAGTTACTCAAAAACTGAAACCAAAAACAAAAAAAAGGGCCAGAGATATGCATGGACCTGTAGCGTTTGTCCCTAACTGGCTGAAGAGGATGAAGAGGCAACGTACGGGCGTGGCTGAGTGAACTCACGACCCTAACTGGCTAACTGCCTTCACAAGCGCATCGGTAGCAGTCTTCAATGATTGCAGCAGTCGTGTGCTTATCGAGAAGCAATTGATTGGGAGCCTACGTAAGTATTTTAAAAATTTAAGTTTGTTTTTCTCAATATATTAAACTAATTTCTATTAATAACTGAGACACATATTACATTAAAAAACTATAAAATAATAATATCTTCTCTCAACCGCATTCTCTTCTAAATAGTTGTTTAAGACTTATATGAATTGTTTAATATTTTGAATCAACTTCTAAGTAGAGTCTAGTTCTATTTATTTTTTTGTTGGAATCAACCCCTTAAATGTATTGAATGATTCAATATCTTCTCTCTCCTTATTTGAATCGGCTAAAACACAACATTAGAGATAGTCTTAGATATAAATTGAGATGGAACCAGGACTAGAAATCCATTGCCACTGAGGGTGGTCTTCAGTTAATGTCCTATGCCAAGAAAAAGAATATTCTAGTTTTAGAATTTATCTTTCAACCTAAAATCCATGCTCTATTCCATCATCCACTTTCTCAGATTGACTCTACTTAATTACAAAACTTACAAACTAGATTGTCAATGGTTGTTCCTAATGAAGACATAGACAATTGGACTTTCATTTGGAATTCAGAATCTTTTTCTTTCAGAAAAATGTACCTGGCACTCTTTGATCATAATCATCTCTCACCCATATTCAATTGGATTTGGTAAAATGAATGCATGATGAAGCACAACGTGTTTCTTTGAATTTTTTTACATGAGAATTTAAACAGAAAAGGCATGCTACTCAAGAAAAACTTCTTTATAGAAGATGTCCACTATGTTCTCTGCAGAGATGGAGTATTGGAGGATTGGTCCCATTTATTTTTTGGGTGTTCATTTAGTCAGCAATGTTGGAATTCTATAAATATAACTTGGGATTACAATCTTAGCTTTCTGGACATACTATCTCTTGGCCTCTTGCAAGCATCAATTATAAAAGGCATTCTTCAAAGAATTGGTTACATTTGGTTGTTGGAACATTTGGACTCAAAGGAATAACAAAATCTTTGAATGATCTCCTATTGATACCTCAAGATGGAAGAGACAATTGTTTCAAGATTTAAAGTTTTTTTTAAAGAAGAGCTTCTAAGAAAATATTGCCACTCCTAGTTGAATGGTTAGCTAGGGCTTAGTAGTCATTTCTGTTTTTAGTTGTCTTTTTGTCTCTCCTTTATATACTCTTGTTTTATTTTATTTTTAATATATTTAAGTAGGGCTCTTCCCTACCGTTTCCCTTTTTTTAAAAAAGAAATCCATTACCAAATTCTCTTCAATTCAGAAGCACACCTGATCTGAACATCGTTTTTCCAATCAGGCAGCGCAACCACCAATCATGGCTGCGTCTTAAACTCTGTGAACCAGAGGTAGTAAGTGTTTACGAAGAATCAACCAACTATAACAAACTAGTTTACCCTCAAAATATAGTATAATTAATACACTAAAGACAGGTCATTAACAACCCTATAATTGTACAGGCATCTTTGAAGCTTCTCAGTTGGATTTTTCTGAATGCTCAAATGTTTTGTGCAGATAAGAATAACCATATGCTCATCCAACTTGTTTTCTTCTGACGTAGATGTTGTTAAGGGTATTAGAGATAAGGGTATTAGAGATAGAGTTTGTATTCTATTCCATATATGCCATATCTCTATATGTCATATCCCCTTGTACTCTCCTATATATATGGCCCTTTGGGTCTCATATCAATACACACAATATTTTCATAACATGGTATTTGAACCAAGAGGTCTCGAGTTCAAGACCTGGCTGACACAATTAAAAAAAAATTAATTGCAGTCCACTTCTATTCCACGTATTAGGCCTAAGCGAGCCTACACGTGAGGGGGAGTGTTGAAGTATAAGTGAATTGCCCATCTTTCCTCATTAGCTTAAGCTTTTGGGTGAACTGGTTGGTGCATGAAACCCCAGTCTCGAGGAGCCCGCTGCTGCCGCCGTCCTTTTGGTCGCCGACTTCCGCCCGGATCCGGCCGGCGTCGCCTCGGATCCGGCCTCTCCGCAACCGGCTCTCCCTTGCCTGACGCCGCCAAGTCCGGATCCGGCCGTCCCGAGCCGCCGCCCGAGGCTGCCGACCACCGTCGCCAGGCCGACTTCCGCCCGGATCCGGCCGGCGCCGCCTTGGATCCGGTCTCTCCGCCACCGGCTCTCCCTTGCCCGACGCCGCCAAGTCCGGATCCGGCCACCTCCGGGCCAGATCCGGCTGTCTTTGCCACTGCCGAGCTCGGTTCTGGCATCGTCTCGCCTGGATCCGGCCGCCGTCGCGCCAATGCTCCTTATGGCAGTCGCCGCCGCCGCTCTTGTGGCCGCCGCCGCCGCCGGATCTCGCCGTCGCCTGGCCCCGGGAAGCCGCCTTCTCCCGGCCGCCGGCGCCATCTCGCACGCGGCCGTCGTCGCCCACGCCCGGGGAGCCCGCTGCTCCTTCTTCTCTCCGAGTGAGGGGGGATACGCGGGCGGGCGGGAGTGAAGCGAGAGCAGGCGGACGGGAGTGCGAGTATTGGACTGCAATAATGGCGAGAGAGGAGTAACGGAGAGGAGTCACGGCCAGTTATCTCGTCGTCTCGTTGATTTCTTTAATCAGTTTTTAGTTATTTTTCGTGAGTCTTCCGTTGCGTCCATCCAAGTCCGTAGTTTTTTATTTTTAGTTCGTCCAAGCCGTGCAAGTCCACAAATTTATTGTCAGTCATAGAAGTGTAGGAATTTTATTTTGCATGGCAGCAACCGCCGCTCTACTCTCTGAGCCGCGTGCAGATCGTAGAAGTTGTTATGATGCCGCCGCTTCTCTAGCCGCCGCCCCGAGCTTCAAAGGCCGCCGCGCGTCCTCTGTGCACTGCGCCGCCGCCTCTTGGGCTTCGATATGCGCCGTCATCCATCTATCTATTCCTCTTCGGCTTGATTTGACAGTTTATTCAAAGGCTGCACGCAACGACGACATCATCAAGACTCAGACTTCGGATTTTTCTTGTTTTAGTATTAACCCTTTTCAAATGTAATGCTATTGCATACGCCTTGCATTTGAGGGGGGTGTTAAGGGTATTAGAGATAAGGGTATTAGAGATAGAGTTTGTATTCTATTCCATATATGTCTTATCTCTATATGGCATATCCCCTTGTACTCTCCTATATATATGGCCCTTTGGGTCTCATATCAATACACACAATATATTCATAACAGATGTCAAGAAATAAATTAATTGGAAAAAGGCAAAGTCGCTCGGATCAAATTTTCAAAGAAATAACTCACTGTAAAGGCATAAAAAGGAGAGGATGGAGCAAAGAACAGGAGAGATTACAACATAGCTAAAATTGCAAACATTTGTAGTATGTACAATCACATGGTTATATTTCAAATACTGAGCATTTGTTCTAAAAAAATCTCAATGAACTTTTAAAATGAGATACACGAGTAGCACAAACTCTACGAGTGCCAAAAGGAATTTTTTAGTGCGCATGAGTAAAGCCAGCGGCGGATCCAGCGGTGGGGCCGGGGGGGGGCTCGAGCCCCCCCTACCGCTACCGGACCCTTGAAGCTCCCCCTAAATTTTTAGCCATGGATGTATAATGTAGAAGGGGCTGAGGTTGAGCTGAAGGTACTTCAGCCCCTCCAAAATTTTTTCCTGGATCTGCCACTGAGTAAAGCTATAAAATTTCGATAAAGAGTTCAGACGGTGATAATGAAGTCTAAAAATTTATGAATGGAACGAAGGACATATACGTCTATTCAGAATTCCTGCACATGATCTCTCTTTACCCTCTTTTCTCAATCTTTTTTACAAGTGTGTCTTGTGCCCTGGAAAACAAGTGTCTGCTAATAATATAATTAAGGATCATAATGTTCTCTAACAAATTAAGAATCATAATGATCACAGTTATGCTACAGTTCTTTTCACAAAGATCATGATGGCTTAGTACTAACGTTCAGCAAAATAATGGCCTACTTGGTGGCTGCATGGAATATGAAAGCTCAAGAAGGCCCCTGAATATGTGTGATTTTTTTGCCATTTACCAGTGTGGACCTTTATGTCTGGCCCTTCAAAGTGATAACTAACGATTTAGTAGTACTATAACCACTTCTATAAGATTCTGTGTCTTGAAATGAAAAAAAGGTTGGTCCATAAAAGGTTGCACTAGTGATCAAAAGATGGGAGATCTGTTTGCTTAGTTAGCTCAATCAAGGCGACACGTACGTTTTACTACTGATTATTAGCTCGATCACCATTAATTAAAGATGCTTTTGCTAAAGTTTCCTTATTTTCAATCAATATTAGACCGTGTAAAGATGGTAGGTGCCATATTCTTCTATGAGATCATCAGCCTTATCCCCTTCTGGAATTGTTTATCATGCTAGATTCACACACTGCCACCTAAATACCTAATCGAATCATCTATCCCAACTCCATGTGCAGAAATGAAAATATTGTTCATGAGATCCATTGAAAGCTTTTAGTTTTTAACTGATCATGTCTAATTGTGCAGGTTTAATCCTTACCAGTGTTCTATGAGGTGATTGAACACTCCTGGAAATTCACTACAGGAGCCCAGAAATTATTTTGGTTGTACCTGCTAATATCACTAATACAAGTGACTAATCCAATATCTTAAATGTGCCAAAGGCTGGAAAAGAGGCAGGTAACGAGAGGGGCCAAGTCATGTACAAGTAATAGGCAGGCAGGCAGCTGTTTTATTCTTTGCACATGAAGTAAGCAAGTATAATATAATGGGTGGCTTGGATTTCCAGCTTCTAGAATCAAGAGTGAAATATGTATGCATGATGTGATGAGAAAGATGCATATAAATTATTTTAGAGAGCCATCATAGAATGAGATCATCGCTTTCACCTGGAAGGTAGCAGAGTTGGAGCCACATCTTCGTTGGAAATCCAGCAGAAACTGAAACAGGAGCTAGCCGAAGACCAACGGCAGCCGTGGCTTCAAGTGCTTTTGTTTTGGTGTCATTATCTTATCCAAACGTATGCACATACGCACATTGCATCCATCCGATAGCGATAGAGAAATCTACAACCAGTGTGGATGATGTCTAGTGTACCCTGCAAATAAGTAGGCTCGTCATCAACACTTACTCATAAAGTCATAAGGACTAATTCTGTTCATACTTCTCAGTTGGTCATTTTAACAAAGAGAGCTTCTTGTGTTTGTCAAAACTTCAGTTTCATCTCCAGAGCTCCAGTTTTCATTGTTCTGAAAATCAAAAAGATTTTCCCAAAAAATGGCCAAAACTCTCCAGATTTCTTGACGATACGCATCATGATTCATGAGTCCATACTTCATACCATGAGTAGAAAACCAGCAACCTGCAAACTGGTCGAGAGGTTGGAGATATGGAGAGCATCCATCATAGAAATACGATTACCAAAAATAGAAAGGACATTATCAGAAATCAAGACTAGATGAAAAATTAGTCTTGATCAGCACCCTTAACTAGACCAAGCTAAGACAAAAGACACTTGCTAGTAATCAATTTGAATGCAAAATTTCAGATAAAGTTTTCCTAGAAACCAAACGAACTTATATACAGTGAAGTATAAGTGAATTGCCCACCTTTCCTCATCAGCTTAAGCTTTTGGGTGAATTGGCTGGTGCATGAAACTCAATATGATATCAGAGCCAAGAGGTCCCGAGTTCAAGACCTGGCTGACGCAATTAAAAAAATTAATTGCAGTCCACTTCTATTCCACGTATTAGGCCTAAGAGAGCCTACACGTGAGGGGGAGTGTTGAAGTATAAGTGAATTGCCCACCTTTCCTCATCAGCTTAAGCTTTTGGGTGAATTGGCTGGTGCATGAAACTCAATAATATAGACCCAGCGAACTTATTTTCACATTTAGATAAACCACTTGGTTCATCGGTATCAAATCATATAATCGAGCCGGTCCCTATCCTATCTAAAAGAGAAAAGAAAGAAAGCTGGATACTTTGTGATGGTGTCCGAACGCCCAATTCTCCCTGAGCACTCATTTTGTCCCCTTGCTTACTGTATCCATCGTTGCGCCTTGCATCTTCTCCCTCTGTCTGTTTCACTGAATCACGACTTAGAAAAATGGCATCCTCGACAGTAACAGTCTCGCGCACTGGGAGAATACTCCAACCCCAACACCAAGCAAAAAGGTTAATGCGCGACATGAAAACTACGAACATAAATTACCCTAAAATCCTCAGTACATTCTCATTCCTCGCAGCATGTCTCTAGGCAAGCACGAAGCAAAATTTCCATACCCTGGGCCTGTTCTTTTTGGCTGCGGCTTTTGGCTTTTGACTGCGGCTTGTGACTTTTGAGCTGTTTGTACGAAAGATTACAGAGTAACAGAAACTCACGTGTGGTTTTTGCCAATATAAATGAAGTCAGCAAAGTACGTACTATAATTAACTAGTAGACCCTATTTTGAAAAAATACTCAATTTAAAAGTTAGTTACTGTAGAAAAGCCGAGAAGCGGCTTTTAGAAGCTGAAAAGAACAGGGCCCCTTTATATGGTAGTTTCGTTCTAGAAGTTTCTAGAGCCAGGAATTGCGCGGTGGGAGCTCAGAGTTCATACTGACCTCTTGTAGCTTCTTCGGCGACGGGATTTCTCTCCCGGGCGCCGGCGCCCTCGTCCGCTACGTCGGAAGCTTCTGGAATCTTCGAGAAACGTGCCCTCTTCCAGTAGTTCATCGCGGAAGGAGTGGCGGATCCGCTTCTCAGGGGGTTAACAGGTAACAGAAATACATGCAGGTTTCTCAAGGAAAACGTCCCTCCAGTACGACACTAGGACCAATCTGGACCGCTTAGGTGTGATCTAACGATGGATGATGGCCCCAGATGGATATGGATAGCTATGGATAGGTGCGATCAAGTCCTCGGGGAGCCTAACGGATCGGGCCGGTTCTTTTCGGTTGCAGTAACGTTTTATGCTTCCTGTGAATAAATAAAAAAATATTTTTTGATGTCGATGTATAATTGCGATCCAATCCTCGAAAGTCCTAAAGGATATTTTGACACAAAGCGTGTTTCTTTTGGAAGAACACCCCTCCATCGTTATATTAAAGGTATGTTTTTCTAAGCTGTGACTTAGGCTCTGTTTGGATCCCTTGGACTAATAACTAGTTGCTAAACTTTAGCCCTTGAGGATCCAAACAGGAGGGCTAATGGGTGGGCTAAAGTTTAGCCAAAGTCCCAACTAGTTGTTAGCCAACTAGTCCATTAAACCCAGCTAATGAGGGCTAAAGGACCAGCCGGATGGAAAAAAGACGTTGATACCCACGCCAACCCTCCCAGACCACCATGCATAGGGGTATAACAGACTTTGTACTGAGATAGTAGCACTTATTAGTCCTTGGATCCAAACAGGACTGGGCTAATCTTTAGCCAGCTAACTACTAGTCACCTAACAACTAGTTCTAGTCCATCCAAACAGGCCCTTATTAGTATAATAAATAGTGATCATCGATAGAAATTAAAAGTCAAAAACTGTTTAAAAACAAAAAGAATAGGCTATATAAATCGATCTGGGCAGCTTAAGTGCGATCTAACGGTTATCCATTTCCGGGCAAGACCTAAAAATTGGGCCGGGAGTGTCGCTCGGCCCGGTCGGCCCAACGCGCCCGGCCCACGCATCCAAGCGGCGCGTGCTCATATAGTGCCCTGCCACAACCCCGTGATCTTCCCCGTTTCCTCGGAAGTCGCACGCCGACACCCTAACGCCCACCGCCGCGGCCACCGCCTCCCAATCCGCTCCCGGTGGGTTCGGTCGCTCGCTCGCTCGCTCGTTCTCCTATAAGTACGAGCGCTCAATCTCCCTCTCCTATCCGATTTCTCTGCTCATTTGATTTTTTTGAGGGGTCAATCGTCTCGACGTTTGATCTGCAGGTGTGTGCTGGTAGTCGAGAAGCGGCTGCGGCAAGGCGGAATCGACCATGGCGACCCGTGAGTTTCAAATTTTTTTTGCACGTTCTAGTGGGTGGCTTGTGCTTAGAGGCTGGGTAGATTCGGAAAATGGCGTTTGTTGCTCTCTGATCCTCTTGTTTAGCTACTTTGATGATCGGATGAACTGGTAATTGGTTGCAACAAATGTAGTGGGCTTTTTGCAGAAATGGATTCGGACCATTCGGTGATAGTGATGTCTCTTAGTACAGATGCCTAGATGGGTAATAGTTGTCATTTAGGCAGCATGTTAGAGGTAGGGTTGTTCGGTGTGATTGCTGGGTCTAGGAAAGTAGTTGATTGTTTTTTTGAAACAAGTAAAATTTTGAAACAAGTAAAACAAGACAATGCCATAGCACCAGGTTACTCCAGGTACAGCTGCACCACTTTCACTCAGCCTCAGCTCAAAGGTTGCAGTGAAATCCATATCGTTTTGCTTCATAGTTGCCAGATCAAATGACTGCATAGAGGAAATAAACCAACATATCAGAGTACAAAACACTGCATTCAAAAAGGACATCTGAGCACGAAGTATGGAAAATTGTAAATCTAGAGTAACATTGATTCTATAGAGTACCGTATATCACACTTGGGTATAGGTATTGAAATATCAAATTTATGTCTATACTGTCTATCATAACAAAGTTTTCTCTAGTTCTATATAACCATTAAGCGATTTCAGCCAAATGAGGATGTTCAAGAAGTGAAATCACCTAAGTAAAAATGTAGAGTTCCTACGACTTACATGGAGCACAGCAGTTTCTGTCACAATATCCTGAGAAGCCAATACATCAACTACAGGAAACCGAGATGAAGTCCCTATTACTTCTTTGCCAATACATGACATATCAAAGCCGTACACATTTTCCCAAAATGGCAAGCTAGTTCCACCTTTCCCGAAACCAGCACCAAGCTAGAAAATGGATCAAATGAAATAAGTTATCAAATGCAGAAAATGGGTGACAAAAAATACAGGTAAGCGCTGCTAAAAACTTACAATTGTTGCAGTATCCGGGATAATAGCGCCACCAGGTTTTAGGAAATGATCACGTGCATACAGAACTGAGCTGAGCATGGATTCATACAATAGACAATATCCCATCCACTCACTCACTAACACATCAAAGCCATTCGGTGGAACTTGTATTTTATGGTTTAGCTCTTCAGCCTTGGTATGCACAACACTTATCACTTGAGGACTTTGGTTTCGTTCCATTGCCATATTTTCATCATACAACAGACCATTATTTTTTGCAACCTGCATTTGTGCTTTAACTATGAGAGAGAAATCATTGTAAAAAAGAGACTAGTAGTTTGATACTATGGTTGAAAAAAACCTACTTGGTTAGCTACAGCAGCCATCTTTGCACTCCCGTCAACAGCGATGACTCTAGATGCACCAGCCTTGGCTGCAAAAAGACTGTAGACAGGAAGCATCCATCAACAATAGCTCATAAAATATTGACAAGTCATGTTCATTAAGAATATTATTTTTATAACCAGCCTTGCAATTCCATAATATGATCATTACGCCATGTACAACTGGTAGCTCCAATCAAACATCACAGTAAAAGAGGCAGTTTAGTTTTAGATATTTTGTATCTATCACAGAAAATCATGAAGTAGATGCACCAATGCTATACCTACTAGGACTCATAATCCCCCCTAATGCAGAATCAAGATAAAATTGGAATCAATGTCATGTGGGCCCAAGGCTACTCAAGGTAATTGGAATCAGCGTTTGCTAGCTAGTTAAGGAAATTCAAAAGAATCAGAATGTAATGGCATATGTATATATAATGGTTGTCAATGCAAAGCATGATTAATAAAGAATACAAGGAAGGGTTAAGCTAGGAAATAATCTCCGGAAGCTAAGAAAACTAATTTAGGTTCAAATAAAATTTACCTAAGCCTCGAATATAGAGCGATGAGCATACGGGCAATTAAGTGATTCAAAAAAATGATGAACTGGCCTAGGAAAGTTAACAAACCTTATAAGGGTGTAAGTAGAAATTTCTTTAAGGTTTACTATTTGATTACTTACCGTATGTGCATAGTTAATGTACCTCTATTATTAATCTAATTATTAAATAAAGGCATTAATAAAGATGGCTACGGTTAAATGTCTGAATATAATAGGAATCCTAATTAAAATATATATGGCATATATGTATACACACATATGTCTAAGTTGAGTTTAAGGAGAACAAAATTTATAACTAATAAAAGCAAGGTTAGAAAGATTGCCTTGGATTGCAATAACATACATACCCTAGCATTTGACATGTTGCCCTCAAGGAAATCTCTATGGTAGATTTAAATTAAAGTAGCTATGATAATGAATGAAACCGTATGATAAGCTTAGACAAATAAATTTGACTAAAAATAACGCTAAGGCTAATAATAGCTAAAGTATGGGCAAATAATAGGGAGGCCGGTAATTAAATATTAACGTTGGATTTAATAAATAATATTGATCATAGTTGTATATGGCTAGCTAGGACCCGGATAAATGGGTACTAATTCAAATAAGTTACGTCTGGTTCTAAGGGAGCATAAAATATCGTACTACAAAGTATTATAAACTTGGACTCTAAAGGATAACTTTATAAGCTCAAAATTGTAAATATTGCGTATACACTCGATGACATAATATCCAACTAAACTCGTCCATCAATCATAGATCTAATCCAACTCATGGAACCTCCTCGGTAGATACGGAAACAATAAAAGAGGTAAGTAGAGGATCAAGTCATCGTATTCTACCCCCGACCTTGCCTCCAATCACCCGAATCACCCATTAACTCATAACGATACTAAAATTGAGTTTTATTTGGATTTATTTGGAACCTTTGAGTTATTTGCTTTCATTTGGATTCAGTCGTTTGTCGCATAATTAGAAATTGGGAGTCGTGAAGATTCAGTGGACCCAGTGAGATTAAGCTCGAAGTGAAGATAGAGACCAGAAGCTCAAGAGAAAGCATCGTGTGAGCTCGAGACCGCGATAAACCGCGCCAGGTGAGTCAATACTTTGATCATGTTGAACCTACTTTTTCTGCAAATTATTTTGTTTAAGTTATCAAATTGCATGTTGTTAATTTATATGCAAATACATGCTTAATTTAAGATTCTAGGTATATGCCCATTATTGACTTGATTAATATTACATCTCCTTTGAAATATTTGAGTGTGTGAACCTTGTCGCCCTAGCAAAATTGTAATAGTAACATTTCGAAAATAAGTCCGTAATTGTACGCCCTGCTTAGTACTGCATAGATAATCAGGGGCGCTGAAATGCCCCAAACATCATGTTCACTTTTAATCATGAGAAATTGGTTTTGGACAGTCATGGTGGGAATGACTGGTATATTTTGGCATGATTATTTTATACTCCCGAAATCCCCCAACTTGCTTAAATATCTGGGCGGATTGGATCGAGGGTGTGAGTGTGGTGCAGTGGAAGCACAAAGTGGGTTAGTGGTAGACCGCCCAGATACCGCTAAGGACCGAATCTTGTCATGACCTCCTGTGTAAAAACAGTGCAACCACAAGTCTGTAAAATACAACTTGGCTAAGTAAATTTATCGAAATCCCCGGACTCATCTCACTGGTAGTGGATAGAAGTGGATATGCTATGGCAAGGGGGCCTGAAGGGACACCAGTGTAGGGTGAAGTTTTTCCCAGATGTTCTAAGCGTTGCGGGGACGAGAAGCCCGGCTGCGTTAGTAACTGTAGGGGAAAAACATCCCGCGCATAGATGGGACCCACCGCAAATGGGCAGTTTCCCATAAGGTGAATGAGAAAAGGGACTAGATACTTTGAAAAGTCACTGTGATGGTCTGCTCAACCACACTTCTAAGGAATCGTGTGGGGCAATGAGTTGATTGTCTCTTGTGGTGAAAGTGTACAAACTCTGCAGAGTCAAAACTATTCGAATAGCCGTGCCCACGGTCAAGGGCGGACATGGGAACTTACTCGAGATAGTTCTATTTAAAAATGTTTGGAAAATGGGAATGGAAAAGTGGAGGGCAGCGGAAAGCCCTGATTTGAGTTGTCCTGGGTGTCGCCCCAGTGGTAAGTTAAGCAGCTATAACGCTGAAAGATGTTATATGGTGTGATGCCATATGTATGGAAAAATTATGGTGATATTAGGCATATGGTGTGATGCCATATGTATGGAAAATCATGTTAATATTCCTTGAACATTATGATTTGTTCCAAAGCTGCTAGGTCTCAGGAAATTTTATGTATTGTATTTCAAATAGTGGCATTTCTATTCTTACAAAATAAAATATGGGAAGAATAAATGGAGTCGTAAGAAAAGAAAATGGTTGTCTATGGTAATTACATAAAGAAGTTGGTGGATTCATGTTGACCATAATAAGGATAATGATAGTGTGGATTTTGGAAAGACAAATTGGTGGAGCCTAAATGAATATATATAGGCTAGATAGATGATTCAAATAATCTTTGTAGATTTAGAGAGTATAAAAGTAATTGTTGGATTACAACACTGATACTTAGTATAGATTCTTGGAAGATGTTGACAATGATGGGATTAATATGATTTGATCAAATACCAGAGGGATAATTTGAATCTTGGGAATTTGAAGGTATGAAAATAACTATAGGAGATTAATCTTGATCAATGATAATCTTGGTGGATATTTATTAGACAATTCTAGATCTGATCAATGACATTTTTGTGGATGTATACTAGCGATTCGTAGATTTCATCAATGATATTCTTGGTGGAGGTACAATGGTAAAGTAGTTAGAGATGAGTTATAAGGTGATAAGTGGAAGAGCAAATTATGGTTGAGGATCAGTAACAAAATGGATTGGATTGTTAGGGATTAGAATACAAACGATATTGGTGGATTAATTAAATGATGTCACCCGCTGTTTGGAGTCTTAGACAGCAACCAATACAGAAAGAATATGATCGATGGATGGAGTAGAGGATGACACATGTTATTTGGAGTTCGAGAGCACTCAATAAGGGAAGTGTAATCTCGGTGGATTAAGTCAATTATGGCAATCGCTGTTGGGAGTCTTAGACAGCAGTTAATAAAGAGCGCGAGTCTTTGGTGGATTAAGTCGATGATGTCATTTGTGGTGATGAGTCTTTAGGCCATAAAAACAACAATATGATATAGTAATAGAAATGCTACTAGATGCGTTTTATGGCAAATAAAACAACCCGAGCCTTTCCTTTGTTAAGCCATGCATACTATTTATTTGCATTCTGTGTATTGGCTCGCGGAGCACGGGGTCGGAGTGCTCACGCTCGCTTTTGCGACAAAATACAGAATCAGGAATCAAATCACCTCGCCTCAGCAACAAGATTGGACAAGCTGGCAGAGAAGATGAAGATGTCAAGGGCTAGGTCGCGCACCTCCAGTTGGCTGCCTGTGGGCATGTCCTGAAGGTCCCACCTGTGTGCTTCGTTCTTCCGCTGCTGCAATTTAATGATTTCGGCCTAATCGGCCCATGAGTAAGTCTACTATTATATTTACGCTTCCGCATGATATGTATTTTGATATTCATTACTGTAACTGTGAGCACTATCTACTGATCTAGGGAATAGTGCAGTAATCACAGAGGAATCCAGATGTTAATATCTGGGTCCTTACATTTCGTACCTTAGAATTCCTGTACCACAACCAACATCCAGTACCATTGCTCCATTCATGAGGCTAGGATTACCCAGAAGGGCATCTCTGTAAGCATCTGTTCTTACCTGAAAAAGTTGGCCACGGAGAGTTAATTGGTCTTTTAGATCATATAAGTGCATATAGGAAAATAAATCAACAAATATATGTTACAAGAACCCATAAACCACATATACGACGAGTTCACCTACTTTGTCGCTGAGCATCTCTCTATGAATGCCATATGAACTATAAGACCCAAAGTAATTATCATCCACACTTTTGATTTCATTGGCAGTAACAGTAGCACGTGAAATCTTTAGCTGCCTATCATTCTGTTCATGAGCAAGTGATCCACTACCCTCCCCAGCAGTACTTTCAATAGTTAATGTTTGCTCAAATCTAGCACTGACATCAGAACCAACATCATCAATAATGGTCTTCAGATGGGTCTCGTGTGGTTCAGCTAAACTCCCATCGCCTGCGCCTCTTTCCATTGACATTCCACAATCCTCCTCCTCGTAATCATCAAAGATGGACAAACTGTGCAACAGTGAGTCGTCTTCCATGAAAGGTTTCAAGTATGCATCATCCTCCCATGAAACCTTTCCCTCAAGTTGGGAAGTCTCTACTCGATGCAAGTGGCTGCATAGTTCGCTGTTGCAAGCGAAAGCTTGGCCACAGCTCCAACATTTATTCTCCGCAACCTACAAATCAATCATAAGGTTCATATGTCATGGAATGCAGCAAACAAGCACAGAGATTAACGAAATATGCAATCTACATCAAGTCAAAACAACCATGAAAAAGAATTAGTGCCTACGCAAGCTGTGACTTTCATTGTATGAAATGAACTGTAATTACTGATTACACTACGCGCACTTGGTCCCTAACCACTTGAGCTGAGAAGATTAACGCAGCCATAGAAGCAAGAAGGAGAAACACACCTTGGATCGAACAAAATTGATGAGCTTGATGCATCCGTAGAAATCCAGCCCGACCTCCTTCACGACCTTGTAGAAATCGAACCGGTGCTCAAAGCCGCAGTGCGAGAAGAGGGAGCTCTCGGAGTCGAACCGGGAGCTGCAGAACAGGCAGAGGAGGCCGCCGCCGCCGGACGCGTCGTCGCCGTCCGAATCCCAGTCGTCCCACCCCTCCTCTCCCTCCTCCTCGTCCTCCTCCTCCTCCTCGTCGTAGTCTTCACCTTCGTCGAGGAGCCGCTCTTGCTTGGGCGGGAGCTCGGGTGCCTGGGTCGCCGTGGCGAATGCTACTTCGTGGACGAACGAGCAAGCAGCAGCTCGGTTAAACCCTAGACGATGATGACCTTAAGCCCTGGACGATGAGGCCGAATAATGGGCCGGGCCCAAATACTCAAATGAGACTGCTGAGTGGGTCCGGCCCATTAGATGTAGAGAAGACGCTGACCTTCACCAAGCCGCCCTTTGTCTCGCCCCCTTCCTCTCGCCGCTGACAGCGCGCAGCGCCGCCGCCACGGCCGCTGTTCACCGGAGACCGCCGCCACCCCCACCCAGGTAAGAGCTCCAGCTCCTCTCTCCCTCTTGTCCGACGTGCGGCGCTTGGAGAGGGCAGCGCGCTTGAAGAACAGAGGATCGAGGGTAGGAAGGGCAGTGGGGCGAGGGAAGAGGGCGGCGGCGTAGGTAAACTCGCATGTGCATGACTGCGTTAGTTCAGCTCGCCGGAAGAGCAGCTTCTTGGAGCAGGCGAGGTGCCATCCCGACGTTCTCGTTGACTAGAGGCTGTGTACGATTGGGGGAAATTGCACATATACCCCATAGTTAGTAGGCACTTGTAAGTTTGCCCCACACTTAAGTGGCCTTGTAATTTTGCCCCATACTTGACATGCCCCCTTATTATTTTGCCCCATTGCCCATTCAGCTCCTATTTTAATTTCGTTTTTCATTTTTTGGGGCAGGAAAAATGCAGTAAAAATATTTACAAAGTTGTCCATTAAATGCCTAAAACATTCTTATATCGTTTTTCATTTTTTACTACATTTAGCTCCTATTTTAATTTCGTTTTTTATTTTTTTTAGGGCAGGAAAAATGCAGTAAAAAATATTTACAAAGTTGTCCATTAAATGCCTAAAATATTTTAATTTCGTTTTTCATTTTTTTACTGCATTTTTCCTGCCCCAAAAAATGAAAAACAAAATTAAAATAGGAGCTAAATGGGCAATGGGGCAAAATAATAAGGGGGCATGTCAAGTATGGGGCAAAATTACAAGGCCACTTAAGTGTAGGGCAAACTTACAAGTGCCTACTAACTATGGGGTATATGTGCAATTTCCCCGTACGATTGTTGGAGCTAATAGTGCGTGCGGTCTTTCTTGCAGGAGCGCCAAAACCGCGACTCCGTGTGGTCTCGGCTTGTTTCGGCAGCGTAGGAGCGCGTTCCAGGGTGTGACAATGGAGAATAGGGGCGGGAAGAGTGGCCGTGGTGCCCTCATAGTCCTGGAAGGGCTGGACAGGAGTGGGAAATCGTCGCGGTGTGCTCGGCTGTTGTCCTTCCTGGAAGGGAAAGGGTGCCAAGCTGAAGGGTGGCGGTTCCCCGATAGAGGCACTAGTGTCGGGCAGATGATCTCCGCTTACCTCGCAAACGAGTCGCAACTCGATGATAGAACGATTCATTTGCTCTTCAGCGCAAATCGCTGGGAGAAAAGGTTTGTTCTTTCTGCAAATCTCAATGTATGTTATCTGTATGCCGAGTGCCGACCTCCTAGTGTTTACGTGGAAAATTTTCTTGGGTAATACATTATGTACTATGTAGTATGCACGGTAGGTACAGTGATTCAGAGGTCTATATGATTCTGATTATGGATCTGTTCGTTGGGTTTACAGATCTCTGATGGAAAGCAAGCTACTTGGTGGAACTACTCTCGTCGTCGACCGCTATTCTTATCCTGGAGTGGCATTTTCAGCTGCTAAAGGACTTGACATTCAGTGGTGCAAGGTGAGCCGGATGCCTGGCATATGTATAACAAGGCGCGTGCTTTCTTATGCATAAAATGCTGACAAGTAATGCCTCTTTTTTTCCTATTGCAGGCTCCAGAAGTTGGACTGTTAGCTCCAGATCTTGTAATATATCTGGATGTACAACCAGAGGTATTCCACTGGTTCTCATTCTGCCTATGGCATTCAATGTGACAGATTTCAGGATTCTTCATTGTTTGTAATGCTTATTTCATGCTTTTGTGCATTTGACTTGTTGCATATTTTACATACTGTAGTGATGATGGCCACCATAAGACCATAATCCAATAAAACAACCATATAGATAAAAATCAGTGATGGTGATGCACCTAAGGTGTTCCACTATTGGTTTCTGCACTGAAACACACACACACACAAAACAATCCATTTCAATTCTACACCATTCTGCTGAATGCAGAAAACATGAAAAACTATTGTTCAGCAAATTTGTTTGCTCACCCGATTATAATGCTAAGTTGTTGTCGAACATAACCTATTTTTAAAGGTCACCCTTCACTTCAATGGCTTACTTGTGTTATCCAATTTTCTTAATGGTAATTGGTAAATGTGAATTTACTATTTCAGAAAGCGGCTGAAAGAGGAGGCTATGGGGATGAGAGATATGAAAGAATTGAGTTCCAAAAAAGAGTTGCTGACCATTACCATTCACTCCGTGATTCAACATGGAAGGTAACATATTTCTGCAAAAAGTCACCTGAGGTAGGGCTGAAGGTGCAAGTGAACCAATCTACATATCTATCCTGTTCGATTTTCCATGATATCTGTGATCTATTCCATGACTGCTAAGATTAATCTGTACAAAGTAGAAACTCCCTAGAAACTGAGAAGAAATCCATAGTATCTCTGGAATTTGATGATTTCTTTCGATAGTGTTCACGATGGATAGTTCTTAAGTGAGCCTGAATGACTTACTGCATTCTTTTGTTTCACAAAGGTTGTTGACGGTTCCCTTCCCATGGAAACTGTGGAAGAACAGCTGAGGGAACTAGCCATGAATTGCATTCTGGAATGCCAAGGGAAGCAACTTACCAATCTGGCCTGGTAGGGTGCCACCATCCCATGGTGAAATGCTACATCATAGGATGATACATCAAGATATTTCTTGTAGTGTGTTCCACCGTTCCTTTGCATGAGAGTTAGGCACCTCGCAGCGCTTGCTTTGCCCATTTGTGTAATTCCGCATCGTGTGCAATACATTTATAAGGTGATGTTGTAGGGAACCTGTATACTGATATTCTGGTGACCTTGGTGTGATGTGAATCATGTGAGGTGTTCGTGTTCTAGTGACCTTGTTATATACTGATGTTCTGGTTTTTGCTGGGGCTGGACATTAGATCATGCCAACTATAGCCAACAGAGCAAAATGGTTTTAACAAATCGTTGCAGGAACCGTAAGTGTATGATGTAACCAAAATTCGTACTTCTCACACTGTTGCGCAAACAAGAAATCTACACGCTAGAACTGCAAATCTAAATATCACGCAGCATGGGCATCATCTTTGGCAAATATACCGTAAGCTTTAACGGAAAAAGCATAACATAAGTCTGTAATTCAGAAGACTAGAGACACACAACCAGAAGTAACAACTCAGGAGGATAGGTTTTCGCTATAGCAACTTAGCACAGTTAATACTTGAGAACCACACATCCGCAAGACCTTCGACCTTTTACACGTAACTGTCGATCAGCGACTTCCTCATGTCATCGACGATCGATGTTGGCTGCCCTTCTCTCAGCTTGAAGACGCTCTCAATGACCGAGAGCTCGGTGGCCGTTGTGTCTGAGCCACAAAAGGCAGTCCAGTCATTCACTGTCATGCCTGCAGCAATGACCTCGCTGCCTCGGTTCACGGTTCCAGCAACAAGAGGGACTTGCAGGAGCGTGGACAGCTCATCAAGATCTTCAATGGATGTATGGGGATGGACCTGTTTCACCAGTGCATGGTACATTAAAAATGGAATATTTGTAGCGAAAGTATATCATATGGAATGGAAATGCAGTCAAACACCGTACCAAGCCACCCCTGTTAGAGAATGCACAGTAGCTCCCCACAAGGATATTTCCGGCAATTGTCTGCCGGAACACCTCAACCCCAAGCACATCTGCAATAAGCTCCTCAGTCGCCTGGAGAATTGAACAACAGGAAGACTTTAGTTTGAACCAATTGACGAAAGGCATAGGGTCAGGGAACGTCACCACAAATACATAGGCTTACCTTGTCAAGGTCAGGGTGTGTAAGCGCAACATGGTCATTGCAGGCTACGCAATTGCCAAGAGCAGACAACCTTTCATCAATACGCTGAACAACCACTTGATCAGGCAAGCAGTTCCTCAGATGCTGAAGCTCTAGAAGAATTCCAACACACAGGGAACCCATAAGTACACAAATTAATGAACTTTATATCTCATGGTGCTAAAGATATAATAATAATGCACCTGACATCATAATTTCCTAAACAAATCCTGCCTATCTAGATGCAATACCCCTAGAAGTAATTTCCATATTAATTTCAGTAATAGCTACAATTGTGAGGTATTAAAATCATCTTACAAGTGAATGCTGGTAGAAAACACACTTTTCTAAACAAAATAGTTTTCATTATACAATAAATCCATGAAAGACTATTGCTGCTAAAGAATATAACAATAAAACAATGTATGTATGTGAACACAACATCTGGATACCTAATTCATTAGCATACTTCATTAGCATAAGTCGTAATAACAAGGGGATGAAGTGCATTGTACAATCAGAGCACATGTGAATGTAAGAAATAACAAAGAGCTTAGAAAAAATCTCAACATGATGCAAACATTTATAGCATACAGCAAGATACTTAAATAAAGTACCTTGATCAGATACTTAAGTAAAGTACCTTGATCAGTGGTAGTATGTGGCAAGAGAAGTCCATTCTTGTTTCCTGGGCATCGAAGTGGCAAAAAAAATTGAAGGCAAGTGGAGAGGTAACTCAGATTAGTGAAGCCGAGCTCAAATACTAACCAACACACAGTCGACCAATTATCCTAGTACCACCTATAGAGGTCTTGACCACAGGAATGACATCTGCAAGCTCAGCCTCAAATGCACTGCAAAATATTTCAAAGAACAAGCAGTTAAGAGTTACAGTTATGTATTCCTCGGTTTTCACCAGAAGTTCCCAACTGCTAAAAAGGAATATGCATCACTAACCTGTAGAAGCTCTCTGACCCTCCGATTGCAACCAAACAGTAGGCATTTGTCAGCTTGGAGAAAACACCAACCTCACAATTGTTCTCAAACTGAAGACCTGCAGAGTGTACACGCCAGAAGAAGCAGATCAAATTATACTGCATTTGAGTAGAGTATCAGCAACCAGTTCAAAAAATAAAATAAAGGAACAGCTGTAAACAAAAAACAGAGAGTCACAAACAGAAGTGCGCTTATCTTAACCTATCCAATTAGAGGCGTGCTACATGATTAAATGTCTGAAAATCCATGGGAGGATGAAACCAATTAAAAATAAAACAGTGATGCTACAAGCTCAAAACCAATCATCACCAGAGCGCGCAGAAAGTAAAAATTAGCTACCACTCTTCTCGAACTCAAGGGTAACCTCAATCTTCAACTCTAAATCCTGAACATATCATGCTTGACAAAAACATATCCAAACAATCAAGTAATCAACTACTTTACTTGTTTCAAAAAAACAATCAACTACTTTCCTAGACCCAGCAATCACACCGAACAACCCTACCTCTAACATGCTGCCTAAATGACAACTATTACCCATCTAGGCATCTGTACTAAGAGACATCACTATCACGGAATGGTCCGAATCCATTTCTGCAAAAAGCCCACTACATTTGTTGCAACCAATTACCAGTTCATCCGATCATCAAAGTAGCTAAACAAGAGGATCAGAGAGCAACAAACGCCATTTTCCGAATCTACCCAGCCTCTAAGCACAAGCCACCCACTAGAACGTGCAAAAAAATTTTTTGAAACTCACGGGTCGCCATGGTCGATTCCGCCTTGCCGCAGCCGCTTCTCGACTACCAGCACACACCTGCAGATCAAACATCGAGACGATTGACCCCTCAAAAAAATCAAATGAGCAGAGAAATCGGATAGGAGAGGGAGATCGAGCGCTCGTACTTATAGGAGAACAAGCGAGCGAGCGACCGATCGAACCCACCGGGAGCGGATTGGGAGGCGGTGGCCGCGGCGGTGGCGGATACGGATGTGGATCCGGAGGCCGACGCGGCGAGCACATACGAGCTATTTGCATATATATAAAATAATGATTTGCACAATATTTAGTTATTTACAGAAACAACAAAGCCACAGCTAGACCACAGCAAACAAAGTCACGGCTTGACCACAGCAATAAATTGATGTGCATGGCTTGAAAGTGTACATCCTGAATTTCCAGACAGCTTATGGATATTATGCCAGAGGTTCCACTATCCATTTCATGCTGATACAAACTCCATTAAAATAACTCGATTAACCAACCTTTTGTACTATTAACCCAGCGAACCCACCTAATCAAGCCAAAGGATATCTTAGACTTAACTAGGTTTGTTTCCAAACAAAAAATTGGCTTAAACTAACAAAGCTCGGTTGGGATTAACAAACCTAGTTATTTTATCCCTGAATCATACCATAACTAAAGAAAGGAACAAGCCAATACCCCCACAAGAAAACAAAAGAAGAGTCCACAATTCAAATTACAAATTTGTCAACGAGCCAAAGAGACGCGAACCTATTCAGATCACTTGTGCAATTGTTTCAGCATATGTACGTTTGCAGAGGGGTAATTTGGCAGCAGCCAACAGAGATTACAACCCCTAACTCATCGCCAAAAAAACATAGCCACCATGGCCACTTGCACCCACTAATCACCAGGACGCTAATTGCTTCATCACCGAGACGTCAGCCACCCACTATTACCTCACCATCGAAACACGCAGAACAAATCACACAAGCCAAGACCAGCCCGTCCCTTCCATGGCGCCCCCAATCCGTCGCGCGTCTAACACCGACTCCCAATCGGCCGCCCAACCCAATCCCTCCGAGCCTACCTCATCCCGTCGACCGCCTAAACAGCCTAGGGTTTCGGACAACAAACCCGCCGAAATCCTGCAGATATCTCTACCACGAGACAAACCGAGATCTATGCAACAGGCCGTGGAAACGAAGGAAACTAGAGAGAAAGAGGGAAAGTAGGGGGCGGAGAGGGAGAGGGGGCTTGCTTACCAGTTGGATCGGAGGAGATCGCGGGGAAGGAGCTAGGGTTTGGCGGCGGGGAAGGGAAGGGGAAGTGTCGCCGGGTCGGGGACTCGGCAGAAGGGAGAGGAGTGCCGGCTCTCCGAGCCTGCCGTTCGCTTATTACTCCTCCACTAGAGGCCCCCCTCCAGTGGAGAATTCATAGCCATTGGATTTCTAATCTAATGGTCACAAATTTAAATGATAGTTAGAAAGAAAACATCCGAGTGATGTTTATCAACACCCTTCTTTCTAAGTTTCATTTCATTGATAAATAAGAGAGTTGAAATAAGAAACAACAATCGCGGTTGTTCCGTTCGCAACTTCAATCCGGTCCCATTTTCACACTCCGAAACTTCAATCCGGTCCCATTTTCCCGCTCATTGTTGTACAAAACTTCAGTTGGGCAAAGCGAACCATTTCAGCATACGGAACTTGGGAACTCAAGTCTATTAGCTCTGACGGCAGAGGAAGGGAAGGACAAAATTTAAGCCCAAAGATCGCTCACAAGTTGAAGATCTGAACTGGCCAGCTGCGCTTCCGACCATCTGAGCTGATTCCCGTGGTTTCAATCGATATGTCTATGCTACGGTGCTC
Source organism: Dendrocalamus latiflorus (assembly GCA_017311315.1). Lineage (NCBI taxonomy): Eukaryota > Viridiplantae > Streptophyta > Magnoliopsida > Poales > Poaceae > Dendrocalamus > Dendrocalamus latiflorus. The sequence goes on along the minus strand of CM029643.1, from coordinate 3,269,918 downwards.
GGAGGCCCTCACAATGCTCACGCGGGAACTGATCATCACAGCTGGGCACTCATCTGTGCCGACTGATGCAGATGAGCCAACAACTGATCCCTCCTTTGCCATCGCGACGGGCTCTTCAAAGGTGAAGATTGTTTGCGACCAGTGAGTTGGTGTGGAGAAAGGAGAGGTGGAGAGGACGACTGGCTTATCCTTGCAGAATCTGTTGGTGAAGCCTGTGTCAAACCATAAGACAATGCCATAGCACCAGGTTACTCCAGGTACAGCTGCACCACTTTCACTCAGCCTCAGCTCAAAGGTTGCAGTGAAATCCATATCGTTTTGCTTCATAGTTGCCAGATCAAATGACTGCATAGAGGAAATAAACCAACATATCAGAGTACAAAACACTGCATTCAAAAAGGACATCTGAGCACGAAGTATGGAAAATTGTAAATCTAGAGTAACATTGATTCTATAGAGTACCGTATATCACACTTGGGTATAGGTATTGAAATATCAAATTTATGTCTATACTGTCTATCATAACAAAGTTTTCTCTAGTTCTATATAACCATTAAGCGATTTCAGCCAAATGAGGATGTTCAAGAAGTGAAATCACCTAAGTAAAAATGTAGAGTTCCTACGACTTACATGGAGCACAGCAGTTTCTGTCACAATATCCTGAGAAGCCAATACATCAACTACAGGAAACCGAGATGAAGTCCCTGTTACTTCTTTGCCAATACATGACATATCAAAGCCGTACACATTTTCCCAAAATGGCAAGCTAGTTCCACCTTTCCCGAAACCAGCACCAAGCTAGAAAATGGATCAAATGAAATAAGTTATCAAATGCAGAAAATGGGTGACAAAAAATACAGGTAAGCGCTGCTAAAAACTTACAATTGTTGCAGTATCCGGGATAATAGCGCCACCAGGTTTTAGGAAATGATCACGTGCATACAGAACTGAGCTGAGCATGGATTCATACAATAGACAATATCCCATCCACTCACTCACTAACACATCAAAGCCATTCGGTGGAACTTGTATTTTATGGTTTAGCTCTTCAGCCTTGGTATGCACAACACTTATCACTTGAGGACTTTGGTTTCGTTCCATTGCCATATTTTCATCATACAACAGACCATTATTTTTTGCAACCTGCATTTGTGCTTTAACTATGAGAGAGAAATCATTGTAAAAAAGAGACTAGTAGTTTGATACTATGGTTGAAAAAAACCTACTTGGTTAGCTACAGCAGCCATCTTTGCACTCCCGTCAACAGCGATGACTCTAGATGCACCAGCCTTGGCTGCAAAAAGACTGTAGACAGGAAGCATCCATCAACAATAGCTCATAAAATATTGACAAGTCATGTTCATTAAGAATATTATTTTTATAACCAGCCTTGCAATTCCATAATATGATCATTACGCCATGTACAACTGGTAGCTCCAATCAAACATCACAGTAAAAGAGGCAGTTTAGTTTTAGATATTTTGTATCTATCACAGAAAATCATGAAGTAGATGCACCAATGCTATACCTACTAGGACTCATAATCCCCCCTAATGCAGAATCAAGATAAAATTGGAATCAATGTCATGTGGGCCCAAGGCTACTCAAGGTAATTGGAATCAGCGTTTGCTAGCTAGTTAAGGAAATTCAAAAGAATCAGAATGTAATGGCATATGTATATATAATGGTTGTCAATGCAAAGCATGATTAATAAAGAATACAAGGAAGGGTTAAGCTAGGAAATAATCTCCGGAAGCTAAGAAAACTAATTTAGGTTCAAATAAAATTTACCTAAGCCTCGAATATAGAGCGATGAGCATACGGGCAATTAAGTGATTCAAAAAAATGATGAACTGGCCTAGGAAAGTTAACAAACCTTATAAGGGTGTAAGTAGAAATTTCTTTAAGGTTTACTATTTGATTACTTACCGTATGTGCATAGTTAATGTACCTCTATTATTAATCTAATTATTAAATAAAGGCATTAATAAAGATGGCTACGGTTAAATGTCTGAATATAATAGGAATCCTAATTAAAATATATATGGCATATATGTATACACACATATGTCTAAGTTGAGTTTAAGGAGAACAAAATTTATAACTAATAAAAGCAAGGTTAGAAAGATTGCCTTGGATTGCAATAACATACATACCCTAGCATTTGACATGTTGCCCTCAAGGAAATCTCTATGGTAGATTTAAATTAAAGTAGCTATGATAATGAATGAAACCGTATGATAAGCTTAGACAAATAAATTTGACTAAAAATAACGCTAAGGCTAATAATAGCTAAAGTATGGGCAAATAATAGGGAGGCCGGTAATTAAATATTAACGTTGGATTTAATAAATAATATTGATCATAGTTGTATATGGCTAGCTAGGACCCGGATAAATGGGTACTAATTCAAATAAGTTACGTCTGGTTCTAAGGGAGCATAAAATATCGTACTACAAAGTATTATAAACTTGGACTCTAAAGGATAACTTTATAAGCTCAAAATTGTAAATATTGCGTATACACTCGATGACATAATATCCAACTAAACTCGTCCATCAATCATAGATCTAATCCAACTCATGGAACCTCCTCGGTAGATACGGAAACAATAAAAGAGGTAAGTAGAGGATCAAGTCATCGTATTCTACCCCCGACCTTGCCTCCAATCACCCGAATCACCCATTAACTCATAACGATACTAAAATTGAGTTTTATTTGGATTTATTTGGAACCTTTGAGTTATTTGCTTTCATTTGGATTCAGTCGTTTGTCGCATAATTAGAAATTGGGAGTCGTGAAGATTCAGTGGACCCAGTGAGATTAAGCTCGAAGTGAAGATAGAGACCAGAAGCTCAAGAGAAAGCATCGTGTGAGCTCGAGACCGCGATAAACCGCGCCAGGTGAGTCAATACTTTGATCATGTTGAACCTACTTTTTCTGCAAATTATTTTGTTTAAGTTATCAAATTGCATGTTGTTAATTTATATGCAAATACATGCTTAATTTAAGATTCTAGGTATATGCCCATTATTGACTTGATTAATATTACATCTCCTTTGAAATATTTGAGTGTGTGAACCTTGTCGCCCTAGCAAAATTGTAATAGTAACATTTCGAAAATAAGTCCGTAATTGTACGCCCTGCTTAGTACTGCATAGATAATCAGGGGCGCTGAAATGCCCCAAACATCATGTTCACTTTTAATCATGAGAAATTGGTTTTGGACAGTCATGGTGGGAATGACTGGTATATTTTGGCATGATTATTTTATACTCCCGAAATCCCCCAACTTGCTTAAATATCTGGGCGGATTGGATCGAGGGTGTGAGTGTGGTGCAGTGGAAGCACAAAGTGGGTTAGTGGTAGACCGCCCAGATACCGCTAAGGACCGAATCTTGTCATGACCTCCTGTGTAAAAACAGTGCAACCACAAGTCTGTAAAATACAACTTGGCTAAGTAAATTTATCGAAATCCCCGGACTCATCTCACTGGTAGTGGATAGAAGTGGATATGCTATGGCAAGGGGGCCTGAAGGGACACCAGTGTAGGGTGAAGTTTTTCCCAGATGTTCTAAGCGTTGCGGGGACGAGAAGCCCGGCTGCGTTAGTAACTGTAGGGGAAAAACATCCCGCGCATAGATGGGACCCACCGCAAATGGGCAGTTTCCCATAAGGTGAATGAGAAAAGGGACTAGATACTTTGAAAAGTCACTGTGATGGTCTGCTCAACCACACTTCTAAGGAATCGTGTGGGGCAATGAGTTGATTGTCTCTTGTGGTGAAAGTGTACAAACTCTGCAGAGTCAAAACTATTCGAATAGCCGTGCCCACGGTCAAGGGCGGACATGGGAACTTACTCGAGATAGTTCTATTTAAAAATGTTTGGAAAATGGGAATGGAAAAGTGGAGGGCAGCGGAAAGCCCTGATTTGAGTTGTCCTGGGTGTCGCCCCAGTGGTAAGTTAAGCAGCTATAACGCTGAAAGATGTTATATGGTGTGATGCCATATGTATGGAAAAATTATGGTGATATTAGGCATATGGTGTGATGCCATATGTATGGAAAATCATGTTAATATTCCTTGAACATTATGATTTGTTCCAAAGCTGCTAGGTCTCAGGAAATTTTATGTATTGTATTTCAAATAGTGGCATTTCTATTCTTACAAAATAAAATATGGGAAGAATAAATGGAGTCGTAAGAAAAGAAAATGGTTGTCTATGGTAATTACATAAAGAAGTTGGTGGATTCATGTTGACCATAATAAGGATAATGATAGTGTGGATTTTGGAAAGACAAATTGGTGGAGCCTAAATGAATATATATAGGCTAGATAGATGATTCAAATAATCTTTGTAGATTTAGAGAGTATAAAAGTAATTGTTGGATTACAACACTGATACTTAGTATAGATTCTTGGAAGATGTTGACAATGATGGGATTAATATGATTTGATCAAATACCAGAGGGATAATTTGAATCTTGGGAATTTGAAGGTATGAAAATAACTATAGGAGATTAATCTTGATCAATGATAATCTTGGTGGATATTTATTAGAGAATTCTAGATCTGATCAATGACATTTTTGTGGATGTATACTAGCGATTCGTAGATTTCATCAATGATATTCTTGGTGGAGGTACAATGGTAAAGTAGTTAGAGATGAGTTATAAGGTGATAAGTGGAAGAGCAAATTATGGTTGAGGATCAGTAACAAAATGGATTGGATTGTTAGGGATTAGAATACAAACGATATTGGTGGATTAATTAAATGATGTCACCCGCTGTTTGGAGTCTTAGACAGCAACCAATACAGAAAGAATATGATCGATGGATGGAGTAGAGGATGACACATGTTGTTTGGAGTTCGAGAGCACTCAATAAGGGAAGTGTAATCTCGGTGGATTAAGTCAATTATGGCAATCGCTGTTGGGAGTCTTAGACAGCAGTTAATAAAGAGCGCGAGTCTTTGGTGGATTAAGTCGATGATGTCATTTGTGGTGATGAGTCTTTAGGCCATAAAAACAACAATATGATATAGTAATAGAAATGCTACTAGATGCGTTTTATGGCAAATAAAACAACCCGAGCCTTTCCTTTGTTAAGCCATGCATACTATTTATTTGCATTCTGTGTATTGGCTCGCGGAGCACGGGGTCGGAGTGCTCACGCTCGCTTTTGCGACAAAATACAGAATCAGGAATCAAATCACCTCGCCTCAGCAACAAGATTGGACAAGCTGGCAGAGAAGATGAAGATGTCAAGGGCTAGGTCGCGCACCTCCAGTTGGCTGCCTGTGGGCATGTCCTGAAGGTCCCACCTGTGTGCTTCGTTCTTCCGCTGCTGCAATTTAATGATTTCGGCCTAATCGGCCCATGAGTAAGTCTACTATTATATTTACGCTTCCGCATGATATGTATTTTGATATTCATTACTGTAACTGTGAGCACTATCTACTGATCCAGGGAATAGTGCAGTAATCACAGAGGAATCCAGATGTTAATATCTGGGTCCTTACAGGGATGGTATCAGAGCATATCGACTGCAGGTCGTGACCTAGTTAGCCTGGCCCTTAGTATTATGACTAGAATTATTTCTTGAAAATACTATTTCCAAAAATATAAGTAGTATTGCTCATTCTCATCTTTCTTAGATGATTCACTCTCATCTATATGCTGCCCTAGCCATTTTTACATCCGAGGCTCTCTTATCCCAAATTCAAAATGATAAAAAATTCAGTGTACCTCTTATAGACTTTCTTTAACCTACTTTTGGCCAAAGTCACCAAAACCTTAAATTTGAAACTCATTTCCCCCCCCCCCCAAAAAAATGTGTATATATATTATATATTTGGAGGATTGAAAATTGAGTTGTTTACAAAAGTTATTTTCAAACTCATTTTTACCAAACCTGATCTTTCAAGGAAAATTTTCGTAAGTTCCAAACTACTTACAAAAAAAAAACTTAATCGAAAATTTACTTTGATTCTCAACTAGCTCGAAACAATGTTATTTCTCGAAAGCTTTTCCTTAAAAAGGGCCTTGTTTTCAAAAATAAAACTATGTTGGTAGAAACATATTTTCTATGTTTGGATTACTTACCCATGAATTAAAAAAAGGGGAGAGAGTGAGTGCTAAAACCAATGAGATTAACCCCAAATACTTTCCACTTCTTTCTATTGATTACAAAAGGAAAAGTTTGATCCTCCTATCGTACCTTACTCCACAAATTTAAGGATTGGAAACGTTGAAGATATTCATGAAGATAAGGTGGTTTCGTTTTAAACGAACTATGCAGATAAACCCTGCACTCTCTTATGTGTGTTTTCCCGAGTAGACGTTGTATTGTTGCAAGATCTTATTTGGGCCCTGTGCACTGCCTCTTTGCCCTCGGGCATCCTATTTCGTAGTCACGGGAAAAGCTTGTTTTTGAAAAAAAAATTGTGTGATTTCCGTATCACCCCAGCTCTCTGGGTGTGCTCCTTTAAAACTTAAATGGGTTTAGATTGCCTTATCCCCGCGACTTGATCCTTACCTCATGCTGTTCCCTCTCACCTCATTTGCTACAACCCAGTCAGGTCTACTGAATCAAAGTGATAAATAGCCAAAGACCAAGCCTCGAGACTCTACCCTGCTAGCATTCTCTCCTTACCTATCCGGAGGACCCATCATGCCTAGAGTTAGAAGAGAGGAATGACGACTAGTGATACCCATTTTAAGGGGGTAGCACTAGGAGACAAAATGTCGGAGAACTACTATGATGTATGAGATGGAGGTGCGACAACCTGGACTCAGAGCTAATCGAACCAGTATAAAGAGACTTGCAAGACCGGGAGCCTTACAGCGATAAGGACAAAAGACCACCATATAGATACGTCCATAGTCACCTCTGCATCCCTAAGGCCGTCTATTCCTTAGGGCACAGACCAATGCTACCCACCTATCAAAGTGAATACTATAACAACCATAGGTCCAATAGACGCTGCAACCACTCTATTCTACGATGACGTGAAGACAACAATGTCAAAGAGCAAATAATTGGAAGTCTACGACCTATCCGGGAGAACAAGGTATCTCTCTTCCCTTTTGACTTCTCCAAGTGCTAACCTCTAATGTGCATGTCTTCATCTCCCTGTGGGGCTAAAGAACCATACGTCGGGCAACACCCCGAAACTCATTGCTAGCCAATATAACCTCACCTGCTTCTTTCTACTCTACCGGAATCTCGGGGTCGAGATTCATTTAAGGGGGGTAGGTTTGTAACATCCCGAAAATTTAAATTTGAATATGTGAAGCTCTTGATCTATTTTTGCAGTATATTCTATTTGAGTTTGGATTTTTACGGTGTCTCTTAAGTTTTGGTTGGGTTTCAAAAGTTGAGAAAGTTCAATAAAGACCAAAAACAAACATCAAAGAAATATGCAAATAAGGGAAACTAAAAAGTTTAGAATTCGAATCTGAAAAGATGATCCATAAAATAAAAGGAGAAACTTGAATTAGAGTATAAAATATCATTTTGAAAATAATTGTATAAAAGGGCAACAAAAATAAATATATAAATTATGTGCAAGCATATATACAAAAGGACCTAGACAGTTGAACAAGGATATAGAAATGAAATTATACAAAATAGAAATATAGAAATGTATATGCATACAACGAATAAGCAATGAATAAAAATAAATAAATAAATAGAAGGAGGGGCAGACTGGCCGAAGCGGCCCAGCCACCAGCCGGCCGAAACCCCCACTCTCCCCGCTCTACTCCCCCGGCCGGCCCAACCTCTCTCCCCGCCGAGCGGCCCCTCCCCACTGTGCATCTTCATCCCCAAATCACCGGCTCTCTCCCTCTCTGGGCCGCAGCACCGGCTCGCCCGCTCGCCTCCGCAGCCAGCCCGCCTCCACCTCACGCGCCTGCTGCCGCAGCTGCCTCCAGCCTGTCACGCGTGCCCCTGACACTGCGCATCCACCTCTAGCCCCGCCTACACGCGCCGCTCGCCGGTCACATCGCCACCGATTCCCGCGCTTGGCGAAGCCCCAGGGTCCGCCGCTCCCGCCCGGTCATCCGCGCCTCCCCGCTCCTTTGCAGCTACAAGAAGCTACTGGCCTCCCCATTTCTTCCCCGCGTGCACCACTCTCTTCTTCCCCTTTTCCCCTCTCTTCAACCCGAGCGCCGGCCACCGCATGCCACGCCGCCTCGGCTGCTCCGGCGAGCTCCGGTCAATTGGACCGCGCTAACTCGCGTCCCCACTCCGCCTCTCCCTCCCCTTCTACCAAATCGAAAATCCATTCACCGGAGCTTGCGCAATGCCTCTCTTCTCCACCGCCGGCCAAAGCCACCGCCACCAGTGCCACCGCCTCCTCGGCGAACCCTGGGTCAAATCCGCTCGCTAGGAGCACCTTCTCGGTGCTCTGACCCTTCCCCAAGCGCCGGCCATGGGTCCCCTTCGCCCCAGCTCGCCATCACCATGGAGCTCCCCCACGCCACTATCAGTCTCCGTCGCCGGCCACCCTCGGACCCCCTCCGGCGCGTCTAGCACGATGGTAAGCATCCACCTAGTCATTCCCCACTCGTGCCTGCCCTATTTCCTTCCCCCTTCCCCTCCGCCGCCGCCGCCCCATTTCATCTCGCCGCCGCCTGCCGCAAGCCGCACCCTCCCCTGTTCCATTTCCTCTTCCTCCTGTGTGGCCGAGAGCAAGGCAGCCTTCTCCCTTCCCAATTGTCTTCTTCCCTCAATGTCATGTGGGCCCAAGGCTACTCAAGGTAATTGGAATCAGCGTTTGCTAGCTAGTTAAGGAAATTCAAAAGAATCAGAATGTAATGGCATATGTATATATAATGGTTGTCAATGCAAAGCATGATTAATAAAGAATACAAGGAAGGGTTAAGCTAGGAAATAATCTCCGGAAGCTAAGAAAACTAATTTAGGTTCAAATAAAATTTACCTAAGCCTCGAATATAGAGCGATGAGCATACGGGCAATTAAGTGATTCAAAAAAATGATGAACTGGCCTAGGAAAGTTAACAAACCTTATAAGGGTGTAAGTAGAAATTTCTTTAAGGTTTACTATTTGATTACTTACCGTATGTGCATAGTTAATGTACCTCTATTATTAATCTAATTATTAAATAAAGGCATTAATAAAGATGGCTACGGTTAAATGTCTGAATATAATAGGAATCCTAATTAAAATATATATGGCATATATGTATACACACATATGTCTAAGTTGAGTTTAAGGAGAACAAAATTTATAACTAATAAAAGCAAGGTTAGAAAGATTGCCTTGGATTGCAATAACATACATACCCTAGCATTTGACATGTTGCCCTCAAGGAAATCTCTATGGTAGATTTAAATTAAAGTAGCTATGATAATGAATGAAACCGTATGATAAGCTTAGACAAATAAATTTGACTAAAAATAACGCTAAGGCTAATAATAGCTAAAGTATGGGCAAATAATAGGGAGGCCGGTAATTAAATATTAACGTTGGATTTAATAAATAATATTGATCATAGTTGTATATGGCTAGCTAGGACCCGGATAAATGGGTACTAATTCAAATAAGTTACGTCTGGTTCTAAGGGAGCATAAAATATCGTACTACAAAGTATTATAAACTTGGACTCTAAAGGATAACTTTATAAGCTCAAAATTGTAAATATTGCGTATACACTCGATGACATAATATCCAACTAAACTCGTCCATCAATCATAGATCTAATCCAACTCATGGAACCTCCTCGGTAGATACGGAAACAATAAAAGAGGTAAGTAGAGGATCAAGTCATCGTATTCTACCCCCGACCTTGCCTCCAATCACCCGAATCACCCATTAACTCATAACGATACTAAAATTGAGTTTTATTTGGATTTATTTGGAACCTTTGAGTTATTTGCTTTCATTTGGATTCAGTCGTTTGTCACGTAATTAGAAATTGGGAGTCGTGAAGATTCAGTGGACCCAGTGAGATTAAGCTCGAAGTGAAGATAGAGACCAGAAGCTCAAGAGAAAGCATCGTGTGAGCTCGAGACCGCGATAAACCGCGCCAGGTGAGTCAATACTTTGATCATGTTGAACCTACTTTTTCTGCAAATTATTTTGTTTAAGTTATCAAATTGCATGTTGTTAATTTATATGCAAATACATGCTTAATTTAAGATTCTAGGTATATGCCCATTATTGACTTGATTAATATTACATCTCCTTTGAAATATTTGAGTGTGTGAACCTTGTCGCCCTAGCAAAATTGTAATAGTAACATTTCGAAAATAAGTCCGTAATTGTACGCCCTGCTTAGTACTGCATAGATAATCAGGGGCGCTGAAATGCCCCAAACATCATGTTCACTTTTAATCATGAGAAATTGGTTTTGGACAGTCATGGTGGGAATGACTGGTATATTTTGGCATGATTATTTTATACTCCCGAAATCCCCCAACTTGCTTAAATATCTGGGCGGATTGGATCGAGGGTGTGAGTGTGGTGCAGTGGAAGCACAAAGTGGGTTAGTGGTAGACCGCCCAGATACCGCTAAGGACCGAATCTTGTCATGACCTCCTGTGTAAAAACAGTGCAACCACAAGTCTGTAAAATACAACTTGGCTAAGTAAATTTATCGAAATCCCCGGACTCATCTCACTGGTAGTGGATAGAAGTGGATATGCTATGGCAAGGGGGCCTGAAGGGACACCAGTGTAGGGTGAAGTTTTTCCCAGATGTTCTAAGCGTTGCGGGGACGAGAAGCCCGGCTGCGTTAGTAACTGTAGGGGAAAAACATCCCGCGCATAGATGGGACCCACCGCAAATGGGCAGTTTCCCATAAGGTGAATGAGAAAAGGGACTAGATACTTTGAAAAGTCACTGTGATGGTCTGCTCAACCACACTTCTAAGGAATCGTGTGGGGCAATGAGTTGATTGTCTCTTGTGGTGAAAGTGTACAAACTCTGCAGAGTCAAAACTATTCGAATAGCCGTGCCCACGGTCAAGGGCGGACATGGGAACTTACTCGAGATAGTTCTATTTAAAAATGTTTGGAAAATGGGAATGGAAAAGTGGAGGGCAGCGGAAAGCCCTGATTTGAGTTGTCCTGGGTGTCGCCCCAGTGGTAAGTTAAGCAGCTATAACGCTGAAAGATGTTATATGGTGTGATGCCATATGTATGGAAAAATTATGGTGATATTAGGCATATGGTGTGATGCCATATGTATGGAAAATCATGTTAATATTCCTTGAACATTATGATTTGTTCCAAAGCTGCTAGGTCTCAGGAAATTTTATGTATTGTATTTCAAATAGTGGCATTTCTATTCTTACAAAATAAAATATGGGAAGAATAAATGGAGTCGTAAGAAAAGAAAATGGTTGTCTATGGTAATTACATAAAGAAGTTGGTGGATTCATGTTGACCATAATAAGGATAATGATAGTGTGGATTTTGGAAAGACAAATTGGTGGAGCCTAAATGAATATATATAGGCTAGATAGATGATTCAAATAATCTTTGTAGATTTAGAGAGTATAAAAGTAATTGTTGGATTACAACACTGATACTTAGTATAGATTCTTGGAAGATGTTGACAATGATGGGATTAATATGATTTGATCAAATACCAGAGGGATAATTTGAATCTTGGGAATTTGAAGGTATGAAAATAACTATAGGAGATTAATCTTGATCAATGATAATCTTGGTGGATATTTATTAGAGAATTCTAGATCTGATCAATGACATTTTTGTGGATGTATACTAGCGATTCGTAGATTTCATCAATGATATTCTTGGTGGAGGTACAATGGTAAAGTAGTTAGAGATGAGTTATAAGGTGATAAGTGGAAGAGCAAATTATGGTTGAGGATCAGTAACAAAATGGATTGGATTGTTAGGGATTAGAATACAAACGATATTGGTGGATTAATTAAATGATGTCACCCGCTGTTTGGAGTCTTAGACAGCAACCAATACAGAAAGAATATGATCGATGGATGGAGTAGAGGATGACACATGTTGTTTGGAGTTCGAGAGCACTCAATAAGGGAAGTGTAATCTCGGTGGATTAAGTCAATTATGGCAATCGCTGTTGGGAGTCTTAGACAGCAGTTAATAAAGAGCGCGAGTCTTTGGTGGATTAAGTCGATGATGTCATTTGTGGTGATGAGTCTTTAGGCCATAAAAACAACAATATGATATAGTAATAGAAATGCTACTAGATGCGTTTTATGGCAAATAAAACAACCCGAGCCTTTCCTTTGTTAAGCCATGCATACTATTTATTTGCATTCTGTGTATTGGCTCGCGGAGCACGGGGTCGGAGTGCTCACGCTCGCTTTTGCGACAAAATACAGAATCAGGAATCAAATCACCTCGCCTCAGCAACAAGATTGGACAAGCTGGCAGAGAAGATGAAGATGTCAAGGGCTAGGTCGCGCACCTCCAGTTGGCTGCCTGTGGGCATGTCCTGAAGGTCCCACCTGTGTGCTTCGTTCTTCCGCTGCTGCAATTTAATGATTTCGGCCTAATCGGCCCATGAGTAAGTCTACTATTATATTTACGCTTCCGCATGATATGTATTTTGATATTCATTACTGTAACTGTGAGCACTATCTACTGATCCAGGGAATAGTGCAGTAATCACAGAGGAATCCAGATGTTAATATCTGGGTCCTTACATTTCGTACCTTAGAATTCCTGTACCACAACCAACATCCAGTACCATTGCTCCATTCATGAGGCTAGGATTACCCAGAAGGGCATCTCTGTAAGCATCTGTTCTTACCTGAAAAAGTTGGCCACGGAGAGTTAATTGGTCTTTTAGATCATATAAGTGCATATAGGAAAATAAATCAACAAATATATGTTACAAGAACCCATAAACCACATATACGACGAGTTCACCTACTTTGTCGCTGAGCATCTCTCTATGAATGCCATATGAACTATAAGACCCAAAGTAATTATCATCCACACTTTTGATTTCATTGGCAGTAACAGTAGCACGTGAAATCTTTAGCTGCCTATCATTCTGTTCATGAGCAAGTGATCCACTACCCTCCCCAGCAGTACTTTCAATAGTTAATGCTTGCTCAAATCTAGCACTGACATCAGAACCAACATCATCAATAATGGTCTTCAGATGGGTCTCGTGTGGTTCAGCTAAACTCCCATCGCCTGCGCCTCTTTCCATTGACATTCCACAATCCTCCTCCTCGTAATCATCAAAGATGGACAAACTGTGCAACAGTGAATCGTCTTCCATGAAAGGTTTCAAGTATGCATCATCCTCCCATGAAACCTTTCCCTCAAGTTGGGAAGTCTCTACTCGATGCAAGTGGCTGCATAGTTCGCTGTTGCAAGCGAAAGCTTGGCCACAGCTCCAACATTTATTCTCCGCAACCTACAAATCAATCATAAGGTTCATATGTCATGGAATGCAGCAAACAAGCACAGAGATTAACGAAATATGCAATCTACATCAAGTCAAAACAACCATGAAAAAGAATTAGTGCCTACGCAAGCTGTGACTTTCATTGTATGAAATGAACTGTAATTACTGATTACACTACGCGCACTTGGTCCCTAACCACTTGAGCTGAGAAGATTAACGCAGCCATAGAAGCAAGAAGGAGAAACACACCTTGGATCGAACAAAATTGATGAGCTTGATGCATCCGTAGAAATCCAGCCCGACCTCCTTCACGACCTTGTAGAAATCGAACCGGTGCTCAGAGCCGCAGTGCGAGAAGAGGGAGCTCTCGGAGTCGAACCGGGAGCTGCAGAACAGGCAGAGGAGGCCGCCGCCGCCGGACGCGTCGTCGCCGTCCGAATCCCAGTCGTCCCACCCCTCCTCTCCCTCCTCCTCGTCCTCCTCCTCCTCCTCGTCGTAGTCTTCACCTTCGTCGAGGAGCCGCTCTTGCTTGGGCGGGAGCTCGGGTGCCTGGGTCGCCGTGGCGAATGCTACTTCGTGGACGAACGAGCAAGCAGCAGCTCGGTTAAACCCTAGACGATGATGACCTTAAGCCCTGGACGATGAGGCCGAATAATGGGCCGGGCCCAAATACTCAAATGAGACTGCTGAGTGGGTCCGGCCCATTAGATGTAGAGAAGACGCTGACCTTCACCAAGCCGCCCTTTGTCTCGCCCCCTTCCTCTCGCCGCTGACAGCGCGCAGCGCCGCCGCCACGGCCGCTGTTCACCGGAGACCGCCGCCACCCCCACCCAGGTAAGAGCTCCAGCTCCTCTCTCCCTCTTGTCCGACGTGCGGCGCTTGGAGAGGGCAGCGCGCTTGAAGAACAGAGGATCGAGGGTAGGAAGGGCAGTGGGGCGAGGGAAGAGGGCGGCGGCGTAGGTAAACTCGCATGTGCATGACTGCGTTAGTTCAGCTCGCCGGAAGAGCAGCTTCTTGGAGCAGGCGAGGTGCCATCCCGACGTTCTCGTTGACTAGAGGCTGTGTACGATTGGGGGAAATTGCACATATACCCCATAGTTAGTAGGCACTTGTAAGTTTGCCCCACACTTAAGTGGCCTTGTAATTTTGCCCCATACTTGACATGCCCCCTTATTATTTTGCCCCATTGCCCATTCAGCTCCTATTTTAATTTCGTTTTTCATTTTTTGGGGCAGGAAAAATGCAGTAAAAATATTTACAAAGTTGTCCATTAAATGCCTAAAACATTCTTATATCGTTTTTCATTTTTTACTACATTTAGCTCCTATTTTAATTTCGTTTTTTATTTTTTTTAGGGCAGGAAAAATGCAGTAAAAAATATTTACAAAGTTGTCCATTAAATGCCTAAAATATTTTAATTTCGTTTTTCATTTTTTTACTGCATTTTTCCTGCCCCAAAAAATGAAAAACAAAATTAAAATAGGAGCTAAATGGGCAATGGGGCAAAATAATAAGGGGGCATGTCAAGTATGGGGCAAAATTACAAGGCCACTTAAGTGTAGGGCAAACTTACAAGTGCCTACTAACTATGGGGTATATGTGCAATTTCCCCGTACGATTGTTGGAGCTAATAGTGCGTGCGGTCTTTCTTGCAGGAGCGCCAAAACCGCGACTCCGTGTGGTCTCGGCTTGTTTCGGCAGCGTAGGAGCGCGTTCCAGGGTGTGACAATGGAGAATAGGGGCGGGAAGAGTGGCCGTGGTGCCCTCATAGTCCTGGAAGGGCTGGACAGGAGTGGGAAATCGTCGCGGTGTGCTCGGCTGTTGTCCTTCCTGGAAGGGAAAGGGTGCCAAGCTGAAGGGTGGCGGTTCCCCGATAGAGGCACTAGTGTCGGGCAGATGATCTCCGCTTACCTCTCAAACGAGTCGCAACTCGATGATAGAACGATTCATTTGCTCTTCAGCGCAAATCGCTGGGAGAAAAGGTTTGTTCTTTCTGCAAATCTCAATGTATGTTATCTGTATGCCGAGTGCCGACCTCCTAGTGTTTACGTGGAAAATTTTCTTGGGTAATACATTATGTACTATGTAGTATGCACGGTAGGTACAGTGATTCAGAGGTCTATATGATTCTGATTATGGATCTGTTCGTTGGGTTTACAGATCTCTGATGGAAAGCAAGCTACTTGGTGGAACTACTCTCGTCGTCGACCGCTATTCTTATCCTGGAGTGGCATTTTCAGCTGCTAAAGGACTTGACATTCAGTGGTGCAAGGTGAGCCGGATGCCTGGCATATGTATAACAAGGCGCGTGCTTTCTTATGCATAAAATGCTGACAAGTAATGCCTCTTTTTTTCCTATTGCAGGCTCCAGAAGTTGGACTGTTAGCTCCAGATCTTGTAATATATCTGGATGTACAACCAGAGGTATTCCACTGGTTCTCATTCTGCCTATGGCATTCAATGTGACAGATTTCAGGATTCTTCATTTTTTGTAATGCTTATTTCATGCTTTTGTGCATTTGACTTGTTGCATATTTTACATACTGTAGTGATGATGGCCACCATAAGACCATAATCCAATAAAACAACCATATAGATAAAAATCAGTGATGGTGATGCACCTAAGGTGTTCCACTATTGGTTTCTGCACTGAAACACACACACACACAAAACAATCCATTTCAATTCTACACCATTCTGCTGAATGCAGAAAACATGAAAAACTATTGTTCAGCAAATTTGTTTGCTCACCCGATTATAATGCTAAGTTGTTGTCGAACATAACCTATTTTTAAAGGTCACCCTTCACTTCAATGGCTTACTTGTGTTATCCAATTTTCTTAATGGTAATTGGTAAATGTGAATTTACTATTTCAGAAAGCGGCTGAAAGAGGAGGCTATGGGGATGAGAGATATGAAAGAATTGAGTTCCAAAAAAGAGTTGCTGACCATTACCATTCACTCCGTGATTCAACATGGAAGGTAACATATTTCTGCAAAAAGTCACCTGAGGTAGGGCTGAAGGTGCAAGTGAACCAATCTACATATCTATCCTGTTCGATTTTCCATGATATCTGTGATCTATTCCATGACTGCTAAGATTAATCTGTACAAAGTAGAAACTCCCTAGAAACTGAGAAGAAATCCATAGTATCTCTGGAATTTGATGATTTCTTTCGATAGTGTTCACGATGGATAGTTCTTAAGTGAGCCTGAATGACTTACTGCATTCTTTTGTTTCACAAAGGTTGTTGACGGTTCCCTTCCCATGGAAACTGTGGAAGAACAGCTGAGGGAACTAGCCATGAATTGCATTCTGGAATGCCAAGGGAAGCAACTTACCAATCTGGCCTGGTAGGGTGCCACCATCCCATGGTGAAATGCTACATCATAGGATGATACATCAAGATATTTCTTGTAGTGTGTTCCACCGTTCCTTTGCATGAGAGTTAGGCACCTCGCAGCGCTTGCTTTGCCCATTTGTGTAATTCCGCATCGTGTGCAATACATTTATAAGGTGATGTTGTAGGGAACCTGTATACTGATATTCTGGTGACCTTGGTGTGATGTGAATCATGTGAGGTGTTCGTGTTCTAGTGACCTTGTTATATACTGATGTTCTGGTTTTTGCTGGGGCTGGACATTAGATCATGCCAACTATAGCCAACAGAGCAAAATGGTTTTAACAAATCGTTGCAGGAACCGTAAGTGTATGATGTAACCAAAATTCGTACTTCTCACACTGTTGCGCAAACAAGAAATCTACACGCTAGAACTGCAAATCTAAATATCACGCAGCATGGGCATCATCTTTGGCAAATATACCGTAAGCTTTAACGGAAAAAGCATAACATAAGTCTGTAATTCAGAAGACTAGAGACACACAACCAGAAGTAACAACTCAGGAGGATAGGTTTTCGCTATAGCAACTTAGCACAGTTAATACTTGAGAACCACACATCCGCAAGACCTTCGACCTTTTACACGTAACTGTCGATCAGCGACTTCCTCATGTCATCGACGATCGATGTTGGCTGCCCTTCTCTCAGCTTGAAGACGCTCTCAATGACCGAGAGCTCGGTGGCCGTTGTGTCTGAGCCACAAAAGGCAGTCCAGTCATTCACTGTCATGCCTGCAGCAATGACCTCGCTGCCTCGGTTCACGGTTCCAGCAACAAGAGGGACTTGCAGGAGCGTGGACAGCTCATCAAGATCTTCAATGGATGTATGGGGATGGACCTGTTTCACCAGTGCATGGTACATTAAAAATGGAATATTTGTAGCGAAAGTATATCATATGGAATGGAAATGCAGTCAAACACCGTACCAAGCCACCCCTGTTAGAGAATGCACAGTAGCTCCCCACAAGGATATTTCCGGCAATTGTCTGCCGGAACACCTCAACCCCAAGCACATCTGCAATAAGCTCCTCAGTCGCCTGGAGAATTGAACAACAGGAAGACTTTAGTTTGAACCAATTGACGAAAGGCATAGGGTCAGGGAACGTCACCACAAATACATAGGCTTACCTTGTCAAGGTCAGGGTGTGTAAGCGCAACATGGTCATTGCAGGCTACGCAATTGCCAAGAGCAGACAACCTTTCATCAATACGCTGAACAACCACTTGATCAGGCAAGCAGTTCCTCAGATGCTGAAGCTCTAGAAGAATTCCAACACACAGGGAACCCATAAGTACACAAATTAATGAACTTTATATCTCATGGTGCTAAAGATATAATAATAATGCACCTGACATCATAATTTCCTAAACAAATCCTGCCTATCTAGATGCAATACCCCTAGAAGTAATTTCCATATTAATTTCAGTAATAGCTACAATTGTGAGGTATTAAAATCATCTTACAAGTGAATGCTGGTAGAAAACACACTTTTCTAAACAAAATAGTTTTCATTATACAATAAATCCATGAAAGACTATTGCTGCTAAAGAATATAACAATAAAACAATGTATGTATGTGAACACAACATCTGGATACCTAATTCATTAGCATACTTCATTAGCATAAGTCGTAATAACAAGGGGATGAAGTGCATTGTACAATCAGAGCACATGTGAATGTAAGAAATAACAAAGAGCTTAGAAAAAATCTCAACATGATGCAAACATTTATAGCATACAGCAAGATACTTAAATAAAGTACCTTGATCAGATACTTAAGTAAAGTACCTTGATCAGTGGTAGTATGTGGCAAGAGAAGTCCATTCTTGTTTCCTGGGCATCGAAGTGGCAAAAAAAATTGAAGGCAAGTGGAGAGGTAACTCAGATTAGTGAAGCCGAGCTCAAATACTAACCAACACACAGTCGACCAATTATCCTAGTACCACCTATAGAGGTCTTGACCACAGGAATGACATCTGCAAGCTCAGCCTCAAATGCACTGCAAAATATTTCAAAGAACAAGCAGTTAAGAGTTACAGTTATGTATTCCTCGGTTTTCACCAGAAGTTCCCAACTGCTAAAAAGGAATATGCATCACTAACCTGTAGAAGCTCTCTGACCCTCCGATTGCAACCAAACAGTAGGCATTTGTCAGCTTGGAGAAAACACCAACCTCACAATTGTTCTCAAACTGAAGACCTGCAGAGTGTACACGCCAGAAGAAGCAGATCAAATTATACTGCATTTGAGTAGAGTATCAGCAACCAGTTCAAAAAATAAAATAAAGGAACAGCTGTAAACAAAAAACAGAGAGTCACAAACAGAAGTGCGCTTATCTTAACCTATCCAATTAGAGGCGTGCTACATGATTAAATGTCTGAAAATCCATGGGAGGATGAAACCAGTTAAAAATAAAACAGTGATGCTACAAGCTCAAAACCAATCATCACCAGAGCGCGCAGAAAGTAAAAATTAGCTACCACTCTTCTCGAACTCAAGGGTAACCTCAATCTTCAACTCTAAATCCTGAACATATCGTGCTTGACAAAAACATATCCAAACAATCAAGTAATCAACTACTTTACTTGTTTCAAAAAAACAATCAACTACTTTCCTAGACCCAGCAATCACACCGAACAACCCTACCTCTAACATGCTGCCTAAATGACAACTATTACCCATCTAGGCATCTGTACTAAGAGACATCACTATCACCGAATGGTCCGAATCCATTTCTGCAAAAAGCCCACTACATTTGTTGCAACCAATTACCAGTTCATCCGATCATCAAAGTAGCTAAACAAGAGGATCAGAGAGCAACAAACGCCATTTTCCGAATCTACCCAGCCTCTAAGCACAAGCCACCCACTAGAACGTGCAAAAAAATTTTTTGAAACTCACGGGTCGCCATGGTCGATTCCGCCTTGCCGCATCCGCTTCTCGACTACCAGCACACACCTGCAGATCAAACATCGAGACGATTGACCCCTCAAAAAAATCAAATGAGCAGAGAAATCGGATAGGAGAGGGAGATCGAGCGCTCGTACTTATAGGAGAACAAGCGAGCGAGCGACCGATCGAACCCACCGGGAGCGGATTGGGAGGCGGTGGCCGCGGCGGTGGCGGATACGGATGTGGATCCGGAGGCCGACGCGGCGAGCACATACGAGCTATTTGCATATATATAAAATAATGATTTGCACAATATTTAGTTATTTACAGAAACAACAAAGCCACAGCTAGACCACAGTAAACAAAGTCACGGCTTGACCACAGCAATAAATTGATGTGCATGGCTTGAAAGTGTACATCCTGAATTTCCAGACAGCTTATGGATATTATGCCAGAGGTTCCACTATCCATTTCATGCTGATACAAACTCCATTAAAATAACTCGATTAACCAACCTTTTGTACTATTAACCCAGCGAACCCACCTAATCAAGCCAAAGGATATCTTAGACTTAACTAGGTTTGTTTCCAAACAAAAAATTGGCTTAAACTAACAAAGCTCGGTTGGGATTAACAAACCTAGTTATTTTATCCCTGAATCATACCATAACTAAAGAAAGGAACAAGCCAATACCCCCACAAGAAAACAAAAGAAGAGTCCACAATTCAAATTACAAATTTGTCAACGAGCCAAAGAGACGCGAACCTATTCAGATCACTTGTGCAATTGTTTCAGCATATGTACGTTTGCAGAGGGGTAATTTGGCAGCAGCCAACAGAGATTACAACCCCTAACTCATCGCCAAAAAAACATAGCCACCATGGCCACTTGCACCCACTAATCACCAGGACGCTAATTGCTTCATCACCGAGACGTCAGCCACCCACTATTACCTCACCATCGAAACACGCAGAACAAATCACACAAGCCAAGACCAGCCCGTCCCTTCCATGGCGCCCCCAATCCGTCGCGCGTCTAACACCGACTCCCAATCGGCCGCCCAACCCAATCCCTCCGAGCCTACCTCATCCCGTCGACCGCCTAAACAGCCTAGGGTTTCGGACAACAAACCCGCCGAAATCCTGCAGATATCTCTACCACGAGACAAACCGAGATCTATGCAACAGGCCGTGGAAACGAAGGAAACTAGAGAGAAAGAGGGAAAGTAGGGGGGGAGAGGGAGAGGGAGAGGGGGCTTGCTTACCAGTTGGATCGGAGGAGATCGCTGGGAAGGAGCTAGGGTTTTGCGGCGGGGAAGGGAAGGGGAAGTGTCGCCGGGTCGGGGACTCGGCAGAAGGGAGAGGAGTGCCGGCTCTCCGAGCCTGCCGTTCGCTTATTACTCCTCCACTAGAGGCCCCCCTCCAGTGGAGAATTCATAGCCATTGGATGTCTAATCTAATGGTCACAAATTTAGATGATAGTTAGAAAGAAAATATCCGAGTGATGTTTATCAACACCGTTCTTTCTAAGTTTCATTTCATTGATAAATAAGAGAGTTGAAATAAGAAACAACAATCGCGGTTGTTCCGTTCGCAACTTCAATCCGGTCCTATTTTCACACTCCGAAACTTCAATCCGGTCCCATTTTCCCGCTCATTGTTGTACAAAACTTCAGTTGGGCAAAGCGAACCATTTCAGCATACGGAACTTGGGAACTCAAATCTATTAGCTCTGACGGCAGAGGAAGGGAAGGACAAAATTTAAGCCCAAAGATCGCTCACAAGTTGAAGATCTGAACTGGCCAGCTGCGCTTCCGACCATCTGAGCTGATTCCCGTGGTTTCAATCGATATGTCTATGCTACGGTGCTCGGAGGCCCTCACAATGCTCACGCGGGAACTGATCATCACAGCTGGGCACTCATCTGTGCCGACTGATGCAGATGAGCCAACAATTGATCCCTCCTTTGCCATCGCGGCGGGCTCTTCAAAGGTGAAGATTGTTTGCGACCAGTGAGTTGGTGTGGAGAAAGGAGAGGTGGAGAGGACGACTGGCTTATCCTTGCAGAATCTGTTGGTGAAGCCTGTGTCAAACCATAAGACAATGCCATAGCACCAGGTTACTCCAGGTACAGCTGCACCACTTTCACTCAGCCTCAGCTCAAAGGTTGCAGTGAAATCCATATCGTTTTGCTTCATAGTTGCCAGATCAAATGACTGCATAGAGGAAATAAACCAACATATCAGAGTACAAAACACTGCATTCAAAAAGGACATCTGAGCACGAAGTATGGAAAATTGTAAATCTAGAGTAACATTGATTCTATAGAGTACCGTATATCACACTTGGGTATAGGTATTGAAATATCAAATTTATGTCTATACTGTCTATCATAACAAAGTTTTCTCTAGTTCTATATAACCATTAAGCGATTTCAGCCAAATGAGGATGTTCAAGAAGTGAAATCACCTAAGTAAAAATGTAGAGTTCCTACGACTTACATGGAGCACAGCAGTTTCTGTCACAATATCCTGAGAAGCCAATACATCAACTACAGGAAACCGAGATGAAGTCCCTATTACTTCTTTGCCAATACATGACATATCAAAGCCGTACACATTTTCCCAAAATGGCAAGCTAGTTCCACCTTTCCCGAAACCAGCACCAAGCTAGAAAATGGATCAAATGAAATAAGTTATCAAATGCAGAAAATGGGTGACAAAAAATACAGGTAAGCGCTGCTAAAAACTTACAATTGTTGCAGTATCCGGGATAATAGCGCCACCAGGTTTTAGGAAATGATCACGTGCATACAGAACTGAGCTGAGCATGGATTCATACAATAGACAATATCCCATCCACTCACTCACTAACACATCAAATCCATTCGGTGGAACTTGTATTTTATGGTTTAGCTCTTCAGCCTTGGTATGCACAACACTTATCACTTGAGGACTTTGGTTTCGTTCCATTGCCATATTTTCATCATACAACAGACCATTATTTTTTGCAACCTGCATTTGTGCTTTAACTATGAGAGAGAAATCATTGTAAAAAAGAGACTAGTAGTTTGATACTATGGTTGAAAAAAACCTACTTGGTTAGCTACAGCAGCCATCTTTGCACTCCCGTCAACAGCGATGACTCTAGATGCACCAGCCTTGGCTGCAAAAAGACTGTAGACAGGAAGCATCCATCAACAATAGCTCATAAAATATTGACAAGTCATGTTCATTAAGAATATTATTTTTATAACCAGCCTTGCACTTCCATAATATGATCATTACGCCATGTACAACTGGTAGCTCCAATCAAACATCACAGTAAAAGAGGCAGTTTAGTTTTAGATATTTTGTATCTATCACAGAAAATCATGAAGTAGATGCACCAATGCTATACCTACTAGGACTCATAATCCCCCCTAATGCAGAATCAAGATAAAATTCTCCCTAGCAGGCACTTGAGGCCTTGAGCGCATTGGGCCTAGTCAAGCGCTGCACCATTTTATTTTTATATTGCTTATTTTTTACAAGTAGTGGTATATAGTCTATTTGCCTGTGCTGGATACAAGACTGCCAATATCGAGCCTCATGGTAAGACAAAGAAACCCACCTGTGCAAAAGCATTTAACATCATACGTTTCGTGTAACATCCCGAAAATTTAAATTTGAATATGTGAAGCTCTTGATCTATTTTTGCAGTATATTCTAT
This sequence comes from Dendrocalamus latiflorus, assembly GCA_017311315.1. NCBI lineage: Eukaryota > Viridiplantae > Streptophyta > Magnoliopsida > Poales > Poaceae > Dendrocalamus > Dendrocalamus latiflorus. The sequence goes on along the minus strand of CM029643.1, from coordinate 3,246,522 downwards.
TTGAGTTTGGATTTTTATGGTGTCTCTTAAGTTTTGGTTGGGTTTCAAAAGTTGAGAAAGTTCAATACAGACCAAAAACAAACATCAAAGAAATATGCAAATAAGGGAAACTAAAAAGTTTAGAATTCGAATCTGAAAAGATGATCCATAAAATAAAAGGAGAAACTTGAATTAGAGTATAAAATATCATTTTGAAAATAATTGTATAAAAGGGCAACAAAAATAAATATATAAATTATGTGCAAGCATATATACAAAAGGACCTAGACAGTTGAACAAGGATATAGAAATGAAATTATACAAAATAGAAATATAGAAATGTATATGCATACAACGAATAAGCAATGAATAAAAATAAATAAATAAATAAATAGAAGGAGGGGCAGACTGGCCGAAGCGGCCCAGCCACCAGCCGGCCGAAACCCCCACTCTCCCCGCTCTACTCCCCCGGCCGGCCCAACCTCTCTCCCCGCCGAGCGGCCCCTCCCCACTGTGCATCTTCATCCCCAAATCACCGGCTCTCTCCCTCTCTGGGCCGCAGCACCGGCTCGCCCGCTCGCCTCCGCAGCCAGCCCGCCTCCACCTCACGCGCCTGCTGCCGCAGCTGCCTCCAGCCTGTCACGCGTGCCCCTGACACTGCGCATCCACCTCTAGCCCCGCCTACACGCGCCGCTCGCCGGTCACATCGCCACCGAGCCCCGCGCTGGGCAAAGCCCCAGGGTCCGCCGCTCCCGCCCGGTCATCCGCGCCTCCCCGCTCCTTTGCAGCTACAAGAAGCTACTGGCCTCCCCATTTCTTCCCCGCGTGCACCACTCTCTTCTTCCCCTTTTCCCCTCTCTTCAACCCGAGCGCCGGCCACCGCATGCCACGCCGCCTCGGTTGCTCCGGCGAGCTCCGGTCAATTGGACCGCGCTAACTCGCGTCCCCACTCCGCCTCTCCCTCCCCTTCTACCAAATCGAAAATCCATTCACCGGAGCTTGCGCAATGCCTCTCTTCTCCACCGCCGGCCAAAGCCACCGCCACCAGTGCCACCGCCTCCTCGGCGAACCCCGGGTCAAATCCGCTCGCTAGGAGCACCTTCTCGGTGCTCTGACCCTTCCCCAAGCGCCGGCCACGGGTCCCCTTCGCCCCAGCTCGCCATCACCATGGAGCTCCCCCACGCCACTATCAGTCTCCGTCGCCGGCCACCCTCGGACCCCCTCCGGCGCGTCTAGCACGATGGTAAGCATCCACCTAGTCATTCCCCACTCGTGCCTGCCCTATTTCCTTCCCCCTTCCCCTCCGCCGCCGCCGCCCCATTTCATCTCGCCGCCGCCTGCCGCAAGCCGCACCCTCCCCTGTTCCATTTCCTCTTCCTCCTGTGTGGCCGAGAGCAAGGCAGCCTTCTCCCTTCCCAATTGTCTTCTTCCCTCAATGTCATGTGGGCCCAAGGCTACTCAAGGTAATTGGAATCAGCGTTTGCTAGCTAGTTAAGGAAATTCAAAAGAATCAGAATGTAATGGCATATGTATATATAATGGTTGTCAATGCAAAGCATGATTAATAAAGAATACAAGGAAGGGTTAAGCTAGGAAATAATCTCCGGAAGCTAAGAAAACTAATTTAGGTTCAAATAAAATTTACCTAAGCCTCGAATATAGAGCGATGAGCATACGGGCAATTAAGTGATTCAAAAAAAATGATGAACTGGTCTAGGAAAGTTAACAAACCTTATAAGGGTGTAAGTAGAAATTTCTTTAAGGTTTACTATTTGATTACTTACCGTATGTGCATAGTTAATGTACCTCTATTATTAATCTAATTATTAAATAAAGGCATTAATAAAGATGGCTACGGTTAAATGTCTGAATATAATAGGAATCCTAATTAAAATATATATGGCATATATGTATACACACATATGTCTAAGTTGAGTTTAAGGAGAACAAAATTTATAACTAATAAAAGCAAGGTTAGAAAGATTGCCTTGGATTGCAATAACATACATACCCTAGCATTTGACATGTTGCCCTCAAGGAAATCTCTATGGTAGATTTAAATTAAAGTAGCTATGATAATGAATGAAACCGTATGATAAGCTTAGACAAATAAATTTGACTAAAAATAACGCTAAGGCTAATAATAGCTAAAGTATGGGCAAATAATAGGGAGGCCGGTAATTAAATATTAACGTTGGATTTAATAAATAATATTGATCATAGTTGTATATGGCTAGCTAGGACCCGGATAAATGGGTACTAATTCAAATAAGTTACGTCTGGTTCTAAGGGAGCATAAAATATCGTACTACAAAGTATTATAAACTTGGACTCTAAAGGATAACTTTATAAGCTCAAAATTGTAAATATTGCATATACACTCGATGACATAATATCCAACTAAACTCGTCCATCAATCATAGATCTAATCCAACTCATGGAACCTCCTCGGTAGATACGGAAACAATAAAAGAGGTAAGTAGAGGATCAAGTCATCGTATTCTACCCCCGACCTTGCCTCCAATCACCCGAATCACCCATTAACTCATAACGATACTAAAATTGAGTTTTATTTGGATTTATTTGGAACCTTTGAGTTATTTGCTTTCATTTGGATTCAGTAGTTTGTCGCGTAATTAGAAATTGGGAGTCGTGAAGATTCAGTGGACCCAGTGAGATTAAGCTCGAAGTGAAGATAGAGACCAGAAACTCAAGAGAAAGCATCGTGTGAGCTCAAGACCGCGATAAACCGCGCCAGGCGAGTCAATACTTTGATCATGTTGAACCTACTTTTTCTGCAAATTATTTTGTTTAAGTTATCAAATTGCATGTTGTTAATTTATATGCAAATACATGCTTAATTTAAGATTCTAGGTATATGCCCATTATTGACTTGATTAATATTACATCTCCTTTGAAATATTTGAGTGTGTGAACCTTGTCGCCCTAGCAAAATTGTAATAGTAACATTTCGAAAATAAGTCCGTAATTGTACGCCCTGCTTAGTACTGCATAGATAATCAGGGGCGCTGAAATGCCCCAAACATCATGTTCACTTTTAATCATGAGAAATTGGTTTTGGGCAGTCATGGTGGGAATGACTGGTATATTTTGGCATGATTATTTTATACTCCCGAAATCCCCCAACTTGCTTAAATATCTGGGCGGATTGGATCGAGGGTGTGAGTGTGGTGCAGTGGAAGCACAAAGTGGGTTAGTGGTAGACCGCCCAGATACCGCTAAGGACCAAATCTTGTCATGACCTCCTGTGTAAAAACAGTGCAACCACAAGTCTGTAAAATACAACTTGGCTAAGTAAATTTATCGAAATCCCCGGACTCATCTCACTGGTAGTGGATAGAAGTGGATATGCTATGGCAAGGGAGCCTGAAGGGACACCAGTGTAGGGTGAAGTTTTTCCCAGATGTTCTAAGCGTTGCGGGGACGAGAAGCCCGGCTGCGTTAGTAACTGTAGGGGAAAAACATCCCGCGCATAGATGGGACCCACCGCAAATGGGCAGTTTCCCATAAGGTGAATGAGAAAAGGGACTAGATACTTTGAAAAGTCACTGTGATGGTCTGCTCAACCACACTTCTAAGGAATCGTGTGGGGCAATGAGTTGATTGTCTCTTGTGGTGAAAGTGTACAAACTCTGCAGAGTCAAAACTATTCGAATAGCCGTGCCCACGGTCAAGGGCGGACATGGGAACTTACTCGAGATAGTTCTATTTAAAAATGTTTGGAAAATGGGAATGGAAAAGTGGAGGGCAGCGGAAAGCCCTGATTTGAGTTGTCCTGGGTGTCGCCCCAGTGGTAAGTTAAGCGGCTATAACGCTGAAAGATGTTATATGGTGTGATGCCATATGTATGGAAAAATTATGGTGATATTAGGCATATGGTGTGATGCCATATGTATGGAAAATCATGTTAATATTCCTTGAACATTATGATTTGTTCCAAAGCTGCTAGGTCTCAGGAAATTTTATGTATTGTATTTCAAATAGTGGCATTTCTATTCTTACAAAATAAAATATGGGAAGAATAAATGGAGTCGTAAGAAAAGAAAATGGTTGTCTATGGTAATTACATAAAGAAGTTGGTGGATTCATGTTGACCATAATAAGGATAATGATAGTGTGGATTTTGGAAAGACAAATTGGTGGAGCCTAAATGAATATATATAGGCTAGATAGATGATTCAAATAATCTTTGTAGATTTAGAGAGTATAAAAGTAATTGTTGGATTACAACACTGATACTTAGTATAGATTCTTGGAAGATGTTGACAATGATGGGATTAATATGATTTGATCAAATACCAGAGGGATAATTTGAATCTTGGGAATTTGAAGGTATGAAAATAACTATAGGAGATTAATCTTGATCAATGATAATCTTGGTGGATATTTATTAGAGAATTCTAGATCTGATCAATGACATTTTTGTGGATGTATACTAGCGATTCGTAGATTTCATCAATGATATTCTTGGTGGAGGTACAATGGTAAAGTAGTTAGAGATGAGTTATAAGGTGATAAGTGGAAGAGCAAATTATGGTTGAGGATCAGTAACAAAATGGATTGGATTGTTAGGGATTAGAATACAAACGATATTGGTGGATTAATTAAATGATGTCACCCGCTGTTTGGAGTCTTAGACAGCAACCAATACAGAAAGAATATGATCGATGGATGGAGTAGAGGATGACACATGTTGTTTGGAGTTCGAGAGCACTCAATAAGGGAAGTGTAATCTCGGTGGATTAAGTCAATTATGGCAATCGCTGTTGGGAGTCTTAGACAGCAGTTAATAAAGAGCGCGAGTCTTTGGTGGATTAAGTCGATGATGTCATTTGTGGTGATGAGTCTTTAGGCCATAAAAACAACAATATGATATAGTAATAGAAATGCTACTAGATGCGTTTTATGGCAAATAAAACAACCCGAGCCTTTCCTTTGTTAAGCCATGCATACTATTTATTTGCATTCTGTGTATTGGCTCGCGGAGCACGGGGTCGGAGTGCTCACGCTCGCTTTTGCGACAAAATACAGAATCAGGAATCAAATCACCTCGCCTCAGCAACAAGATTGGACAAGCTGGCAGAGAAGATGAAGATGTCAAGGGCTAGGTCGCGCACCTCCAGTTGGCTGCCTGTGGGCATGTCCTGAAGGTCCCACCTGTGTGCTTCGTTCTTCCGCTGCTGCAATTTAATGATTTCGGCCTAATCGGCCCATGAGTAAGTCTACTATTATATTTACGCTTCCGCATGATATGTATTTTGATATTCATTACTGTAACTGTGAGCACTATCTACTGATCCAGGGAATAGTGCAGTAATCACAGAGGAATCCAGATGTTAATATCTGGGTCCTTACAGGGATGGTATCAGAGCATATCGACTGCAGGTCGTGACCTAGTTAGCCTGGCCCTTAGTATTATGACTAGAATTATTTCTTGAAAATACTATTTCCAAAAATATAAGTAGTATTGCTCATTCTCATCTTTCTTAGATGATTCACTCTCATCTATATGCTGCCCTAGCCATTTTTACATCCGAGGCTCTCTTATCCCAAATTCAAAATGATAAAAAATTCAGTGTACCTCTTATAGACTTTCTTTAACCTACTTTTGGCCAAAGTCACCAAAACCTTAAATTTGAAACTCATTTCCCCCCCCCCAAAAAAATGTGTATATATATTATATATTTGGAGGATTGAAAATTGAGTTGTTTACAAAAGTTATTTTCAAACTCATTTTTACCAAACCTGATCTTTCAAGGAAAATTTTCGTAAGTTCCAAACTACTTACAAAAAAAAAACTTAATCGAAAATTTACTTTGATTCTCAACTAGCTCGAAACAATGTTATTTCTCGAAAGCTTTTCCTTAAAAAGGGCCTTGTTTTCAAAAATAAAACTATGTTGGTAGAAACATATTTTCTATGTTTGGATTACTTACCCATGAATTAAAAAAAGGGGAGAGAGTGAGTGCTAAAACCAATGAGATTAACCCCAAATACTTTCCACTTCTTTCTATTGATTACAAAAGGAAAAGTTTGATCCTCCTATCGTACCTTACTCCACAAATTTAAGGATTGGAAACGTTGAAGATATTCATGAAGATAAGGTGGTTTCGTTTTAAACGAACTATGCAGATAAACCCTGCACTCTCTTATGTGTGTTTTCCCGAGTAGACGTTGTATTGTTGCAAGATCTTATTTGGACCCTGTGCACTGCCTCTTTGCCCTCGGGCATCCTATTTCGTAGTCACGGGAAAAGCTTGTTTTTGAAAAAAAAAATTGTGTGATTTCCGTATCACCCCAGCTCTCTGGGTGTGCTCCTTTAAAACTTAAATGGGTTTAGATTGCCTTATCCCCGCGACTTGATCCTTACCTCATGCTGTTCCCTCTCACCTCATTTGCTACAACCCAGTCAGGTCTACTGAATCAAAGTGATAAATAGCCAAAGACCAAGCCTCGAGACTCTACCCTGCTAGCATTCTCTCCTTACCTATCCGGAGGACCCATCATGCCTAGAGTTAGAAGAGAGGAATGACGACTAGTGATACCCATTTTAAGGGGGTAGCACTAGGAGACAAAATGTCGGAGAACTACTATGATGTATGAGATGGAGGTGCGACAACCTGGACTCAGAGCTAATCGAACCAGTATAAAGAGACTTGCAAGACCGGGAGCCTTACAGCGATAAGGACAAAAGACCACCATATAGATACGTCCATAGTCACCTCTGCATCCCTAAGGCCGTCTATTCCTTAGGGCACAGACCAATGCTACCCACCTATCAAAGTGAATACTATAACAACCATAGGTCCAATAGACGCTGCAACCACTCTATTCTACGATGACGTGAAGACAACAATGTCAAAGAGCAAATAATTGGAAGTCTACGACCTATCCGGGAGAACAAGGTATCTCTCTTCCCTTTTGACTTCTCCAAGTGCTAACCTCTAATGTGCATGTCTTCATCTCCCTGTGGGGCTAAAGAACCATACGTCGGGCAACACCCCGAAACTCATTGCTAGCCAATATAACCTCACCTGCTTCTTTCTACTCTACCGGAATCTCGGGGTCGAGATTCATTTAAGGGGGGTAGGTTTGTAACATCCCGAAAATTTAAATTTGAATATGTGAAGCTCTTGATCTATTTTTGCAGTATATTCTATTTGAGTTTGGATTTTTACGGTGTCTCTTAAGTTTTGGTTGGGTTTCAAAAGTTGAGAAAGTTCAATAAAGACCAAAAACAAACATCAAAGAAATATGCAAATAAGGGAAACTAAAAAGTTTAGAATTCGAATCTGAAAAGATGATCCATAAAATAAAAGGAGAAACTTGAATTAGAGTATAAAATATCATTTTGAAAATAATTGTATAAAAGGGCAACAAAAATAAATATATAAATTATGTGCAAGCATATATACAAAAGGACCTAGACAGTTGAACAAGGATATAGAAATGAAATTATACAAAATAGAAATATAGAAATGTATATGCATACAACGAATAAGCAATGAATAAAAATAAATAAATAAATAGAAGGAGGGGCAGACTGGCCGAAGCGGCCCAGCCACCAGCCGGCCGAAACCCCCACTCTCCCCGCTCTACTCCCCCGGCCGGCCCAACCTCTCTCCCCGCCGAGCGGCCCCTCCCCACTGTGCATCTTCATCCCCAAATCACCGGCTCTCTCCCTCTCTGGGCCGCAGCACCGGCTCGCCCGCTCGCCTCCGCAGCCAGCCCGCCTCCACCTCACGCGCCTGCTGCCGCAGCTGCCTCCAGCCTGTCACGCGTGCCCCTGACACTGCGCATCCACCTCTAGCCCCGCCTACACGCGCCGCTCGCCGGTCACATCGCCACCGATTCCCGCGCTTGGCGAAGCCCCAGGGTCCGCCGCTCCCGCCCGGTCATCCGCGCCTCCCCGCTCCTTTGCAGCTACAAGAAGCTACTGGCCTCCCCATTTCTTCCCCGCGTGCACCACTCTCTTCTTCCCCTTTTCCCCTCTCTTCAACCCGAGCGCCGGCCACCGCATGCCACGCCGCCTCGGCTGCTCCGGCGAGCTCCGGTCAATTGGACCGCGCTAACTCGCGTCCCCACTCCGCCTCTCCCTCCCCTTCTACCAAATCGAAAATCCATTCACCGGAGCTTGCGCAATGCCTCTCTTCTCCACCGCCGGCCAAAGCCACCGCCACCAGTGCCACCGCCTCCTCGGCGAACCCTGGGTCAAATCCGCTCGCTAGGAGCACCTTCTCGGTGCTCTGACCCTTCCCCAAGCGCCGGCCATGGGTCCCCTTCGCCCCAGCTCGCCATCACCATGGAGCTCCCCCACGCCACTATCAGTCTCCGTCGCCGGCCACCCTCGGACCCCCTCCGGCGCGTCTAGCACGATGGTAAGCATCCACCTAGTCATTCCCCACTCGTGCCTGCCCTATTTCCTTCCCCCTTCCCCTCCGCCGCCGCCGCCCCATTTCATCTCGCCGCCGCCTGCCGCAAGCCGCACCCTCCCCTGTTCCATTTCCTCTTCCTCCTGTGTGGCCGAGAGCAAGGCAGCCTTCTCCCTTCCCAATTGTCTTCTTCCCTCAATGTCATGTGGGCCCAAGGCTACTCAAGGTAATTGGAATCAGCGTTTGCTAGCTAGTTAAGGAAATTCAAAAGAATCAGAATGTAATGGCATATGTATATATAATGGTTGTCAATGCAAAGCATGATTAATAAAGAATACAAGGAAGGGTTAAGCTAGGAAATAATCTCCGGAAGCTAAGAAAACTAATTTAGGTTCAAATAAAATTTACCTAAGCCTCGAATATAGAGCGATGAGCATACGGGCAATTAAGTGATTCAAAAAAATGATGAACTGGCCTAGGAAAGTTAACAAACCTTATAAGGGTGTAAGTAGAAATTTCTTTAAGGTTTACTATTTGATTACTTACCGTATGTGCATAGTTAATGTACCTCTATTATTAATCTAATTATTAAATAAAGGCATTAATAAAGATGGCTACGGTTAAATGTCTGAATATAATAGGAATCCTAATTAAAATATATATGGCATATATGTATACACACATATGTCTAAGTTGAGTTTAAGGAGAACAAAATTTATAACTAATAAAAGCAAGGTTAGAAAGATTGCCTTGGATTGCAATAACATACATACCCTAGCATTTGACATGTTGCCCTCAAGGAAATCTCTATGGTAGATTTAAATTAAAGTAGCTATGATAATGAATGAAACCGTATGATAAGCTTAGACAAATAAATTTGACTAAAAATAACGCTAAGGCTAATAATAGCTAAAGTATGGGCAAATAATAGGGAGGCCGGTAATTAAATATTAACGTTGGATTTAATAAATAATATTGATCATAGTTGTATATGGCTAGCTAGGACCCGGATAAATGGGTACTAATTCAAATAAGTTACGTCTGGTTCTAAGGGAGCATAAAATATCGTACTACAAAGTATTATAAACTTGGACTCTAAAGGATAACTTTATAAGCTCAAAATTGTAAATATTGCGTATACACTCGATGACATAATATCCAACTAAACTCGTCCATCAATCATAGATCTAATCCAACTCATGGAACCTCCTCGGTAGATACGGAAACAATAAAAGAGGTAAGTAGAGGATCAAGTCATCGTATTCTACCCCCGACCTTGCCTCCAATCACCCGAATCACCCATTAACTCATAACGATACTAAAATTGAGTTTTATTTGGATTTATTTGGAACCTTTGAGTTATTTGCTTTCATTTGGATTCAGTCGTTTGTCACGTAATTAGAAATTGGGAGTCGTGAAGATTCAGTGGACCCAGTGAGATTAAGCTCGAAGTGAAGATAGAGACCAGAAGCTCAAGAGAAAGCATCGTGTGAGCTCGAGACCGCGATAAACCGCGCCAGGTGAGTCAATACTTTGATCATGTTGAACCTACTTTTTCTGCAAATTATTTTGTTTAAGTTATCAAATTGCATGTTGTTAATTTATATGCAAATACATGCTTAATTTAAGATTCTAGGTATATGCCCATTATTGACTTGATTAATATTACATCTCCTTTGAAATATTTGAGTGTGTGAACCTTGTCGCCCTAGCAAAATTGTAATAGTAACATTTCGAAAATAAGTCCGTAATTGTACGCCCTGCTTAGTACTGCATAGATAATCAGGGGCGCTGAAATGCCCCAAACATCATGTTCACTTTTAATCATGAGAAATTGGTTTTGGACAGTCATGGTGGGAATGACTGGTATATTTTGGCATGATTATTTTATACTCCCGAAATCCCCCAACTTGCTTAAATATCTGGGCGGATTGGATCGAGGGTGTGAGTGTGGTGCAGTGGAAGCACAAAGTGGGTTAGTGGTAGACCGCCCAGATACCGCTAAGGACCGAATCTTGTCATGACCTCCTGTGTAAAAACAGTGCAACCACAAGTCTGTAAAATACAACTTGGCTAAGTAAATTTATCGAAATCCCCGGACTCATCTCACTGGTAGTGGATAGAAGTGGATATGCTATGGCAAGGGGGCCTGAAGGGACACCAGTGTAGGGTGAAGTTTTTCCCAGATGTTCTAAGCGTTGCGGGGACGAGAAGCCCGGCTGCGTTAGTAACTGTAGGGGAAAAACATCCCGCGCATAGATGGGACCCACCGCAAATGGGCAGTTTCCCATAAGGTGAATGAGAAAAGGGACTAGATACTTTGAAAAGTCACTGTGATGGTCTGCTCAACCACACTTCTAAGGAATCGTGTGGGGCAATGAGTTGATTGTCTCTTGTGGTGAAAGTGTACAAACTCTGCAGAGTCAAAACTATTCGAATAGCCGTGCCCACGGTCAAGGGCGGACATGGGAACTTACTCGAGATAGTTCTATTTAAAAATGTTTGGAAAATGGGAATGGAAAAGTGGAGGGCAGCGGAAAGCCCTGATTTGAGTTGTCCTGGGTGTCGCCCCAGTGGTAAGTTAAGCAGCTATAACGCTGAAAGATGTTATATGGTGTGATGCCATATGTATGGAAAAATTATGGTGATATTAGGCATATGGTGTGATGCCATATGTATGGAAAATCATGTTAATATTCCTTGAACATTATGATTTGTTCCAAAGCTGCTAGGTCTCAGGAAATTTTATGTATTGTATTTCAAATAGTGGCATTTCTATTCTTACAAAATAAAATATGGGAAGAATAAATGGAGTCGTAAGAAAAGAAAATGGTTGTCTATGGTAATTACATAAAGAAGTTGGTGGATTCATGTTGACCATAATAAGGATAATGATAGTGTGGATTTTGGAAAGACAAATTGGTGGAGCCTAAATGAATATATATAGGCTAGATAGATGATTCAAATAATCTTTGTAGATTTAGAGAGTATAAAAGTAATTGTTGGATTACAACACTGATACTTAGTATAGATTCTTGGAAGATGTTGACAATGATGGGATTAATATGATTTGATCAAATACCAGAGGGATAATTTGAATCTTGGGAATTTGAAGGTATGAAAATAACTATAGGAGATTAATCTTGATCAATGATAATCTTGGTGGATATTTATTAGAGAATTCTAGATCTGATCAATGACATTTTTGTGGATGTATACTAGCGATTCGTAGATTTCATCAATGATATTCTTGGTGGAGGTACAATGGTAAAGTAGTTAGAGATGAGTTATAAGGTGATAAGTGGAAGAGCAAATTATGGTTGAGGATCAGTAACAAAATGGATTGGATTGTTAGGGATTAGAATACAAACGATATTGGTGGATTAATTAAATGATGTCACCCGCTGTTTGGAGTCTTAGACAGCAACCAATACAGAAAGAATATGATCGATGGATGGAGTAGAGGATGACACATGTTGTTTGGAGTTCGAGAGCACTCAATAAGGGAAGTGTAATCTCGGTGGATTAAGTCAATTATGGCAATCGCTGTTGGGAGTCTTAGACAGCAGTTAATAAAGAGCGCGAGTCTTTGGTGGATTAAGTCGATGATGTCATTTGTGGTGATGAGTCTTTAGGCCATAAAAACAACAATATGATATAGTAATAGAAATGCTACTAGATGCGTTTTATGGCAAATAAAACAACCCGAGCCTTTCCTTTGTTAAGCCATGCATACTATTTATTTGCATTCTGTGTATTGGCTCGCGGAGCACGGGGTCGGAGTGCTCACGCTCGCTTTTGCGACAAAATACAGAATCAGGAATCAAATCACCTCGCCTCAGCAACAAGATTGGACAAGCTGGCAGAGAAGATGAAGATGTCAAGGGCTAGGTCGCGCACCTCCAGTTGGCTGCCTGTGGGCATGTCCTGAAGGTCCCACCTGTGTGCTTCGTTCTTCCGCTGCTGCAATTTAATGATTTCGGCCTAATCGGCCCATGAGTAAGTCTACTATTATATTTACGCTTCCGCATGATATGTATTTTGATATTCATTACTGTAACTGTGAGCACTATCTACTGATCCAGGGAATAGTGCAGTAATCACAGAGGAATCCAGATGTTAATATCTGGGTCCTTACATTTCGTACCTTAGAATTCCTGTACCACAACCAACATCCAGTACCATTGCTCCATTCATGAGGCTAGGATTACCCAGAAGGGCATCTCTGTAAGCATCTGTTCTTACCTGAAAAAGTTGGCCACGGAGAGTTAATTGGTCTTTTAGATCATATAAGTGCATATAGGAAAATAAATCAACAAATATATGTTACAAGAACCCATAAACCACATATACGACGAGTTCACCTACTTTGTCGCTGAGCATCTCTCTATGAATGCCATATGAACTATAAGACCCAAAGTAATTATCATCCACACTTTTGATTTCATTGGCAGTAACAGTAGCACGTGAAATCTTTAGCTGCCTATCATTCTGTTCATGAGCAAGTGATCCACTACCCTCCCCAGCAGTACTTTCAATAGTTAATGCTTGCTCAAATCTAGCACTGACATCAGAACCAACATCATCAATAATGGTCTTCAGATGGGTCTCGTGTGGTTCAGCTAAACTCCCATCGCCTGCGCCTCTTTCCATTGACATTCCACAATCCTCCTCCTCGTAATCATCAAAGATGGACAAACTGTGCAACAGTGAATCGTCTTCCATGAAAGGTTTCAAGTATGCATCATCCTCCCATGAAACCTTTCCCTCAAGTTGGGAAGTCTCTACTCGATGCAAGTGGCTGCATAGTTCGCTGTTGCAAGCGAAAGCTTGGCCACAGCTCCAACATTTATTCTCCGCAACCTACAAATCAATCATAAGGTTCATATGTCATGGAATGCAGCAAACAAGCACAGAGATTAACGAAATATGCAATCTACATCAAGTCAAAACAACCATGAAAAAGAATTAGTGCCTACGCAAGCTGTGACTTTCATTGTATGAAATGAACTGTAATTACTGATTACACTACGCGCACTTGGTCCCTAACCACTTGAGCTGAGAAGATTAACGCAGCCATAGAAGCAAGAAGGAGAAACACACCTTGGATCGAACAAAATTGATGAGCTTGATGCATCCGTAGAAATCCAGCCCGACCTCCTTCACGACCTTGTAGAAATCGAACCGGTGCTCAGAGCCGCAGTGCGAGAAGAGGGAGCTCTCGGAGTCGAACCGGGAGCTGCAGAACAGGCAGAGGAGGCCGCCGCCGCCGGACGCGTCGTCGCCGTCCGAATCCCAGTCGTCCCACCCCTCCTCTCCCTCCTCCTCGTCCTCCTCCTCCTCCTCGTCGTAGTCTTCACCTTCGTCGAGGAGCCGCTCTTGCTTGGGCGGGAGCTCGGGTGCCTGGGTCGCCGTGGCGAATGCTACTTCGTGGACGAACGAGCAAGCAGCAGCTCGGTTAAACCCTAGACGATGATGACCTTAAGCCCTGGACGATGAGGCCGAATAATGGGCCGGGCCCAAATACTCAAATGAGACTGCTGAGTGGGTCCGGCCCATTAGATGTAGAGAAGACGCTGACCTTCACCAAGCCGCCCTTTGTCTCGCCCCCTTCCTCTCGCCGCTGACAGCGCGCAGCGCCGCCGCCACGGCCGCTGTTCACCGGAGACCGCCGCCACCCCCACCCAGGTAAGAGCTCCAGCTCCTCTCTCCCTCTTGTCCGACGTGCGGCGCTTGGAGAGGGCAGCGCGCTTGAAGAACAGAGGATCGAGGGTAGGAAGGGCAGTGGGGCGAGGGAAGAGGGCGGCGGCGTAGGTAAACTCGCATGTGCATGACTGCGTTAGTTCAGCTCGCCGGAAGAGCAGCTTCTTGGAGCAGGCGAGGTGCCATCCCGACGTTCTCGTTGACTAGAGGCTGTGTACGATTGGGGGAAATTGCACATATACCCCATAGTTAGTAGGCACTTGTAAGTTTGCCCCACACTTAAGTGGCCTTGTAATTTTGCCCCATACTTGACATGCCCCCTTATTATTTTGCCCCATTGCCCATTCAGCTCCTATTTTAATTTCGTTTTTCATTTTTTGGGGCAGGAAAAATGCAGTAAAAATATTTACAAAGTTGTCCATTAAATGCCTAAAACATTCTTATATCGTTTTTCATTTTTTACTACATTTAGCTCCTATTTTAATTTCGTTTTTTATTTTTTTTAGGGCAGGAAAAATGCAGTAAAAAATATTTACAAAGTTGTCCATTAAATGCCTAAAATATTTTAATTTCGTTTTTCATTTTTTTACTGCATTTTTCCTGCCCCAAAAAATGAAAAACAAAATTAAAATAGGAGCTAAATGGGCAATGGGGCAAAATAATAAGGGGGCATGTCAAGTATGGGGCAAAATTACAAGGCCACTTAAGTGTAGGGCAAACTTACAAGTGCCTACTAACTATGGGGTATATGTGCAATTTCCCCGTACGATTGTTGGAGCTAATAGTGCGTGCGGTCTTTCTTGCAGGAGCGCCAAAACCGCGACTCCGTGTGGTCTCGGCTTGTTTCGGCAGCGTAGGAGCGCGTTCCAGGGTGTGACAATGGAGAATAGGGGCGGGAAGAGTGGCCGTGGTGCCCTCATAGTCCTGGAAGGGCTGGACAGGAGTGGGAAATCGTCGCGGTGTGCTCGGCTGTTGTCCTTCCTGGAAGGGAAAGGGTGCCAAGCTGAAGGGTGGCGGTTCCCCGATAGAGGCACTAGTGTCGGGCAGATGATCTCCGCTTACCTCTCAAACGAGTCGCAACTCGATGATAGAACGATTCATTTGCTCTTCAGCGCAAATCGCTGGGAGAAAAGGTTTGTTCTTTCTGCAAATCTCAATGTATGTTATCTGTATGCCGAGTGCCGACCTCCTAGTGTTTACGTGGAAAATTTTCTTGGGTAATACATTATGTACTATGTAGTATGCACGGTAGGTACAGTGATTCAGAGGTCTATATGATTCTGATTATGGATCTGTTCGTTGGGTTTACAGATCTCTGATGGAAAGCAAGCTACTTGGTGGAACTACTCTCGTCGTCGACCGCTATTCTTATCCTGGAGTGGCATTTTCAGCTGCTAAAGGACTTGACATTCAGTGGTGCAAGGTGAGCCGGATGCCTGGCATATGTATAACAAGGCGCGTGCTTTCTTATGCATAAAATGCTGACAAGTAATGCCTCTTTTTTTCCTATTGCAGGCTCCAGAAGTTGGACTGTTAGCTCCAGATCTTGTAATATATCTGGATGTACAACCAGAGGTATTCCACTGGTTCTCATTCTGCCTATGGCATTCAATGTGACAGATTTCAGGATTCTTCATTGTTTGTAATGCTTATTTCATGCTTTTGTGCATTTGACTTGTTGCATATTTTACATACTGTAGTGATGATGGCCACCATAAGACCATAATCCAATAAAACAACCATATAGATAAAAATCAGTGATGGTGATGCACCTAAGGTGTTCCACTATTGGTTTCTGCACTGAAACACACACACACACAAAACAATCCATTTCAATTCTACACCATTCTGCTGAATGCAGAAAACATGAAAAACTATTGTTCAGCAAATTTGTTTGCTCACCCGATTATAATGCTAAGTTGTTGTCGAACATAACCTATTTTTAAAGGTCACCCTTCACTTCAATGGCTTACTTGTGTTATCCAATTTTCTTAATGGTAATTGGTAAATGTGAATTTACTATTTCAGAAAGCGGCTGAAAGAGGAGGCTATGGGGATGAGAGATATGAAAGAATTGAGTTCCAAAAAAGAGTTGCTGACCATTACCATTCACTCCGTGATTCAACATGGAAGGTAACATATTTCTGCAAAAAGTCACCTGAGGTAGGGCTGAAGGTGCAAGTGAACCAATCTACATATCTATCCTGTTCGATTTTCCATGATATCTGTGATCTATTCCATGACTGCTAAGATTAATCTGTACAAAGTAGAAACTCCCTAGAAACTGAGAAGAAATCCATAGTATCTCTGGAATTTGATGATTTCTTTCGATAGTGTTCACGATGGATAGTTCTTAAGTGAGCCTGAATGACTTACTGCATTCTTTTGTTTCACAAAGGTTGTTGACGGTTCCCTTCCCATGGAAACTGTGGAAGAACAGCTGAGGGAACTAGCCATGAATTGCATTCTGGAATGCCAAGGGAAGCAACTTACCAATCTGGCCTGGTAGGGTGCCACCATCCCATGGTGAAATGCTACATCATAGGATGATACATCAAGATATTTCTTGTAGTGTGTTCCACCGTTCCTTTGCATGAGAGTTAGGCACCTCGCAGCGCTTGCTTTGCCCATTTGTGTAATTCCGCATCGTGTGCAATACATTTATAAGGTGATGTTGTAGGGAACCTGTATACTGATATTCTGGTGACCTTGGTGTGATGTGAATCATGTGAGGTGTTCGTGTTCTAGTGACCTTGTTATATACTGATGTTCTGGTTTTTGCTGGGGCTGGACATTAGATCATGCCAACTATAGCCAACAGAGCAAAATGGTTTTAACAAATCGTTGCAGGAACCGTAAGTGTATGATGTAACCAAAATTCGTACTTCTCACACTGTTGCGCAAACAAGAAATCTACACGCTAGAACTGCAAATCTAAATATCACGCAGCATGGGCATCATCTTTGGCAAATATACCGTAAGCTTTAACGGAAAAAGCATAACATAAGTCTGTAATTCAGAAGACTAGAGACACACAACCAGAAGTAACAACTCAGGAGGATAGGTTTTCGCTATAGCAACTTAGCACAGTTAATACTTGAGAACCACACATCCGCAAGACCTTCGACCTTTTACACGTAACTGTCGATCAGCGACTTCCTCATGTCATCGACGATCGATGTTGGCTGCCCTTCTCTCAGCTTGAAGACGCTCTCAATGACCGAGAGCTCGGTGGCCGTTGTGTCTGAGCCACAAAAGGCAGTCCAGTCATTCACTGTCATGCCTGCAGCAATGACCTCGTTGCCTCGGTTCACGGTTCCAGCAACAAGAGGGACTTGCAGGAGCGTGGACAGCTCATCAAGATCTTCAATGGATGTATGGGGATGGACCTGTTTCACCAGTGCATGGTACATTAAAAATGGAATATTTGTAGCGAAAGTATATCATATGGAATGGAAATGCAGTCAAACACCGTACCAAGCCACCCCTGTTAGAGAATGCACAGTAGCTCCCCACAAGGATATTTCCGGCAATTGTCTGCCGGAACACCTCAACCCCAAGCACATCTGCAATAAGCTCCTCAGTCGCCTGGAGAATTGAACAACAGGAAGACTTTAGTTTGAACCAATTGACGAAAGGCATAGGGTCAGGGAACGTCACCAGAAATACATAGGCTTACCTTGTCAAGGTCAGGGTGTGTAAGCGCAACATGGTCATTGCAGGCTACGCAATTGCCAAGGGCAGACAACCTTTCATCAATACGCTGAACAACCACTTGATCAGGCAAGCAGTTCCTCAGATGCTGAAGCTCTAGAAGAATTCCAACACACAGGGAACCCATTAGTACACAAATTAATGAACTTTATATCTCATGGTGCTAAAGATATAATAATAATGCACCTGACATCATAATTTCCTAAACAAATCCTGCCTATCTAGATGCAATACCCCTAGAAGTAATTTCCATATTAATTTCAGTAATAGCTACAATTGTGAGGTATTAAAATCATCTTACAAGTGAATGCTGGTAGAAAACACACTTTTCTAAACAAAATAGTTTTCATTATACAATAAATCCATGAAAGACTATTGCTGCTAAAGAATATAACAATAAAACAATGTATGTATGTGAACACAACATCTGGATACCTAATTCATTAGCATACTTCATTAGCATAAGTCGTAATAACAAGGGGATGAAGTGCATTGTACAATCAGAGCACATGTGAATGTAAGAAATAACAAAGAGCTTAGAAAAAATCTCAACATGATGCAAACATTTATAGCATACAGCAAGATACTTAAATAAAGTACCTTGATCAGATACTTAAGTAAAGTACCTTGATCAGTGGTAGTATGTGGCAAGAGAAGTCCATTCTTGTTTCCTGGGCATCGAAGTGGCAAAAAAAATTGAAGGCAAGTGGAGAGGTAACTCAGATTAGTGAAGCCGAGCTCAAATACTAACCAACACACAGTCGACCAATTATCCTAGTACCACCTATAGAGGTCTTGACCACAGGAATGACATCTGCAAGCTCAGCCTCAAATGCACTGCAAAATATTTCAAAGAACAAGCAGTTAAGAGTTACAGTTATGTATTCCTCGGTTTTCACCAGAAGTTCCCAACTGCTAAAAAGGAATATGCATCACTAACCTGTAGAAGCTCTCTGACCCTCCGATTGCAACCAAACAGTAGGCATTTGTCAGCTTGGAGAAAACACCAACCTCACAATTGTTCTCAAACTGAAGACCTGCAGAGTGTACACGCCAGAAGAAGCAGATCAAATTATACTGCATTTGAGTAGAGTATCAGCAACCAGTTCAAAAAATAAAATAAAGGAACAGCTGTAAACAAAAAACAGAGAGTCACAAACAGAAGTGCGCTTATCTTAACCTATCCAATTAGAGGCGTGCTACATGATTAAATGTCTGAAAATCCATGGGAGGATGAAACCAGTTAAAAATAAAACAGTGATGCTACAAGCTCAAAACCAATCATCACCAGAGCGCGCAGAAAGTAAAAATTAGCTACCACTCTTCTCGAACTCAAGGGTAACCTCAATCTTCAACTCTAAATCCTGAACATATCGTGCTTGACAAAAACATATCCAAACAATCAAGTAATCAACTACTTTACTTGTTTCAAAAAAACAATCAACTACTTTCCTAGACCCAGCAATCACACCGAACAACCCTACCTCTAACATGCTGCCTAAATGACAACTATTACCCATCTAGGCATCTGTACTAAGAGACATCACTATCACCGAATGGTCCGAATCCATTTCTGCAAAAAGCCCACTACATTTGTTGCAACCAATTACCAGTTCATCCGATCATCAAAGTAGCTAAACAAGAGGATCAGAGAGCAACAAACGCCATTTTCCGAATCTACCCAGCCTCTAAGCACAAGCCACCCACTAGAACGTGCAAAAAAATTTTTTGAAACTCACGGGTCGCCATGGTCGATTCCGCCTTGCCGCATCCGCTTCTCGACTACCAGCACACACCTGCAGATCAAACATCGAGACGATTGACCCCTCAAAAAAATCAAATGAGCAGAGAAATCGGATAGGAGAGGGAGATCGAGCGCTCGTACTTATAGGAGAACAAGCGAGCGAGCGACCGATCGAACCCACCGGGAGCGGATTGGGAGGCGGTGGCCGCGGCGGTGGCGGATACGGATGTGGATCCGGAGGCCGACGCGGCGAGCACATACGAGCTATTTGCATATATATAAAATAATGATTTGCACAATATTTAGTTATTTACAGAAACAACAAAGCCACAGCTAGACCACAGTAAACAAAGTCACGGCTTGACCACAGCAATAAATTGATGTGCATGGCTTGAAAGTGTACATCCTGAATTTCCAGACAGCTTATGGATATTATGCCAGAGGTTCCACTATCCATTTCATGCTGATACAAACTCCATTAAAATAACTCGATTAACCAACCTTTTGTACTATTAACCCAGCGAACCCACCTAATCAAGCCAAAGGATATCTTAGACTTAACTAGGTTTGTTTCCAAACAAAAAATTGGCTTAAACTAACAAAGCTCGGTTGGGATTAACAAACCTAGTTATTTTATCCCTGAATCATACCATAACTAAAGAAAGGAACAAGCCAATACCCCCACAAGAAAACAAAAGAAGAGTCCACAATTCAAATTACAAATTTGTCAACGAGCCAAAGAGACGCGAACCTATTCAGATCACTTGTGCAATTGTTTCAGCATATGTACGTTTGCAGAGGGGTAATTTGGCAGCAGCCAACAGAGATTACAACCCCTAACTCATCGCCAAAAAAACATAGCCACCATGGCCACTTGCACCCACTAATCACCAGGACGCTAATTGCTTCATCACCGAGACGTCAGCCACCCACTATTACCTCACCATCGAAACACGCAGAACAAATCACACAAGCCAAGACCAGCCCGTCCCTTCCATGGCGCCCCCAATCCGTCGCGCGTCTAACACCGACTCCCAATCGGCCGCCCAACCCAATCCCTCCGAGCCTACCTCATCCCGTCGACCGCCTAAACAGCCTAGGGTTTCGGACAACAAACCCGCCGAAATCCTGCAGATATCTCTACCACGAGACAAACCGAGATCTATGCAACAGGCCGTGGAAACGAAGGAAACTAGAGAGAAAGAGGGAAAGTAGGGGGGGAGAGGGAGAGGGAGAGGGGGCTTGCTTACCAGTTGGATCGGAGGAGATCGCTGGGAAGGAGCTAGGGTTTTGCGGCGGGGAAGGGAAGGGGAAGTGTCGCCGGGTCGGGGACTCGGCAGAAGGGAGAGGAGTGCCGGCTCTCCGAGCCTGCCGTTCGCTTATTACTCCTCCACTAGAGGCCCCCCTCCAGTGGAGAATTCATAGCCATTGGATGTCTAATCTAATGGTCACAAATTTAGATGATAGTTAGAAAGAAAATATCCGAGTGATGTTTATCAACACCGTTCTTTCTAAGTTTCATTTCATTGATAAATAAGAGAGTTGAAATAAGAAACAACAATCGCGGTTGTTCCGTTCGCAACTTCAATCCGGTCCTATTTTCACACTCCGAAACTTCAATCCGGTCCCATTTTCCCGCTCATTGTTGTACAAAACTTCAGTTGGGCAAAGCGAACCATTTCAGCATACGGAACTTGGGAACTCAAATCTATTAGCTCTGACGGCAGAGGAAGGGAAGGACAAAATTTAAGCCCAAAGATCGCTCACAAGTTGAAGATCTGAACTGGCCAGCTGCGCTTCCGACCATCTGAGCTGATTCCCGTGGTTTCAATCGATATGTCTATGCTACGGTGCTCGGAGGCCCTCACAATGCTCACGCGGGAACTGATCATCACAGCTGGGCACTCATCTGTGCCGACTGATGCAGATGAGCCAACAATTGATCCCTCCTTTGCCATCGCGGCGGGCTCTTCAAAGGTGAAGATTGTTTGCGACCAGTGAGTTGGTGTGGAGAAAGGAGAGGTGGAGAGGACGACTGGCTTATCCTTGCAGAATCTGTTGGTGAAGCCTGTGTCAAACCATAAGACAATGCCATAGCACCAGGTTACTCCAGGTACAGCTGCACCACTTTCACTCAGCCTCAGCTCAAAGGTTGCAGTGAAATCCATATCGTTTTGCTTCATAGTTGCCAGATCAAATGACTGCATAGAGGAAATAAACCAACATATCAGAGTACAAAACACTGCATTCAAAAAGGACATCTGAGCACGAAGTATGGAAAATTGTAAATCTAGAGTAACATTGATTCTATAGAGTACCGTATATCACACTTGGGTATAGGTATTGAAATATCAAATTTATGTCTATACTGTCTATCATAACAAAGTTTTCTCTAGTTCTATATAACCATTAAGCGATTTCAGCCAAATGAGGATGTTCAAGAAGTGAAATCACCTAAGTAAAAATGTAGAGTTCCTACGACTTACATGGAGCACAGCAGTTTCTGTCACAATATCCTGAGAAGCCAATACATCAACTACAGGAAACCGAGATGAAGTCCCTATTACTTCTTTGCCAATACATGACATATCAAAGCCGTACACATTTTCCCAAAATGGCAAGCTAGTTCCACCTTTCCCGAAACCAGCACCAAGCTAGAAAATGGATCAAATGAAATAAGTTATCAAATGCAGAAAATGGGTGACAAAAAATACAGGTAAGCGCTGCTAAAAACTTACAATTGTTGCAGTATCCGGGATAATAGCGCCACCAGGTTTTAGGAAATGATCACGTGCATACAGAACTGAGCTGAGCATGGATTCATACAATAGACAATATCCCATCCACTCACTCACTAACACATCAAATCCATTCGGTGGAACTTGTATTTTATGGTTTAGCTCTTCAGCCTTGGTATGCACAACACTTATCACTTGAGGACTTTGGTTTCGTTCCATTGCCATATTTTCATCATACAACAGACCATTATTTTTTGCAACCTGCATTTGTGCTTTAACTATGAGAGAGAAATCATTGTAAAAAAGAGACTAGTAGTTTGATACTATGGTTGAAAAAAACCTACTTGGTTAGCTACAGCAGCCATCTTTGCACTCCCGTCAACAGCGATGACTCTAGATGCACCAGCCTTGGCTGCAAAAAGACTGTAGACAGGAAGCATCCATCAACAATAGCTCATAAAATATTGACAAGTCATGTTCATTAAGAATATTATTTTTATAACCAGCCTTGCACTTCCATAATATGATCATTACGCCATGTACAACTGGTAGCTCCAATCAAACATCACAGTAAAAGAGGCAGTTTAGTTTTAGATATTTTGTATCTATCACAGAAAATCATGAAGTAGATGCACCAATGCTATACCTACTAGGACTCATAATCCCCCCTAATGCAGAATCAAGATAAAATTCTCCCTAGCAGGCACTTGAGGCCTTGAGCGCATTGGGCCTAGTCAAGCGCTGCACCATTTTATTTTTATATTGCTTATTTTTTACAAGTAGTGGTATATAGTCTATTTGCCTGTGCTGGATACAAGACTGCCAATATCGAGCCTCATGGTAAGACAAAGAAACCCACCTGTGCAAAAGCATTTAACATCATACGTTTCGTGTAACATCCCGAAAATTTAAATTTGAATATGTGAAGCTCTTGATCTATTTTTGCAGTATATTCTATTTGAGTTTGGATTTTTATGGTGTCTCTTAAGTTTTGGTTGGGTTTCAAAAGTTGAGAAAGTTCAATACAGACCAAAAACAAACATCAAAGAAATATGCAAATAAGGGAAACTAAAAAGTTTAGAATTCGAATCTGAAAAGATGATCCATAAAATAAAAGGAGAAACTTGAATTAGAGTATAAAATATCATTTTGAAAATAATTGTATAAAAGGGCAACAAAAATAAATATATAAATTATGTGCAAGCATATATACAAAAGGACCTAGACAGTTGAACAAGGATATAGAAATGAAATTATACAAAATAGAAATATAGAAATGTATATGCATACAACGAATAAGCAATGAATAAAAATAAATAAATAAATAGAAGGAGGGGCAGACTGGCCGAAGCGGCCCAGCCACCAGCCGGCCGAAACCCCCACTCTCCCCGCTCTACTCCCCCGGCCGGCCCAACCTCTCTCCCCGCCGAGCGGCCCCTCCCCACTGTGCATCTTCATCCCCAAATCACCGGCTCTCTCCCTCTCTGGGCCGCAGCACCGGCTCGCCCGCTCGCCTCCGCAGCCAGCCCGCCTCCACCTCACGCGCCTGCTGCCGCAGCTGCCTCCAGCCTGTCACGCGTGCCCCTGACACTGCGCATCCACCTCTAGCCCCGCCTACACGCGCCGCTCGCCGGTCACATCGCCACCGAGCCCCGCGCTGGGCAAAGCCCCAGGGTCCGCCGCTCCCGCCCGGTCATCCGCGCCTCCCCGCTCCTTTGCAGCTACAAGAAGCTACTGGCCTCCCCATTTCTTCCCCGCGTGCACCACTCTCTTCTTCCCCTTTTCCCCTCTCTTCAACCCGAGCGCCGGCCACCGCATGCCACGCCGCCTCGGTTGCTCCGGCGAGCTCCGGTCAATTGGACCGCGCTAACTCGCGTCCCCACTCCGCCTCTCCCTCCCCTTCTACCAAATCGAAAATCCATTCACCGGAGCTTGCGCAATGCCTCTCTTCTCCACCGCCGGCCAAAGCCACCGCCACCAGTGCCACCGCCTCCTCGGCGAACCCCGGGTCAAATCCGCTCGCTAGGAGCACCTTCTCGGTGCTCTGACCCTTCCCCAAGCGCCGGCCACGGGTCCCCTTCGCCCCAGCTCGCCATCACCATGGAGCTCCCCCACGCCACTATCAGTCTCCGTCGCCGGCCACCCTCGGACCCCCTCCGGCGCGTCTAGCACGATGGTAAGCATCCACCTAGTCATTCCCCACTCGTGCCTGCCCTATTTCCTTCCCCCTTCCCCTCCGCCGCCGCCGCCCCATTTCATCTCGCCGCCGCCTGCCGCAAGCCGCACCCTCCCCTGTTCCATTTCCTCTTCCTCCTGTGTGGCCGAGAGCAAGGCAGCCTTCTCCCTTCCCAATTGTCTTCTTCCCTCAATGTCATGTGGGCCCAAGGCTACTCAAGGTAATTGGAATCAGCGTTTGCTAGCTAGTTAAGGAAATTCAAAAGAATCAGAATGTAATGGCATATGTATATATAATGGTTGTCAATGCAAAGCATGATTAATAAAGAATACAAGGAAGGGTTAAGCTAGGAAATAATCTCCGGAAGCTAAGAAAACTAATTTAGGTTCAAATAAAATTTACCTAAGCCTCGAATATAGAGCGATGAGCATACGGGCAATTAAGTGATTCAAAAAAAATGATGAACTGGTCTAGGAAAGTTAACAAACCTTATAAGGGTGTAAGTAGAAATTTCTTTAAGGTTTACTATTTGATTACTTACCGTATGTGCATAGTTAATGTACCTCTATTATTAATCTAATTATTAAATAAAGGCATTAATAAAGATGGCTACGGTTAAATGTCTGAATATAATAGGAATCCTAATTAAAATATATATGGCATATATGTATACACACATATGTCTAAGTTGAGTTTAAGGAGAACAAAATTTATAACTAATAAAAGCAAGGTTAGAAAGATTGCCTTGGATTGCAATAACATACATACCCTAGCATTTGACATGTTGCCCTCAAGGAAATCTCTATGGTAGATTTAAATTAAAGTAGCTATGATAATGAATGAAACCGTATGATAAGCTTAGACAAATAAATTTGACTAAAAATAACGCTAAGGCTAATAATAGCTAAAGTATGGGCAAATAATAGGGAGGCCGGTAATTAAATATTAACGTTGGATTTAATAAATAATATTGATCATAGTTGTATATGGCTAGCTAGGACCCGGATAAATGGGTACTAATTCAAATAAGTTACGTCTGGTTCTAAGGGAGCATAAAATATCGTACTACAAAGTATTATAAACTTGGACTCTAAAGGATAACTTTATAAGCTCAAAATTGTAAATATTGCATATACACTCGATGACATAATATCCAACTAAACTCGCCCATCAATCATAGATCTAATCCAACTCATGGAACCTCCTCGGTAGATACGGAAACAATAAAAGAGGTAAGTAGAGGATCAAGTCATCGTATTCTACCCCCGACCTTGCCTCCAATCACCCGAATCACCCATTAACTCATAACGATACTAAAATTGAGTTTTATTTGGATTTATTTGGAACCTTTGAGTTATTTGCTTTCATTTGGATTCAGTAGTTTGTCGCGTAATTAGAAATTGGGAGTCGTGAAGATTCAGTGGACCCAGTGAGATTAAGCTCGAAGTGAAGATAGAGACCAGAAACTCAAGAGAAAGCATCGTGTGAGCTCAAGACCGCGATAAACTGCGCCAGGCGAGTCAATACTTTGATCATGTTGAACCTACTTTTTCTGCAAATTATTTTGTTTAAGTTATCAAATTGCATGTTGTTAATTTATATGCAAATACATGCTTAATTTAAGATTCTAGGTATATGCCCATTATTGACTTGATTAATATTACATCTCCTTTGAAATATTTGAGTGTGTGAACCTTGTCGCCCTAGCAAAATTGTAATAGTAACATTTCGAAAATAAGTCCGTAATTGTACGCCCTGCTTAGTACTGCATAGATAATCAGGGGCGCTGAAATGCCCCAAACATCATGTTCACTTTTAATCATGAGAAATTGGTTTTGGGCAGTCATGGTGGGAATGACTGGTATATTTTGGCATGATTATTTTATACTCCCGAAATCCCCCAACTTGCTTAAATATCTGGGCGGATTGGATCGAGGGTGTGAGTGTGGTGCAGTGGAAGCACAAAGTGGGTTAGTGGTAGACCGCCCAGATACCGCTAAGGACCAAATCTTGTCATGACCTCCTGTGTAAAAACAGTGCAACCACAAGTCTGTAAAATACAACTTGGCTAAGTAAATTTATCGAAATCCCCGGACTCATCTCACTGGTAGTGGATAGAAGTGGATATGCTATGGCAAGGGAGCCTGAAGGGACACCAGTGTAGGGTGAAGTTTTTCCCAGATGTTCTAAGCGTTGCGGGGACGAGAAGCCCGGCTGCGTTAGTAACTGTAGGGGAAAAACATCCCGCGCATAGATGGGACCCACCGCAAATGGGCAGTTTCCCATAAGGTGAATGAGAAAAGGGACTAGATACTTTGAAAAGTCACTGTGATGGTCTGCTCAACCACACTTCTAAGGAATCGTGTGGGGCAATGAGTTGATTGTCTCTTGTGGTGAAAGTGTACAAACTCTGCAGAGTCAAAACTATTCGAATAGCCGTGCCCACGGTCAAGGGCGGACATGGGAACTTACTCGAGATAGTTCTATTTAAAAATGTTTGGAAAATGGGAATGGAAAAGTGGAGGGCAGCGGAAAGCCCTGATTTGAGTTGTCCTGGGTGTCGCCCCAGTGGTAAGTTAAGCGGCTATAACGCTGAAAGATGTTATATGGTGTGATGCCATATGTATGGAAAAATTATGGTGATATTAGGCATATGGTGTGATGCCATATGTATGGAAAATCATGTTAATATTCCTTGAACATTATGATTTGTTCCAAAGCTGCTAGGTCTCAGGAAATTTTATGTATTGTATTTCAAATAGTGGCATTTCTATTCTTACAAAATAAAATATGGGAAGAATAAATGGAGTCGTAAGAAAAGAAAATGGTTGTTTATGGTAATTACATAAAGAAGTTGGTGGATTCATGTTGACCATAATAAGGATAATGATAGTGTGGATTTTGGAAAGACAAATTGGTGGAGCCTAAATGAATATATATAGGCTAGATAGATGATTCAAATAATCTTTGTAGATTTAGAGAGTATAAAAGTAATTGTTGGATTACAACACTGATACTTAGTATAGATTCTTGGAAGATGTTGACAATGATGGGATTAATATGATTTGATCAAATACCAGAGGGATAATTTGAATCTTGGGAATTTGAAGGTATGAAAATAACTATAGGAGATTAATCTTGATCAATGATAATCTTGGTGGATATTTATTAGAGAATTCTAGATCTGATCAATGACATTTTTGTGGATGTATACTAGCGATTCGTAGATTTCATCAATGATATTCTTGGTGGAGGTACAATGGTAAAGTAGTTAGAGATGAGTTATAAGGTGATAAGTGGAAGAGCAAATTATGGTTGAGGATCAGTAACAAAATGGATTGGATTGTTAGGGATTAGAATACAAACGATATTGGTGGATTAATTAAATGATGTCACCCGCTGTTTGGAGTCTTAGACAGCAACCAATACAGAAAGAATATGATCGATGGATGGAGTAGAGGATGACACATGTTGTTTGGAGTTCGAGAGCACTCAATAAGGGAAGTGTAATCTCGGTGGATTAAGTCAATTATGGCAATCGCTGTTGGGAGTCTTAGACAGCAGTTAATAAAGAGCGCGAGTCTTTGGTGGATTAAGTCGATGATGTCATTTGTGGTGATGAGTCTTTAGGTCATAAAAACAACAATATGATATAGTAATAGAAATGCTACTAGATGCGTTTTATGGCAAATAAAACAACCCGAGCCTTTCCTTTGTTAAGCCATGCATACTATTTATTTGCATTCTGTGTATTGGCTCGCGGAGCACGGGGTCGGAGTGCTCACGCTCGCTTTTGCGACAAAATACAGAATCAGGAATCAAATCACCTCGCCTCAGCAACAAGATTGGACAAGCTGGCAGAGAAGATGAAGATGTCAAGGGCTAGGTCGCGCACCTCCAGTTGGCTGCCTGTGGGCATGTCCTGAAGGTCCCACCTGTGTGCTTCGTTCTTCCGCTGCTGCAATTTAATGATTTCGGCCTAATCGGCCCATGAGTAAGTCTACTATTATATTTACGCTTCCGCATGATATGTATTTTGATATTCATTACTGTAACTGTGAGCACTATCTACTGATCCAGGGAATAGTGCAGTAATCACAGAGGAATCCAGATGTTAATATCTGGGTCCTTACAGGGATGGTATCAGAGCATATCGACTGCAGGTCGTGACCTAGTTAGCCTGGCCCTTAGTATTATGACTAGAATTATTTCTTGAAAATACTATTTCCAAAAATATAAGTAGTATTGCTCATTCTCATCTTTCTTAGATGATTCACTCTCATCTATATGCTGCCCTAGCCATTTTTACATCCGAGGCTCTCTTATCCCAAATTCAAAATGATAAAAAATTCAGTGTTCCTCTTATAAACTTTCTTTAACCTACTTTTGGCCAAAGTCACCAAAACCTTAAATTTGAAACTCATTTCCCCCCCCCCAAAAAAATGTGTATATATATTATATATTTGGAGGATTGAAAATTGAGTTGTTTACAAAAGTTATTTTCAAACTCATTTTTACCAAACCTGATCTTTCAAGGAAACTTTTCGTAAGTTCCAAACTACTTACCAAAAAAAAACTTAATCGAAAATTTACTTTGATTCTCAACTAGCTCGAAACAATGTTATTTCTCGAAAGCTTTTCCTTAAAAAGGGCCTTGTTTTCAAAAATAAAACTATGTTGGTAGAAACATATTTTCTATGTTTGGATTACTTACCCATGAATTAAAAAAAAGGGGAGAGAGTGAGTGCTAAAACCAATGAGATTAACCCCAAATACTTTCCACTTCTTTCTATTGATTACAAAAGGAAAAGTTTGATCCTCCTATCGTACCTTACTTCACAAATTTAAGGATTGGAAACGTTGAAGATATTCATGAAGATAAGGTGGTTTCGTTTTAAACGAACTATGCAGATAAACCCTGCACTCTCTTATGTGTGTTTTCCCGAGTAGACGTTGTATTGTTGCAAGATCTTATTTGGGCCCTGTGCACTGCCTCTTTGCCCTCGGGCATCCTATTTCGTAGTCACGGGAAAAGCTTGTTTTTGAAAAAAAAAATTGTGTGATTTCCGTATCACCCCAGCTCTCTGGGTGTGCTCCTTTAAAACTTAAATGGGTTTAGATTGCCTTATCCCCGCGACTTGATCCTTACCTCATGCTGTTCCCTCTCACCTCATTTGCTACAACCCAGTCAGGTCTACTGAATCAAAGTGATAAATAGCCAAAGACCAAGCCTCGAGACTCTACCCTGCTAGCATTCTCTCCTTACCTATCTGGAGGACCCATCATGCCTAGAGTTAGAAGAGAGGAATGACGACTAGTGATACCCATTTTAAGGGGGTAGCACTAGGAGACAAAATGTCGGAGAACTACTATGATGTATGAGATGGAGGTGCGACAACCTGGACTCAGAGCTAATCGAACCAGTATAAAGAGACTTGCAAGACCGGGAGCCTTACAGCGATAAGGACAAAAGACCACCATATAGATACGTCCATAGTCACCTCTGCATCCCTAAGGCCGTCTATTCCTTAGGGCACAGACCAATGCTACCCACCTATCAAAGTGAATACTATAACAACCATAGGTCCAATAGACGCTGCAACCACTCTATTCTACGATGACGTGAAGACAACAATGTCAAAGAGCAAATAATTGGAAGTCTACGACCTATCCGGGAGAACAAGGTATCTCTCTTCCCTTTTGACTTCTCCAAGTGCTAACCTCTAATGTGCAGGTCTTCATCTCCCTGTGGGGCTAAAGAACCATACGTCGGGCAACACCCCGAAACTCATTGCTAGCCAATATAACCTCACCTGCTTCTTTCTACTCTACCGGAATCTCGGGGTCGAGATTCATTTAAGGGGGTAGGTTTGTAACATCCCGAAAATTTAAATTTGAATATGTGAAGCTCTTGATCTATTTTTGCAGTATATTCTATTTGAGTTTGGATTTTTATGGTGTCTCTTAAGTTTTGGTTGGGTTTCAAAAGTTGAGAAAGTTCAATAAAGACCAAAAACAAACATCAAAGAAATATGCAAATAAGGGAAACTAAAAAGTTTAGAATTCGAATCTGAAAAGATGATCCATAAAATAAAAGGAGAAACTTGAATTAGAGTATAAAATATCATTTTGAAAATAATCATTTTATGTGAAAGATATCCCAAAATAAATATTATAACTAAGCAGGTCTAAGCATTTGATATAAAGTTTCTCTAGCCAACACTAATGCACTAGCTAGAGTTTGATCTAGGGTGACAAGGTAAGGGATTCAATACCAAAGGAGGAATTAACAAATAGGCAATAACTAAATTTAAAACTGGATTGAAATACGTTGAATAAAAATATGCATGCAGAATAATTTAAAACAAAATAATTTTATTTCGCAAACTGGGATCAACATGATCAAGGAGGGTGACTTGCCTTGCTCTTCAATTTGGCTTGAATCTTCGTCGAAGAATTCTCCCGAATCGTTGAAGTCTACACGTGAAAATAACCCACCAAATTCAAATAAATTCAAAATAAATTCAAATTGACTTCAAATATTTGAATTGAGGCTAGAAATGGGTAGAGGGGAATTTTTGATGAATTTAGAAATTTGAATGGGCTCAATCGGAGTTAAAACGAGGAAGAACGGGCTCCGGGAAATTTAAATTCAGAGAAAATGGAAAAAGAGATTTTTTGGAATTATTTTTCTAAAGGAAAAGAATTTATGACGTCAGCAATGCGTCAGCCAGGGATTTTAATTTTCGGCCGAATTGTTTTTGCACTGGAAAATGCTGGCAGGGGCTGACATGTGGGCCCTTGGTCCATGGACCGAGCCCACAGACAAACTAAGGCGCTGAGGTGGCACGGTGGGGAGGCGTGGCGCTGACTGGGCGGGTGGAGCCGAGGTGGCGCTAGCGTGGCGCCAAGTCAGCCACCACGCAAGCACGGGGTGCTGACGTGGCCGGCCGGTCGGGGCGGCGCTCGGGCCCGGAGAGCTCGCCGGCGCATGGCGGCTCGTCGGCGGCCGGCGATGGGTGAGGAAGGGAGAGGGGAGCGTGCCGATCACGAGGAGGGACGCGGGCCTTACCGGAGGTGACCGGAGACGGCCGGCGGCGAGCGCAAAGCGGCGGCGGCGCTCGGGTGGCGGCGGGGACGGCGCTCCGGCGGGATTGAGTCACGGCCGAGGAGCGCACGGGCTTGGCGGCGAGGCGAGGAGGCCGGAGGGAGAGGCGACGGAGCTCGAGGGCGGCCGAGGCGAGGGCGATTGCTCGCCGAAGTTGGGAGCGGCGGCGAGAATGGGGAAGCACGGCGCGGGGACACCCGGGTGGCGGAGAGGAGAATTGGAGAGCGTCGGGAGGATGAGCGGAAGGGGGCGGAGCCAGGGGCCCTTTTATAGGCGGCGGAGGGGTGCGAGGGCGCGAGGAATCATTCGCCGGAGGCGCGGGATCGTGGGGGCGGTTGCGGGCGGAGATCGTGCGGGGAGGTGATGGAAGTGGGGGCGTGGGCGCGCGGAGGGCGGAGGCGGTTGGGCGCACGGCTTGCGGCGCACGAAGGAGGGCGGCGCGTGCGGGAAAGGGGGAAGCCGGGTAGGGCGGGCGGTGGTTGCGGCGGCGGCGCGAGGAAGAAGGTGGGCGGGAGGAGGAAGACGGCCTGACGGGTGGGGCCGGGGCGCAGAGAGAAGGAAGGGGAAGCGGGAGCGGCCGGATGCGGATCGGACGGCCGGGGCGTTAAGTGGCGGCAGACGATTGAGATCGACCGGGAGAGATCACACGGCCGAGAGGGGCGAGGGGTGGGCGGCTCAGATGGGCCAGGCGCGCGGGGATCGGGCCATCTGGGCTGGACACTTGGCGAGCGGGGGAAGGGGGAAGGCGGATCCGGCGGGCGTCGTGGCGAGATTCAGGCCGTCCACGTGGCGGCCGGAGGGAGGAGGAGGGGATTTTTAATTTTATATTTTAATTTCAGATTTTCAGAAAACCCCAGAAAATCCATTAAGCCTCAGAAAAATATGAAATAAACTCCAAAATTTCCAGAAAAATTCATAGAACCTTCTGGGGACATTTTGGACTTAATAAAAATATTTCCAACTAATGTTGGTATTTAATTTTCATACTTAAAATACTTTTGTAATTTCAAAAATACATTTTAAACTCCTGAAAACTCAAATAAAATCCAAATATTTAATTTGAATTAGGGTTTTTATACAAAATCAAAATATCATCTTATTTAATAATATTTTTTGGTTTTCTCTTAAAATACTTTTTCAAATCAGGCTTTTGAAAAAAGAAGTTCAGGGCAAATCCAAATTAAAATTTTAGGCAACAAAAATACTTATTTTAATTTTAAACAATTTTTATTTATTTATTTATTTATTTTAAATTTAATAAAAACCTGGGCTGTTACAATCTACCCCCCTTAAACAGAATCTCGTCCCCGAGATTCGCACGGGCTAGCAGAGAAATAGGTTTGGCTTACTCTGTATGGCTTGATTGGTGATCTAATTCAGACGTCCACTTGCGAACTCTTTTGGCCTTCTATTTGCTGCCTGGGGATTGTTGGCAGTTGGTGCTCAGCTTGATGCTTCCAAAGATTAGGAGAGGGGAGACTCAAGGCAAAGAGGGAACAACGGATGTTTTTTGCAACCCAAAAACATTAACCTAGCAAAATCTTTAACAAGCAATAGTTATGGCTGCCGAAAATAAAAAGAAAACTGACAGCTCATAACAACGTTTTATTACCTAGCCTAGCATCTCATCCTAAAGGGGTAAAGTCTTGGAGTCATCCTGCGTAGCTCTCGAGGTACGAAGCATGATCCTTCAAAGCGAAGATTGAAGTGGCGGCAGAATTGAAGAATTCCAGCTATTGCCATCTATAGTTGCTTTGGAATAAGGGAAGAGGCAGAAATAGGTTTTTCAAAAATGACAAAAAGGTGAGGAGGGATGAGAGATAAGGGTAAGCAAAGATTAAGAGGTAAGAATAAGCAAAACTTTTGAAATTACTGGTTATTAAAAATAAGCCCTTAGGGTCTGACTTTTCTAATCTACCTACGGTCACGTCTTAGAGTCGTCATGGCTCTGATACCACCTTTGTCGGAACCCGGAGCAACAACTCCTGGATCCTCTGTGTAAATCGCACTAGTCCAGGATCAGCTAGTGCACACAGCGTACAACAAAGATAAATATCAACCATAATGACATTTATTAACTAAACATGGGCA
The DNA here is from genome assembly GCA_017311315.1 of Dendrocalamus latiflorus. Taxonomy (NCBI): domain Eukaryota; kingdom Viridiplantae; phylum Streptophyta; class Magnoliopsida; order Poales; family Poaceae; genus Dendrocalamus; species Dendrocalamus latiflorus. Next base: position 3,212,876 of record CM029643.1, on the reverse strand, counting down.
TGAATGCCAAAGTTTACATCAACGGCACATAAGCCAAATTTAAATAATAAGCAGCGGAAGAAAAACCGAAGCGGAAGAAGCCCAACATGCCTGCCCACAGGCAAACGACAGTAAGACGTGACCTATTCGTCCTGACCTTCACCGTAGTCGACGTCGTCTTCCTCTGTATGGAGATAGCAAGGTGAGTACAAACTTGTACTCAGCAAATCACCCGGGAAAATGCAACATAATGATAAAGGCTTCAATGGAAGGCTTATAGGGTTAGTTTGCATAAAACAACGTTTAAGAAATACAATAGATAGATTGAAATCGCAGAATTTAATACAGTAAGTAAAACATTACTTGTAATAGAAAATAATATCATCAGTGCAGGCTCCGACCATACACCAACCTATCCACGGGCATCCCACCCGGACCATCTTTTCCAAACAGATCTCGTATGGATTCCATCCATCCACACGTTTCCAAACACTCGTGGATTCCATCCATCCACAAGCTTCCAATCTCTCTCATGGGTTCCATCTACCCACAAGGTTTTCATTCTCTCATGGATTCCATCCATCCATAAGGTTTTCAAAAAAAAATCATTTTTGAAAAGCAAAGTCTAATCCATGAAAAACTTTTACTCAGCATGCCCATGACCGTGGGCACGGCTATCCAGGATAGATTATACACTCTGCAGAGGTTGTACAGCTTTACCCACAAGACACGATCATCCCATATTGCCACGCGATTACACACTTCCTTAGGTGTGCGGCGAGGAGTCGTGACAAGGCCTTTACAATGCAAAGCCTTCAACCTGGCCAAGCCAACTCTAAGGTTTCACCCCAGTAAGGAATCCACCAGACCGGGACCCCCTCTTGAGCCTAGACGAGACTTCTCATGGCTTAACCACGCTCGCCCAAGTGAGACTTCACATGGCACCAACCACGCTCACATACCAGCCATGTGGTAGTACGATAGGGCTTTGCAACAGTAGCTCACAGACCGGTCCTTATTTGACTTAGGCCCAACCACATACCCCTGTGCACGACAGTCAACCACTGCGACTCCAACCAACAGGGCATGCCTGCACCCACCAATCTAACCAATTGCCTAAGTCTAAACCAGATTTTATAATTTGTTTTCAAAATATTTCATAACACTCCTTGACTCACCAAAGTCAAGAGTAGCTCGAAAGCTTATCATTTTCTGTAAACATGGTTATCATTTTACGTGAAAGATATCCCAAAATAAATATTATAACTAAGCAGGTCTAAGCATTTGATATAAAGTTTCTCTAGCCAACACTAATGCACTAGCTAGAGTTTGATCTAGGGTGACAAGGTAAGGGATTCAATACCAAAGGAGGAATTAACAAATAGGCAATAACAAATAGGCTGAGTCAAGTCGTAGGTTGAAAGTGAGCGTGGTTGGTGCCATGTGAAGTCTCACTTGGGCGAGCGTGGTTAAGCCATGAGAAGTCTCGTCTAGGCTCAAGAGGGGGTCCCGGTCTGGTGGATTCCTTACTGGGGTGAAACCTTAGAGTTGGCTTGGCCAGGTTGAAGGCTTTGCATTGTAAAGGCCTTGTCACGACTCCTCGCCGCACACCTAAGGAAGTGTGTAATCGCGTGGCAATATGGGATGATCGTGTCTTGTGGGTAAAGCTGTACAACCTCTGCAGAGTGTATAATCTATCCTGGATAGCCGTGCCCACGGTCATGGGCATGCTGAGTAAAAGTTTTTCATGGATTAGACTTTGCTTTTCAAAAATGATTTTTTTTGAAAACCTTATGGATGGATGGAATCCATGAGAGAATGAAAACCTTGTGGGTAGATGGAACCCATGAGAGAGATTGGAAGCTTGTGGATGGATGGAATCCACGAGTGTTTGGAAACGTGTGGATGGATGGAATCCATACGAGATCTGTTTGGAAAAGATGGTCCGGGTGGGATGCCCGTGGATAGGTTGGTGTATGGTCGGAGCCTGCACTGATGATATTATTTTCTATTACAAGTAATGCTTTACTTACTGTATTAAATTCTGCGATTTCAATCTATCTATTGTATTTCTTAAACGCTGTCCTACGCTGCCGAAACAAGCCGAGACCACGCGGAGTCGCGGTTTTGGTGCTCCTGCAAGAAAGACCGCACGCACTATTAGCTCCAACAATCGTACGGGGAAATTGCACATATACCCCATAATTAGTAGGCACTTGTAAGTTTGCCCTACACTTAAGTGGCCTTGTAATTTTGCCCCATACTTGACATGCCCCCTTATTATTTTGCCCCATTGCCCATTTAGCTCCTATTTTAATTTTGTTTTTCATTTTTTTGGGGTAGGAAAAATGCAGTAAAAAATGAAAAACGAAATTAAAATATTTTAGGCATTTAATGGACAACTTTGTAAATATTTTTTACTGCATTTTTCCTGCCCTAAAAAAATAAAAAACGAAATTAAAATAGGAGCTAAATGTAGTAAAAAATGAAAAACGAAATAAGAATGTTTTAGGCATTTAATGGACAACTTTGTAAATATTTTTACTGCATTTTTTCTGCCCCAAAAAATGAAAAACGAAATTAAAATAGGAGCTAAATGGGCAATGGGCAAAATAATAAGGGGCATGTCAAGTATGGGGCAAAATTACAAGGCCACTTAAGTGTGGGGCAAACTTACAAGTGCCTACTAACTATGGGGTATATGTGCATTTTCCCCCAATCGTACACAACCTCTAGTCAATGAGAACGTCGGGATGGCACCTCGCCTGCTCCAAGAAGCTGCTCTTCCGGCGAGCTGAACTAACGCAGTCATGCACGTGCGAGTTTACCTACGCCGCCGCCCTCTTCCCTCGCCCCACTGCCCTTCCTACCCTCGATCCTCTGTTCTCCAAGCGCGCTGCCCTCTCCAAGCGCCGCACGTCGGATAAGAGGGAGAGAGGAGCTGGAGCTCTTACCTGGGTGGGGGTGGCGGCGGTCTCCGGTGAACGGCGGCCGTGGCGGCGGCGCTGCGCGCTGTCAGCGGCAAGAGGAAGGGGGCGAGACAAAGGGCGGCTTGGTGGAGGTCAGCGTCTTCTCTACATCTAATGGGCCGGACCCACTCAGCAGTCTCATTTGAGTATTTGGGCCCGACCCATTATTCGGCCTCATCGTCCAGGGCTTAAGGTCATCATCGTCTAGGGTTTAACCGAGCTGCTGCTTGCTCGTTCGTCCACGAAGTAGCATTCGCCATGGCGACCCAGGCACCCGAGCTCCTGCCCAAGCAAGAGCGGCTCCTCGACGAAGGTGAAGACTACGACGAGGAGGAGGAGGAGGAGGACGAGGAGGAGGGAGAGGAGGGGTGGGACGACTGGGATTCGGACGGCGACGACGCGTCCGGCGGAGGCGGCCTCCTCTGCCTGTTCTGCAGCTCCCGGTTCGACTCCGAGAGCTCCCTCTTCTCGCACTGCGGCTCTGAGCACCGGTTCGATTTCTACAAGGTCGTGAAGGAGGTCGGGCTGGATTTCTACGGATGCATCAAGCTCATCAATTTTGTTCGATCCAAGGTGTGTTTCTCCTTCTTGCTTCTATGGCTGCGTTAATCTTCTCAGCTCAAGTGGTTAGGGACCAAGTGCGCGTAGTGTAATCAGTAATTACAGTTCATTTCATACAATGAAAGTCACAGCTTGCGTAGGCACTAATTCTTTTTCATGGTTGTGTTTGACTTGATGTAGATTGCATATTTCGTTAATCTCTGTGCTTGTTTGCTGCATTCCATGACATATGAACCTTATGATTGATTTGTAGGTTGCGGAGAATAAATGTTGGAGCTGTGGCCAAGCTTTCGCTTGCAACAGCGAACTATGCAGCCACTTGCATCGAGCAGAGACTTCCCAACTTGAGGGAAAGGTTTCATGGGAGGACGATGCATACTTGAAACCTTTCATGGAAGACGACTCACTGTTGCACAGTTTGTCCATCTTTGATGATTACGAGGAGGAGGATTGTGGAATGTCAATGGAAAGAGGCGCAGGCGATGGGAGTTTAGCTGAACCACACGAGACCCATCTGAAGACCATTATTGATGATGTTGGTTCTGATGTCAGTGCTAGATTTGAGCAAGCATTAACTATTGAAAGTACTGCTGGGGAGGGCAGTGGATCACTTGCTCATGAACAGAATGATAGGCAGCTAAAGATTTCACGTGCTACTGTTACTGCCAATGAAATCAAAAGTGTGGATGATAATTACTTTGGGTCTTATAGTTCATATGGCATTCATAGAGAGATGCTCAGCGACAAAGTAGGTGAACTCGTCGTATATGTGGTTTATGGGTTCCTGTAACATATATTTGTTGATTTATTTTCCTATATGCACTTATATGATCTAAAAGACCAATTAACTCTCCGTGGCCAACTTTTTCAGGTAAGAACAGATGCTTACAGAGATGCCCTTCTGGGTAATCCTAGCCTCATGAATGGAGCAATGGTACTGGATGTTGGTTGTGGTACAGGAATTCTAAGGTACGAAACGTATGATGTTAAATGCTTTTGCACAGGTGGGTTTCTTTGTCTTACCATGAGGCTCGATATTGGCAGTCTTGTATCCAGCACAGGCAAATAGACTATATACCACTACTTGTAAAAAATAAGCAATATAAAAATAAAATGGTGCAGCGCTTGACTAGGCCCAATGCGCTCAAGGCCTCAAGTGCCTGCTAGGGAGAATTTTATCTTGATTCTGCATTAGGGGGGATTATGAGTCCTAGTAGGTATAGCATTGGTGCATCTACTTCATGATTTTCTGTGATAGATACAAAATATCTAAAACTAAACTGCCTCTTTTACTGTGATGTTTGATTGGAGCTACCAGTTGTACATGGCGTAATGATCATATTATGGAAGTGCAAGGCTGGTTATAAAAATAATATTCTTAATGAACATGACTTGTCAATATTTTATGAGCTATTGTTGATGGATGCTTCCTGTCTACAGTCTTTTTGCAGCCAAGGCTGGTGCATCTAGAGTCATCGCTGTTGACGGGAGTGCAAAGATGGCTGCTGTAGCTAACCAAGTAGGTTTTTTTCAACCATAGTATCAAACTACTAGTCTCTTTTTTACAATGATTTCTCTCTCATAGTTAAAGCACAAATGCAGGTTGCAAAAAATAATGGTCTGTTGTATGATGAAAATATGGCAATGGAACGAAACCAAAGTCCTCAAGTGATAAGTGTTGTGCATACCAAGGCTGAAGAGCTAAACCATAAAATACAAGTTCCACCGAATGGCTTTGATGTGTTAGTGAGTGAGTGGATGGGATATTGTCTATTGTATGAATCCATGCTCAGCTCAGTTCTGTATGCACGTGATCATTTCCTAAAACCTGGTGGCGCTATTATCCCGGATACTGCAACAATTGTAAGTTTTTAGCAGCGCTTACCTGTATTTTTTGTCACCCATTTTCTGCATTTGATAACTTATTTCATTTGATCCATTTTCTAGCTTGGTGCTGGTTTCGGGAAAGGTGGAACTAGCTTGCCATTTTGGGAAAATGTGTACGGCTTTGATATGTCATGTATTGGCAAAGAAGTAACAGGGACTTCATCTCGGTTTCCTGTAGTTGATGTATTGGCTTCTCAGGATATTGTGACAGAAACTGCTGTGCTCCATGTAAGTCGTAGGAACTCTACATTTTTACTTAGGTGATTTCACTTCTTGAACATCCTCATTTGGCTGAAATCGCTTAATGGTTATATAGAACTAGAGAAAACTTTGTTATGATAGACAGTATAGACATAAATTTGATATTTCAATACCTATACCCAAGTGTGATATACGGTACTCTATAGAATCAATGTTACTCTAGATTTACAATTTTCCATACTTCGTGCTCAGATGTCCTTTTTGAATGCAGTGTTTTGTACTCTGATATGTTGGTTTATTTCCTCTATGCAGTCATTTGATCTGGCAACTATGAAGCAAAACGATATGGATTTCACTGCAACCTTTGAGCTGAGGCTGAGTGAAAGTGGTGCAGCTGTACCTGGAGTAACCTGGTGCTATGGCATTGTCTTATGGTTTGACACAGGCTTCACCAACAGATTCTGCAAGGATAAGCCAGTCGTCCTCTCCACCTCTCCTTTCTCCACACCAACTCACTGGTCGCAAACAATCTTCACCTTTGAAGAGCCCGTCGCGATGGCAAAGGAGGGATCAGTTGTTGGCTCATCTGCATCAGTCGGCACAGATGAGTGCCCAGCTGTGATGATCAGTTCCCGCGTGAGCATTGTGAGGGCCTCCGAGCACCGTAGCATAGACATATCGATTGAAACCACGGGAATCAGCTCAGATGGTCGGAAGCGCAGCTGGCCAGTTCAGATCTTCAACTTGTGAGCGATCTTTGGGCTTAAATTTTGTCCTTCCCTTCCTCTGCCGTCAGAGCTAATAGATTTGAGTTCCCAAGTTCCGTATGCTGAAATGGTTCGCTTTGCCCAACTGAAGTTTTGTACAACAATGAGCGGGAAAATGGGACCGGATTGAAGTTTCGGAGTGTGAAAATGGGACCGGATTGAAGTTGCGAACGGAACAACCGCGATTGTTGTTTCTTATTTCAACTCTCTTATTTATCAATGAAATGAAACTTAGAAAGAAGGGTGTTGATAAACATCATTCGGATGTTTTCTTTCTAACTATCATTTAAATTTGTGACCATTAAATTAGAGATCCAATGGCTATGAATTCTCCACTGGAGGGGGGCCTCTAGTGGAGGAGTAATAAGCGAACGGCAGGCTCGGGTGAATTTTTTCTATTTAAGCCCTTTTTTTGAAAAATATTCACATTTAGACCCCTGGTGGTTTTAATTCCGTTTTTGGACCCAGGGGGTCGGAGCCGTGGATCACGGCGCCGAGGTAACACGTCTCGGCGCCGTGCAAAGATGGCTGCTGTAGCTAACCAAGTAGGTTTTTTTCAACCATAGTATCAAACTACTAGTCTCTTTTTTACAATGATTTCTCTCTCATAGTTAAAGCACAAATGCAGGTTGCAAAAAATAATGGTCTGTTGTATGATGAAAATATGGCAATGGAACAAAACCTCCTTGACTCACCAAAGTCAAGAGTAGCTAGAAAAGCTTATCATTTTATGTAAAAAGGTTCATCATTTTATGTGAAAAATATCCCAAAACAAATATGATAACTAAGCATGTCTAAGCATTTGATATAAAACCCTCTAGTTAATACTAGTGTACTAACCAGAGTTTCATTCTAGGGTGACAAGGTATCAGGGTAATTCAATGTCAATGGCGAGGGCGGCTACGGGGAGAGGGACCGAGGGGAGTGCAGTGGCGGGGTCGGCGATTACCGGAGAAGGCCGGACGGTGGTCGGCGGCGAGGAGAGGCGACGGCGGCTCGGGTCTCACGGCGCGGTGGCGGCTCGGTGGTGGAGGAGCTCGGCCGAGGTGTTCCCGAGGTGCGCGCGGGCGCGGTGAGGACGGCGGTGGGGACGGCGAGGCGCGACGAGGCCGGAGGCGGCGGCGATTTCTCGCCGGAGTCCTATGCGGCGGCGGAGCCAAAGTCGCATGGTGCGGGGGCTCTAGGGCGGCGGAGATGGGGATCTGAGGGCTGCGGGAGATGGATTGAGGAACGGGGGTGCTCGGGAGGGGTTTATATAGGGTCGGGGGAGGGGAGGCGCACGGGAATTGGTCGCCGGCGTGGGAGGCGGGGGCGGCGGTTGCGGGAGGACGTGGGGAGGTGGGCGCGGAGGAAGCGGGCGCACGAGGGGGGGCGTGAGGCGGCGCGTGGGCGGAGTGGCGGCGTAATCGGGGGAGTGGGGACGGCCGGGTAGGGCGGAAGCCGTTGCGGGAGGCGGCGGCGCGAGACGAAGGAGGAGGCCGCGGGGAAGACGGGGACGCGGGGAAGACGAAGCTGACGTATGGGCCCCATCGGCAGAGAGAGAGAGAGGGGCGTGTGCGGCGAGGATGAGGCCGCGTGGCCCAGGGGAAATCGGGCGGCCTGGAGTGGAAGGAGAGGTGGACGGGCGGATTGGGCCGGCGTGGCGCAATCTGGACCGGACGCGTGGCAGGCGAGAAGGGGTGGGAGGCGGGATTCGCGGCGGATCCGGGCCGTCCAAGTGGCGGCCGGACGGAAGGGAGGGGGATTATAATTTTGATTTTTGATTTCAGAATTTCAGAAAAGCTTGGAAATTCCATTAAGCCTCAGAAAAATATGAAAATACTTCCAAAAATTCCAGAAAAATTCAGAGAATCTCCTGGAGACATTTTGGACTTAATAAAAATATTTTCAACTAATGTTGGCTCTATAATTTTATATTGAAAATACTTTTTAATTTCAAAGATACATTTTTAAACTCCAGAAAATCCAGGAAACCAAATAAGAGCCAAGTAAATCCAAATTATTAATTTGACATAAGATTTTTGTAGAAAACCAAAATATTATTTTATTTAATAATAATAATTTCACAAAATACTTTTTAAATCTAGTTTTTCAAAAACAGAAATTCAGGGCAAAACCAAAATTAAAATTTAGGCACAGAAATACTTATTTGAATTGAAATTTTTATTTTAACATTTTTATTTATTTATTTATTTATTTTAAATTTAATAAAAACCTGGGCTGTAAATCGCCACGCCTCCCCACCGTGCCACCTCAGCGCCTTAGTTTGTCTGTGGGCTCGGTCCATGGACCAAGGGCCCACATGTCAGCCCCTGCCAGCATTTTCCAGGGCAAAAACAATTCGGCCGAAAATTAAAATCCCTGGCTGACGCATTGCTGATGTCATAAATTCTTTTCCTTCAGAAAAATAATTCCAGAAAATCTCTTTTTCCAATTTCTCTGAATTTAAATTTCCCAGAGCCCGTTCTTCCTCGTTTTAACTCCGATTGAGCCAATTCAAATTTCTAAATTCATCAAAAATTCCCCTCTACCCATTTCTAGCCTCAATTCAAATATTTGAAGTCAATTTGAATTTATTTTGAATTTATTTGAATTTGGTGGGTTATTTTCACGTGTAAACTTCAACGATTCGGGAGAATTCTTCGACGAAGATTCAAGCCAAATTGAAGAGCAAGGCAAGTCACCCTCCTTGATCATGTTGATCCCAGTTTGCGAAATAAAATTATTTTATTTTAAATTATTCTGCATGCATATTTTTATTCAACGTATTTTAATCCAGTTTTAAATTTAGTTATTGCCTATTTGTTAATTCCCCCTTTGGTATTGAACCCCTTACCTTGTCACCCTAGATCAAACTCTAGCTAGTGCATTAGTGTTGGCTAGAGAAACTTTATATCAATTGCTTAGACCTGCTTAGTCATAATATATGTTTTGGGATACCTTTTCACATAAAATGATGAACCTTTCACATAAAATGATATACTTTTGATGTGTACTCTTGACTTTGGTGAGTCAAGGAGTGTTACGAAATATTTTGAAAACAAATTATAAAACCTGGTTTAGACTTAGGCAATTGGTTAGATTGGTGGGTGCAGGCATGCCCTGTTGGTTGGAGCCGCAGTGGTTGACTGTCGTGCACAGGGGTATGTGGTTGGGCCTAAGTCAAATTAAGGACCGGTCTGTGAGCTACTGTTCCAAAGCCCTAACGTACTACCACATGGCTGGTATGGGACAGCCCTGGCTAATTAATTTGCAAAGTCCCAATCTGAGTCAAGTCGTAGGTTGAAAGTGAGCGTGGTTGGTGCCATGTGAAGTCTCACTTGGGCGAGCGTGGTTAAGCCATGAGAAGTCTCGTCTAGGCTCAAGAGAGGGTCCCGGTCTGGTGGATTCCTTACTGGGGTGAAACCTTAGAGTTGGCTTGGCCAGGTTGAAGGCTTTGCATTGTAAAGGCCTTGTCACGACTCCTCGCCGCACACCTAAGGAAGTGTGTAACCCGGTGGCAATATGGGATGATCGTGTCTTGTGGGTAAAGCTGTACAACCTCTGCAGAGTGTATAATCTATGCTGGATAGCCGTGCCCACGGTCATGGGCATGCTGAGTAAAAGTTTTTCATGGATTAGACTTTGTTTTTAAAATATGTTTTCGAAAACCTTATGGATGGATGGAATCCATGAGAGAATGAAAACCTTGTGGGTAGATGGAACCCATGAGAGAGATTGGTAGCTTGTGGATGGATGGAATCCACGAGTATTTGGAAACGTGTGGATGGATGGAATCCATACGAGATGCTTTTGGAAAAGATGGTCCGGGTGGGATGCCCGTGGATAGGTTGGTGTATGGTCGGAGCCTGCACTGACGGTATTATTTTCTATTACAAGTAATGTTTTTATTTACTGTATTAAATTCTGCGATCTCAATCTATCTATTGTATTTCTTAAATGCTGTTTTATGCAAATTAACCCTATAAGCCTTCCATTGAAGCCTTTATCATTATGTTGCATTTTCCCGGGTGATTTGCGGAGTACAAGTTTGTACTCACCTTGCTATCTCCATACAGAGGAAGACGACGTCGACTACGGTGAAGGTCAGGACGAATAGGCCGCGTCTTACTGTCGTTTGCCTGTGGGCAGGCATGTTGGGCTTCTTCCGCTTCCGTTTTTCTTCCGCTGCTTATTATTTAAATTTGGCTTATGTGCCGTTGATGTAAACTTTGGCATTCATGCCCATATTTAGTTAATAAATTTCAATTCAAATAAGTATTTCTATGCCTAAATTTTAATTTTGGTTTTGCCCTGAATTTCTGTTTTTGAAAAACTAGATTTAAAAAGTATTTTGTGAAATTATTATTATTAAATAAAATAATATTTTGGTTTTCTACAAAAATCTTATGTCAAATTAATAATTTGGATTTACTTGGCTCTTATTTGGTTTCCTGGATTTTCTGGAGTTTAAAAATGTATCTTTGAAATTAAAAAGTATTTTCAATATAAAATTATAGAGCCAACATTAGTTGGAAATATTTTTATTAAGTCCAAAATGTCTCCAGAAGATTCTCTGAATTTTTCTGGAATTTTTGGAAGTATTTTCATATTTTTCTGAGGCTTAATGGAATTTCCAAGCTTTTCTGAAATTCTGAAATCAAAAATCAAAATTATAATCTCCCTCCCTTCCATCCGGCCGCCACTTGGACGGCCCGGATCCGCCGCGAATCCCGCCTCCCACCCCTTCTCGCCTGCCACGCGTCCGGTCCAGATTGCGCCACGCCGGCCCAATCCGCCCGTCCACCTCTCCTTCCACTCCAGGCCGCCCGATTTCCCCTGGGCCACGCGGCCTCATCCTCGTCGCACACGCCCCTCTCTCTCTCTTTGCCGATGGGGCCCATACGTCAGTTTCGTCTTCCCCGCGTCCCCGTCTTCCCCGCGGCCTCCTCCTTCGCCTCGCGCCGCCGCCTCCCGCAACGGCTTCCGCCCTACCCGGCCGTCCCCACTCCCCCGATTACGCCGCCACTCCGCCCACGCGCCGCCTCACGCCCCCCCCCCTCGTGCGCCCGCTTCCTCCGCGCCCACCTCCCCACGTCCTCCCGCAACTGCCGCCCCCGCCTCCCACGCCGGCGACCAATTCCCGTGCGCCTCCCCTCCCCCGACCCTATATAAACCCCTCCCGAGCACCCCCGTTCCTCAATCCATCTCCCGCAGCCCTCAGATCCCCATCTCCGCCGCCCTAGAGCCCCCGCACCGTGCGACTTTGGCTCCGCCGCCGCATAGGACTCCGGCGAGAAATCGCCGCCGCCTCCGGCCCCGTCGCGCCTCGCCGTCCCCACCGCCGTCTTCACCGCGCCCGCGCGCACCTCGGGAACACCTCGGCCGAGCTCCTCCACCACCGAGCCGCCACCGCGCCGTGAGACCCGAGCCGCCGTTGCCTCTCCTCGCCGCCGACCACCGTCCGGCCTTCTCCGGTAATCGCCGACCCCGCCACTGCACTCCCCTCGGTCCCCTCTCCCCGTAGCCGCCCTCGCCGCCGGCCGCCGCCCGCCGGAGCGCCGGCGAGCTCCCTCCCCGAGCGCCACCACCGGCCGGCCTTCCACGTCGGCGTCCCCGTGCCCACGTGGCCGGTGACAAGGCACCACGCCAGCGCCACCTCGCCCTGTCCTGCCCCGTCGGTGCCATGCGGGCAGGCGTGCCACCTCGGCTACCCATTTGGCCCATAGACCCGGTCTATAGACCCAGGGCACACTGTTAGTTGGCCCACCTCTTGGCTGACGCCAGCATGGCGCAATAATCCGAATTTCCCGTTGAAAACTAAATCAGACGAAAAAGAAATTCGTGCTGACGTCATAAACCCCTTTTCAGTAGAAAAATAATTCCAATAATTTCTTTTATTCTTTTTTTCCTGAATTTAATCTTCCCGGAGCCCGTTCTTCTTCGTCCTAACTCCGATTTGGCCCATTCAAATTTCTAAATTCATCAAAAATTCCCCTCTACCCATTTCTAGCCTCAATTCAAATATTTGAAGTCAATTTGAATTTATTTTGAATTTATTTGAATTTGGTGGATTATTTTCACGTGTAGACTTCGACGATTCGGGAAAATTCGACGACGAAGGTTTGAACCAAGTTGAAGAGCAAGGCAAGTCACCCTCCTTGATCATGTTGATCCCAGTTTGCGAAATAAAATTATTTTGTTTTAAATTAATCTGCATGCATATTTTTATTCAACGTATTTCAATTCAGTTTTAAATTTAGTTATTGTCTACTTGTTATTATCTCCATTGACATTGAATTACCCTGATACCTTGTCACCCTAGAATGAAACTCTAGTTAGTACACTAGTATTGGCTAGAGGGTTTTATATCAAATGCTTAGACATGCTTAGTTATCATATTTGTTTTGGGATATTTTTCACATAAAATGATGAACCTTTTTACATAAAATGATAAGCTTTTCTAGCTACTCTTGACTTTGGTGAGTCAAGGAGGTTTATAAGACTAATTTGAAAACAAATATAAAACTGGTTTAGACTTAGGCAATTGGTTAGAGTGGTGGGTGCAGGCATGCCCTGTTGGTTGGAGCCGCAGTGGTTGACTGTCGTGCACAGGGGTATGTGGTTGGGCCTAAGTTAAATTAAGGACCGGTCTTTGAGCTACTGTTGCAAAAGCCTATCGTACTACCACATGACTGGTATGGGACAGCCCTGGCTGAATAATTTGTGAAGTCCCAATCTGAGTCAAGTCGTAGGTTGAAAGTGAGCGTGGTTGGTGCCATGTGAAGTCTCACTTGGGCGAGCGTGGTTAAGCCATGAGAAGTCTCGTCTAGGCTCAAGAGGGGGTCCCGGTCTGGTGGATTCCTTACTGGGGTGAAACCTTAGAGTTGGCTTGGCCAGGTTGAAGGCTTTGCATTGTAAAGGCCTTGTCACGACTCCTCGCCGCACACCTAAGGAAGTGTGTAACCCGGTGGCAATATGGGATGATCGTGTCTTGTGGGTAAAGCTGTACAACCTCTGCAGAGTGTATAATCTATGCTGGATAGCCGTGCCCACGGTCATGGGCATGCTGAGTAAAAGTTTTTCATGGATTAGACTTTGTTTTTCAAAAATGTTTTCGAAAACCTTATGGATGGATGGAATCCATGAGAGAATGAAAACCTTGTGGGTAGATGGAACCCATGAGAGAGATTGGTAGCTTGTGGATGGATGGAATCCACGAGTATTTGGAAACGTGTGGATGGATGGAATCCATACGAGATGCTTTTGGAAAAGATGGTCCGGGTGGGATGCCCGTGGATAGGTTGGTGTATGGTCGGAGCCTGCACTGACGGTATTATTTTCTATTACAAGTAATGTTTTTATTTACTGTATTAAATTCTGCGATCTCAATCTATCTATTGTATTTCTTAAATGCTGTTTTATGCAAACTAACCCTATAAGCCTTCCATTGAAGCCTTTATCATTATGTTGCATTTTCCCGGGCGTTAGTTAAGCTCGCCGGAAGAGCAGCTTCTTGGAGCAGGCGAGGTGCCATCCCGACGTTCTCGTTGACTAGAGGCTGTGTACGATTGGGGGAAATTGCACATATACCCCATAGTTAGTAGGCACTTGTAAGTTTGCCCCACACTTAAGTGGCCTTGTAATTTTGCCCCATACTTGACATGCCCCTTATTATTTTGCCCCATTGCCCATTTAGCTCCTATTTTAATTTCGTTTTTCATTTTTTGGGGCAGGAAAAATGCAGTAAAAATATTTACAAAGTTGTCCATTAAATGCCTAAAACATTCTTATTTCGTTTTTCATTTTTTACTACATTTAGCTCCTATTTTAATTTCGTTTTTTATTTTTTTAGGGCAGGAAAAATGCAGTAAAAAATATTTACAAAGTTGTCCATTAAATGCCTAAAATATTTTAATTTCTTTTTTCATTTTTTACTGCATTTTTCCTGCCCCAAAAAATGAAAAACAAAATTAAAATAGGAGCTAAATGGGCAATGGGGCAAAATAATAAGGGGGCATGTCAAGTATGGGGCAAAGTTACAAGGCCACTTAAGTGTAGGGCAAACTTACAAGTGCTTACTAACTATGGGGTATATGTGCAATTTCCCCGTACGATTGTTGGAGCTAATAGTGCGTGCGGTCTTTCTTGCAGGAGCGCCAAAACCGCGACTCCGCGTGGTCTCGGCTTGTTTCGGCAGCGTAGGAGCGCGTTCCAGGGTGTGACAATGGAGAATAGGGGCGGGAAGAGTGGCCGTGGTGCCCTCATAGTCCTGGAAGGGCTGGACAGGAGTGGGAAATCGTCGCAGTGTGCTCGGCTGCTGTCCTTCCTGGAAGGGAAAGGGTGCCAAGCTGAAGGGTGGCGGTTCCCCGATAGAGGCACTAGTGTCGGGCAGATGATCTCCGCTTACCTCGCAAACGAGTCGCAGCTCGATGATAGAACGATTCATTTGCTCTTCAGCGCAAATCGCTGGGAGAAAAGGTTTGTTCTTTCTGCAAATCTCAATGTATGTTATCTGTATGCCGAGTGCCGACCTCCTAGTGTTTAGGTGGAAAATTTTCTTGGGTAATACATTATGTACTATGTAGTATGCACGGTAGGTACAGTGATTCAGAGGTCTGTATGATTCTGATTATGGATCTGTTCGTTGGGTTTACAGATCTCTGATGGAAAGCAAGCTACTTGGTGGAACTACTCTCGTCGTCGACCGCTATTCTTATTCTGGAGTGGCATTTTCAGCTGCTAAAGGACTTGACATTCAGTGGTGCAAGGTGAGCCGGATGCCTGGCAGATGTATAACAAGGCGCGTGCTTTCTTATGCATAAAATGCTGACAAGTAATGCCTCTTTTTTTCCTATTGCAGGCTCCAGAAGTTGGACTGTTAGCTCCAGATCTTGTAATATATCTGGATGTACAACCAGAGGTATTCCACTGGTTCTCATTCTGCCTATGGCATTCAATGTGACAGATTTCAGGATTCTTCATTGTTTGTAATGCTTATTTCATGCTTTTGTGCATTTGACTTGTTGCATATTTTACATACTGTAGTGATGATGGCCACCATATGACCATAATCCAATAAAACAACCATATAGATAAAAATCAGTGATGGTGATGCACCTAAGGTGTTCCACTATTGGTTTCTGCACTGAAACACACACACACAAAAAACAATCCATTTCAATTCTACACCATTCTGCTGAATGCAGAAAACATGAAAAACTATTGTTCAGCAAATTTGTTTGCTCACCCGATTATAATGCTAAGTTGTTGTCGAACATAACCTATTTTTAAAGGTCACCCTTCACTTCAATGGCTTACTTGTGTTATCCAATTTTCTTAATGGTAATTGGTAAATGTGAATTTACTATTTCAGAAAGTGGCTGAAAGAGGAGGCTATGGGGATGAGAGATATGAAAGAATTGAGTTCCAAAAAAGAGTTGCTGACCATTACCATTCACTCCGTGATTCAACATGGAAGGTAACATATTTCTGCAAAAATTCACCTGAGGTAGGGCTGAAGGTGCAAGTGAACCAATCTACATATCTATCCTGTTCGATTTTCCATGATATCTGTGATCTATTCCATGACTGCTAAGATTAATCTGTACAAAGTAGAAACTCCCTAGAAACTGAGAAGAAATCCATAGTATCTCTGGAATTTGATGATTTCTTTCGATAGTGTTCACGATGGATAGTTCTTAAGTGAGCCTGAATGACTTACTGCATTCTTTTGTTTCACAAAGGTTGTTGACGGTTCCCTTCCCATGGAAACTGTGGAAGAACAGCTGAGGGAACTAGCCATGAATTGCATTCTGGAATGCCAAGGGAAGCAACTTACCAATCTGGCCTGGTAGGGTGCCACCATCCCATGGTGAAATGCTACATCATAGGATGATACATCAAGATATTTCTTGTAGTGTGTTCCACCGTTCCTTTGCATGAGAGTTAGGCACCTGGCAGCGCTTGCTTTGCCCATTTGTGTAATTCCGCATCGTGTGCAATACATTTATAAGGTGATGTTGTAGGGAACCTGTATACTGATATTCTGGTGACCTTGGTGTGATGTGAATCATGTGAGGTGTTCGTGTTCTAGTGACCTTGTTATATACTGATGTTCTGGTTTTTGCTGGGGCTGGACATTAGATCATGCCAACTATAGCCAACAGAGCAAAATGGTTTTAACAAATCGTTGCAGGAACCGTAAGTGTATGATGTAACCAAAATTCGTACTTCTCACACTGTTGCGCAAACAAGAAATCTACACGCTAGAACTGCAAATCTAAATATCACGCAGCATGGGCATCATCTTTGGCAAATATACCGTAAGCTTTAACGGAAAAAGCATAACATAAGTCTGTAATTCAGAAGACTAGAGACACACAACCAGAAGTAACAACTCAGGAGGATAGGTTTTCGCTATAGAAACTTAGCACGGTTAATACTTGAGAACCACACATCCGCAAGACCTTCGACCTTTTACACGTAACTGTCGATCAGCGACTTCCTCATGTCATCGACGATCGATGTTGGCTGCCCTTCTCTCAGCTTGAAGACGCTCTCAATGACCGAGAGCTCGGTGGCCGTTGTGTCTGAGCCACAAAAGGCAGTCCAGTCATTCACTGTCATGCCTGCAGCAATGACCTCGCTGCCTCGGTTCACGGTTCCAGCAACAAGAGGGACTTGCAGGAGCGTGGACAGCTCATCAAGATCTTCAATGGATGTATGGGGATGGACCTGTTTCACCAGTGCATGGTACATTAAAAATGGAATATTTGTAGCGAAAGTATATCATATGGAATGGAAATGCAGTCAAACACCGTACCAAGCCACCCCTGTTAGAGAATGCACAGTAGCTCCCCACAAGGATATTTCCGGCAATTGTCTGCCGGAACACCTCAACCCCAAGCACATCTGCAATAAGCTCCTCAGTCGCCTGGAGAATTGAACAACAGGAAGACTTTAGTTTGAACCAATTGACGAAAGGCATAGGGTCAGGGAACGTCACCAGAAATACATAGGCTTACCTTGTCAAGGTCAGGGTGTGTAAGCGCAACATGGTCATTGCAGGCTACGCAATTGCCAAGGGCAGACAACCTTTCATCAATACGCTGAACAACCACTTGATCAGGCAAGCAGTTCCTCAGATGCTGAAGCTCTAGAAGAATTCCAACACACAGGGAACCCATAAGTACACAAATTAATGAACTTTATATCTCATGGTACTAAAGATATAATAATAATGCACCTGACATCATAATTTCCTAAACAAATCCTGCCTATCTAGATGCAATACCCCTAGAAGTAATTTCCATATTAATTTCAGTAATAGCTACAATTGTGAGGTATTAAAATCATCTTACAAGGGAATGCTGGTAGAAAACACACTTTTCTAAACAAAATAGTTTTCATTATACAATAAATCCATGAAAGACTATTGCTGCTAAAGAATATAACAATAAAACAATGTATGTATGTGAACACAACATCTGGATACCTAATTCATTAGCATACTTCATTAGCATAAGTCGTAATAACAAGGGGATGAAGTGCATTGTACAATCAGAGCACATGTGAATGTAAGAAATAACAAAGAGCTTAGAAAAAATCTCAACATGATGCAAACATTTATAGCATACAGCAAGATACTTAAATAAAGTACCTTGATCAGATACTTAAGTAAAGTACCTTGATCAGTGGTAGTATGTGGCAAGAGAAGTCCATTCTTGTTTCCTGGGCATCGAAGTGGCAAAAAAAATTGAAGGCAAGTGGAGAGGTAACTCAGATTAGTGAAGCCGAGCTCAAATACTAACCAACACACAGTCGACCAATTATCCTAGTACCACCTATAGAGGTCTTGACCACAGGAATGACATCTGCAAGCTCAGCCTCAAATGCACTGCAAAATATTTCAAAGAACAAGCAGTTAAGAGTTACAGTTATGTATTCCTCGGTTTTCACCAGAAGTTCCCAACTGCTAAAAAGGAATATGCATCACTAACCGTTCTTTCTAAGTTTCATTTCATTGATAAATAAGAGAGTTGAAATAAGAAACAACAATCGCGGTTGTTCCGTTCGCAACTTCAATCCGGTCCTATTTTCACACTCCGAAACTTCAATCCGGTCCCATTTTCCCGCTCATTGTTGTACAAAACTTCAGTTGGGCAAAGCGAACCATTTCAGCATACGGAACTTGGGAACTCAAATCTATTAGCTCTGACGGCAGAGGAAGGGAAGGACAAAATTTAAGCCCAAAGATCGCTCACAAGTTGAAGATCTGAACTGGCCAGCTGCGCTTCCGACCATCTGAGCTGATTCCCGTGGTTTCAATCGATATGTCTATGCTACGGTGCTCGGAGGCCCTCACAATGCTCACGCGGGAACTGATCATCACAGCTGGGCACTCATCTGTGCCGACTGATGCAGATGAGCCAACAATTGATCCCTCCTTTGCCATCGCGACGGGCTCTTCAAAGGTGAAGATTGTTTGCGACCAGTGAGTTGGTGTGGAGAAAGGAGAGGTGGAGAGGACGACTGGCTTATCCTTGCAGAATCTGTTGGTGAAGCCTGTGTCAAACCATAAGACAATGCCATAGCACCAGGTTACTCCAGGTACAGCTGCACCACTTTCACTCAGCCTCAGCTCAAAGGTTGCAGTGAAATCCATATCGTTTTGCTTCATAGTTGCCAGATCAAATGACTGCATAGAGGAAATAAACCAACATATCAGAGTACAAAACACTGCATTCAAAAAGGACATCTGAGCACGAAGTATGGAAAATTGTAAATCTAGAGTAACATTGATTCTATAGAGTACCGTATATCACACTTGGGTATAGGTATTGAAATATCAAATTTATGTCTATACTGTCTATCATAACAAAGTTTTCTCTAGTTCTATATAACCATTAAGCGATTTCAGCCAAATGAGGATGTTCAAGAAGTGAAATCACCTAAGTAAAAATGTAGAGTTCCTACGACTTACATGGAGCACAGCAGTTTCTGTCACAATATCCTGAGAAGCCAATACATCAACTACAGGAAACCGAGATGAAGTCCCTGTTACTTCTTTGCCAATACATGACATATCAAAGCCGTACACATTTTCCCAAAATGGCAAGCTAGTTCCACCTTTCCCGAAACCAGCACCAAGCTAGAAAATGGATCAAATGAAATAAGTTATCAAATGCAGAAAATGGGTGACAAAAAATACAGGTAAGCGCTGCTAAAAACTTACAATTGTTGCAGTATCCGGGATAATAGCGCCACCAGGTTTTAGGAAATGATCACGTGCATACAGAACTGAGCTGAGCATGGATTCATACAATAGACAATATCCCATCCACTCACTCACTAACACATCAAAGCCATTCGGTGGAACTTGTATTTTATGGTTTAGCTCTTCAGCCTTGGTATGCACAACACTTATCACTTGAGGACTTTGGTTTCGTTCCATTGCCATATTTTCATCATACAACAGACCATTATTTTTTGCAACCTGCATTTGTGCTTTAACTATGAGAGAGAAATCATTGTAAAAAAGAGACTAGTAGTTTGATACTATGGTTGAAAAAAAACCTACTTGGTTAGCTACAGCAGCCATCTTTGCACTCCCGTCAACAGCGATGACTCTAGATGCACCAGCCTTGGCTGCAAAAAGACTGTAGACAGGAAGCATCCATCAACAATAGCTCATAAAATATTGACAAGTCATGTTCATTAAGAATATTATTTTTATAACCAGCCTTGCACTTCCATAATATGATCATTACGCCATGTACAACTGGTAGCTCCAATCAAACATCACAGTAAAAGAGGCAGTTTAGTTTTAGATATTTTGTATCTATCACAGAAAATCATGAAGTAGATGCACCAATGCTATACCTACTAGGACTCATAATCCCCCCTAATGCAGAATCAAGATAAAATTCTCCCTAGCAGGCACTTGAGGCCTTGAGCGCATTGGGCCTAGTCAAGCGCTGCACCATTTTATTTTTATATTGCTTATTTTTTACAAGTAGTGGTATATAGTCTATTTGCCTGTGCTGGATACAAGACTGCCAATATCGAGCCTCATGGTAAGACAAAGAAACCCACCTGTGCAAAAGCATTTAACATCATACGTTTCGTACCTTAGAATTCCTGTACCACAACCAACATCCAGTACCATTGCTCCATTCATGAGGCTAGGATTACCCAGAAGGGCATCTCTGTAAGCATCTGTTCTTACCTGAAAAAGTTGGCCACGGAGAGTTAATTGGTCTTTTAGATCATATAAGTGCATATAGGAAAATAAATCAACAAATATATGTTACAGGAACCCATAAACCACATATACGACGAGTTCAACTACTTTGTCGCTGAGCATCTCTCTATGAATGCCATATGAACTATAAGACCCAAAGTAATTATCATCCACACTTTTGATTTCATTGGCAGTAACAGTAGCACGTGAAATCTTTAGCTGCCTATCATTCTGTTCATGAGCAAGTGATCCACTGCCCTCCCCAGCAGTACTTTCAATAGTTAATGCTTGCTCAAATCTAGCACTGACATCAGAACCAACATCATCAATAATGGTCTTCAGATGGGTCTCGTGTGGTTCAGCTAAACTCCCATCGCCTGCGCCTCTTTCCATTGACATTCCACAATCCTCCTCCTCGTAATCATCAAAGATGGACAAATTGTGCAACAGTGAGTCGTCTTCCATGAAAGGTTTCAAGTATGCATCGTCCTCCCATGAAACCTTTCCCTCAAGTTGGGAAGTCTCTGCTCGATGCAAGTGGCTGCATAGTTCGCTGTTGCAAGCGAAAGCTTGGCCACAGCTCCAACATTTATTCTCCGCAACCTACAAATCAATCATAAGGTTCATATGTCATGGAATGCAGCAAACAAGCACAGAGATTAACGAAATATGCAATCTACATCAAGTCAAACACAACCATGAAAAAGAATTAGTGCCTACGCAAGCTGTGACTTTCATTGTATGAAATGAACTGTAATTACTGATTACACTACGCGCACTTGGTCCCTAACCACTTGAGCTGAGAAGATTAACGCAGCCATAGAAGCAAGAAGGAGAAACACACCTTGGATCGAACAAAATTGATGAGCTTGATGCGTTGTGCATGTGCATGACTGCGTTAGTTAAGCTCGCCGGAAGAGCAGCTTCTTGGAGCAGGCGAGGTGCCATCCCGACGTTCTCGTTGACTAGAGGCTGTGTACGATTGGGGGAAATTGCACATATACCCCATAGTTAGTAGGCACTTGTAAGTTTGCCCCACACTTAAGTGGCCTTGTAATTTTGCCCCATACTTGACATGCCCCTTATTATTTTGCCCCATTGCCCATTTAGCTCCTATTTTAATTTCGTTTTTCATTTTTTGGGGCAGGAAAAATGCAGTAAAAATATTTACAAAGTTGTCCATTAAATGCCTAAAACATTCTTATTTCGTTTTTCATTTTTTACTACATTTAGCTCCTATTTTAATTTCGTTTTTTATTTTTTTAGGGCAGGAAAAATGCAGTAAAAAATATTTACAAAGTTGTCCATTAAATGCCTAAAATATTTTAATTTCTTTTTTCATTTTTTACTGCATTTTTCCTGCCCCAAAAAATGAAAAACAAAATTAAAATAGGAGCTAAATGGGCAATGGGGCAAAATAATAAGGGGGCATGTCAAGTATGGGGCAAAGTTACAAGGCCACTTAAGTGTAGGGCAAACTTACAAGTGCTTACTAACTATGGGGTATATGTGCAATTTCCCCGTACGATTGTTGGAGCTAATAGTGCGTGCGGTCTTTCTTGCAGGAGCGCCAAAACCGCGACTCCGCGTGGTCTCGGCTTGTTTCGGCAGCGTAGGAGCGCGTTCCAGGGTGTGACAATGGAGAATAGGGGCGGGAAGAGTGGCCGTGGTGCCCTCATAGTCCTGGAAGGGCTGGACAGGAGTGGGAAATCGTCGCAGTGTGCTCGGCTGCTGTCCTTCCTGGAAGGGAAAGGGTGCCAAGCTGAAGGGTGGCGGTTCCCCGATAGAGGCACTAGTGTCGGGCAGATGATCTCCGCTTACCTCGCAAACGAGTCGCAGCTCGATGATAGAACGATTCATTTGCTCTTCAGCGCAAATCGCTGGGAGAAAAGGTTTGTTCTTTCTGCAAATCTCAATGTATGTTATCTGTATGCCGAGTGCCGACCTCCTAGTGTTTAGGTGGAAAATTTTCTTGGGTAATACATTATGTACTATGTAGTATGCACGGTAGGTACAGTGATTCAGAGGTCTATATGATTCTGATTATGGATCTGTTCGTTGGGTTTACAGATCTCTGATGGAAAGCAAGCTACTTGGTGGAACTACTCTCGTCGTCGACCGCTATTCTTATTCTGGAGTGGCATTTTCAGCTGCTAAAGGACTTGACATTCAGTGGTGCAAGGTGAGCCGGATGCCTGGCAGATGTATAACAAGGCGCGTGCTTTCTTATGCATAAAATGCTGACAAGTAATGCCTCTTTTTTTCCTATTGCAGGCTCCAGAAGTTGGACTGTTAGCTCCAGATCTTGTAATATATCTGGATGTACAACCAGAGGTATTCCACTGGTTCTCATTCTGCCTATGGCATTCAATGTGACAGATTTCAGGATTCTTCATTGTTTGTAATGCTTATTTCATGCTTTTGTGCATTTGACTTGTTGCATATTTTACATACTGTAGTGATGATGGCCACCATATGACCATAATCCAATAAAACAACCATATAGATAAAAATCAGTGATGGTGATGCACCTAAGGTGTTCCACTATTGGTTTCTGCACTGAAACACACACACACAAAAAACAATCCATTTCAATTCTACACCATTCTGCTGAATGCAGAAAACATGAAAAACTATTGTTCAGCAAATTTGTTTGCTCACCCGATTATAATGCTAAGTTGTTGTCGAACATAACCTATTTTTAAAGGTCACCCTTCACTTCAATGGCTTACTTGTGTTATCCAATTTTCTTAATGGTAATTGGTAAATGTGAATTTACTATTTCAGAAAGTGGCTGAAAGAGGAGGCTATGGGGATGAGAGATATGAAAGAATTGAGTTCCAAAAAAGAGTTGCTGACCATTACCATTCACTCCGTGATTCAACATGGAAGGTAACATATTTCTGCAAAAATTCACCTGAGGTAGGGCTGAAGGTGCAAGTGAACCAATCTACATATCTATCCTGTTCGATTTTCCATGATATCTGTGATCTATTCCATGACTGCTAAGATTAATCTGTACAAAGTAGAAACTCCCTAGAAACTGAGAAGAAATCCATAGTATCTCTGGAATTTGATGATTTCTTTCGATAGTGTTCACGATGGATAGTTCTTAAGTGAGCCTGAATGACTTACTGCATTCTTTTGTTTCACAAAGGTTGTTGACGGTTCCCTTCCCATGGAAACTGTGGAAGAACAGCTGAGGGAACTAGCCATGAATTGCATTCTGGAATGCCAAGGGAAGCAACTTACCAATCTGGCCTGGTAGGGTGCCACCATCCCATGGTGAAATGCTACATCATAGGATGATACATCAAGATATTTCTTGTAGTGTGTTCCACCGTTCCTTTGCATGAGAGTTAGGCACCTGGCAGCGCTTGCTTTGCCCATTTGTGTAATTCCGCATCGTGTGCAATACATTTATAAGGTGATGTTGTAGGGAACCTGTATACTGATATTCTGGTGACCTTGGTGTGATGTGAATCATGTGAGGTGTTCGTGTTCTAGTGACCTTGTTATATACTGATGTTCTGGTTTTTGCTGGGGCTGGACATTAGATCATGCCAACTATAGCCAACAGAGCAAAATGGTTTTAACAAATCGTTGCAGGAACCGTAAGTGTATGATGTAACCAAAATTCGTACTTCTCACACTGTTGCGCAAACAAGAAATCTACACGCTAGAACTGCAAATCTAAATATCACGCAGCATGGGCATCATCTTTGGCAAATATACCGTAAGCTTTAACGGAAAAAGCATAACATAAGTCTGTAATTCAGAAGACTAGAGACACACAACCAGAAGTAACAACTCAGGAGGATAGGTTTTCGCTATAGAAACTTAGCACGGTTAATACTTGAGAACCACACATCCGCAAGACCTTCGACCTTTTACACGTAACTGTCGATCAGCGACTTCCTCATGTCATCGACGATCGATGTTGGCTGCCCTTCTCTCAGCTTGAAGACGCTCTCAATGACCGAGAGCTCGGTGGCCGTTGTGTCTGAGCCACAAAAGGCAGTCCAGTCATTCACTGTCATGCCTGCAGCAATGACCTCGCTGCCTCGGTTCACGGTTCCAGCAACAAGAGGGACTTGCAGGAGCGTGGACAGCTCATCAAGATCTTCAATGGATGTATGGGGATGGACCTGTTTCACCAGTGCATGGTACATTAAAAATGGAATATTTGTAGCGAAAGTATATCATATGGAATGGAAATGCAGTCAAACACCGTACCAAGCCACCCCTGTTAGAGAATGCACAGTAGCTCCCCACAAGGATATTTCCGGCAATTGTCTGCCGGAACACCTCAACCCCAAGCACATCTGCAATAAGCTCCTCAGTCGCCTGGAGAATTGAACAACAGGAAGACTTTAGTTTGAACCAATTGACGAAAGGCATAGGGTCAGGGAACGTCACCAGAAATACATAGGCTTACCTTGTCAAGGTCAGGGTGTGTAAGCGCAACATGGTCATTGCAGGCTACGCAATTGCCAAGGGCAGACAACCTTTCATCAATACGCTGAACAACCACTTGATCAGGCAAGCAGTTCCTCAGATGCTGAAGCTCTAGAAGAATTCCAACACACAGGGAACCCATAAGTACACAAATTAATGAACTTTATATCTCATGGTACTAAAGATATAATAATAATGCACCTGACATCATAATTTCCTAAACAAATCCTGCCTATCTAGATGCAATACCCCTAGAAGTAATTTCCATATTAATTTCAGTAATAGCTACAATTGTGAGGTATTAAAATCATCTTACAAGGGAATGCTGGTAGAAAACACACTTTTCTAAACAAAATAGTTTTCATTATACAATAAATCCATGAAAGACTATTGCTGCTAAAGAATATAACAATAAAACAATGTATGTATGTATGTGAACACAACATCTGGATACCTAATTCATTAGCATACTTCATTAGCATAAGTCGTAATAACAAGGGGATGAAGTGCATTGTACAATCAGAGCACATGTGAATGTAAGAAATAACAAAGAGCTTAGAAAAAATCTCAACATGATGCAAACATTTATAGCATACAGCAAGATACTTAAATAAAGTACCTTGATCAGATACTTAAGTAAAGTACCTTGATCAGTGGTAGTATGTGGCAAGAGAAGTCCATTCTTGTTTCCTGGGCATCGAAGTGGCAAAAAAAATTGAAGGCAAGTGGAGAGGTAACTCAGATTAGTGAAGCCGAGCTCAAATACTAACCAACACACAGTCGACCAATTATCCTAGTACCACCTATAGAGGTCTTGACCACAGGAATGACATCTGCAAGCTCAGCCTCAAATGCACTGCAAAATATTTCAAAGAACAAGCAGTTAAGAGTTACAGTTATGTATTCCTCGGTTTTCACCAGAAGTTCCCAACTGCTAAAAAGGAATATGCATCACTAACCTGTAGAAGCTCTCTGACCCTCCGATTGCAACCAAACAGTAGGCATTTGTCAGCTTGGAGAAAACACCAACCTCACAATTGTTCTCAAACTGAAGACCTGCAGAGTGTACACGCCAGAAGAAGCAGATCAAATTATACTGCATTTGAGTAGAGTATCAGCAACCAGTTCAAAAAATAAAATAAAGGAACAGCTGTAAACAAAAAACAGAGAGTCACAAACAGAAGTGCGCTCATCTTAACCTATCCAATTAGAGGCGCGCTACATGATTAAATGTCTGAAAATCCATGGGAGGATGAAACCAGTTAAAAATAAAACAGTGATGCTACAAGCTCAAAACCAATCATCACCAGAGCGCGCAGAAAGTAAAAATTAGCTACCACTCTTCTCGAACTCAAGGGTAACCTCAATCTTCAACTCTAAATCCTGAACATATCGTGCTTGACAAAAACATATCCAAACAATCAAGTAATCAACTACTTTACTTGTTTCAAAAAAACAATCAACTACTTTCCTAGACCCAGCAATCACACCGAACAACCCTACCTCTAACATGCTGCCTAAATGACAACTATTACCCATCTAGGCATCTGTATTAAGAGACATCACTATCACCGAATGGTCCGAATCCATTTCTGCAAAAAGCCCACTACATTTGTTGCAACCAATTACCAGTTCATCCGATCATCAAAGTAGCTAAACAAGAGGATCAGAGAGCAACAAACGCCATTTTCCGAATCTACCCAGCCTCTAAGCACAAGCCACCCACTAGAACGTGCAAAAAAAATTTTGAAACTCACGGGTCGCCATGGTCGATTCCACCTTGCCGCAGCCGCTTCTCGACTACCAGCACACACCTGCAGATCAAACGTCGAGAGGATTAACCCCTCAAAAAAATCAAATGAGCAGAGAAATCGGATAGGAGAGGGAGATCGAGCGCTCGTACTTATAGGAGAACGAGCAAGCGAGCGACCGATCGAACCCACCGGGAGCGGATTGGGAGGCGGTGGCCGCGGCGGTGGGCGTTAGGGTTTCGGCGTGCGACTTCCGAGGAAACGGGGAAGATCACGGGGTTGTGGCAGGGCACTATATGAGCACGCGCCGCTTGGATGCGTGGGCCGGGCGCGTTGGGCCGACCGGGCCGAGCGACACTCCCGGCCCAATTTTTAGGTCTTGCCCGGAAATGGATAACCGTTAGATCGCACTTAAGCCGCCCAGATCGATTTATATAGCCTATTCTTTTTGTTTTTAAACAGTTTTTGACTTTTAATTTCTTTCAATGATCACTATTTATCTACCCTACTCTATAATACACCAAAATTTTCTTTACTAAATCCACCCCCTCAACCACCCCCACAGTCATGCCTAATCTAAGTCCACCCAGGTTTGTGTACCAAAGTAATCCAACTTCATACGAATGAATGACCTGAATCTCTCAAGCCTTCTTCTCTTACTCATTGAAGATCCTAAGGTCAAAATTATTTGGATCATGCACATCATTGAACCCAAGAACCCCACCCCATCACGCCCTTGCGTCCCCCCTCCCTCCTCCTGAACCGCCCTCCCCACCCACCTCTCCTGAACCCGTGCACTCCTCCCCTCGGATTTCGCCGCCGCCTGCCTCCCCCCACCGCCGCCTCCTCCCCCGTCGCCTCCTCCGCCGCCTCCTCCCCCGTCTCCTCCTCCTCCCCCACCCCTCCTCCGCCTCCTCCCCTCCCTCCTCCGCCGCCGCCGGCCTCCCCCACCGAACCCGTGCGCCTCCTCCCCTCTGATTTCTCCGCTGCCTCCTCCCCCGCTCCTCCGTCGTCGCCGTCGCCGCCTCCTCCTCCTCCCCCACCCCTCCGCTCCGCCGCCGCCTCCTCCTCCCCCCACCCTGCGCCGCCGCCGCCGCCTCCTCCTCCCCACCCCGCGCCGACGCCAGCGACCCCTCGCTCGAGCTGCAGCCCTACAACGACCTCGAGGACGACCTCGGCGACGACGGCGGAGGCGCCGACTGGAACCGCGACCGCTCCCCCACGCCCGTGCACGGCGACGACGGTGTCGGCTCCTCGTCCAAGCCCCGGAAGCGCCTACTCAAGAAGGCCGTAGGCGGAGGAGGCCGTGACGACATAACCGGTGACGGGCTAGATGACTGGGGGGAGGAGGCGGCGGCGTTGGCGGATACGGATGTGGATCCGGAGGCCGACGCGGCGAGCACATACGAGCTATTTGCATATATATAAAATAATGATTTGCACAATATTTAGTTATTTACAGAAACAACAAAGCCACAGCTAGACCACAGCAAACAAAGTCACGGCTTGACCACAGCAATAAATTGATGTGCATGGCTTGAAAGTGTACATCCTGAATTTCCAGACAGCTTATGGATATTATGCCAGAGGTTCCACTATCCATTTCATGCTAATACAAACTCCATTAAAATAACTCGATTAACCAACCTTTTGTACTATTAACCCAGCGAACCCACCTAATCAAGCCAAAGGATATCTTAGACTTAACTAGGTTTGTTTCCAAACAAAAAATTGGCTTAAACTAACAAAGCTCGGTTGGGATTAACAAACCTAGTTATTTTATCCCTGAATCATACCATAACTAAAGAAAGGAACAAGCCAATACCCCCACAAGAAAACAAAAGAAGAGTCCACAATTCAAATTACAAATTTGTCAACGAGCCAAAGAGACGCGAACGTATTCAGATCACTTGTGCAATTGTTTCAGCATATGTACGTTTGCAGAGGGGTAATTTGGCAGCAGCCAACAGAGATTACAACCCCTAACTCATCGCCAAAAAAACATAGCCACCATGGCCACTTGCACCCACTAATCACCAGGACGCTAATTGCTTCATCACCGAGACGTCAGCCACCCACTATTACCTCACCATCGAAACACGCAGAACAAATCACACAAGCCAAGGCCAGCCCGTCCCTTCCATGGCGCCCCCAATCCGTCGCGCGTCTAACACCGACTCCCAATCGGCCGCCCAACCCAATCCCTCCGAGCCTACCTCATCCCGTCGACCGCCTAAACAGCCTAGGGTTTCGGACAACAAACCCGCCGAAATCCTGCAGATATCTCTACCACGAGACAAACCGAGATCTATGCAACAGGCCGTGGAAACGAAGGAAACTAGAGAGAAAGAGGGAAAGTAGGGGGGAGAGGGAGAGGGAGAGGGGGCTTGCTTACCAGTTGGATCGGAGGAGATCGCGGGGAAGGAGCTAGGGTTTGGCGGCGGGGAAGGGAAGGGGAAGTGTCGCCGGGTCGGGGACTCGGCAGAAGGGAGAGGAGTGCCGGCTCTCCGAGCCTGCCGTTCGCTTATTACTCCTCCACTAGAGGCCCCCTCCAGTGGAGAATTCATAGCCATTGGATCTCTAATCTAATGGTCACAAATTTAGATGATAGTTAGAAAGAAAACATCCGAGTGATGTTTATCAACACCCTTCTTTCTAAGTTTCATTTCATTGATAAATAAGAGAGTTGAAATAAGAAACAACAATCGCGGTTGTTCCGTTCGCAACTTCAATCCGGTCCCATTTTCACACTCCAAAACTTCAATCCGGTCCCATTTTCCCGCTCATTGTTGTACAAAACTTCAGTTGGGCAAAGCGAACCATTTCAGCATACGGAACTTGGGAACTCAAATCTATTAGCTCTGACGGCAGAGGAAGGGAAGGACAAAATTTAAGCCCAAAGATCGCTCACAAGTTGAAGATCTGAACTGGCCAGCTGCGCTTCCGACCATCTGAGCTGATTCCCGTGGTTTCAATCGATATGTCTATGCTACGGTGCTCGGAGGCCCTCACAATGCTCACGCGGGAACTGATCATCACAGCTGGGCACTCATCTGTGCCGACTGATGCAGATGAGCCAACAACTGATCCCTCCTTTGCCATAGCACCAGCTTCACCAACAGATTCTGCAAGGATAAGCCAATCGTCCTCTCCACCTCTCCTTTCTCCACACCAACTCACTGGTCGCAAACAATCTTCACCTTTGAAGAGCCCGTCGCGATGGCAAAGGAGGGATCAGTTGTTGGCTCATCTGCATCAGTCGGCACAGATGAGTGCCCAACTGTGATGATCAGTTCCCGCGTGAGCATTGTGAGGGCCTCCGAGCACCGTAGCATAGACATATCGATTGAAACCACGGGAATCAGCTCAGATGGTCGGAAGCGCAGCTGGCCAGTTCAGATCTTCAACTTGTGAGCGATCTTTGGGCTTAAATTTTGTCCTTCCCTTCCTCTGCCGTCAGAGCTAATAGATTTGAGTTCCCAAGTTCCGTATGCTGAAATGGTTCGCTTTGCCCAACTGAAGTTTTGTACAACAATGAGCGGGAAAATGGGACCGGATTGAAGTTTTGGAGTGTGAAAATGGGACCGGATTGAAGTTGCGAACGGAACAACCGCGATTGTTGTTTCTTATTTCAACTCTCTTATTTATCAATGAAATGAAACTTAGAAAGAAGGGTGTTGATAAACATCACTCGGATGTTTTCTTTCTAACTATCATTTAAATTTGTGACCATTAGATTAGAGATCCAATGGCTATGAATTCTCCACTGGAGGGGGCCTCTAGTGGAGGAGTAATAAGCGAACGGCAGGCTCGGAGAGCCGGCACTCCTCTCCCTTCTGCCGAGTCCCCGACCCGGCGACACTTCCCCTTCCCTTCCCCGCCGCCAAACCCTAGCTCCTTCCCCGCGATCTCCTCCGATCCAACTGGTAAGCAAGCCCCCTCTCCCTCTCCCTCTCCCCCCCTACTTTCCCTCTTTCTCTCTAGTTTCCTTCGTTTCCACGGCCTGTTGCATAGATCTCGGTTTGTCTCGTGGTAGAGATATCTGCAGGATTTCGGCGGGTTTGTTGTCCGAAACCCTAGGCTGTTTAGGCGGTCGACGGGATGAGGTAGGCTCGGAGGGATTGGGTTGGGCGGCCGATTGGGAGTCGGTGTTAGACGCGCGACGGATTGGGGGCGCCATGGAAGGGACGGGCTGGTCTTGGCTTGTGTGATTTGTTCTGCGTGTTTCGATGGTGAGGTAATAGTGGGTGGCTGACGTCTCGGTGATGAAGCAATTAGCGTCCTGGTGATTAGTGGGTGCAAGTGGCCATGGTGGCTATGTTTTTTTGGCGATGAGTTAGGGGTTGTAATCTCTGTTGGCTGCTGCCAAATTACCCCTCTGCAAACGTACATATGCTGAAACAATTGCACAAGTGATCTGAATAGGTTCGCGTCTCTTTGGCTCGTTGACAAATTTGTAATTTGAATTGTGGACTCTTCTTTTGTTTTCTTGTGGGGGTATTGGCTTGTTCCTTTCTTTAGTTATGGTATGATTCAGGGATAAAATAACTAGGTTTGTTAATCCCAACCGAGCTTTGTTAGTTTAAGCCAATTTTTTGTTTGGAAACAAACCTAGTTAAGTCTAAGATATCCTTTGGCTTTATTAGGTGGGTTCGCTGGGTTAATAGTACAAAAGGTTGGTTAATCGAGTTATTTTAATGGAGTTTGTATCAGCATGAAATGGATAGTGGAACCTCTGGCATAATATCCATAAGCTGTCTGGAAATTCAGGATGTACACTTTCAAGCCATGCACATCAATTTATTGCTGTGGTCAAGCCGTGACTTTGTTTGCTGTGGTCTAGCTGTGGCTTTGTTGTTTCTGTAAATAACTAAATATTGTGCAAATCATTATTTTATATATATGCAAATAGCTCGTATGTGCTGCTAGCTTCTGATAACTATTGTCAAGAGGTGGTTCTGTTAAGGGTTCATGGGCTGATGATTGTGTAGTGTGATGCAACTGGGGTGTTTAGATGATTGCGTAGTGTGATGCAACTGGGTTGTTTTCTTAGAGGGTATGTTCATGAAAAGGACCTTGATATGGAACTGTTGCATTTGGTATAATTTTGAATGTGTTTGTATACCTAGTGAATTTTTTGGAATTGCCACTATCATCCTTTAGCTTAAGATGCCATCTTTAAGGTTTTAATGCCATGTAATGTGCACTTTCTAGTAGAATATTCATTTACTTAGTTACAAGAAAATCAATTTCTGTTATAATTGTTCAATTCATATACATGAAGGCTTATTTGTGAAATACATACCTTTCGGTGTTTGTTGTTGTTGGATTTATTTACTTTTAAGCAGTCCTGTTTGTAACTTTATGACAGTGTAATGTAGAATCTCTAAGCTCTATGAGCGCATTTATGACTGTCGTTTAAGTGTCTTATGTTACCCTTTAGAGTAAAAGAACAAAAATCCTGGTCTGAATTTGTGTGCTTGCATGTGTGAATTTTGTCTAGCCAGAAGTTTATTTGTTTGTTTTTGCTGAAGATGAAATGGCCTCATTACTTAATTGCTGACCAATATAGTTTGTTTTCCTTACAGGATACTGAGGTTGCTGGTTGTATATAATTAGGTTCTTTTTGGGTGAATCGAGATGTCTGGAAATGATGATAGGTCTCAGGCTGCAGCTGAGCGAATAAAGGCGCAGGCGTTGTCAGCTGCTAAGGGACTGAGCAGGGCTCAAGCTGAACGTGCTGCCGCAGCTGCTGCCCGCAATGTCAATGCCTATGGGCAGAAGGAAGAGGGACCAAGCCGCTGGCAGGAGAGGAAGGAAGCCAAGAGACAGATGTATCTGCAGAGTACGGAGAGGGCTGTGATACTGGGTGTGAAACCAAAAGCTTTACCAACTTCTTCCGGTGGTGCATATTTCCAGTGTCAGAAGTGTTTCCAGCCTGGGCATTGGACATTCGAGTGCAAGAATGACCGGGTCTACATGTCACGGCCCTCAAGGACGCAGCAGCTTAAAAACCCCAATTTGAGGAAGACTCTGCCAGTTTCCTATCACTTTGAGAATCCTGATCTTGAAAAGGAGAGGGAGGAGGAGAGGAAGCTGAAGAATGAAAAGTCGAAGAAGGAAAAGTCTGAAAGAAGCAAGGGAAAGAGTAAGAGAAAACACCGTTCACAGAGTGATTCAGATCGAAACAGTAGTGAGGCTTCGGTGTTTGACTCTGAAACTGAATCATCAGTGACAGCCTCTGAATATTCTTCTGAAAGCGGCAGTTCAAGTTACAGTTCCTCGGACTCGGAGGACAAGAAGCGGCAACACAAAAGGAAGCAGAAGAAGAGAAGGCATCGAAGGCACAGCACATCATCAGTGTCATCTGAATCCGAATCTGTGTCGGATACCGATTCTGATGAAAAGGGCAGCCGGAGGAAGAGCAGAAGGCGAGGCAACAGGCGCTGAGTCTGAAAAACTTGAGAAGGCAATGGGGATGTCAAATATGATGATCTACTTTTGTTCACATATTAGTGCTTTTCACCATAATCGTTTGTGCATTTGCCAGGCGTTCTTCAAGGAACTAATGTAACGGTTGCTTTCCTGAACGCTAGTATTGTTGTTTTCCCTGTAATAAGAAGTACTTGAAGCTCTAGATCTTTCGTGAGAACCAGTGAATCCTGTAACAATGTTTCATCTATCAACTTTTATGTTTGGTGTGCTTATCTTACTGAAAATCTTGTAATTATTTGATCTTATCTCATCCTCTTGGGTTCATTCTTGTGTAACTTGCAGTTCTTGCTGTTATCTTGGAGACCTGGGTCACTCGCTCAGAGAAATGATATCATTGTGGAGTTCATGGTGACCTCGCATTCACAGGATGACAGATGATCAGTGTGTCAGTTGTCATGTCCTCTGACAAGCTTGCAATTAACACAGCCTGTATCCGTGTGACCAACAATGATATTGCCTTCAGAGTTGTGAAAAATATATCTTTCACTAACTAGTTCGATGAGCAGTTGGATGCTCTTTGACTGAGAAAAACTTCAAATGAACAGAGAATGAATGGAGCTGTGCTTGTTTGGGATTGTACAATTTGCATCTGTATGCATGCCTTCTTATCTGAAAAGACTTCATACCAACTACCCTATGGTATGGCTGCTCATCATGTAATAACATCTTTGAACACACCAGATCAGAGCCTTGAAGATGAGCTAGGGAAGAGCAGAGAATCCAAAACCTCAATGATTGGCAGCTTGAGGAGGGGCGATAGGATTGCATTCAAGAATGAAAGGCTAACCACACTTTGAGCTGCCTGCCTTGACCGGGAGCTGAGCACCCGATCTTGCCGGCAGCATCCCAGCTCCTGCCGTCATGCCCCTCGCTGCTCCAGCAACGGAGACAGGCAGCAACAAGAAATCGTTGATAGCGCACCCGCTTCTCGATCGATCATGCGCATCCGTCCGTCCATTGACGATGCATGACTGTGTTAGCTGCCGCTCTGAGGCCTTCACTTGAGCTGAGCTGAGCTGAGCTGAGCTGAGCTGAGCTAGCTACTACTTCAGTGTTCTCTTGTCGGCAACGGTGCGTCCGAAGGCATGCGGCGACGGGATGACTTCCTGCGCGGCGCACATGATCGGTGGCAGGCGCCTGTCGACCGATGATGGATGGATCGGTCGACGAGATGGTTCCTGCATGCATGCTGGTGCTGCCTGCCGATCGACTATTGTGCCAGGCAGGCTACCTGTGTAGTTTGCCTTGTTGTTTACTGCTTCACGTTCCAGCTACAGGGCCGGTCGTCGATCGATCTCTGCATGCTGCTGCTTTGGATGGACCCAGATGAACCAATCAGTTCTGCTTGGATTTTACCCTTGGCTACTTTCATCTCCCTGGACTGCACCGTGGTCGGTAGGTACGTATGTATCTGAGCTCCCTGCAAATCTGAGTCATATGTTCATGTAGACCGTAGAGAACGACCAGGACATGTGCATCTGAGTGCGCTACAAATCTGAGTCATGCATGTAGACCGTAGAGTATGACCAGGACATACACAGTAATTAACACATGGGTATAAAATGTGTCCGTTCTTTTCTACTTCTAAAAGCTACTTTTTATTTTTATTTTTCTACAGTAACTAACTTTGAAACGAAATATCTTTTCAAGACAGGGTTTACAAGTTAATTATAGTACACGTTGTACTAACTTCATTTATATTAGCCAAAACCGCACATGAGTTTATGTTATGTCGCACCCTCTCACAAACAATCTAAGAACCATAAACCGAAACAAAAAAGAACAGGCCCGGATGCAAGCTTGCTTGGTACTCCCTTGGTTCTTTTCACTTATGTTTTTGATTTTTCTCGATCTTTAAGATGCAAGACCGTTAATTTTTATAACTTTATACTAAAATATACTAATAATATTATAATATTATAAAAATATTTTTAACGATAAATATAATGATACAATTTTCATGTAGTCAATCTAGAGAGTTTTAAATCTATTGATAGTCAAATTTT
The DNA here is from genome assembly GCA_017311315.1 of Dendrocalamus latiflorus. Taxonomy (NCBI): domain Eukaryota; kingdom Viridiplantae; phylum Streptophyta; class Magnoliopsida; order Poales; family Poaceae; genus Dendrocalamus; species Dendrocalamus latiflorus. Next base: position 3,177,578 of record CM029643.1, on the reverse strand, counting down.
AAAAAAATTGACGACACAGATTCTAGAAAGTCAAGTAAAAAAGAAGTTAGGGAGTAAAAATTAAAGTAAATTTTACAAAACTTTACGTATTTTTACCAAAACTATCACAAAACTTCATCTTTAGGATCCATTTCATAAAACTGCACGTTTCCGCCAAATTATAAAGAAAACTACACCTTCAAGGATCCACTGTTAGCTGACAGAGCAGGCCCACCCGTCAGGCTCAAGCTCCTCCCTCCTCCGTTACATGCTGCTGACAGGGCACGCCACGCAAGCACAATCAGACACCGCCTCATCTCCTCTTTCACGTAACTTTTGTGAGCCAATCTGTCATTTGTACACAGTGGGGCCCAACTAACAGTGGCTCGTTAGTCAACTAACTGATTTAATTACCGAACTTACTGCGGGACCGCGCGTCATAGAGAGAGAACGTGGCGTCACCATCTTCGTCTTCTTCCTGTGTTCGGTTTGAACGGAGGGAGAGGAGAGAACAGAGCAATGGCTGGTGTGGACTCGCCGGCAGCTCCGGGGCATGGAGAAGCTCGGGAAAGGCAAAAGCGGAACAAATGAGCTACATCGGGTACATGGGTGGTGGTGGCGCAGAGGGAGAGGTCCTGAGGTGGCCATGCGGCAGCGATGGGCGAGCTCATGTGGTGTGATGCTCCAGCGAAACACAACTCGATCCATGCGCGTCAGAACGAAGGGGAGGAAGCGGGGATGCTACCAGAATGGGGAATCGAAGTGAGACTCACTGAGGGAGGAGGAATCCAGCGGCGACGGTGGCAACCGCGGTGAGGATAACGGTGTCAAATCCGAACACCTGTGACATGAGAGAGGAATTGGAGGTGAGGGATGAGATGGGCACGCTTGGGAATGCGTTTTGACGTGAGTGTTTGATGAGTTTTTGTACAAATATGTTAAGGTAAAATAAATATAGAGATATATATATTATATATATTATATATTTGGAAGCAAACTTCGGTATGTACACGTGTTATCTAATATTCAAATTTTTTAAGTCTGGGTTATGAAACGGCACGCGACCAAGTCCTTAAGATGTCAGTGCATGGTCGATACGTTGCGCCTCATATGGCTGCCCTGGCTGACCATGAAGCATATGTGCTAAGATCATCCCGAATTCGTGGGTCTTCGACCACGTTTTACCACCACGTCTCCAACCACGCCGTGTCGACCATGATGTTATGACAACTTTATTACAACCATGGTTGATCGACCATGTTGCGTCACCACGGATGCTCGACCACGGTTTTTCGACGCCACGACCGGTTCGCTATGTAGTTTGACTCACGATTGCGATTGAGTTTTCGGAGTCTCCGACTAGGAAAGAAGGGAGAAGAAACCAGACAAAACAACACAAGAAAAACCAAAGCAAAAATAATTAAATAATAAAAGAGACCTTCATGAGTTTTAAAATTTTTTGGGCTGTCACATTAAAACAAAATCAAAGTCTCCTTAGAATATACAAAGGATCTCAAGATATAGACCAAAGGTGCAGCAACGATTTATGGTGGTGTGGCACCAATGGTCACTCTACTAGGTAACTAATAATCGATTAGGGAAGCCATGATACAGCAATCATACGTTTCCTTCCTCTCTGGTAATTCGGATGCAAGAGAGGCTTGTGTGGCGTGGCCAGTCAACAGCAGGTAACGGAGGGAGGAGCCTGAGGCTAACTGGTGGGCCCGTCCTGTCAGCTAATGGTGGACCCTTTAAGTGTAGTCTTTTTTATTAAATTTGGCGTAAAAGATGCGGTTTTGTGAAATGGATCTTTAAAGATGTAGTTTTGTGATAGTTTTTTTGGCAAAATACGTGTAGTTTTGCAAAATTTACGTATAAATTAAGTATGTGTTTCAGTTTCTGTACTCTCAGGTTGACTTCAGAAAAATTAAGAATTTAATCACTTGTTGCTTTTTTCACTGTAGCTGCAAGTAAATTGGATCCTTCTGCTTAGGATTCCTGCTGATAACTACCAACTAAAGTGTATAGCAATATACATCAGTACTGCTAGCTCCTTTTCTCTATAAAGACAGTCTCCATCTTTCTCTACCATGTAGTGAGTCTAAGACAACATTCTTTTGGTAGATGAGTTGCAATATGGAGTTCAATTGCAGACTTCTAGAAATCTCCTCATCTTTTTTAGAGAGCTTTGGGCATGCATGATTCTCGTTGATCCAAGCTGGACCCACCGGGTTCTGAAAGCTGGCTACTTCTAATGATTCCCAGTTAGCTTTTCTTCCTTTTCTCCCTGCCCCTCTCACTACACTGCTCCTGGCTGCTTTACCTGTGGAGATCTAAATCTTTGCATCAGAATATAGTGAGACGTGTATCAAAGGGGCTTGCTAGGACAATCATTACTCGCAACATTCCTCCATCACTTGGTTAATTCCCAGCATATGCACTTCCCACTGCCCTGAGTCTCTTTTGTGCTCTACAGAAGCATCCCATGTTAGTGTTGCTGCTGCTGCTGCTGCTGCTGCTGCTGCTAAATATTGGCATTTCCGGTATTGCCCTTTGGGTGCCATGCCTTTCAGATAAATCAGGATTGTTTTCTATTGATAATCATTCATGGAAACAGTTTATACATACATATGTATAATATGTGTACATGTGTGTGTGTATAGATATATTATGTATGTATATATATATATATATGTGTGTGTGTGTCTATATGTATATGTATTTGTACTGATCTTGAAGCAGTACTGAAGAGTTTTAGAAACTGATAGGCAATATTGCCCTTTGGGTGCCATGCCTTTCAGATAAATCAGGATTGTTTTCTATTGATAATCATTCATGGAAACAGTTTATACATACATATGTATTATATGTGTGTATAGATATATTTATGTATGTATATATGTGTGTGTGTGTGTCTATATGTATATGTATTTGTACTGATCTTGAAGCAGTACTGAAGAGTTATAGAAACTGATAGGCAATAGGTCCTTTATTACCAAGGTAGAAACTCTACGTGGTTTTATTCTGAGCAGCAATGGAGAACATTCTTTTGTTCTTTAGTTATTGTTATGTGGCATGCATAACTTAGTATAACCTCAATATATACCTAATAATATACTAAATCAGGCCATTGTATGATTACATATATGTGTTGCACACACGTGCAAGATGATCTGGAAATGCATGCTTAGGATAGCATAATTTCCTAAATGCCTGACATCTATAGTAAATCAGGCCGTTGCATGTCTGCATTGCACACACATGCAAGATGATCAGAAAATGCATGCTTAGGATGACCTAAGTACATAATGTAGTAAAGTGAATCAGACCATTGTACGTCTGCATTGCACACACACACATGCATGCAAGATGATATGGAAATACGTGTTTAAAGGAGACAGAAACATTGACATTATGAGGACCATGCAGTGCGCTGATTGTTCAGGCTGGTTTGCAGTAAAAATGCTTTTGCATCCAATGGTGGACCAGCAGCAAATGTGGCGCTGAATGTTGTGGTTTTTAATTCACTTAGTACTAGCTGCGTAAGCAGGAAAGCCTGGAACATTCAGAGCAGTTCAGGGCTCATTATGTGCTGGAACCACCACCACCGCACCACCACACATCGTAGTGACTGCAGCATCTTTATTTACTTTCCTTCTGTGATATATAGCACATGAACTTATTACTTATAGAAGCATGAACTTATTAATATAAATGATTTAAAAACGTTTCTTTAGTTTAATTCTACCTCAATGATCTTTACATCACTTGCCATTTTGTAAAAGCTGAAACATGCATGGACTAATTTAATTTGTTTGCCATGATTTTCTCTTTAGAAACTAGTTAAACCCACAATATCTATTAGATGTTTCTTTTCTGAAACCGTGGAGTTGAGTCCATGATTCTTTGACCGGTAGTGGTAGGTGTCCTTAAAGCTGAGCCTGCATATAGGAGCTATCAGTACTGTTTTGATACCCTGCTTGTTGCAACAAAAAAAACCTACACTATATAATATATGTAGTTCACTCTTACTTCCAACTTTTTTGACCAGTACATTGTGATTCATCCAGGGAAAAAGATAAGTAGCCAATGCCAAGCCAAACATGATTAGATTCGGTAAGAACAGGCAGGAAAGATCGATCTGTGCATGCGTGGCCATAGCAATATGGCAGTAAAAAAACCCAGTTTTTTTTATGTAATGAATGCAAGCCCAGATCGGTCAAACAGTAGATACCCACAAGAAAACATATGAAACTGTTGTCTTCGTAAATCAAAAGAGAGGAGAGATCGAAGAGAAGGGGAGGCATTGGTGCATGTGACACCATGTGGAGCAACAGAAGACTAGACAGGCAGGAAAAGAGCCGTTGGCCATGCACTTGTTAATTTCCCTGCAGTGAGAAAATGAGATACTAGTATCATACTATCTACTCTCTGCGTGTGTGTGAGAGGGGGGTATTGATACGGAGTACACTGCACTGCACTGGACTGGACTGCACTGCACTGCACCCCACAGGCCATGTAATGCTGCAGATTGGTAGCTAGGTTGCACAAGCTCAAGTTTAAATGAGAGAGAGAGAGTGTGTGTGTGTGAGTGAGCTTCACGGATGTGAGTCCTGGCGTCGTCCACTCACGTGTGCAGTGCACGAGCTTGGACGCATGTACTGTTGTCTTGCAACACCCATACGCACAGTTATTCAGGCCCCTTGTCGCAGCGTGCACGGGCGGACGGGCTTGATTGTTCTAGCCACATCGCCCGTGCACCGCCTGCCTCTGCCTCCGCCTCCGCCCGTGCCTGCCTGCGCCGGAGCCGTATGAGATGGTGGATGGTGCATGTACACCATGAAAAATGTTTCCATGCATGCTCGATCTTTTCACAGAAAAATGAAAAGAGATTTAGAGGTTCAGGAGCAAATTACTGCTGAATGATTGGTAACAAATTCGTTTCGTATCGCATTATCGATAGCTGTAAGTCACTTTTCTAAACAGTTTCTGACTTTTGGATTTTAGGAGCTGATTTTTGAACGGAGTGACTTTTTATGTTGGTTTCTATAAATCATTTATAGGAGTCACTGCACAACCTGTTTTGAACGGAGTGACTTCTCAATACGAGTGTTCCTTTCAATCTCAATTTCTCTCGCAATTAGCCAAAAGTTAAGAGTCATAATACTTTTGAACAAGGTCTAATTATCTTGTAGAGACCTTTACAGCTTTCTTTTGATGCTGTGATGTTTTAGAGCAACTAACTTTAAAGCTCTATACTATTTAGATGCATGCATGGTGTAGCTAGAGCATTGGCTGCTATTGTGCATGGAGCAACTGGCTGGCTGAGTATGTACAAGCTCCTCATCTAGAAGGCTCTTGCTCTTGCACACATGTACAAGCCAGATCACGGCCTTAGTTTGTCAAGCCAGAGAAACATCTAAATCTAGTGCTGAGAGGCACCACTCCTGTTCTCCATATCCGAGCAGCACCCAGAGCCATGGCAGAACATGATGGAGAGAGATGTGCATGCACATGCGTGAGAGCTTGGAAAAAGTTAGGAGGCTGTAGAGGAGTGGTGGTGGTAAATTCACATCTTTACAGCTCCTTTGTGTGCACAGACTTTAATCGGTTTTCCTCCCTTAATGCTCTGACCTCTGACCCCCCCCTCTCTCTTCACTAGCTTTCTCTCTCTCTCTCTCTGATAAAAAGAAGGAAATGTTCTCTGAAAAGCTTCCTTTGTCTAGCTACCTCATCCCCATCTTTGGAGTGTCTTTTTTCTCCTTTTCCTTTTCTCAACATCAAAAGCTCTTGTGCATAGAGGTGGTGAGAGAAGAATCAACCTTTTAGATAATGCAACCACAGCAAAAGATCTGGTCTTTCCATTCATCTCCCTATCTAAGCTCTAGTTCTAGAGTTTCAGCAGTAGTATAGTAGTGACTAGTTAGTACATACCAAGGGACAAACATACATACATGCCTAATAAGAAACCTGGAAAGATGTACTAGCTGTGGACCTAGCTAGCTAGCTACATTCATGGCTGAGATCTCTGTGTCAGCCAAGTACTGTACTAGTACTGTTCCTTCAAGTCTAATGCAAAAGAAGAGCTAGCTAGGAACAACATAACCATCTAGATCTCTCTTTAATCAATTACGTCTAATTGTCTAATGCATCACAAGGTTATTGCAGGTATGTGTGTGGCCATCATGCTAAAGTCCAAGATTGCTGCTGTTTTCTATGCAGCCTAGGGAGCTGAGGAGTGAGGCATATATACATACACCTTGGCCTCTTCTCTCCTCTCCCCACATGAGCTCTATGCGTTGCCCTATCTGATGATCTACTTCTAGACAAACAAACAGCTTCATCTTTTGCAAAGTGCTGCATCTTCTAGTGAGTATATCTTCCTTATTCTAATCACCTCATCTCTAGCTCCAGCTAGCTACCTCTCGAGTGTCAGTCCATTGCACTAATACATAGATGTTCTTTAACGTATACACAACAGTGTCGAAGCAAATTGTACGATAAAGAATTAATGATTTAAGAGGAATCTTGAAATGAGAGACACTGTGGAGCACAATATTGTCTAGAAAACTGGTTATTAACGGCATCTAGCATGCATGCCTGGAATGGTGTCATCAGATAATGTGGGCCTGATCTAGAGAAGAAACATGGCATTCTTTTCTTGCTTCATCTCTCTCACTTGTCACTGCATCACACATTCATATCTTATGAAATGTGATGATCTCTCCATCAGTTTACTCCCCCCCCTTATTTTATGCATATTTTCCCAGTCAAAGATAGATCTAGACCTGGCTACAGATGCAGTGGCCCACATGTGGGGAGGGAGAAAGGTCATGTGATGTACTCATAAAATGTCTACTACAAACGTATATATCATTAAAGCAACTTGTCATATATGGAACAGAATCTTCCATAATATTCAAACTCCATAGCCAATCCACACTGCACACTAAAGCTAGTACATAGTTTTATCACACATGTACGCGTGCATGCATTGTACCTCTAGGCCTCGTCATCTCTGTACCCCTCCCTCGCTCCTTGTGGCATGCTTCTTGCTAGTTTTATATGAATTCTTTCTTCTTCTTCTTTTTCTTTGTTTTTGGTCGATCCTCTGAAAGCTGTAGGGTATACACTAGCTGTTGTACACCTAGGGCCAGTAGTACCAGTAGTAGTGCACTGCATTATGCATATGTATATGTTGCTTGCAGCTTGTGGCATCTCATGAGTGCTTGCATGCCAAAACCCTAAGCTAGCTGCATCTCTGTCTATCACCTGCAGGGCAGCCCTGGGGTGGATCATGGGGCGAGTTTGACTGACCCAAACTGGTGCTTTAGTGCTTGCTTGGAAGGCATCAAACAAGGAAATGGAGGAAGCTGGGGTGGAGGAGGAGGAGGAGGAGAGCATGCACAAATCTAGGTAATCCTTCTGTGATCTTACAGGGTGTTGGAGCCAGGTGCTCGCTGGATGGCTAGTTACCAGTCACTCTGCAGGCAAGGCAGCTCATCAGTACACAATGGGACCAAAGTGAGGGAGGGAAAAAACATTGTTTTGTTTCTTTCAATGCTGGTTGGAAAGTTGCGGGGAATGTTTGTTTTCTTGCACATTGATATGATATTAATAGAAGCAGCAGCCTTGCATCACACCCATGCAGCAGCAGGAGGCAGGCCAATGGCAGGGAAAGGGCAATAGAAAATGATGTAGCATCAAAACTGGATCCCTAGCAAGCAGTGGATGGATGCATGGTTCTTACCCTAGTCTGTACTCAGTATATTTACTCCCCTCTCTCTCTCTCTCTGCTTTTGCTCTTCTATGGAAGTCACGGGTCTGCCTTGAAACTTGCAAGTCACCAGCAGGCATAAAAGTATCTTTCGTTGTTTATAACTAGACATGTGTACATGTGTGCACTGCATGGGTAGCTAGGGGAGAACAATTTGATCACTAAATACCATGAGGATAAGGGCCGTGCAGTACAATTTATGTGTTTCTCTTCGATCGATCTCTGCACGGATTCATGTCGACCGAGCTGTGCTGCAACGCTGCAGGCTCTCTCTGGATCTCTTCTATCTCTCCTCTTGCAGCTTGCAGAAACAGTTCTTCTCTCTTTCTTTTCCTTTTAAAATTATTAAGCCGTGCATGCCTCCATGTATCCATCGTTTATTGCGAATTATTCTTCCGTTCCATCACGTCAAATCATCGCCGTACGCACGCACGTATGTCCACAGACGGAGACTTTAATTTGGAGCTATCTGTTGAACGTTGTCAGGGCTTGTATTGCAATCCTGATTCCTGATCTGCAGAGATAAACTACATGTATAGATGATATCTCATGCACATTCCCTCTTAATTCAGTAATGCATCTGTATTAATTGGCTCATGTCACCGACTATGATTCTCCCACGCATGCACAGGTCATTAATTGCCCATCTGCTTGACCTCTGCATGCATGCATGCATGGTTCCAGCAAAATGTTTAGCTGCTAGTACTGTATTTCCTCGTAACTGTCCAGAATTATTCAGCTGTGAGTACTGTAAATAAGTGTATACCATTATCATCACAAGCTTAAGCATAAAAATCAAACTTTATTATAAAATTAAAGCTTAGCAGCCAAATTTTATACAGCGGGGCGTGCAACCAAAGTTATATTACAATACAAAAGAACTCTACAGCCATGCTTAAGTGTAGAATAAACTCTAACACCAGACGTTGCCTATATCGTAGTGCTCCTCAGCGTCATCTTCGTAGATTTCTTCATTTTCTTAGTAAGTATTTTCTGTTTATGATTTTAGCAAGCATGAGTACAATCAACCGTACTTAACAAGTCACATAGGAAAATGATATATAACTACTTGCCAAAATTTCCAAAAGATGGGGATACAGTAGTTTTATTAAAGTATTTGTGGACTGAATTTTGTTTGTAAATGTTTTTAAACATAGAAGATTAATAACTCCTTAAGGAATTGGGGTTTCAAAACTTGATTACCAGACTTCAACATTTCCAAATCTACTTATACTTCGCTATTTGAATCACCTATTAAACACAACTTCATTTACTGGAAGCACAGCGTATTCGAATACCATATATTATGATTCTACAGAGCTGCCCAACTTTACCCACAAGATTCCTCAACCCTCATGACTGAGTTGAGAAAACAAGGTTATTTCACTGCTCATCTCTTTATGTAGCCTCTACCCGATAGACTAGATACCCCCTGTCATAGAGTACGGTAGCCTGACAGGGCGGAGCCTACTGTTGTGAGAGTATGGTTTCCATACCACATTCTTACGCCTGCTGTTCCCTTCTCTGGAACAGTATATCATGTCGTTATAGTAGATATTCAATCGATTTGAGTAGCTACTAAACCAGGTTTGACAAGTCAACGCTTGTGATTGAGCGGTTACTATGTCTTTACTTAGCATAAGTGGTCCAATCCTTACGTTTTATCAACTAGGTAACCATTCACAAATAAATATTCCGGTCCACTGCGACACCATCACTACTAGTATAAAGTAGTTAAATTTACTAAACTACCATGGTATATTTTATAGTAATTTATTATTACTAGGACTTTTCAAGGTGAATATGACCATAAAATAAAACATGCCTTTCTCATGTGGTAGGACATAACTAATATCATATCATTCTAAATATTTATTCTATAAGAAATAACAATGTGTAAATAACATAATGAAAAAATGATAAATAATTAATTAAAGGAATGTAGGTTTAATATGATCAAAGACATGTGACTTGCCTTACGGATCAACATATTCCACAATTTTGTATTGTTTTGATTCTTGTGCTTGATCTTGAGCTTCTCCTTCTTGAGTTGGTTGACCTTCAACGTCGTGTGCTAGCATAAAGCAAAGAAAAATAATTCAATTCCATACTCGAAGGATAGATCGGTGGTGGGTTGAGATAGGAATAAAGAAATCAAATCCAAGAGAAACCAAATAAATTAGGTTTTGAGCTTATAGGTGCCTAATACGTGAAAACGGAGCTGAAGGATAGATCGACAGACTCGAAACGATCGAAATGGGTATACATATGCATTTTCGGGTTTGGGTGAACAGTAATGGGTCTGGTCACTATTCACTACGGGTCTTTACTATTCACACCTGGTCGAGTTATTGTTCATGGCAGATTTTCATTGTTCATGGCGGGTCGGCTTCAAGGGCTAACGGGTCAGGTGAACAGTAACTTGTGGTTACTGTTCGTCTTCTTCAACCATCCGCGCGCACGACAGAAAGCAGAGCAAAAGAGCGACGACAACCGGTGGTGCTTTAGGGGTTTATGACGAAATTAGAGACCAGGGATGGCTTGCTGGCACTATGGGGTTTCCATTTTTGTGGTTGGCAAGGGCAGGGAAGGCAGCGTTCGCTGGTGGCGAGGTCAAAAGTTCGGAACAGTTTTTGACGTTATAGGAGCTACATAAGCGATCATCCTTGCAATTGGTAGCCATTTGCCCATCTAGGGGTGGTCAGGGTGGCTTGAGTCATGGTGGTTTGGGTTGGGGAGGCCCCTAGTGAGCTGTCCACGGAGAGGCCTCTTGGCCGAGCGACAGGTCAGGGCACCGGGGAAGAAGAGGACAAGAAAAGCTTGGGTATTGCTAACAGTTTGGTTTCTAGGGCTACAAGGAAGCTTTAGACCAATTTAATTGGAAGGAAATAGACCATTCGAGAATAATTGAGTTTCAGCCTTACTTAGGAAATTATGATGATTGACGGCGAGGCAGCGATCGTCAAAGTGATTGGGGTGGTGGTGGCTTACCTTGGGCACTGATGCACCTCTCAGGGGGAGCTCAGGGCTTTAAATAGAGTGGGGAGGCAGTTTGGCACAGGAGGTGGGTAATAGCAGTGGCGGTGCGTGGCACAGCTGAGAGGGCACTGGAAGGCTCGGCGTGGTTGGCTAAGGGGGAGGAACCTGCTAGCTAAAACGTGATATTTTGGCGGTCAAAGGCGGTTTGAATCGGGGCTGTTGGCCGAGAGAGAGAAAGGAGCAGAGGCGGTGGTAGGGGAGACGGCGGCGCTGACACGCAGCAGAGGGGTGTCAGGGAGATGTCAGGGGTAGGGGTACGGGGTGGTACGACGTCTGACAGCTTGCAGCAGGGTGGCAGTGGTGGGAAAGCGCGAGAAGGCACGGGAGCGGAGGGAAAGATCGGGCAACGGCGAAATATCATGCAAATTGGTTCATTGGGGGTGATGCAGCAGGGAGTTTTGGGCATGGACGTCTGGGGTTTGGGCTGAATTAGGCCAAGGCTAACAAGAAATCAAAATCTAACAAAATTCAAACTTCTTTTAAATTTTCAGCTTCGTTTCAGAAAACATGCATCCAGCTCATGGCCATTCTCTGAAGAGAACCGAGCAGTGCATATATGCATACTGATCGTTAAACAATTCTTGTAAAGCTGCACCTGCGCATTGATCAATCTTGGGCAGGATTGCCAGTGAAAGGATGAGCACACATAAAAGAAGAAACTTAACCTACTTTATGAATGCATGATTTGTTAGAGTGATCTCAGGGCTTTGGCCGTTGGGCCAAAGCCCACCCCTTGATCGCGCCCTGATCGGGGGCGCCCAGCCCATTGGCTGGTGGGCCCCTGTCGCCAGCGCCATATAAAAGAGAGGTGGGGGCCGGGGCGGCACGCACACCAAGGTTCACCGTGCCACCGCCAGACCCACCGACACTACCCTAGACCCGATCTGTTGAGGGGGCGCTCCAGCGACGGGAAGCCACCACCGCCAGTTCGCCGCCGCCAGGGAGGTCGTCGCTGCCCGGGACACGCCGCCGCCGAGGAGCCTCGCACCTCTTCCCCGACCGTCGCTGCCCGTGCGCAGAGCTTCATCGACGTCCCCGAGATGGCCACCTCCTTCTCCAGTGCACCAGAAGGTCGGTACCCGAAACCCTAATGTCCTCTCTCTCTCCGAGTCTCTCTCAAATCCGAACAAGAACACCGCTGGATCTACCCTAGGAGATCCTAAGGACTTAACATTGGTATCAGAGCGACTAGGCGTAGATCTAGACGGGAAAAGAAAAGAACGAGAATCCCCAACCGAGAAATCGGCAAAAGAAAAGAAAAGAAAGAGGGAGGGGGACTCACGCACGCCGCCGGGGCCGGGCGCCGTCGCCGGCATGCAGCACTGCGCCGCTCGGGTCGCCTCGTGGCGCGCTGGTCCGCCGCCTCCCGATGCCGCTGCGCCGCCACCTCACGGGTGCCGCGTGCTCCGCTGGGGGCCGATGGCGGCGGCGCTGCCGTCGCCCGGCCGCCGCTTCGGGGCCGCCCGTGCGCGCGCCGCTCCTCTGCGCGGGAGCGTGCGCCACCGTCGCCCGGCGCGGGCCTCGCTCGGGCTCCTCCGCCGCACGCGCCGCTAACCCCCTTCCGCGCGCCCGCCGCCAGTCGCGCGCAGCCGCCCGCCCGACTCGGCCGCCGCTCCCTCCGGTTTTTTCGCGTGGAGGCGGCCCCAAATGGGGTTTGAGCTAGGGTTTCGGGGGTTATCCCTGCCACGCGCGTGCCCGGCCGTTCGATCAGATCGGACGGTCGCAGTCTTGATGGGCCGACAGGGTGTTGGGCCGGTGGAGCCGGCTGGCTGTTGGGCCGAGCCGGAGAAAGAAAGAAAGAAAAAAAGGGCTGTTTAGCCTGCGGGGTTTTTTGGGCCCGCATAGGAGAAAGAGGCCGCGGGCGCGGTGGCCGGTTGGGCTGCCGTGGGCCAAATGGCCAATTTTGAACAGTAACTCCATGAATTGAGTTTTATTATTTTCAGAAGCATTTATGAATGAATTTCATTGAAATTTGATCAAAATCTCTGTAAATTTTTGCACCAACGTGCTAATTTTTTAAGAGATTAAAATTGTACAGTATAATGCTTCTGAATAATGAATTATTTACAGTTTCCGCCGCAAAAGATATTATTGATTGATTTTTCATTATTAAATTCGAACCAACGGGAGAATTTAATTTTGGAAAAATAGAGATAAATCCCAGATAATTATGATATTGTTATTTTCTGACCAACGTTGATAATAACAATATTATAATTTTTAATTGATGATTTTTATGCATTATTTCTATTTCTGCCCAACGGTGATGTAGATTTAATGTATAGATAAAATTGATTTAAATTGTATGTCGTATTTTGACCAATGTTGGAAATAAGGCATATAATTTTGCTGTTAACAGTATTATAATTTTAATTGATGATTTTATGCATTATTTCTATTTCTGCCCAACGGTGATGTAGATTTAATGTGTAAACAACTGTATGTTTTAATTTTAACCAACGTTGAAACCAAGGCATGCAGTTGTTGTCATTATGTTTAATTGTTCTCACTGTATATGAATTGTGCCACCACACCGTGTCCCACAGAGCCTGTGGCACCGGTGAGGGATGAAAATGAGGCTGATGCTGCTTGGCAGACCAGACAGAGGGACTAAGCTCCCATAAAAATGTCATATGATCTTGATCATAAAAAGTGGGTCACTGCCAACAAGAAATTTTTGGCTGTGATAAAGAACACGATTGAGCCTGCAATTGTGGGCCCAATCGCAGAGTGTGACATTGTCACAGAGTACCTTGAGAAAATAAAGAGTCAGTTTACTGGCTCTTCAAAGACTTATACTACACAGCTGATTAAGCAGCTTGTGACAGAAAGGTACTCTGGTGGTGGCAGTGGCATAAGAGAGCACATACTAAGGATGAGCATCTTGGCATCCAAGCTTAAACCAATGGATTTGGCTCTCAAGGATGAGTTCCTTATTCATTGGATTTTTTGCTTCCTTGCCGAAAGAGTTTGACACATTTGTTGTCAACTACAACATTGATAGCCCGAAAAATGGGACTTAGAAAAATGCATAGCTATGTGTGTGCAAGAGGAGGAAAGAATTAAAACCTCACATGGTGGTTCTATCAACTATGTGAAGGACAACAAGAAACGAACTTCAACAGTAACTCCTTCTCAAAGAACAAGGGAAAAGCCCCTGTCTATCAGTCTCAACAGAATAAGTTTGCAGTAGACAAAGATCAGTGTCTTCACTGTAAAAAGACGGGACACTACAAGAAGAACTGTCCTGATTACTTAAAGATGATAATGGCAAAGAAAGGTGAGAACATTGATGTGAATGTCGTATGCGATAATGGGAACGTCGCGTGCGAGAAAGTGAATGAATCCTCGTCTACGAATGTAAACAGAAAACGAAAGAGAACTCTAGATGAGTCGTCGAAATTATGGCACTGTCGTTTAGGCCATATTTCGAGGGGGAGAATAGAAAGACTAGTGAAAAATGATATTCTTTCTCCATTAGAGTTCTCAGACTTAGAACAATGCAGAGAATGCATTAAAGGTAAATATGTAAAGAAAATTAAAAAAAAGACGCTAAAAGAAGCACAGGAGTTCTACAAATTATTCACACAGATATTTGTGGTCCTTTTCCTGTGAAAAGTGTGGATGGATATGACTCGTTCATAACATTCACGGATGATTACTCCCGTTATGGATATATTTATCCAATCAAAGCAAGAAATGAAGCCTTGGATAAATTCAAGATATTTAAGGCTGAAATTGAAAACCAACACGATTTAAAGATTAAGATAGTCCGATCTGATCGTGGGGGGAGTACTACGGTCGACATACCCCATATGGACAAGTTCCTGGACCTTTTGCAAGGTTTTTACAGGAAAATAGAATAGTGGCCCAGTATTCTACACCGGGCGAACCTCAGCAAAATGGAGTAGCTGAAAGACGCAACCGTACCCTGATGGATATGGTGCGAAGCATGATGAGCTACTCCACACTGCCATTGAGTTTATGGATGGAGGCGTTGAAAACCGCCATTCATATTCTCAACAGAGTGCCTAGTAAGTCGGTGCCTAAAACACCGTACGAGATGTGGACAGGAAGAGTTCCCTCACTAAACCACTTACGTGTGTGGGGGAGTCCTACTGAGGCTAAAGTATTTAACCCAAACCTTGTGAAGCTTGATCCCAAAACAGTAAGTTGCCATTTCATTGGCTACCCTGAAAAGTCAAAAGGTTTTCGTTTCTACTGTCCAGATAGATATACAAAGTTTGTAGAAACGAGACACGCTGTCTTCTTAGAGGATAAAATGATGAGAGGAAGTATGGTAGCTCGTGAGATTGATCTTGAAGAGAAGCGGGTGTATGCGCCCACTCCGATGATTCAAGAGCCATTCTTCACACTACCTGCTGTCGCTGCACCGACGGTGCAAGACACTGTGGTGCTAGCACCTGTTATTGTTCCTCCTGTGGCAACAATGAATGATAATGAGGAATCTGTTTCTCAGGATCCTATAGAACCTATTGCCACAGATGAGGGGGAGCAACAGCAGCCTCAAACAGAAGACGTACCAAATGAGGAGGCCTCGAGGAGGTCTCAAAGAGTAAGAAGATCAGCTATTTCTGATGATTATCAGATTTATCATACAGAGGAATTTCAAATGGAGGATGATCCCACCTCATTTGAAGAAGCCATGAAAAGCGAAAATTCCTCAAAATGGCTTGAGGCCATGGAAGAGGAAATGAGGTCCATGAAGACTAATAAAGTCTGGGACTTGAAAATTATTCCTAAAGGAGCCAAAACAGTAGGCTGTAAATGGGTCTACAAGACAAAGCATGACTCCCAAGGGAATGTAGAAAGATACAAAGTGCGACTTGTGGCAAAAGGATTTACGCAAAGAGAAGGGATTGATTACAATGAGACTTTTTCTTCAGTCTCATGTAAAGATTCCTTCAGAATCATAATGGCATTAGTAGCACATTATGATTTAGAGTTACATCAGATGGATGTAAAGACGGCATTTCTTAATGGGGATTTGAAGGAAAATGTATACATGGCACAACCGAAAGGTTTTGTCATGGAAGGAAATGAAAGAATGGGATGCCGCCTAAAGAAATCGATTTATGGGTTAAAGCAAGCTTCAAGACAGTGGTACTTGAAGTTTGACAGTACAATAAGAAAATTTGGGTTTAAAGAGAATGTAGAGGACAACTGTGTTTATGCAAAGTTTAAAGATGGGAAGTTTATCTTCCTAATCCTGTATGTGGATGATATCCTACTGGCTAGTAGTGATGTCAGTCTGCTACTGGAGACAAAGAAGTTTTTGTCCTCAAACTTTGATATGAAAGATCTTGGTGAAGCTTCGTTCGTTCTAGGGATCGAAATTCACCGGGATAGAAACAAGGGGATATTGGGACTGTCACAAAAGGCATACATAGAGAACGTCTTAAAGAATTTTGGTATGCATAAATGAAGTCCTTCACCTGCACCTATAGTCAAGGGCGACAGATATGGGGATCTTCAATGCCCCAGGAACCAGTACGAGCTCGATCAAATGAAATCGGTTCCATATGCTTCAGCTGTCGGAAGCTTGCAGTATGCTCAAGTGTGTACGCGCCCTGACTTAGCGTTTGTTACCGGGTTACTTGGCAGATTCCAGAGCAATCCTGGAATAGAACTTTGGAAATTGATAAAGAAAGTCTTGCGTTATTTGCAAGGAACAAAAGGCCTCATGATGACATACAGAAGATCAGATTTACTCCATATAGTGGGGTATACAGATTCTGATTTTGCGGGAGATGATAGAAAGTCAACATCCGGATATGTATTCACTCTCGCAGGAGGAGCTATATCGTGGAAAAGCTCAAAGCAAACCGTCACGACATCGTCCACAATGTATGCCGAGTTTGTAGCATGTTATGAGGCCACGGGGCAGGTGAACTGGCTAAAGAAGTTCATACCCGGTTTAAAAGTGGTTGACGACATCAATAGACCACTTAAGTTGTACTGCGATAATGAACCTGCAGTAACGTATGCCCACAACAATAAGTCAAGTGGTGCTGCCAAACACATTGACATAAAGTACTATGTTGTGAAAGATAAAGTTCGGGATCAAATTATAAGTCTAGAGCATATAAGTACCGCAAAGATGTTAGCGGATCCGCTTACTAAAGGCTTACCACCCAACGTGTTCAGAGAACATGTAGCCGGCATGGGTTTAAGGGAAAGCCTATGATTCCTGGACTAAAAGATGGCCCAAAAGATTGAAGTAACTATTTCAGAACAGAGAGGTGTATTGTAGCTGTTGAATCTATCGGCGATTGACCGTGACGATGAGACATGTTCTATGCACTAATCTGTGATGGAATGAGTAAAGTCAAATGTAATTAAAGATAAAGCATAGATTGAGATCAAGGGGGAGAATGTTAGAGTGATCTCAGGGCTTTGGCCCAACGGCCAAAGCCCACCCCTTGATCGCACCCTGATCGGGGGCGCCCAGCCCATTGGCTGGTGGGCCCCTGTCGCCAGCGCCATATAAAAGAGAGGTGGGGGCCGGGGCGGCACGCACACCAAGGTTCACCGTGCCGCCGCCAGACCCACCGACACTACCCTAGACCCGATCTGTTGAGGGGGCGCTCCAGCGACGGGAAGCCACCACCGCCAGTTCGCCGCCGCCAGGTAGGTCGTCGCTGCCCGGGACACGCCGCCGCCGAGGAGCCTCGCACCTCTTCCCCGACCGTCGCTGCCCGTGCGCAGAGCTTCATCGACGTCCCCGAGATGGCCACCTCCTTCTCCAGTGCACCAGAAGGTCGGTACCCGAAACCCTAATGTCCTCTCTCTCTCCGAGTCTCTCTCAAATCCGAACAAGAACACCGCTGGATCTACCCTAGGAGATCCTAAGGACTTAACATGATTCAGCTGCATATATATGGCCATATATGCATCTACTTGTATATTAACGACATATGGTATTGTCATTATAAATTACACACTTCGATCGATCTCCTCGCCAAACAAAAACTTATGCCCTAAAAGTGGCTACGTATGAAGTGATGCTAAACGCCAGCAGAACCTCCTCTTCGTCCTCATGCTCCTCCCAAGCAGCACTTTGAAGCACCCCACACTACCCTGCAGTGCTCTCATGCACAGATATCCATGCATTACGCATATATAATGATGAGAGAGAGAGAGAGAAGACTGTAGCTATCTATGAGGGGGGAGAGAGACAGAGAGAAGACTGTAGCTATCTATGAGGGGGGAGAGAGAGAGGTTGCCAAGCCAGCGGTCCAGGCAGGCAGCGAGTGACCCACACGAGAATATTTGAAGGGGTTCGTGGGGTGTGTGCGTGTGTTTGTGTGTGAGTGCGAGACAGTGGGACTGGAGATATAGCTAAAGAAAGGCAGCCTTTCTCCTCTCACTCACACACACACTCTCTCTCTTCACTTCAGTCTGACTCACTCCTGCTGCTAGCTTAGTTTATATTGCTGAGAGCTCTCTCTCTCTTCTCACCTCTTCATCTTCTCCTCTTGCACACTGAAATTGTGACTTAGCTGCTAGCTAGGTGGTCGTCGGCCATGGCTTTCCTTGTGGAGAGGTGCGGCGAGATGGTGGTGTCGATGGAGAGCTCGGCGCACGGCGGGAAGCCGGTGCCGGCGCCGTTCCTGACGAAGACGTACCAGCTGGTGGACGACCCCTGCACCGACCACATCGTGTCGTGGGGGGAGGACGACACCACCTTCGTCGTCTGGCGCCCGCCCGAGTTCTCCAGGGACCTCCTCCCCAACTACTTCAAGCACAACAACTTCTCCAGCTTCGTCAGGCAGCTCAACACCTATGTATGTATCCATCCACATTATGCATATACGTGTCTACAAGATACACATATATCACATGCATAACCTATCGAGTTTTCAGTCTAGCTAGTACTCCATTTGTTCAAGTTTATAGGGTATATTTTTTTAAAATAATCTTATCCAAAAATATAGAGCGTATTTCATATTCTAATATAAAATTAGTGTGTTCTCTATATAGCCCTAATAAATATATAGCTTTACATGATTTTATACATGCATATATTAAATATAGTGCTTAGAAATAATAATTAGGGACAACCTAGTTATTTTCAATATGTCCTTTCTCTATGCCTCAAAAGGAAATATACTTTATAAATTTAGATGGAAGGAGTAATTAGTTAGCTCATGTTTGATTGATTTGTTCTTGCTTATTGTTACATTACATTAGGGATGTGCATGATGTGATATGATGCATGTGCTTGTGTTTCTTGGTGTGTTGGATGATGCAAGGTTGTAGCTGCAGACGGATGGGGACCTTGTTTTTGTATTTTGGTTTGGTGACTTTGGTCAGCAAATGCAAGCATTTTTTGGTTGGTATCCCTTGTTTCCTACAACGTGACAAGCTAGCATGCAAAAGTTTTTTATTCCTCCTTTTAACATATTTTGTTGCACGGTGGAAAGGCATTGGTGTGACCTTCCTTCCAACTAGCCGATTTCTTGCTTCCTAGTTTCTGACAAGTAAAGCTGAGCATGCATTCACTACTGTTCTTTTATTTTGCTCTATAATTAACTTGAGGGGTATTTTGTTTCTCCCCCTTTTTAATTTTGGCCTTTAATTAAGGAGTCATATATATGCAGGTTAGAACATTTTTTGGTGCATTGATTGATTGGTTATTTGGTTTTCTCACAAGATGACAAGTGAGAAGTACCATGAATTCCGGCTGTTAATTACCTTCGTTGGAGGTGTCTAGGGGGATTTGAATGTTTTTTATGGTTCGAAGCACTTAGATTTCCCCCCTATATATACAATATTTTTTGTCCATATTTGTAATATTTTTTGCATATGTATACAACATTTTTTCCATGTATACAATATTTTTTATGTATGTAATATTTTATAGCCAAGAAATATTGCATACATGGGCGAAAATGTTACATACATGAGAAAAAAATATCCGAGTGCTTCGAGTCAAAAGAACACTCGAGTGTTGTTTAGCAATTACCTAATTTGTTTGTGTATATTAATTAGTTTGTTTTTTTGAAGCATGAGTTGATGACATTCTTCTCCCCCGTTTTGTCCCAGTACGACACTGTGCTACCTTCCTTAGTGTACTTATTTAGTACTTGCTTTAAGCTTCTCTCCCCTTCTGTTGCTCTCCTAGAGCCCATATATATATGCATAACAGAATATTACTCCCTTGACCAAAACTAAAACAGCAAAAACAAGTGTACAAATTAATGTGCATGCATAGTAATTAAGTAGGGGAGTATATATGGTAGTAGAAGTCGATCGGTTGTAGTTCCATGTACATGTATGTACATACACTCAGGGTTTCGGTTATCGGAAGATTTCTTTTACCGGGGGTGGACAGTAAATCCGATTTAAGCGATTTTCAGGGAAACCAATTTTTGGAAAATCTCGGCAGATTTTGTCCGAAAATTTTCAAACAAAATTTGAATTTCAAAAAAATCGGACGAGAATCGATCGGTTGAAAATGTCGGAGAGATTCCGGCCAAATTCAGACACATGCATGTAAATTCAGAGAAAAAAAATCAGAAGCATATAAGTAAATTCAGAAGCATGAAAGCATGAGGTAGCTAGCTAGCACTAATAGCAACAACAACGTTCATCAACAAAAAGCCCATGACCAGTCTGATTGGAAGCAATCCATCAATTGAAACATGCAGGAAAATATGTGATAAGCAGCCACTAACAGGCACCAACTGCACCTAACACAATAAGCCTGCATGTAACTTCTGATAACCAGAAAACAATCAAACAGCAAAATACTACACCACAAATCAAGATACTCATATCTATACCTCCAGTCGTTGTCGTTGATGCCAATCCTCCCGTAGGCGTACTACTACCACCCCGCTACCATCATAGGACATGTTCTTTTCAGCTTCTAAAAGCTGTTTTTTGACTTTTCTATAGTAACTAGCTTTAAACGGAGTATTTTTTCAAAACAGGGTCTACTAGTTAATTGTAGTACATACTTTACTGACTTCATTTATATCGGCAAAAAACCGCACGTGAATTTCTGTTATTTTGTAATCCCTCGTACAAACAGCCTAAAAACCACAAGCCACAGTCAAAAGCCATAAACCGTAGTCAAAAAAGAACAGGCCACTAGCCTCCTCCGCCGCCGCCGTTCCCCGTGACTCCGCCAACGGCGCCCTCCATGCGCCGCTTTGAGGTTGCAGCGAGAAGCCGACAAGGAACTTGGTGCAGGGACATTGCCCTCCATCACTTCCATGCACCACTGATTTGGGTGAGACAGAGAACAGAGAAGCGCATATGAGGAACAACTGGGGAGGGATTGATTTTGAGCCGCCAGGGAAGGGGATTGGCCTGTTCACACTGTGACCTAGGGCAAACAACAGAGAAGATCAAATGGGCCAGTTTAGGTTGGGTTTTAATTCAAATTAGGCCAAATTTTTTTACCTGGCATGGATTTTTATTGCTGGTAAAACCAATTTTCGGTGAAAATCAGTGGTAATTTGAACCCTGCATACACTCTCCTCGTCAGTAGCCTCCGCTCCCAATCATTGGGAAAAGATAGACACAATATATAGAAATATATATGCCCTATGGTATTCTGTGCCAAGCATATTACCATGCATTACCAGATTGCTTGACATGACTACATACACAGCAACATTGAACATTCAACTACCACCTCTCTCTTAGTAGATGTGCATTATCTGCCATTGTCGTTGCAATGGCAAGGTGCTACAGTATCTTGCTATAATTTTATCGCTTTGTAGTAGCTAATGGTCCATTAAAACTGCTGATTTGTTTTGCCATTGCTGTTGTTGATGCAGGGTTTCAGGAAGATCGTAGCGGACAGATGGGAGTTCGCCAACGAGTTCTTCAGGAAGGGAGCAAAGCATCTCCTCGCCGAGATCCACCGGAGGAAGGCGTCGCAGCAGCCGCCGCTGCCGCTGCCGCCGCCGCCACCGCACCAACCCTACCACCACCATCTCCACCATCACGGCCACCACCTCAACCCCTTCTCGCCGCCGCCCCCGCCGCCGACTCACCCGGTGTACCACTTCCAAGAAGAGCCGGCCACCACGCACGGTGTTAGCGGCTGCAACCACGGCAGCGGCGGCGGGGACTTCTTGGCGGCGCTGTCGGAGGACAACCGGCAGCTGCGGCGGCGCAACTCGCTGCTGCTGTCGGAGCTGGCGCACATGAAGAAGCTCTACAACGACATCATCTACTTCCTGCAGAACCACGTGGCGCCAGTCACGAGCCCCTCGCCGACGGCGCAGCAGCTGCCTGGCGCCGGCGCCGCGTCTTCTTTCAGGCTGCTGGAGCTGGACCCGGACTCACCGCCGCCGAGGCCGGCGGCAGAGGTAGACGACGACGACGACTTCACGGTGAAGCTGTTCGGAGTGGCGCTGCAGGGGACGAAGAAGAAGCGGGCGCACCGGGAAGAGGGCGACGAAGACCATGACCAGGGAAGCGAGGTCTAGGCCGGCTTGCTCTCGTGTACATAGAGAGAGAGAGAGGTAGAGAGGAGTAGCAGTTGCTAGCTAGGTTCGGCTTCTTTTGAGTACGCTCTGAAATTAATTTGCAAGCAGGTGCGTGTGTTAATCTGCACTTGCACTGCAGAGTTAATTAGCTAGCTAGGTTGATCAAGTCACTAGTTGCTGCTTGCTAAATAAGTCTTGCACCCTCCTTAATTCTGTTATTTTCTTGCTGGTGAAAATACTAGTATTGCATCTTTGGAGGCCCTTCTAAAGTCTCTACATTAATTTTAGACACGGTTATAACTTTCGGTGGCAGAAAAAAAATTGAACAAAAAATTTCGTGCGTTTCGATTAGGAATTTCGGACGAAAAAAAATCAATTTTTTGATAAAATTTAGTCAAAATTGAAATGTGTTTCCCTGATTTTACAAGGTAAAAAGCTGGAATTTTCTACATTAATCGAAAAAAAGAGAAATGGCTAGAAACTTCCACATTAATTGTAAAAAGGAAATATCTTGACTATGTAATTTTAGTACCGATAAAATGTTCAGTTTAGATTAAGTATCCGATATTTATGGTACAAACCGCGGTCTGAATAGAACACATTGATTTATACAGCTAATTAAAGATCGATCATATCGGATAAGAAAAATGTATGGCATGCATGCCATCCGGATAGGACAGAGCAGTGCCGGACTCAGAAATAAAGCAAGAGGGCTGATTTATAACAGAATATTCGTATATTGGAGACTACAGACCATATGAATTAGAATTAATAACATATTTCGATATCAACATTCCCATATCAAAGATGGTTAAGCTATTGTAGTTTATATTGTACATAAAACTACCACTATCAACACAAAAACTTAAGTGTGCCACTTGCCTCTTCCAATCAAATAAATGAACAATGATGTTTGCATATTTCTTTTCTGAGGGTGGAACGAGTGAAATTATCACCATCTCTCACATCAACAATGAAAATATCAAGTTGGTCTCGTAGGACTACACAATTATATTCAGAGTAGTCAGCAACATATATCTTAGTAAGTTGGATTAGTTTGTCGACATCAAAGTTGGTAAAGAATTCTTCGGGTCAAGACAAGTAATACATCTCAACAGCTGAGTTGATCTTTCAAGAAAACATTGTAACTCAACAAGAATCTGATCAATCACCATATTAAAAATTCCATGATAAAAATGATGATAGTAACTCACCAATTTGGCATCACGACACCTTGAATGACTCCTAACTAGTACTGTATCTTTCATGTTTGGCACAATTATGTTCACTTTGAAACAAAAACTCTTTACCTCTTCGAAAAGCCCAACCATTCATCCTCATATGATTCATATTCTTCAACACCGACCCAATCAATCCTATATCACGAACAATATTTTGATTTTTCCTTTGCAAGCATTGTGATAATTCTTGGGTCTTCCCCAACACTCTGATCATAAAATACAATATAAGTATAAATTCAAAGCTCTCCATTATTCTATTAAACCTGATGCTTGGGTTTTCTTCTCTGCATTCTCTACATTTTCATTAATATTCTCCAATACCTCCAATACAGAGGTCCACATTAGTTGAAGATGAGCCAAAGTTTTATGTTGTGTGCCCCACCGAGTATCACCGGGCCTAGCAAGATCAGTTTCTTGGTTTTTCTCTTCCTGAAAAAATTTCACATCTCCCTAAATTGTCCCACTAATTTGTCATAGTGATCTTGGAGAAGTTGAACTTCTCTTGCAAGAAGCACTGACAGTATTAACAATCAAAGCGGTGTAGTTAAAGAAATCTAAGACAAAATTACAAACTTAACAACAGAAACTACCACTAACTACAATTGATAGGCGAAACAATGGATGTAAAAAGCATATGGGTTATCATCCATATGCGTCTTTGCAACCCTTAAATTGCCCTCTCATGTTTAAGACTCTACCGTATCCTTGCCCTTACAATCTAGAAATAGATAAACTATGATTTGCAAACATAGCATCCAAAGCTACCTTAAGTGAAGATGTAGTATCAATAACATGCTCAACCTCAAGAAACCTCTCAATCACATGTCTTTGGTCATTGACATACCTACATGACAACAAAAAATAGTTACCGACAATCGATCACAAGATTAATATGAAATATGGACAAATTAAATATAGATACGAACCTCAAAATCATAGCCATTTGCTCCTTTAGTGATGAATCACGAGACTCATCAACAAGAACTAGGAAATGACGATCTCCTATCTCAGAAATAATAGCATTCCTTGTCTCCTTAACACAAGCCCTCACTAAATCCTTTTGTATCTCTGGGCAAGTCATATGATTATTTCCAAGAGCATTGTCGCCAATCACACTTGCAGCTTTGGAATCCTTCTCTAGTACCATTGTAGCATATCCAAAAAGTTTCCCTTATTATTTGAGCTTAAAGACTCATTATGTCCACGAAACATGAGAGATTGAAAAAGGAGAAATCTTACAACACCTAAAACAATAGTCAAGCGAGCTTTGTATTGCTCCTTCTTCTCTGTACTTCTCTCGGACCATACATAAGCCACACTTTGCCTTTGATTTTTGAAATTTACAGCATGCTTTCTTGCTTTGTTGTGAATACTATTAACTCCTCCAACATGCTCGCTAAAAGATTCTAGTGCCCTCTTCTAATTACTATACCCTATTTTGGTGAATACGTCATTACTAAAATTATCGGTCCTTGGTGGCTTAAAGAGGTAACAAAAAAGCAATAAGTTACATCTTTATGCACACTGTACTCTAGCCAATAAATTTGGTTAACCATGAATTTACAAATGCCCTTGTTTGCGACCCATTCTCTTTGTGTGGAAAATCATGGCCAATTGGTTTTACATGGACCTATAGCCAGAAATGCTCTCCTAGCATCATCTATAATGCCAGGATCGAACTCTTCAATTAGTTTTTGAAGCCTCGGATCAGTCACAATATCATCCATATTAAGCTCAATACGTGGTCTTTTTTGCTCAACACCACTACCCTCAGTTGCTAAACTTTTCTTAGAGACATATTTCAAATAGTTTCTCTCCATCTAACAACAATCCTAACAAATGGCAACATACAATTCTATTACAGCTTGCTAAAGATATTATACAGCTCAAGTATCGAAGAGAAGATTACCTGCCTAGGATGACTGATTGACTATCAAATGGATCCTTTTATCCCATATATTGCTCTGTAGAAATCATCAAATGAGAAGTGAATGGACAGATAAAGTGGAGCATTTGATAGGCAAGTATAGTCTGTCTATGCCAAAGTTATGAGAAAAATGCTGGTGAGTTTCTACTTCAATTGTAGCATCTATGTTGCTTATGATAGAACAAAGGTATTCTATTGAACTCACTATTGTCATATCCTGGCCTACAATAAAATAATTCACTTTGAACTTCAGTTAGGAATGGAAACAAAAGACAGAAGAGTACCCACCACAAGGGTTCTCAAAATTTCTAAAAATACTTAAGGACAACGGAGCAAAAGCAAACTGCTGAGTGAATCGAAACAAACTACCACTGCCAACAATGCAGTGTTGTGCCACATCAAAGAAAAGTTTTAGCTTTTATGGTTTTTCCTCAGCAAAACTCGTTCCCTCCATTTCCCATCTTCACCAAAGAAGACATGCAATGGACTTTGGTCATTGAATATTTGAATTATCTAAAAAATATAATGTGGGCTTAATTTGACTCAATGAGCACAACCACCACATTTACCCATGCATGCAATAGGCTACCACAAGTTCATATATAGATGAGTTTATCAAACTAATCTTGAGACCTAGACCAATTTCTAGTACCATCACATTGCCACGATGGACAAAAATCAGATCTGAGCCAATTCATAAAACAAATTGAATGAATGAAGGAGTTATGTTGTACATTGGGGTTTGACGTTGTGTTGGCACTTAGAACAGGGGCGGAGGCATAAAGCGTCGAAAGTGGAGGCGAGAGGACGTTGAGCTAGAGCACAGAGCACCGGAGGGCTTTCGATAGGCTGCTAGCCGGGGGAGGCGGAATCGACCAGGGGCGCTTTCGCGGCAAGCTAGGGTTGGAATGGGAGGCATCGAGGCAAATGTGAGAGCTGGAGCCTGGGAGGAGGTGAAACACATGGGGAGTACTTTGGGCCTCGGGGGGGGGGGCTAGGGCTGAAGGCATTGGTCGCTTGAGCAGGCCGCTAGGGGGCCTAAGAGAGGAAAATGGGTCTTGAACAGTAAATACCTATAGAGCTTACTGGCTAGGACCTAGGCTACATTCCTTCTAGCCCGAGCTCTAGATCCGCCCCTAAGCACAAGGACTCAATGCATTCAACGCATGCATACTGTGCTTTTTTTAGAAACAGTATGCTTACTATTCGGAAATGATGATTTTTTATGTGACATTTGCAGCAGCACATTCCTATGTGAAATTTCTTTAATTTAGCTAGCTACTTAAGGTTTTGTTTATAAGCTAAAAATATAATAACTCTGTCATAGAATGCCTGATATGCGATCCATTTGTGCCATTGTGTTCAAAATTACGAGCTTAATAAAACAATATCTATGTTGAATATGTTTCGATGCTGCAAAATCCATGTTTTTCTTATACCAGTCGCAAGTAAGTAACTTCATGTTTGTCTAATGGTAACTTCATGTGTAATAGTTACTGTCGAATCAACACAGCTTGCACTAGGAAGCCAGGCAGCAGGATCTGCGCGTAGTGTGCGCATAGGCACTGAATAACGCTATTGTGTGTGTATATATAAAATTACTAACCAGTGCGTAGGTGTAAAATAAGCACGCACTCCTAACTAACCCAACCAGCCAAAACCGCTCCACCATCCCACCCCATGCTCAATTATTAGCGTTTATTAATTATGATAAAGTTATTATCAAATATACACCAAGTTATCATCTGTAATATATGAAATTACTTACAGTTACCATTTACAATTCATGAAGTTACTGCTGTGTGTGAGGTAAGTTATTGCCAACATGCATGCATGAGAGGAGAGAGAAACATGTATGTCAATAGCAAATAACTCGTATGGAAAAGTTACTGCCGTGTGTGAGTGAAGTTACTATCAAACACATATAGAGTTATTAACCGTTTATAACACTATAAAACTGGTAATAACCTCACTAGCTACTGATAGTAACTTCACTCATACATGATTGTAATTTTATGACATTATTTTCATAGCGTCAAAACATATTCAACATAGATCTTATTTTGTTAAGTTCGTAATTTCAAACACAATAATAGAAATGGGTCGCAGATTGGAGTTTTGGTAAAAGAGTTATTGTATTTTTTTATAGAAAAATCACAAGTCAAGTGTATCTATTCTCTTCTCCCTCCTACTGCATGCATGATAGTTTCGCGCCTAAAAGTTAGTACCTGTTGTGGGAAAGTTGCGATTTGTTGTTAGAAAAGTTATTACCCGATCTATACTGTGAGTGTTTGGTAATAATTTCACTTCCTACCGATAGTAACTTCATTTAGAAATGATAATAACTTTTCAACGCGCTGGTTGTGAACGCGTCGAGGTCGGCCGACACCGACGATTTTGCCGTAACCTCTTATAGCCAGCAATTTTTCACCACCTTGGACCCCGGTAGAAAATATGTTCGACCCCAGCAGATTGGCAGCCCAGCAGTCCGGCCCATCGTCCGCTTCCTGGGACCTGGAACGTGATTACCTTACGTGAATGCTAAATTGCTAGCAGATATGATATGATTGCTTGAACCCAATTATTGACTTGCAGCTTACAAATTTTAGTGATCGTTTCAATGAGGTAAACTCTCAATTGCTTACTCATATTGCTGCTTTCAATCCCAAGAATTCTTTTGAGGCTTTCAAATCTGAGAGTTTAATGGAGTTGACTAAGTCATACCCCGATGATTTCAATTCAACACAACTGAAGGATCTTGATCGTGAGCTTAATATTTACATTGATAATATGCGAGCTGATGAAAGATTTGCCAACTTGAACACTATTTTTGAGCTTGCTAAGTTGATGGTGGTTACAAATAAACATTTGGCTTTTCCTTTGGTCTATCAGCTTCTCAAGCTAGTACTAGTTCTTCCTATCGCCACTGCATCGGTGGAGAGGTGCTTTTCAGCAATGAAAATTGTGAAGACAATACTGAGAAATCGTATTGGAGATGGATTTATGAATGATTGTATCATATGCTTCGTAGAACAAGGATTTCTAGCCACAATTCCAATCGATGATGTGATTGTTCGCTTTCACAAGATGGAGGATCGTAGCCGTAGAGGGAACCTATAGTAGGTAATTACTGTTGTAAAAACTTATTTTGTCATAGTATCCCGTTGTTATTTTATCGATTTGATGTTATGCATGGTATTATATTGTTGCAACCTATAAGTCATGACCCCGGTGATCATTTATCCTGGCTTCGCCCCTGATTCGTACGTACAATCAGCAACCCGTATATAGTGTGTACGCATGTACTGATTAGCGTTACCATGTATGTGTGTTGTATATAGAGAGGGGAAACGTATCAGATGCAGGCCGCTTGGCGAAGGCTTTGCATGGGTACGGATGGATGTGTGTGCATGCTGCGGTATGCATAGAAATATCGATCGGACAAAACAATGCACGACGATGGGCCGGCCTACATGCGCTGATTCACACAAGCAGTGTTGTTGCATGGATGGTTCTAGGCTTACCCCAATAATCATCTGAATCCTCTCGATCCACTCAAACACGTACACACATCTAGATCTGCATGCATGTACTTACTAATCAGGGGCGGACCCACCAGTTGGTCAGGTGGGGCTGACACCCCCCTATCGCTGGCCGCCACGCTCTCTCCCCTCGACTGGCCGCAGAAGTTCATCGCCGAGTACGTATTTGGCTCAAGCTGGTGAAAGTGGGACTGGACTTTTATTGACCAATAACTGTCTTTACTTTGTACAGATATACTGAGCATGTTTATCCCAAGTGGTCAGCCATCCTTGATTATAAATTTTCTTCTTTGGATCACTCGATCGCATGCCTAACTAGCAGGTCTGCATAAATATCTTGTGTATGTCTAAGCTAGCTGCCTCTAGTCAAGTGGACAAAGTACCAAAGGCCAAGCGAGTAGATCAAACTTAAAAGGCACACACCTACTGCTTCACAAATGGTTTAGTATGTTGCTTAGAGCAAGCACCGACCTCTTGTGGGAAAAGAGCTCGTCTGGCCAAGAAAATCCTTAAATTCTCCCAAACTAAGTTTTTATATATGTGTGATATATAGTTTTTAGATTAATTATGCTATGCTTTGCTAGCTCCAGAATCCAGAATCGATCTGGTGTAATCAAGGAAACTTCTAATCATTTCCTCACGGCAGGGTAGCCGGCATGGGCAAGAATTTCTTCTCCTCCTGGTCGACCTTGCTCCCAACTTGCAGCAAAAGGGCAGATTCGATCTAGCTTGTTGGTTGCTTAAAAGCTAAGAGAATGGGATGAGGAACATGCCATGTAGCTCTTCACAAGAAAATTAGTATAACTAATTAATCTGTTTACACATAAAGTTATTGATGAGAGGTGCTAATTTTCTTCCACTAGCCCCCCTAAATTTTCGTTAACACCGCCACTGGTACTAATGTACTACACACGGTGCTGTACGTGTGTGTGTGTTGGGGTTGTCGTATGATTATTTCTTGTGCCATTTTAATGCATGCTTCAGAGTTCACTTTTGTTCATGCATCATGACTCGATTTGTCTGTCCTTGTACGATCGTATCTGATGAGCTGTACGTATGTGGCGCAGTATACGATGAGCTGTACGTATGTGGCGCAGTATAAATTATGTTGTTAATTAGTCGGGGTGATGACATTTTATGCTCTTAGTTAGCTTTGAAGACTGCTTACGACCGCGTATATATTGTCTTTGGACATATGCGTGCGTATAGTAGTGCATATTTCGTAGATCGAGCTAATATATTAAGGGTTTTGTTAAATATTATCTAGATATTTTCTTTCTAACTATCATCTAGATTTATGACTGTTGAATTAGAGAACCAATGGATATAAATTCTCCCCTCTGAATTCTACCCTATTCCCCTTGAAAAAAAATCCCCACCTTAAAAAACAAGAGCGTTTTGATTTCTAATCCAAATATCACAAATTTGAATATCTTTAGGAAGAAAACATTCCGATAATACCTAGACACTCCCATATATTAATTGCTGCAATATAACTGGTCTAAGTACCGGCCGAAACCGTACGTGCGCTATACTAACATCTAAGTAATTAGATGTTCTTCATTCTCCATATGCAAGATCGATGCTCAACATATCCTCCAAAAAACTGACAAATTACGGACAAACGATCTTAACGCAACACGAGTATGCAGAGTATCTGCACCATTAGCTGACAGCAGATGTAACAACGGTTTGGTTCACAGGCGTGATAAAACTTCCTCTTAGGGCATCTGTAGTGTATATAACCCAAATGGTATTAAGGTGGATCCCATCTAAACCTTAAGACTAACTCTATAGTGTATATAACTCAAGGGGCCTTAAGACGGTCCCACTTGACAGATAAAGAAAAATTGTATTTTAATGCTTATGGCCAGGTCTTTAGCTTGAGGACCAACCTTAAGCTTTTTTTGTTTAGGGTCTGCTTAAGGTCACCCCTGTAATGTATAAGGTTAACCTTAAGTGGCTTAAGACCTCCTCTTTTCATACACTACAGATCAAACAGAATCAAACAGAGCAGTCTGATTAAACAGAGCAGTCTTTCCTTTATGTCATATCATACTAGCTAAGATTAATATGGAACCAAGATAAGAAAGCTAGTGTGAAAAGAGATGATTTTATCTGCAGGTTGGAGTAGTCAGTTTCAATCAAAATATTTGTTAGATGGCACAAAAATCAATTTTGTGCAAATATACCTTATTTGCCGCATCCCTCAGTTTTCTTGCTGGCATAGTTGGCAGAAAAGTGTATGGCAACATCACAGAGCTACGCTTGGTCCGATCGCACTCCATAAACCTGAACTGTAATGATGATTAAGGTATATACTTGAAGTTTATGAATCACGTATAGCTTCAATTCGGTGTGATTATTAAAAGTTAGGCTAATTCTTAAAACGCCGATAACAGGACATAAGGACCCTATGGAACTTGCATTCTTACCAAGCAAGAGGACTTGCAGTGCGGTTTATAAGGAGAGCATCCAAGTAAAGCGGATTTTCTTTGAGTTCAGCTCTGCTAACTCCTCGTACATGTGCTACGCCTCCCTCTCCTAGCTTCGTACTTCTTGATACTACCCCATGCCATGATTGCGGATTGTCCAAAATAACAGGTACAGTTCTTGATATGAGGCACATATCATATAAAGATTCCATTGCACAAGAATTCGTTTCCCATCTGCCAAAACATTGAGTTTACGTCATGAAATTCTAAATTCAATTTGATAAAATGCAATGGGCAGACATAGGTGCTTAAGAAGCAAAACCTTTGGTCTGATGTTGCATTGCTTGAATCAAGCATCCCCTTTTTATTGTGCACTGAACTAAGGCACATCCTTGAAGGCATGACAAATATTCTGCAGGCAACAAAAACGAAGTCATGGCATGGCACATTAGCATATCCCACATTACACACAGTCTTTGCAAGCACGAGACGAGACTACCTGTCAAGGAACAGGGCCTCCTCAAGGGCGCAGCGGAGGCTGGACTCCTGGTTGCCGAGGCCGGCGCAGGAGCCGCAGTGCTTGCCTGAGCAGTCGACGCGGCCGCCCCAGTACAGGTGCTTGCGGTTGCGGCTGCTGTCCCTCTTGTCGACGTTCCTGGGCTGGAACCCCAGGTACGACAGCGAGTCAGTGAAGGACAGGAATCACAGGATGGAGAGCACCGCCGCTGTCGTGACTGCGGCGAGGAGTGGCCCCTTCGGGGGCCTGCGGCCGCCGGTGATCCGGGTGGGGATCGCCGTGGGAGAGGCAGGCGGGCAGGGTGGTGCGGAAAATGTTTATTTTTGCGAGATAATGCAAGAGTAGGAAAGGGATCTGATGAAATCATGAAATAGGCCGTCTTGTTTGTCATGACGGCCCAATAAGACCTAAATGTCGACTTGTGGAGTAGTTTCTGGGCCAAGTTTCAGCCCATGTTAAGATCGGCAGGATTAGTAGGTGTTCCATGTTCATGGTCCATTAGCCAAGTCAAATCTCTAATCGCGTAGATGAATACGACATATTAAGATCCTTAAACAATTTTAGCAGCAGGGCCTTTCATACAATAAACTTAGTTTGTTGTGCCATGTTCAAAAAAAAACTTAGTTTGTGGTGCCAAATACTTTGTGGATTAAAGTTAATAGATCGACATAGCTCTACCTCGCTATGTGAATCTATTATATTATTAGTCAAAGAAATTAAAGGACGTAACCAACAAGGGGATCTGGCTCGGATGGTAGAGCGCTCGCTTAGCAATCGGGATCGATACCACGCATGGAGATGTTGTGGACTTTGAAATAAAATTTGTTTTTTTATTGCCCATTTACCTTTGAAACATTATATTCTTCTGTTTATGTTTGTTTCCCACTCTGATACGTGAGTATTCCACTTTATTTGCCTTTTCACTTTCTTTTCATTCTTCAGCTTTCATGGTTTCAATGAACCTTGACTTGAATTTTCATTGTATGTATACCACCATGCATCTTTTGAGCCCCCTCACAAAAAAAAAACATCTTTAGAGGTGTTCTAACTGTAAAGCTGTTCACTTTCCTCCGTTCTGATCATTTTGTTTCGAGGCCCTAAACCGAGTCTTTTCAGACAATTCAGTGTTCAAAATTAACATTAAATACAACAACAAAAAAGCAAGAATAATACTACTATAATCTCTTTGAACAAAGTCCCATCATTTGCCATGATTCGAGCCTTTTCAAGTTTATCTCTCTAAGAAACTTTCAGTCCACACTTACAAAGTACGTAAGACTTGCACTTTGAGCCATTTCTTCTGCTTCGTTGCAACCTTTGATGCCTCTTCCATAGCTTCCATGTTTTTGAGGCAGCTCCTTTTCTTTTCCTTTTTTGAATAACCTTTTTGCTCATATCACAACAGTAAAACAAGTCAATTTAACCAATAATTTACTTTGTGTTCTTCGAGGAGAGCCTGGTGACAGTAAAAACAAACATTGTTGCTCTTACCTAAACATGTGATTAAGATTTTACACATACAAATTGTAAGACCATGTGGTGGTAGCCCCGAGAATGATGAGTATTTAATATTACTTGTGTCTTACTTTCATTGTTTGAGTTTGATTTTGTGAATTTGTATTTTTGACCTATTGCTTTTAGTAGCTAGCAATCTGACTGGCCCTAGTGTGGCAGTTTGACTGGCCGTTACATGGCGGTCTGACCAGCATATGGTAGTACCGGCCCTTTGTTGTCGGTAGTTATTTTTCAAAAAAGATCTTTCGAAGATTTTGGTCTAAGACCTGGTAGCATTGTAAATACGGTATGACTGGGATGTAGCAGTTTGACCGGCTATTGAATGGCGATTTGATCAGAGTGGTGTTGGTGGTCTGATCAGTTTAGTGGCCGTAGTCAGACCGGCCCTCTGGTTTGTTGCCGAGTTGAGTTTTGTTTTGGTTTGTTTAGTCGAGACAATGTCCATGCAGCTGTTAGTCATGGTGTGTCCATGCAAGTATGAGTCATTGTGTGTCCATGCATGATTTGATATACTAATGAGAGTCACGTGTATGTCCTTTATACCATATAAGTAAACTTTACTTTAAAAGTTTATCTTAGAGTATACAAGTATTGTGTACATAATGTATATTAGCAAATGAATTTTTATTTCATTATTTATTGAGATTATCATGAATTACTAAAAAGAAAATATTGTAGAATCTAGTCCCTCCATCATAAGTTCATGGTGAAATTTGGTAATTAATAACAATTGTTATATGAATTAACATTTTCCATGAGTTGGATGAATATGTTAGGTTCCACAAATGAGGAAGACTTGAGATAATTTTATATGTTAAAGATTATCAAGTCAAGTGGTGGATGCATCATGAGTTGATGCATGTCCAAGAGGAGATGATCATGTGTTGATCATCAAGTCAAGTAAAGATCCATCATGTGTTAATGGAGTTGAAGTAATAGATGCATCATGAATTGATGCATGTCAAGACTATGACTAAGACAAAAGTATGGCTAGTTAGGGCTAAAGATGTGTTCTTAGTCTTTTTTTACCTGTCTTAGTGTTTGGTTGGAAGACCGGGTTGCTAGTATAGGTTATCGTACTATTAAGAGGGGTCATATCTAGTAGCTTGAGTCTCATCATGTGTTGATAACTTAACATCGCTTGTTCTAGCTCTCCTTGGCATAAGACTTGTATTTACGAATGTGTTTTGCAAATAGTTGTGGCTTATGTGTTGAATCCTTATAACATGAGATTGTACATTACAAATATATTTTGCAAGTGTTTGAAGTCCATGTTTTCATTCTTTATAGTATGAGGCTTATATTTGCAAATGGTTGAAGCTCATATATATAATCCATGTGTCATGATTCTAAAAGTATGCAATTGTGTTTTATAACTTTTTGGGAATCATGGATAATCCTTATGTGTAATACTGTAGTTTGCAAATGTGTTTTGCAAAATCTGTTGAAGTATATGCACTTCTCAGGGAAATTGAAACTACCGCAGTGTATTCTACGGTACTACCACTGAACGGAATTACCAGTGTTGTAATCACGGAACTACCATATTCACTAGTGGTCGAAGACCTGCGTGGTCGAGGACCAGAGTGGTCAACCAACTTGGTTGAACCAAAGTGGTCGAAGACCTGAGTGGTTAAAGATCAATATGGATGAAGATCGACATGGTTGATGATCTGTGTGGTCTAAGATTGACGTGGTCGAACCAGAGTGGTCGATCCAGTGCGGTCGAACTTGACGTGGTCGAACTAAGACGGTCGGATATGACGTGGTTGATATCTGTGTGGTCAAAACTAGTGTGGTCGAAATTGGTGTGGTCAAACCAGCGTGGTCGGAACCAACATGGTCGAGATCTGTGTGATCGAAACTAGCGTGGTCAAAATCAGTGTGGTCAAAATCGGTGCGGTTAAACCATAGTGCTAGGAAACGGCATGGTCGAGATCTGTGTGATCGAAATCAGCGTGGTCAAGACCTGTGTGGTCGAAATCGACGCAATCGAACTGACGTTATTGATACAACATGGTCAAAGATCGACGTGGTGGTCGGAGATCTATGTGATCAAAGATTGACATGGTCTAAGATCGACATGGTCAACATGGTCGAAACCAATGTGGTCGAAAACCTGTGTGGTCGATCCAGACAATGTTTCGAAGACCAGTGTAGTCGGAGACCTGTGTGGTCGAAATGGACAACATGGTCGGAGACCTAAGTGGTTGAGCCATCCGACGTGGTCAAGGACCAGCGTAGTCAACGATCGATACTTTCAACTAACTCTGTGTGAGCAGTCCGATCGGTTTTGTGTGAGTGGTCCGATCAGCGAGCGGTACTACCGGCTTTGTGTGAGCGGTACTTCCAACTTTCGGAATGATTGGCTTATGTAGCAGTACGTTTTTTCTGGAGAGGCACGTGTGTGTCTTCTCGTCCCCGAGAAAATCGGTAGTTCCAATCGAGTGCTGCAATACTTTCAATAGTCGGTAGCACCGAACTTTGCATGTTGGAACTACCGGATTTGTCTGCAATGGCTAGTTTTCTGACCGTTGGTGAGGGGAGCGGAAGTATCAGTCGTTTACCTGTGGTACTTTCAGAAATCATGTTTTTCTGTCCCCAACGGCTAGTTTCGAGATGTGGAGTATATATACCCCCTTGTGGCTGGTTGGAGAGAGAAATATTTCACTCTCTTGAACTAGTGTGAGATCTCCCTCTTAATTATCATGTATTGCAACTTGTGAGTAAGGAAGAAGCTTTTAGATTGCATGTGTTGCATCTAAAGGCGGATTATGTATCTACTTGAGCGTGTGCATTCGTTGCATGTGGTGAGAGTCAAGCGAGGGGTTTGACTTATTACTCTTAGAGTTTGCCGACTCTTAGACGGTGTTGGAGACGTCATGCATGGTGATCATCTTAAAAAACTTATGAAAAGGCCCGACGAATTGTGAGTGGTGTAGTGTTCGCATCTCCGGAGTGGAGGAAAAGCAATCTTCGTGGATTGAGTTGTTTCGGCTTAATTCGTGGAGCCGGTCCAATTCGTTTGGGCTAACCTCAACATGGAATAGAGGAGACCAGCAAGTCTCTGACCACCACGGTAAAAAGTAGTCATGTCAATTGTAGTTTGTTTTCTTATGCTCAATTTACATTCAAGCAATTTATATTCATAGAGTTAAATTGATTGCTTGTCATTCTAGGATTGCAAACCTTAACATAAACGTAGAATGTTGGTGTACTTAGATGAACATAATGAATTTAGATGATATTTGTGCTAAACCAATTTGAATTAAGCTTTCGCATCTTATACATGGTTGAGCCAAATAGAAATTGATAATTAATTAAAGAAGAATTTTAGACCATCTAGTCACCCCCCTCTAGTCGGCCTCCTCGATCTAGGATCATACCGGCATGGTCATTCTGACCAGCGATCAGACCGCTTGCAATCCAATGGTCAGACAGGTTTGAGACAGATAGTCTTAGTGTATTTTGGCTCTTGGCTTTGTAAATTTATGTTTTAGTTGTATGTTATTGTTAATATTAGAAAACAGATTTTTTTTAAATCATTCATCCCATCTGACTCATCATATCCGACCTACACAAATGCAGTCAGTCAAGCAAAACAAACATGTACCAGCCCTGGACCATACAGCCTGAAATCCTAAGTTGGTCATGTCACATGCCACATCATTCCAAAATCCAACATGGTTCATACACTTTACATTCCTTAACATAATTCTCAAACATTTCTCGGCATATAAACTCGCACACAAAAAAGCTGTTTTGCATTCAAAGAAACGTGTACCGACTTCTTGCAAGAGACAAGCAAACCTCCATTAATTGTCGTACGTCAGTCGTCGATGGGATTTCGTACATGTTTTGTAAAATGATTCGGGTACCGCTCGGTTGGGCTGAAATAAACTGATTTAGGCCCCGTTTGGCACAGCTCTAGCTCCGATATCTATGCTGGATCTGTAGTTTGTTGACTAAATTAAAGTGATTTAAATATTTTACATTGTAACTGATGGTGGCTTATTTGGCGTACTAAATTTAAAAAAAAAACAGGTTAGCCCATCACGTACAATGCAAACGAATAGAGAAAAAAGGGCAAAAAAACTCAAAAAAAAGCTAAAAAGTCAGAAAAATACGAAATTTAGGAATAGTGAAAAACAAGCCAAAGTCAAAATCTCAAGCCAAAATGAGCGGATCCTTGAGTAGGTGCTCTTGGAGGTGATGGCTGTGTTTCAGTACAACTAGGATGTACTCATGTACACACGTAACACCACATACGCTCATATGGGTGCGTCTAATGCATACATTTAAAGTGAGACGGAGATCTCAGAGTCTTCGAAGCATGGTCACGTACTTTGGCTACTAAAAGCATCCATATGCACGTATACTCGGGAGCACTATTTATATAAATAATATATAAGAATACTATTTATATAAACAATATCTCTGGAAAATAGGCACGCAGGCTCCGAAGCCGGGTGATGGCTGCTTGGACCGTGATAAGTTCAGAGAGGTTGGATGGATCTCTCTGGTCCTCTTACCGTTCTGACTGTCAGTGCCCCCCCGGCCGGACTCGGCACTTGCTTTGCCGTACGGCCGTCCAGGTCCAGCGCCTTTGCTTCCTTGCACGATAGCGACAACGCAGCACTGACAGCGTTGTACACGACCAGAGCAGCAATGTCACTGTGAACCGTGATGCGCTTCTGCTATGTAACAGAGACATCACAATACCGCATTGGACTAGTAACAGCTCAAATCAATGGGTTCGGCGCTGTGTATCTGTTGAACAAGGCTGCAACCCTGCAAAAGTAATTTGCCTTGATTATGAATAGCCCTTTTCTAGGGTATTTTGAATTATCACTTTTGGAGAATTCTTCTGTTTCAATAGCCTTGCTGGAAAATGTTGATCTCCCATCACCAATGGACCGAGCAACCCTGAGATATTGCAAGCTACAAAGCTGCTGAGAAGCTATGGCAACAAGTACAAAGAAATGAATAATACACAGTGCAATCTGTAATCAGGGATGTGGCTTAACACCAGAGAGTAGTAAGGGTGAGACGTTAATGTCTTGTTTGAGACAAAGGAGCACTACAATGCAGACGTTGACAAACAGCAGTCTCAAATCTTTTGCCCTTCCATATTCTTTTCCTATCCTCATCTGTACATTCGTCTACACAGCTTCAGTACAACATCAATGGGCTTGGCAAGGGGAGGGGTAGAAACAGTAGGCGTAAGCAGGAACTCTTTTTTTACCTCTTACACGACTGTCAAATTTCTTTTTGTTTTGGTTTCAAGCCATCCTCCAACCACCTAAAACAGTCAGACACACAAACACCAGCCAGAGATTGGCTTAGCCATCAATCATCTCCTTGGTTGATGTAAGAATAATTTATCTTAGGCTTTCGGGATCAATCGGGAAGAAACTCCATGCAAAAGTTTTATGAATCCGAGGAAACTGAGCTTTCCATCGGCGTGTCTGATCCAGTCTTGGAGAACAACATGAAGAGGGACTGATGGGCCAAGTCCAAGTTCCTGACAAACCAAAGATACACGATCAACGCTGTTCAGTGATCATGCATAAACCGTTCAAAGTACAGCTCAAATCATACCGATGCAAGTTCTTCGATTACAATAGGCCGGTTGCCCTCCTTATTGAAGAGTTCGTATGCACGCCGAGCGTGCTGTTCCCAGGTCTCCAACGCTTCCATCTGATAAACGCTGATGGCAGAAGCAGCAAACTCTTCAAAATCAAATTTTCTGTATTGAAGAGTGCACACCTAGTACCATGACTTGGGCAGGTAAGTGGTTATCTCAGTCCAATACCAATACAATTCAAGATACTATAAGGAGGCTTACCGTGTTAACAAAGTCGACAACCCTAGAATCTTTCATTGCATCCGTAGAATTCTTCACCAAGGCCTACAAGTTCAATTTACTTATTCAGCAATTGCATCCTATAAATTAGATTAAATGACCAAGGTAAGATTGCTAACCGCTTTCAAATTTTGCAAGGAGATATAACCACTCTTGTTTGGACCCAACAATTCAAACTGCTCTTTTAGATAGAAGAGTTGATTTGTTGTCAATGTCTTGGCTAGGGCCTGCAAAACGTACGGAGATCCCTTAAAATGGCTCATTGGTAATGCTATCTGAATCAAGACATAATGGCATCTGAACCAACTAAACTGTGAAAACAAAAGGCATTAAGGAGTAGAGTGGGGAAAGAGGGTTCCCTAGTAGTGCTAATAAAAGTGAAAGGAACACACGAGCTATAGCCATGTAAACTGGCACATGGATAACTCAACGCATTTAAAAAATTCAAAAACAGACTAACCGTTGGAAGGTAAAGCAGAGTAATTAATAAGGGAATACATTATGAAGATCAATTTTGCAATGAATAACTTCAGCAAGAAACATGGTACATGCCAAAATTAGATGCTGACATCTCAAGCCATGTATAGCATCAATTCAAGATAAGCAAAGAGAACAGTCATCTACAGACTACAGACCAGCACAAAAATCCTACACGTTTTTTTTCAAGAATGATTAAGTGCATACCCTCAAAGCAGACTTTCGCAATGAAGATGAACTGATATAAGCTCTCATAAGCTTGTAGATTATCATATCTAAAGGAATCTTCACTTGTTGAGCATTATGGATCCATGGATGACCTGCAGATATCATTATGTAAGTAAACAGTTAAGCACAGCTTCTCAGAAGAATAGTACTGTACGACATTGCCAAACAAATCTAGTGCTTACTGAGAGCTTGTGCAGCAGTCATCCTCTTGCGGTAATCCTTATTAAGCAGCCTTTTTACGAAGTCTTTAGCTTCAGCAGTGAGAGTAGGCCATGGGGCCTCATCAAAACTTGGTTCTGCCTTCAGAACAGCTCGGAATATTCCTGATTCAGTGCGTGCCCAAAAAGGCCGGCTCCCACAAAGCAAAATGTAGGCAATTACTCCAATGCTCCACATATCTGCCTCGGTGCCATAAGATCGATGAAGCACCTCGGGAGCAACATAATATGCACTTCCGACAATGTCATTAAGTCTTTCATCTGCAGAATATAACAATGATTTGGTGTCTCAATACAGTAGAAATAATCCAGCAAGGATAAAATACCAAATGGAACTCTATAAGACCAACCTGGCTTTACAAAGTCAGACAAGCCAAAGTCTATGACCTTCAAGGCAGAGGTTTCATCCTTTGATGTGAATAGGAAATTCTGGGAAAAGGAAACACAAATATATAATCATTGCAAAAGAATTGCATTGCATCTGCTTACTAAACAGCACTTCTTTGGATAACAATCCAGAAAATTAACAGAAACAACACTACAGTGAATGCCTTGTTTCAGTTTGGGTGCATATTGGCAGTAATAAACTTCCACGCTGATAAGATTTATTAATACAAGCTGTTAATTGTATGATAGCAAACCTACCTCTGGTTTCAGATCCCGATGAACAACACCTTGAAGATGGCAAAATGACACAACACTCAAAATTTGCACCATAACAACCTTTGCATCTTCTTCAGAATACTTTCCACCTCTGCAAACAAAGTCAGTCAGTTATCATTAGAACCCCAGCAGAATTAATCATAAGAATTGTTCCAAACACTGATTATGGCTCTATAAGTACCTCGCCAATATCTTATCCAGTAGTTCACCTCCTTTACATAATCTGAAACAGCAAAGAAACAACTATGATAAGCTAAATATAATCAAGTGATGGAAGTTGCAGTAAGCACCACTATATATGTAATGTTTTAAATTCTTAAATAGTAAACAACTGATTGATCATAGATGAGCTCTGATCTTGAGAAGCTGGCATCCTTAATGAAATGACAATCTTCATTATCAAGATCATGCAATA
Source organism: Dendrocalamus latiflorus (assembly GCA_017311315.1). Classification (NCBI taxonomy): domain Eukaryota; kingdom Viridiplantae; phylum Streptophyta; class Magnoliopsida; order Poales; family Poaceae; genus Dendrocalamus; species Dendrocalamus latiflorus. The sequence goes on along the minus strand of CM029643.1, from coordinate 3,136,268 downwards.
GAATTAAAAATCTTGATAGCAATCATGGGTAAACCAGCTCCCTTATGGAATAGGTTGTTGAGATCAAATGGATAAATTCATCCTAACAGAAAATGATATTAATATATCTGAATCAATACATGGATAGCTGGATTCTCATATATAATTCCATGGGCTTTTCATCAAAGAGGTTAGGGTTTTGGACAACACTAATGGCATGACATGATAGGAATAAACTAAACATTTCATCATGATGAATTCCATTTGCAAAGAGAAATTATGATTTATAAACCATCTAAAATATACAAGAACAGGATCTCATGCATTGCAACAGCATATGAAGACAGAAGGTAAAAATACATACTTTATGAAACAAGTGCACACTTACTCCATAACTATATACACATTATCTTCATCTTCAAAAGCATCATAGAACTGCACTAGGTTGCTGTGGCCTGTCAGAGAACCCAATATTCTCACTTCTCTTCTGACATCTTCAATGGCTATAGCAGTGGTCATCTGCCCACAGATTTCATTTGGTGAGACTAGAAAGCAGCTTGAATAAATATGTATTTGCACAGTTTACACTAAACAGCTAACAAGCAAACAAGTGATCCGACTGTGAAAATAAGTTAGCAACCCACATGCAAACTTGCAAAGTATGGAAACAAAGTCATAATAAGACATTTCAATATGATTAATTGAATATATTACTGGTTACTTGTTCGAGCATGCAACTACATTACTACAATAATGACAGCACAAAGAGTCAACCATAAACAGCTCCGCCATCCAACTTTTCGGGTGCGTTCTTTTCGGCTGCGGCTGATGACATTTGACCCTAGCGCAAGCGATTGTGCGAATGAACCGAATGTCAATAAACCATTTCGAAAAGATTGTCCTGATAAGCCGCTTCGAAAAGATTATCTCGATAAGCCGCTTCGAAACAGCGGTGGAAAAGCAGTCCCGTTTGTTTGTTTGAGAAAAGCCATAAGCCATCACTTATCAAGTGATGGGCAACATACGTAGATCTCGAAGCACAAATTATGACACCTATGTGACCTATCCAATAACCAGCTACTGTTCAGCTCAATGTTGTACAACAGTGCACTAGACAGACAATAAGTGATCAATTTATGCCTCTTGCTGGCATTAATGCCTGCAAGACACAAATAGCACAACAAGAATAAATCAAAAGGAACGCCATTTACAATGAAATAAGCATATCAAGAATTGCATTGGGATTCCAAAAAGAAAAAGTGCACTCTTATCGGCGTCAACTTCACCTGCTTCCCATATCAACACCATTGAGCTGATTTTTCTAGAAAGAATGAATCAAGAAAACCAGAATTGCTGCCATCCTACAATCGACTGACGAAGAACACAAGCACATGGAATGTGAGTAGCTGTGGATGGGGCATTACGGCCTTGCATACACAACAGGAAGATTGCCAGCTTTGCTCATAAAAGCACTGGACTGGCTGGGAGTGCTGAGCCTCTACAGGGTCTTAATTAAAAGACCCCTCATACAATAGCAGGAAGGCGCATAATGAGTAAACTCTTCCAGCAGAATTGAAGTATCAAGCTGTGCTCCCTTTTGACCCGCAGATCTATCCAAGAGGATCATGTGCTCGATTCACCCACCGATGAAACGTGAGGAAAGAAGATGGTGCAACCGTCGCCACCATGAGCATGACATGAAGCCAATTGATGCACGAGGCAGTCCACGTCCGAACGGATGAGCTCCTCCAGTGCAATGAAGCCACGGCATGAACGTCGCGAGGCGGTGAGCTTTACCGGCGTGGCGAGGTCACCCTCCCATCAACAATCACGAGCACCCAGGGAGCTAAAGGAAAACGAAGTGCGGGTAACGGTGCCTCCTTTTCTTCAATCTTAGCGTGCTTGAATCAAGCAACGTTCTACCAAACACTAGGTGATAGTAAACATGCACCTGTCTAAGTTCAGATATCTACGACGTGCAAGCAACACTGTGACAAAACCGAGATAGCACCCAGAATCACAATCCTAGCAACTGCAAATGCAAGTATCAGTCAACACCTAGACAGCTCGAGATGAATCTAACATAACAAAAGACTGGATCTTGACGACAAAACTGAGCAGAAACAGCATCGTTTAGGCGTGCTGGTATCCAATCACGCAGGAATCTGAAAAAAATTGGTCAAATACAGAGAATGCAACTGGACAGAGAAGAAGAAACTGAACAGCAGAGACGTTTCTTCAGGGAGCAAACGATGCAAGCACCTTAACAACATGGCATGACAATGGCGAGGGGGGGAGTGTGTGTCTGACCTTGGCCTTGGGGATGACCTTGACGGCGACGTCCTCGCCCTTGTGCTCGCCCTTCTTGGCCTTGGCGGAGCAGGTGTAACCGAAGTGGCCGCGGCCGACCTCCTCGCCGAGCTCATACTTGGCGAAGAAATGCTTCGAGAAGCCGAAGCTCTTGTCCAGGCCCAGCTCCGGCTGGCCGCCCTCGGGGATGGACGCCTCGTTGGGTTTTACCGAGCCGTGCCGCCGCGCCAGGAGCGCGCGGATGTGCTTCGCCGGCGACGGCGGCGGGAACGGCCGCTTGAACCCGCCGCGAGCCGGCGTCGACGCCACGCTCGAGTTCGCCGGCGAGCTCTTGTAGCTCGACGGCGGGAGCGGGCTCGGCAGGTAGAAAGGGAACTTTGGCTGCTTCGGCGTGCCCGGCTTCGCGGCGGAAGCCGGCGCCGGCGAGGAAGCGCCGTTCCCGGCACCGACAGCATCGCCGGCGTCGGAGGCTACATGGGGCTGCTCCTCCGCCTCGGGCTGCGGGATTTGCTTGGGCTTGCCGTGGCAGAGACCCATTGACCGGATCAAGAACAGGGGCGCTCGAGCTCAACAGCCCCGAATCGAAGCAAAATTGGCAAAATTGCGCAGAATTGTCCAGGAAACGAAGCAAAGTTGGGTCAAAGAGGCATCTTGGCTTCAATACCCCGAGAAATCATCTTGAATTGCTCGCAAGGGCCCCCCATGGCTTCCAAATTCTTGCCTTGGGAGGGAAACAAGAGCCCATAACAGAAAGGAAAGGAACCTTCAAACCAATAGCTTGCCCAAAATCTGGATCCCAGGAACAGAAAAACCGGCGCAAAATCCTTTCCTTGGAGTGGCCATGCACAGAGCCCAGAAACAGCAAAATGCCTGAGGAAGAGACAGGGTTAGTCTTGGACGGGTGGATCAGAGCCCCAAGAGTAGCAGCAAGAACATATTCCTTGATTCTTCAAGTGACCAAACGATTGGAAAAGCTGGAAGCTTTGAGTGGAAGGCTTGGATCAGAGGGAGGAAACGGGGGCACTACAAAGAAAGAAACACAACTGGCGAGTGAATCTTGTGTGAATTGTGGGGGGAGAGAAGGGCATGAGGGCTGCCCTCTGCTTGGTTGCTATCTTTTGAGCTCTTTTCTTTTTGAAGGTTTTTCTTTTTTCTTTTTGGACCTCTACTTTTTTTCTTTCCTAGGGTGAATTCTTTTATACTTATTGTGGATAGTTTATGGTTTAAATATTTAAATTCTAACTATTTACGAGAGTTGGTACATAAAGAGAAATAGTCGCATACGATTTTGGTCGATCAGCTGAACTCAGTATACTTTTTGTTACATTTTTTCTATTAATCCTGTATTAAAAAATATACTATTTAAAAATTAATTACTCTAAACATTATAAATATAAATTAACTTTATACTAAAAAACCGGCTCTAGTCCTCCTGGCCTCTGTGTGTTGTGATATGCTTTGTGGAGGGGAACGGGAAAGTAGGGTTGGGTTGGCACATTGGCACTGTTGTGGGTAATATTTTTGTATTCACCTTGCAATCTACAAAAATCATATTAGAGGAGTACGAAGACACTGAAGGAGACTACGACTACTTCGCGTGTAGTTTCGACGAAGGCTTTCCGGAGGTTTCGGTTGCACTTCCACAATCAATTGCCTGTGGCAAATTAGTGAGTCATCCTTCGAAAGGTTTTTTTTTGCTTCCGCTGAGTTTGTATTTTTAGTGAGGTTTTGTAGCCTCTTTGGTACTAAGTGGCCATAAGGCCAGTACTCTATTATTGTAATAAATCGTTGTGGGTTATGTAATCATTATTGTTTAACTGTGTTTACTAGTTTTGATCTGGGACTAATAAGATAATACATAGAAAGTTCGGATTTAGAAATCTGGTCCCAACAATGTCTTACGCTGTAGAGTTGTCTAGTTTTATCCACAAGATTTCTCAATCTCACAATGTTATGCAATAAACACGCAATAAGTTAGCATGTGATTGAGTTGAGATAACAAGATCATTCACTGCTCTATTCGCTCTAGCATTTATCCAATCCATTGGCCAGTTTGGAAATTGCGACCCAACATTGAGTGAACCTATCATTATGGAGAATGGCAAGTGAATTTACCAGCCCTATTTCTATTTCACCCCTTTCTCGTGGGCCATCATGAAACTCTAGGATAGTGGATCTTTCTATAGATATTTGATCGGATCGAGTAGTATACTAGACTAGGTTTGACAAGTCAAAATTGTAGATAAACGAGATTTGCGTCCTTTACTTGGCATAACAGTCTAGTTTTTACTTATCACAAACAAGACTATCATTCACATACCATATACATTACAACACAATACCACCAAATTTTCTGTCAAATGAACGGCTTTGGTACTACTTAAGGTTCTTAAGCAAAGCACGAGGTCAATTTGTACCAAAAACATGGCAGAGGAGCAAGATCACTTTTCAAGTAGTACTTGCCAATGAGCCATTGAGCCCCCACAGATTGTCAGTGTAAGGTCACAATTTAATCATCACTATGGCACCCATGTCGTGCAACCAACAACTCCAGCATTATTTTATCTATGTTGACAGCTTTTCGATCCGGGACGCTGAAACACGAGCAAAAACCAAGCTTTCTGAACCGTTTTGACCAATCTGAACGAGCAAATACTGTACTCATACACCTACCGGCCGGCCGGCCGCCGGCGACTGTCTGCGCGGCCCGGAACCGGCCGGTAGCGTAGCTGTCATGCGCCCGGCGGTGCATTCTCTTCATGCTAAGTTGGCAACCTCGCTGCCTCTCACCTGCAAAAATGTATGCATTCTGGTGGCTTGGATCATGCTGGTAGCAACAAGGATGTTGCCACCAGCATCAGTTATTAATAACAAATTGACAACTAAACAGAAAAATCTTGTATTTATCAGTTGGTCTTTGGTGATCTGAGTTAGATACTCGCTACTAGACTACTACGTGTAGTATATGCAGAAATGCATTGGCAGCCAAGGATTCTCTGCGCCTGCATTCCAGACAAGAGGAGTCTGTGTGGCCATTGGATGCGAGACATTCTGCCTGAACATTGCAGGGTTTTCTTATGCAGCTGATCCGGCAAGAACTATGCTACTGGCAAAGGAGTCAGGTAGATGGTTGTTCAATATGCAAACATGTTGCCGTGGATATAAGTAAGCATGTGCACTTGCTAATGTAATGGGATGGAATTCTCCTCTCATGTCGATTATACACCCAATCATTGGGCTGCCAATCAATCTCTTTTATGTGTTTATGTTGTGTTTGGGAATCTCTCTCTGCAGCACACAGCCAGTGCCTGTAAAGTAAGCAAAGCAAAGAAAAGAAAAGAAAAGAAACCCTAGGCAATGCAATGGAATGCAGTGCTGCCAATCTCCCCTAGTGAAGCTGAGGACAGTTGTCATGGTTTCCTCTTTTTCACTTTTACTTTATCCTCAGTACTCAGTAAATTGCTCTTCTTTTTGTACATCCTTTCAGGTGTTTGGATGGATGCCGCCCTCTTTCTTGGCCTCCTCCTCCCTTTGACCTTTACCTCCCAGCATCGGATGCGCTGTGAAAAAGCTAAAAAGAAGCCAATCAATCGTAATGCCTTTCTCATCTGATGCAAGATACGTTCATTTGTATATTCAGTGAAGGTGGTGGGGTGATCTAGATCACACAACGACACAAGAACACTGCTACTATTACATCTGAGTCACTGACATGTGAATCCTGTTGACAGTCGAAATTCAAGGGGGTTGCTTGTTAGTAATTCCAACGTTGATTCTGTACACGTAAAATTTCGAAATTATGAAGTAAACAACATGCCCAAATGAAACTTTAATAAATGTGTTGGTTGCAACATCGTGCATTTGCTACCCGGGCCACAGTTTTCAACCTCCCATGACCAACTTGCGTTCATGAGCAAATCACTGAAAACAATGTGCAGAGACTTTGCTTATGTTAATTGTAGACTAGCATAGCATAGCATACCGCCTACATTTTGACAATTTTTGAGAATAAGGTCAGGTTCAAACTTGTTCAGACTTCTACGGCTTAAAGTTTTAGCATTGTAGGTTTTTATTTCAAAGCTCTCATCTCTTTGATCTTGAGAAGATTTTATTCCTAGCCTACCTTAACTTATTTAGAAGAAAAGACTTTGTTGTTGTTGTAAGGTCAGGTTCAGACTTGTTCAAATTCTAGCTGGAGCAGCTCCGATGCATCAGTGTTAGCATTGTGTGCAACAGGCGCTCACAACAAGATCTGGCACAGTTCGTGGCCTTTTGGCAGGAGCTCCAATTTGGGCTGCTTCCAAGAAAAGCCTATAACAGTGTGGACATTGCCTCCGTGACAAAGTTGCATCAGGCAGACCTTGACAAGTTGTGGCGACTAAACCTATAAGATCGCAAGAACAAGAACAGGCTAAAGAACAAGGCAGAATTGGATCCATTTACATGCATTGAAGGATAGGAGGATGAAGATTCGAATTTGATTGATGTTTACAAGCTACACCAAACACGAGCTCATGGTAATTCAGAGCTTTTCAGAGCAGCACCTCAGGCTTACATGATGCCACCGCTTTCAGCAACTCTTGCTCACAAGAACTTTCAGTGTCTGGTCATCTCATTGATAGATGGTTTGAGAAAGCTGTAACATCAACACTCTTGACTCGCCGCTTCTTGATTAGCGAAAAGAACGAGACTGCCATAACATTTGAAAACTACACTAAATCAGCATATGAATTGAAGCCCATCACCAATAATGATGTTACTGTGACAGTGTGGAACTGTTTCCTCCTCTGGGAATATGCAACTACCACATGTTCAGGTTCAGCTCATCATACATGCAGGCAGGAAACATTAGCTTTCCTGTCAAGAGGATGTTCCACGTATTTTTCTTGATTAATGAACACCCAAACATTCCATCAAAGGAAGGCGAAGGGCAGGCATCATTTGAGGATGATGTCAAATATGACACCTTCAAGATTTGAGATGATTGTTCTTGTCACATCCACTTCTTCGACATGCATTCCATGTTTTTCAGCTTCCTTGAGTAGTAGTGCATCCATGCTGGTCATATCGAGAACAGTGTGTCTTGGTTAAGAAAATATATGGTTTCATTTTAAAATGATTTATTAATACTGGAATCAGTTAAAAAAAACAGAACAAACAAAGAAGGTTAGATGGAGAACAAAATAGCAGAGCAAATATATGAGTTGTGACATGCCCACAAAAATCTCTACAGAAGTATCAAGGAGAACACTGAAATAGCCCAATTATGCATTCCAGAAAAAAAAAATAGCCCATTTATTTTTGGCAGCTGCTCTTGTACTGGAAGCTTTAGTAACAGTAGTACAGCACATTCTGGTACATTCTGGCCATAACAAGTAATATGTCAGTATGCTACCAATTCTAGCTGTCGGTAAATGATAATCTAAATTACTGCAAGCCAACCTGTATATTCTATTTGCTCATGAATGCATCTGGACAATCAGTTTTGCACAAGGGCAATGAGCTATCAGGTGCAAAGTATCTCCAACAAGCGACAAGCCGACAAAAGAATGGGTGACATAACACTTTGTTTGTCTGTAAATCGGCAGAAGTTCTGTAGTTCTACATGTCATTCTGAAATAAGATTTTTCAGCAAATCTCCTCTCTTTTAAGTACACATTAGCACTACATCATAATAATATGCTTTACATTTGGATCCATGGTATCAATAGTTTATAAGCTTATATAATGTTTCGATTATTTGGAGCTATTGAATACTTCTAATTAAAGGACCTTCTAATTTGATGATGATGTATCTTTGAGAAGTTTTACCCATGAGTACCTCAGCTACCTTTTATTCTAAGATGTTCAAAATGCCATGTCATACACTCATACTGGCACTTAGCGAACCCAAGCCTATAGAAATTAGTCAATTGGTATCCTGAAAAATTCAAGAACCCAGAGTCCCTATTCAACTCCAATTAAAATGCAAACGTTACATAATAATCAACTATAAAGTCAATAATACATCTTTTGATTACAATTTGGACATAAGCATTGAGTTGGCTTGCGTAACATGGAACATCATGATGAACAGCATTTATCAGCACCTTTTCAACTTACTCGAAACTCTACTCAAGTATGCCTTGAACAGGAAGATAATGAGTTGAGAAAATACATACACTTTAGCTCGTGATACATAAGCCACAATATAAATCTACATTTACCAGTCTGAATACGAAGAAGCCTCTCTACAGTATCAAAGAGACAGGGAATGCTAGATTGCTGGAAGCTTTCTGCGAGTCCAGGTCGTTAGCATGACTCCAAAAAAAAAAGGAGAATACTGCCCTTCATTGGTTTGATCATGTGCAACGTGGGCCTTTTGACGTCCTGCTGTACTAGAATGGCATTGTCTGAGTGGAAGGATTCCCAAACGAGACAAGGTGGAAGTGGTCCTAAAACCACATGATTATGTAATGAAAACCCAATTTTGCTACTATGCAAGCAGCAAGAAGGAAATGAACAAAACACATGTCACAAGCATATTTCCAAGTTCGACACGCTAAATCTTTTACCTCAGCTGTAACTGCACAAGCAGAGACGAGGCATTTCTTTCATATGGCTGTGATTACGATATTAATTTGTGAACAGCACTACATGAAGTAAACAAGTAAAACAACCTAACAAGGCTTGAAGCATGCAATGCATTACCATATTACAGTCGCCACAAACAAATTGATTCAGCAAGTGAGACAACAGGCAGTAGAACTTAACACTGAGCATTGCAGCTACTACAGAAGAGCTGCCGGGTCGAATAGAAGTATAGAATAGCTGTAATATAGAGTTCGACACCAAAACGGTAACCATCTTGAGCAGCATAATGCCCAACCAACCATGCCGTTTTTTGCTCTAAATTGGGAAACTTTAAAACTAGCTCTAGCTCCAAGTAGATTTTACACAGAACGAACTAGCTAAGTAGCTACTATCAAGATGTTGCAATACCAATTGAATATTGCAGAAACATATTGAATCCATTACCACATCACAGATATTGTACAACTCTGCTCAGCAGGAAAGAATGACTAGGAGCAACAAGTAATAACTGGAAGCGGCGCGGAGGCAGAGGAGGTTGAGCACTTGGGAGCCGAAGGTGAAGGTCGTCATATCGTAGCTGCTCGAATCGACGAACTCAGCAACAAAATCGACACAAAAAACTTTGTCCACCAACAAGTCGTCGATGCAGCTCTGCAAAGATCAGAATAACCCGAAAGGTAAAGAGCGACCCCCACCTGCGATCGACGAAGAAGGACGGATCCAAGCAGACGACGTCGTCCTCCTCTTCCTTCTCTTCTTCCTCCCGCTTTCTCGCGCTGCCGGCGTCCGCCATCCCTCAACTTCTCCTGGGCGCCGGCGAGTGTAACTGGAATGGAGTTCGCGGCGGCGTCCAAACCTTAGCTCGCTCGTTGGATTGGACCCCTGGTGTTAGCTCATGGGCTAAAAGCGTAAAGTGATGGGCCTCTACCTTACTTGGGCTGTAATTAGGCCTGATTGTCATTCTCTAGGGCCAAATGGATCATGGGTTTGGACTGGAGGAGCGGGGCAGGGGAAACAGGCCGTCCATTGGTCAGTGTGGCAGCTTGGGCCAGGCCCACTGCGAAGAACGTTCTAGACCGCCCCGGAGATGCTCGTCCTCTAGGGGCAGGCCCGTCATTTCCACCGCGCCCGCCGTTTCGTCCCTTCCCCTTAAAACCCTAAACCCCACCCCCAACACTGCTCCGCGGAGGCGATTGATTTGGCGAAGAAGTGTGTAGAAGCGACGCGCTCTTTTGCTTGCTTCCCAAGAAGAAGAAGAGGCGGCTATGGCGAAACGTCTGATCCCGTCGCTGAACCGGGTGCTGATCGAGAAGCTGGTGCAGCCCAAGAAGAGCGCCGGCGGCATCCTCCTCCCCGAGACCTCCAAGCAGGTGCCCATCTCCCCATCTTGGTGTTGCTGCTTCTTGTAGTAGATTCGGTGTGGGGGGAGTCTAGATCGTGGTCTGAGGCGAGGTGTTTTGCCTCGTCACTTTTGCCCAACTGGAGATGGGCGCTGCCTGTTCTAGTGGAATCACCTCCGGTTGGTTCATTGGGATGTAGTTGCTGGTTAGGTCGAGCATTTGGATTGCTTTGTTGTGTAGGTTGTAAATGGTTAGAAACTAGGGGGTGCTACTGGATAGAGTATGGGTAACTCGAACCCATACCCAATTTTATCCATATTCATTTGAAGTGAAATTACTCATACTCAAATGACAAAAGGGTATATCCAATGGATTTAGGGAACCCAGTGGGTTAAGGAGAAGGAAAATGAGCGGTTAAGTCAAAAAGGTTTATGAAGGAAGTTCTTGTAATCAACTAAAATTTGTTGTTGATGATTCTGTGTGGAGGGGAGCTACTCTATGCAAGTTGACAGGATTACATGCACACGTGGCCCCATATACTTTTATAGTAAATTTTTGTGAAACTTCGGTGTTTGAAAATTTAACCTCGCGTTCACACCACAAAAGTTTTATGAAATCGACTAAAATTTGTTGGAAATAATTGTGTGTAGAGAAGCTACTCTATGCAAATTGGCGGGCACAGGTGCAGAGATGCCTCCCACATGTTTTTATAAGAAGCTATAACTGATTATGAGTACACTCTCATTCTTATGTTTAAATGGGTATGGGTAAAGATAGGTGAGTGGGTATTATCTCCCTATACCTAAATCTAAACGGGTATTTTATTTCTTACCCATACCCTACCTAATAGTGTGGGTATGGGTTTGAATAAGGGTAATGAGCATCCAGTGGCAGCCCTATTAGAAACGGCTTAAGCAACTGGAGATGGCAGATCTCTGGTTGCTTCTTTTAGTGGAGTTATTTTAAGATTGGGTTGTGGATATGTGGTTAGGTTGGGCAATTCAAATTTCCTTTGTTAGGTTGCAAATTGTTAGTTAGAATGGTGTAACTTAAGCAATTGGAATTTGATTGTGCAAGTGGGCATTCGATTTGCTTCGATAAAGAATTAATTTTTACTGTTATGTACACTTTTGCATTAGCATGTTACTAGATTGCTAGTTGTAGTTTTACACTAGTTTCTATCCATATTCCCATTAGTACTGTTGAAAGATCCCGTTAGTGGAATTAATTCCGATTGGACTATGGTTAGGTCGGGTGATTCAGAGTTCCTTTGTCTAGGTTGCAAATTGTTAGTTAGAATGGTTTATTGGAATTTGATTGTGCAAGTATTCATTTGATCTGCTTCCATAAAGAATCGATTACAGTTTTACACTAAGTTCTATCCCATAATCCCATTAGTGCTGTTAAATGATCCCACATAATCTTGAGAATAGGGTGTGTTCATCAGTAGAAACAGAGCTGTCTTAATGCTTTGACTGTAGAATCAGTTCATGACTTGAGAATGTTCCTGTGAATCCAGCTAAACTCTGGTAAAGTGGTGGCTGTTGGCCCTGGCGAACGTGATAGGGATGGCAAGCTGATCCCTGTTGCTCTCAAGGAAGGTGACACTGTTCTCCTGCCTGAGTACGGTGGACTTGAAGTCAAGCTTGCTGCTGACAAAGAGTATGTCAATCATTTCGCTATCACATTGCTTTGTTAAGTGTAAATGATGTACTGGTTTTTTTTCTTGGTGTTTGCATGATACAATACTGTTATGTGTGCAATGTCCTAAATCAGCAGTATAGTCCATACTATCATTATTTACAGGAGAAGTCAGTATCTGGTCATCATTTGGTTGATTCATTAACTTAGGATAAGAAATTGTATTGGGACACCATATTTGTTACTTGTCAACTGTTAACATTTTTAACTGAGTCACTTGATACTTTTGTTATTGCTAAAGAAAGTGCTTCGTTTTGACTGCTGTCTACTATTACTCTAATTGTTAACATGCTCTTTGTTACTGGATAGTAGCATTGTCAACTTTTGAGCGACATCATAATCTGTTTTGTGTGTTTATCCATCCAATATTTTGCACATTTTGATGACAGTTATCTTTTCTAACTTTGGCAAACTGATATAGTTGCTGTATATAATCTAAGTTGCGTTAGCCAGTGCTCTAATTATCGTACTTTTGAATTTCAGGTACCTCCTCTTCAGGGAGCATGACATATTGGGTACCCTTGTGGACTGATTTGGATTGTCAGGAAGTCATCAGTTGCTCTAATGCAAGGCATTTTAAAGAGTTTTGATGCTATGGCATGTTTAAGAGTTTTGATGCTATGGAACAAAATCCTTGAGATAGGATTCTCATGATGATGTCATAGATTTTTGCCTAAAATATCATGAACTTGACATGACTGTTGCTTCCTTTACGTTGTGATGCAATTTGGAACTTGCGTAGTTGAAGTGCTGCCCTTAACATTTTTTATCTGCTCGCTGGCTGCTTTTTGTGTTCCTTAATACTTTTCATTGGATGAATCGCTTGTGGAGCCTCGCACTCTCTTTTCATCGCGGTCATTGCGGTTTCAAAATACGATGGGCCTATGTATTCCATTATTGTTTATCTTGAACGGGGATATCGACAATTAACTCTGATTCTGGTTGCTTCGTTGCATATCTTAATTATCTTTACGCACTGATATGTTAGGGGGCATATCCAGCTTGTCTATCCTGGTAGCCTTCAGGCAACGACAATCGTGAATTGTCACGCGTACCTTGTAGATGTTGTATTGTTTTAATACGCACCCTCTGCGATTACAGGAACTACTGTAGCAAACCTCATTCCAAATGTTTGGGTACGACACAACATCCTGCTCTCCCAGTAACTGTAACAGATCAATCAATCTCACCCCCTCGTCTTTTAGGAAGCCTCAGAATTCAGAGCGCCAGATAGACTTGTTCTGGCAGTTATCCTATCCGTGTTCTCGCAGTAATCCGTGTCCTTTTCATTTTTGCGGGAAAGATGACCCTTTTTTTTTGGAAAACACGGGAAACATGAATCAAATCTCAATTCCAAAAAAAAAATGCAGATGATTTCTCCTATGGTGTGTTCTGGGAGGATAACATACATCTGAATAATGTAGCTGACCCACAAGGGATGTCTATCGTCTCCACAAAGGATGGGAACGAAGAACAAAAGCATTTGCAGGTATCATATCGTCTCCACAAAGGATGGAAACGAAGAATAAAAGCAGGTATCAGCAGAAGGATCCAAGTGCTAACATCAGAAGTCTCAACAGCGTCAGAAGCTTCCAATCAATAAAACCGGGTTCATTGGCACCTGCAAATCTTTGAGCAGCATCAAGCTACATTTCATCATCACCTCTCATAGGCATTCAGGAATCTTCGAGCAGCATCCAAATTCAGTTCTTTGTAAACCTGGCACAAAGAACAATCCCATAAGATCTTTAAAAAAAATAGTAGTTGATACTATGAAGTAGATGTCTGGAAAAGACAAGTCAATACAAGTTTTTCGTGAGCATCTTCAAATGTCTTGCAGAACAACTCTGCCTTTGTCGCTCCAATCTGAGAGTAAACAATAACATTATTTAGTTTACAATCTGAACTTTGTGTCATTGAAGTTACCAATACTTGATCAATGCACCGGAGCACTCAAGTGCACCATTTATACCCCCTTATCCGAATATCTATTCCATGCAGTGCCACAGAAACAAGGGTGACATGAGATAAACAGAAATTTGATATTCAAGATAGTTGCAGTAATGTGATTATCAACTTCAAAAGGTAGACAAATCGTAAGTTTTCAAACAAGAAAAAATGCTAACCAAGCTTACAATCTTTTTGCCAAAATTCTATATGCATCATTTCCCCAACCAGATAATAACAAGTTTTTAAGACATATTTCTTTGCATCCATTGAAATATTTAATTTATTCCTACCAATATGTACTGATAAATATAAATGACACATAATATTGCGCAATGCTTTTCAACATATTTGATCTTTCTACTAAGTTGTTAGCTTCCTGAATCCTGATACAAAAGCAAAAAAAAAAAAAGTTACCTTTTTCTCAGCAGCCATCTTCAATTTCTGCAGGAAGAGATCTGTGAAACATGCAAGAAAACTCATCATTAATATCTTAGTCTGCCATGGTATATTAGCACATAATTGAGTCTATTCTCTGATATTCCTCATTGGATTGCAGCATAGAAGGAAGCGCATCCTCTGCTTTTAGTACCACGATGGCAACTTTGCAAGGTTGCCGTTCCCCTTTATCCACTGTTCATGTGAATCCGATGGGAAATAACTCATGACCTAGGGCCATATTAAAAACCCCGAGCCACCGCCCTACAGAAGTATTGTCTCTCGGCACAGGAAAAAAAGCTCAATATCATCTTTCATTCTTCATCTCTTGTTTGTCTAGATGACCACGTTGAAGACTTAGCTGCTAAACTGCTCCCTCTCTTACATATCTGTTATGTAAGACACTGTTGTGTATGCAGCCCTTCACCAGTGGGTAATCCATCTGTTGACTCCTCTGGTGTCATTGCTTCCCTTTAGTGTCCCATTAATCTCTACGACAGCGTGCTTAAGTGTGCATGAGCTTGAAAGATAGGAAAATTTTCAACGGCACAATGTGTGTTTTGAGAGGTTTGCATTTGTAATTTAGTACTGTCAAATGAAGGACTGTGTGGTTGCAACTCAGTTTGGCAGTTTGGGAAAAACACATATTTGTACCTATTGTCTGTTAATTAATTTTGCTAAAAACGAAATTGAATTCTTGAAATCCAGGAAAGGAAAACCTGGATGTGAAATTGAATTGCTCGTTGACTCAATTCATAGCTAGTGATCCAAATGAGTTCACGTGGAAGAGAAGTTGATATAGGTTGCAAGTAGTTGATAGTTAACAGGAAGAAAATCCCATGAAGAAGGTCATGTATTCATGCGAGAGGAAGGATTGTGACCAAAGAGGATAAGTCAACAGTGGCAGGGGCGCAGGCTAAAGGACTAATTAGGGATGTGGGGTCATGAATAACTGCCCATGGGATTCACATGAACAGGGATGAAGGGGGATGACAACCTTTGTCATCATAATGATAATGGAAGAGGATACAGTTCCAGCATATACATGGTTATTGCAGGTTTAGCAATAGTTATCTGTTGTAACATTGGTGAGAACAATAGCAGAGCAACAAAATACTTGCTGATATACCTTCTGCACTAGATGACTCCTTTTTGTTGGCCTCTTTTATCTCCTGCAAGCAATAGCTCCATTAGCAACAATTTTAAGTATAATCAGGCAGCAACCAGCTGATCACATCAAACACACCTGCGCTCGTGCTTGCTGTGTGGTGCCTTTGTTTGATGATCCCGACTCAGCCTACATTTGGCAAGAAAAGTTTGCATCAGTTCATGATCACAAGGTCTTCAAACAGGAAAACAAGTACTAACCATATTTCTTAAACAGGAAAACAAGCACTAACCATATTTCTTCAATTACTTTTGCAATGAAGCGTTGACCACAAATGTTTATGATCCCATGTCAATTTATGTGCTACTGCAATCATTGTTACCGTTCAACCCACTTTTCTATTTATATGCATAAACAGTTCCCATCTAACCCTCTCCCGACCACAGCCCTATAGCTCGACTAACATCGAATAATCATGACAAACACGCTATTCAGTCTACTAAAATTTAAAAATAATATTAGCTTCTTACTTAAGAGGCTAATATTAGCCCGGTTACTTAAAATAGCATTGGAAACACAATCACATGGCTCTCAAACTGAAACTAATATTAGTCTACTTATTATGAGGGGCTAGGAGCAACAGACTAAACCTGGAACTTTTAGAAGCATCTTAAGTATAGACCAGTTGAAAAGGCGCCATTTTGTTTTTTTTTCTAGGGCACTAGTACCATATAATATAACAGTAATAAGCTTTTATTACATTCTCAAATGCTCCCATTGTTAACGTGAATTCCATTCTTTTTGAACTCAGGCTCTCTACAGGTACATGGATCGAATTATCCTTCTTTTTGAACTCAGGCTCTCTACAGCAACATCATTCTGATAATTACTCATGGAACTGCTATTGTCAGTTGAAGAAAGCTATCACGTTTGATATCTTCTGAGCTCCACAGCCTTCTACAATCACTACTTGCGCAATCAGCGTAGGGATTTCAGAAATTTTGCGTGATGCAGCAGATCGCCAGAATCAACAGTAAGATTATCCCAATCTAACCCAAAATCCAAGCACACCGCACATAAGCAAAGGCCAATCAACGGCCCTCCGAATCAAATCCCACTATAAAATCGCGACTTCTCTAATCTCCGACTCAAAAACCTAACCCCAAGAGCCACTACAGCGCCGCAGACACACCAATTCGCCCCCATGATCTGAAAGGGGGGGGGGGTTAGGGGTGGGAGGAGTGGGGAGGAGATGGATTACGCAGTAGTTGCGGGATCGGACGACGGGGAAGAGCTCGAGCATGCGCCGGAACTCCTGCTCGTCCATGGCGATGAGCACGTACGAGCTGCCTCCCCCGCTCGCCGGCGATGGCCTTGGCCCAGCCGCCTTAGTACGTAGGTTTCGAGCCGCTCCGACCGGGGGTGCGATTTGGTCTCGAACTCGCAGGAGACAACGACGGGTCCACGCGAGCCGACTACGCGGCGCTTGAGTGCTGTTAGTCATCGGGCCCGAACTCGTTTGGGTTGCAACCCAACTCTAACCTATTGGGCTTCGGCCTCTCACTGGGTTGTGGCCCAGTCCAAAAGCGATATCCCAGAACAGGAAAAAAAAAGCCGTGCTCGTGAGTCGTGACGTGCAACGTGTACGTTTACAAGAGGAAGGTAACTTCCTTCTCCAATCCCACCAGTAAAACGGGCGCGGGGGGAGTCAGTATCGCCGCGGTGATGTTTCCAGGAGATGGCTGCGCTTCCAATTCGCCTTTATCGGCGGCACGGCCCTCGCAGCACGCCGTCGGCGACGACTTCACAGGCGTGGTCCGTGAGGTGGAACCCGTCCCAAGACACCGCCTTGTGCGGATCACGGCACGTCATTGATGCCTCCGCGCCGTATCGCACCGTCAAGTTAGCGTTTGTACGTGGCTCCTCCGCCACATTATTTTTCTGTACGTACTATTTTCCATAAATAACTAAAATTAAAATATTTAAATCATAAGATATAAACTATCAGTTGGAAAGAATCTCTACCTTTCAGAAAAGGATGATACATAATCCGTTTCCAGTCGTCGTGTCCATACTCTAGGTGAGGTGTGCATGTTCAGACTTCAGAACCAACTCAGGGAAAGTATCCAAGGAACTACTACTACACTCAACTCTGTCGTCATCGACTACTCCACCACGAGGTTTTTCTTCAGCCAATCGTCACCCGACACACCACATGGCAAATAACAGCAACAGTACTGAACATAGAACAGCCAAATGCAACAACGGTACGTTTTATTCTGTTTATTCAGCACCAATATAGAGACGCTCGCAACAACATAACTAACGTTGTTTTCGACGCGATATGCGCCAAACTCCAATACTCCACAATCAAACGATCGATCTCACGTACGTAGCAGTGCTGCTACTACGTATGCATCAGACGACCGATGGCTCGTCTAGTGCTTCTTGCATCCGGCCATGATCGGAGGCGCGGCGAACGGCCCGTCCAGTATCCCGCGCGCCATGACCTTGTACACGGCCTCGGTCATGTGCAAGCCGTCCCACGACACGTACCTGGACGGGTCCGGGCACTGCACCGCGCCTGGCTCCGTGCAGTGGACGGTGAAGTTGGCGTTGTACGGCCCGCCACCCCCGCAGCACGCGTGCAGGACCGTGCCCTTGTCGAACCCGTTCTGCGCCGGGGAGGCGATGACGCTGAGCACCTCGTCGTAGTAGTCGATGTAGGCGATTGACACGCCGGGGTGGGCGCGCCGGAGCTCGGCGAGCTTTGCGTTGAGGAGCTTGTTGTGGAGGACGGTGAGCTCGTTGAGCCACCGGAGGCAGCCGGTGGCGGCGTCGTAGTCGCTGGGGTTGCCGCTGCGGAAGAGGAAGAGGTACCGGGGCAGGCAACCCAGCGGGAAGACTCCCGGCACGTACACGGTCTTGGCGCCGAGCTCGATCAGAGCCTCCACGGACAGCGTGATGGACCTGACGACCCGGGGCACCAGCGGCCTGACCCAGCCCAGCGTCTTGTTCTGGAAGAAGGGGTGGTTGTAGTCGTTGGCGCCGATCTCTCCGACCAGGAACAGGGAACTCGCCATGATCTCCTTCCGCTCTGCACATGCAGTCACAAGGTATATTGATCAGTACTTAATTAACCAGGTCGTAATTAATCCGTACCATCACTAGCAAACAAATTTGCGACATAGTATTGTGTACACAGTTCTATCAATTATGAAAGATTGAGTGGAATGCGTGTGTACTAATTAATGTGGCTAATTCCAAGGTTCCACAAATTACCATAGTGTGTATGTAACACTGCAGTATGTTATGTGTGCATATAAGATCGATGAGACCCTGAATGTACAATCCAAATCAGCATGTTTAAACCAGCTAGTAATAGCAAATTTTCAGGCGACTTACTACCTTGGTCTGTGGAGGCGAGCATGGCGAGCACTTTCTTGAACCAGCCGATCTGGATGCCGAGGGAGTATGGGGTGATCTGGTTGACGTTGAGGTGCTTCTTCCTGAAGAGCAGCTGGTTCAGCGCCGTGCCGCTGGCCACCGCGAAGTTGGCGCCGTACTGGAAGTCCTCTTTCGTCTTCCCGGCCAAGAACGGCGGCCAGTGCGGGAGCCCCAGCCTCTCCACTGCACATACACACACTGTCACACACAAAACACATGCACACACACAGTGGTACGTACTGTTTTGATGTACTCCTCGTCATCGTAGTACGTACCGATGAAGTCGACGATGAGGCGGCCGTCGGACCAGCGCCCGGTGGGGCGGTGGAAGAAGGTCTCGCCGTAGGGTAACCGCGCGACGGGCCCCGGCGCTGTGGAGTAGTGGATGAAGTTGCCGGTGTCGATCAACGAGTCGCCGAAGCTGAAGAAACGGCGGTAGCAGGTGCTGGTGGTAACGTTCGCCGGCGCCACCGACGCCGACGCCAACGCGGCAGCCAAGAAGGCAGGAAGAGCAGCAGCAACCAGCAGAGGCAACATCGCCTTCGCCATGCTGGAAACGAACGGTTACTTGCTGAGTTGCGGTGCTGTTCAGCTGTTCGGACTTGCAAGCTGTAATATGCTTGGCGGCGGTAAGTGGCTTCAGTTCGTGGCTAGCTTTCGTGGACGTAAATCGGATCGGACCGGACGGTGACCACTGACCAGAATGATTTTGTTAAGCCACAAACTGGCAGTTGTTTATACTACCATCGTGGCAGATAATGCACGTGAAAGATTTTTTTTACAGGAACGACGTGCGATTTTTGGACATGTGGGATGTACTATTATGCACAGTTGAGTTGACTTCGAGACGCTAAAAATTCCACAAATTTGTATTAGTACTGGTTTATAGTTAAACTGGTTTATAGTTAAAATTATACTGTACCGGCTGAAATTATATTGTGGTTGATGATGACTTATTTAGCGTAATTAAATTTTAAAAAAATAAAAATAGAAAATATAGGTTAGCCCATCACAAATAATGCAAACGAATACGAGAAAAAAGAATAAAAAACCAAAAGAACTTGAAAAGGATAAAATTTAAAAATAATGAAAAACAAATCTGAAATTCAAGTCGTAAAGAGCGGATCCTAACAAGGATTTGGCTGTTGCGTGGCCAGCATAAACATAGATCTGGTTGGATTAACAAATATCAAAGTCTAGTACGTCCACACGGCGTGCTCAGGACAGAGAGAACACTGTGAATTCAGTACGATGAAAATTGAAAGCTCCAAAGGCCATCGTGTTGTCACATGCCATTCTGCTCAGACCTGTCGGTACGAACCGGATTCCAATCATAAAAATCAAATTTTGTGTGAGCTGCACAATTGAGGTCCGTTTCGATCGTAAGCCGGAATAAACTGTCTTAATTTTGGTTTTGTTTTTGTTTTTTATTTGTGTTGTTTATAAAGATATAATAATATTTCTATTTTTATTTTAAATAGGTAAAAAACACTAACAGCGCTACAGTTTTAACCAAAAGCGCCAGGCGCCGCAAGAAAAATGGATTGATCCGGACATGAAACGCACACTTTCTGATCGATTTGGTGAGCTCCGACCGAGGTAATCCACAGAGGGAGAAGAAGCAGCTGCAGCAACACGTTTAGGGGGTGATAAAAGTTAGCGAATCCTACGGCCCGATAGCACCCAAGCCAGGGAAACAGAGAGAGCAGAGGAGCTCAGCCGAGCGAGCACAACCGAGCTCCTGTGCTACCCCTCTCTCTCTCTCTTGTTCTGTCTTCCTCCCTATGACACGTAGGCCCCACCCACTCTATACACCTACTCGGATCTAGCTTGGACGGCAGGTGGGTCAAAACCAAGTTCAAACGGATCAAGGAGTTTCATTTAACTGATATTGATATTTGTGTATGGGTTCTAAATGGTACTGCAATTGAGAGAGAAGAAAACTCTTATTCGCCACTTCGGCATCATGGAGTTTTTCCTTTTGTCGGCGATGCACCGCAACTCTTATTCGCCATTTCGGCCCAAGTAAGTGGCAACTCGAGGCCCAGATATATTTAACCGTAATTGGGCTGCAAAATTTTAACTTTCATGGTAAAAAAGAAAAAACCCATCCAAACACGGGAAGGTGTAACCAATCACCAATAGCCAAACCCATTCCCATCGCGAACGGTTATCGCGAAGCGGCTCTCCTCCGGTCTCCACCCACCTCACCACTACCACCGCACGCCAGTCGCCGCCGGCGAGAGGTGCCCCGCGATCCCTGCGATGCCGCCTCTCACGGCCCCCAAGTCCGGCGACGCCCTCTTCGCCAGCGTCGAGCGCGTCGTAAGCTCCCGCTGGCCCGTGGCTGCCTGAAAGCCCAGGACCCTTGGCCCTAGATCTGGCCCTGATCCGGTTGTTTTGGTTTGCAGAATGCGGAGCTCTTCACGCTCACGTACGGCGCCATCGTGCGGCAGCTGCTCACGGATCTGGAGGAGGTCGAGGAGGTGAACAAGCAGCTCGATCAGATGTATGCGGCTCTGATCTTCCTCTGTCTCTAATTTTCTGTGGCAATTTAGAAACTTTTGATGGCTTATGGTGGTTAGCTTAGGGATTGCAGTGGTGATCTTAATCTAGGAGTTGGAATCTGAAATTTGCTGTTTTTTTATCCTGCGAATCACGTGTGAAGATTTAACAGTGCACTAGCCGCAATGGCCTAAGAATGCGAATCCAAATAGCTTTAGCTATGTGCTTCTTGCCCAAGTTAACTAACATTCGTGTAGCCTGTGAATGGGAAAACAAGGGGGATTTGTGGTGTTGCTGTGTTAAAATATCTCAATTGAACATATGCAAGAGTGATGTGGGATTCAGAAATATGAATTCGCCCATACCTGGAGTTTTACAGTTTTTCCTATCCATCCCTATCCCCCCCCCCCCCCCCCCCCCCGCGTTCCAACTTTGCATCTGAACTATTTTCTTGTGTGTTATATCCTTTCTTTTTTTTAACTTTTCAGGGGTTACAACATTGGAACTCGATTGGTTGATGATTTCTTAGCCAAGTCAAATGTATCAATGTGTGTTGACTTCAAGGAGACTGCCGATGTTATTGCAAAGGTCTTTAGTTAAACTTGCTACTATATGGTTCAGATTTAGCAGAAACATAATTCGTCATCAAAATTACATAGTTGTTGAGCCTACAGTCGTTATCCATATTTCCTAGACTTGTTGGTACATTTTATGTATGCTTAACACCTGTACTCATTTTTTTTTCTGTTATAACCAATGCATATGAGTTCTTCACTTGCTCAAAATTGAAGTATACACTGTAGTTATTTTTGCCACTACAAAATAATAAATTCCAGTATTTATTAGGTTCTGTAATACTTTTGTGCATTTATAGCATTCTTTGCTTCTACAGCAGTGATCCTATTCAGTGGCATGGCATGCCTTCTGTTTCCTCTGCAGATTTTGTAGCCATAGAACCCATTTTCTTATGCTTGTTGGTTAACTGAAGATCCCATGACTAATTGCCATTGTTCCAAATGGTTTATTACTATCATTTACTTCCTAGAACATATCAAACCTATTGGCTATTTGATGTTTTTGCACTTGCAATATCCCCTCTGTTTTGCCATCTATGGGTTTATGGTCCAGTGTACTTTTGTTCCTTTTTCAAAACAGCTTGGATTCAAAATGTTCTTGGGTGTGACTGCTACTGTAACCAATTGGGATGCTGAGGGTACAAGTTGCAGCTTTGTATTGGAGGACAATCCTCTTGTAGACTTTGTCGAGCTTCCTGATACTTGCCAAGGCCTTCATTATTGCAATGTGCTAAGTGGAGTTATTAGGGGAGCACTGGAAATGGTTAGTTCTTCTGTTACTGCTATGTTTTTTTATCCTTCCCATTTCATCGCTGACAATGAAGAATAAAAGATCAATAAGCACATGATAGCGTGTACTTTTTCCTTACCAAATTGCATGTTCTTGATATCCAGATTTAAGGTACTTCATGATGAATTTGTCTAGATCACTGTTACTTGGTACCACCAGTGACCAACGTGCTCTGATATGGAGTATTATGCTCCAGTGTTTTTGCTACTAATAGTGTTCTAATGTAATTATCTTTATCAACTTATGGTATTTTTAGACTTGTTTTCCTAGTGATGTGGTCCTATCAGTTCAGAAGAAAAAACTTTTACAATCTGCTCTAATTTAATTGCCATTGTGCTGCTTTAGGTGTCTATGAAGACAGAGGTTACATGGGTCCGCGATATGCTTCGTGGGGATGATGCCTACGAGATGCGAGTGAAACTTACCAAGCAAGTCCCAGAGGAATACCCCTACAAGGATGACGACTAGTTTGACTTCAGAGATAGTTCTTGCCGCATGGTGCTCGTTTGCTTGTTTGGTTTTGCATTTTGCTTTCCATTATGGTTGTAATTCTGGTACCACATGATGTTACATGATGTAGCTGTGCATCATGTTTTATACTTGCAGTGTGTATTGCTGATGTATTGTAGAAATCCTATACGGTTTTCCTGCTTTGAATTAGTAAGATAAATTTGGACAGGGCACTTGTGATGCAAGATTTCTAGCTGTGTTTCCCGGAAATAAAGTATTTTCAATCTGATTAACTGCCAGATCTTTTGGAAACTATTGACGAAGTACTTATCGATCAGAGTTTCGGCCTGTTTTCTCATGAACTTGTGCGAAGTGGTAGTTTATGATGGCCACGTATCAGGTCAGCGTACCGCATGCTCGAGGAGGAACGAATGTGTAAGGAGAATGGACAGCTCATCCGCTTTCTGACAATGCTGATCTGTGGTGGAGGAGCTTATGTTGTCTGCATATTCCACCCAAAGTGAGGATTTCCCGGTGGCGAACATTACATAATTTCTGCCGGCAATAGATGAGCTTCATAGGCGCCATGTGGCACAGGAGAGTCATTGTGATGACTGGAAACCCGAGAGAGCCAATCTATCATGTGCCTGTGGAGTGCACATTTGCTCATCGCTTCTGGGAGGCCATCAAAGCTGCAACCGGTGAGAAAATTCCCTCGCTGCATCCGGCGACATGGGCAAGAGACTTGCTGGTTGGCAGATTATGCTCGACAGAGGATTCTGCTCTGTCTATCCGTGGTGTTCTGTCTTTGTGGATTGGAAGGAACAACCGCAGATATGGGAACTTGGGAACGATGGAATCCTGAAGTGGCAGCCAAACATGTAATTGGAATAGTGGATGATGTTCTCCTCCTTCGGCTTCTTCGACGAAACGTTCTGGCACTTGGGTGAACTATACTCCTGTCTTCCTTTCGGATGTAGTCACCAATGATTGTAGTCTTGTTTTAAGCTAATAAAGCTCCTGTGATTTGCCCTAAAAGAGTGTCACGGAACATCCAGATCAATTGATTGCACTGTGTAGCTGCTAGTAGCTTTTTAGCGTAATTAAATTTTAAAAAATTAAAAATAAAAAACATGTTAGCTACACATGTCCATCTTGCGCACCAATAACCAGCCTCGAAAGCACCGCCTCTCCCGGGTCGCGGTATGGCCGGCTAACCTCCGCTCCGCGACTGGCCGAACCAACATCCCGCTTGTTGGTTGGGTCTATTCTTTGAGCTACAGCCAATGATTTTTAGCTATAGTTGATGATTTTTGTCTGTTTTTTGAGGCAGTGGTGGATGGTAAGACTCTGACGTAGACTCTGAGCTCGAAAAGTCATTTGGAAAAATGATTTTGAAAGACTATTTGAAGAAGTCGTCCTATTTATTTTGAGTTTCAGAAAAACTGAAACTAAAAGCCATAAAAAACGAAAAATAACAAAACCACTCTCGCACAGACAGGTCCCCGCCGAATCTGCCGTCGCGGCGGTGGGGTTCTCTCCCGGCTTCCATCGGCTGGCTGGCTGGGCTGGGCTGGGCTGGGCTGGCCTGGACGTCGTGGCAAGCGGCCGCGCGCGTGGTCGGCTGCCCCCTGGGACTCGCCTGAAGGCCGCGCGCCGTGAGTGGAGTTGCCTTGTGCCGCTAGCTCCTCGTCGTCTCGTGGATCGCGCGCCGTGCGGAGTAATCAACCGACCGACCGACCGGCTACGGCGTCCAAGTGCGAACCCCCGATGTGATCGTGGGATGTCGCCGTGCGTTAGTGGCATGGGTTATACGCGCATGCAAGTGGGAGCTTCGCGTGCCGAAAATATCTCGCCTAGCTTAGCGACTTCGTGGTTCGCATCAGTCGCACGGACAATTGCAGAACTCGGCTGGACCTCACACCCAGAAGGCCACCAGCATGCAGTTGAGAGAGAGACAGACTGCGAATGATGATGGATCGGATCACCAGTGACAAGATATCCTAGCGTATCGATGATGGATCGACAGTCGAAGAAATCGCTGGACATCCGTGATTGACATGACGAACAAACTAGTACCACCTTTGGAGGAAGAACAAAGCCGTATGTTTTCTATATTTCTTTGACAATCATTATTTATTATATTAACAAGATATAATTAAAAGCTATAAATTATAAGATAAAAGAACATAATTGATAGACGTGTTGGATGGGGGCCACACCACCGCATCACATGCCATGCATCGAATAATGCTGGTTGGTGTGCGGCGCTCGGCACGAAGCCACCGCAAGTCAAAAAGGTTGAGCGCGCCGCGCACCTTCCCTCCTCACGAAAGCAATGGACAACACTTGGGGGAGTGGGCGATGAACAGGTGGCTCTCCACCGTCCGATTTTCATCAATGGACGGTCCAGATGCTCTTCAAACATCAAGAAATAAAGGCGAGGAAAATGCTATAGCCGCTACAGGATTGCACGTCATCAAGAATCTTTTTGTTCCATCTTTCGAGTAACTGGTTGATTGGCCAATGCAACTTTTGGTGTAGGATAGTATAACTCTAGTAATTTTTGTTGGATCTGGAATTTGATCCTAAAATCCTACGTATAGCGTATTAGTTCTAGAACCAGTAGCTAATACATATAAACATAGCAATTCATCCAAATTAAGTATGTTAAATAGTTTAAGAAAATAATATACATAACATTGAAATATATGATCAACATTATCAAAGGAGGGTGTTTGGCTTGCTCGCTTAACACCCGCTCATGCTTTGGATTGACCTTTAAACTTTACGATACGTCGGTATCTAAATGGGAAACCAAGAAACACAAATAAAACAATAAATACATTCAAACAAAAACAAAAAATTATTATTTTTGTGTAGAATAAAGTTTATAATCTTAAAAATATTTACAAAAGGAATCACTCAAATTGAAGTTCGTATGAATTGAAGGGCATTTTTGCACAAATGGAGCAATGGCTGATCAACAAAATTGCGCGGACCTACCCTAAAAAAGCTTTGCATGGACCTCTTACACTGCACATATCGGTACAAAATGAAATCCGTGTTAACATATCAATAATAAGCATGCAACCAAATCCCTAAGACGAAATAATTAGCACAATAATTTATAGCAGGCAATTTAATAATTTATATAGAAATAATTTGTATAAAAGGTAGGTTCAACATGTTTAAAGTATTGACTCGCCTTGCTTATAAGTTGCTTGATCCTATGGGTTTTGGCTTGCTTCGGTTTCTTCTTCTTCTTCTTAGGCTTCGTACACTTTTAAATGATTGTGCGAAAATTTAGATAAAATAGCATCAAATTGTAATTAAATTCAAATGAACTCTAAAATGCATGATTTTGGTTCCATTGGAGAAGACTTGATTTTAGATAAATTTAGAAATAAATTTCACTTAATTTAGACTTACGATGAGTGAGAATGGGCCATTTGAGATTAAATTAAATTCTGGAAATTGAAAAGGCTGAGAAACTCTCTCACTAATTAGGTGGGATCCACTGGGGATTTAATTTTGTTTTCTACTTATTTCTGTACCCAAAAAGCTACAATGTAGGACAGGTGGGGTCCACTGTCCGATACATTCGCAGTTTCGTGCCTGGTTCTCCGTTGAAATGCTGTAGTGGTTCAACTGAAAAATTAGCTAAGATATAAGTTGCCTTTTGTGAGCAAGATAAGTTTAACTACGATTGCTGTCAGCAAATCCCTTCACTAATACGCCATTCTGCACAGTTAATTTATGTACCAGATTGAAACGGAGATCCTTGACAAAAACTGAGCGTGTCTGTTCAGTTTGTACTTCTACTGTGTTTAATTGGGGTTGATATTGACATAAAACTGCCGATTTGGTATTAGAAAGACAGCTGCTTCAGTGCCCGGTTTTCTCCATGGATTTAATATACAATCAATTGAAGTAGATTGGATCGTGATGAGTACAATGGTTTGGAGCGGAGCTGTGGACCGCAGGGTTGTGATTACTGTTGAGTTATGCCAAAAAAAAACAATATGGCCCTCCATCTAATATATTCTAAACTTTTATACCTTGCTCCTGATTTGGGTTTTTTTGTGACTTATAGCTTATTCTTCACTGTTTGACATTGTAATTTGATTATTTTTACTATACTTATTGATGTTTTTTGGCGTAATTAAATTTCAAAAAAATATAAATAGAAAAAACATGCTAACCTATCACGGACAATGTAAATGAATAAAAAAAGAAAAAGCCAAAAACCATAAAAGATGAAATTAAGAAGCTGGAAATCAAAAATCTAATAGAGAAACTAAAATAAACAGGGCTTAAGATTTTGCTGTTTCATTGTTCCAGCTGATGGGTTTCTCAGTAGCATTTAGGCAAAGGAAAAAAAACTTCCGAGATTTGACCCATGATCTCTCACATTAGTAGCTCATCCGACTCAAAATAAAATGGTATCTTTTCGATCTTTTCTTAATACCAATACCACCGCTCAATAATCACATACTAATAAAACATGATTGCGTATCGTATATGTTAATACAAGGGGAATCCGGTCTTTAAGCGGCGAAAATACATTTACCGCGTAGAACTTCCAATTCAATAATCGAAGCTATCAGTATCAGTGTTCAGAAAGTAGGGAGCACGCATTGGAAAACCTCCATTTTTAGAGTAGTTTTGAAGGTAGTGCGTTCTGCTGCGCCGTCACGCACGAGATTGACCTGGACGGCTGCAAAGTTTCACTTTTTTCGAGTAAAAAAATCATCTTGGAAATAAAAACGCATATTGTATCCTGAATTTGCGAGTTCACAGAGCCTCTGCCGGGAGGAGTTTTACTGTGTAACCCGGGGGGGGGGGGGGCACGGATGGCTGTATAATAACAAACGAATTGGAGACTGAAACGTGGTGTAAACACTGTATCAATACTGTTGAGCACCGTAGAAAATACTGTTGCTCTCAGGAAAAACACCGAGCCCCCCTAAAAATGTCTGCTACAGTAAAAATATATGTGCTATAATGCTCGGTACAGTTAACAATATTTGTGCTGGTCCGACGAAGTAATGGAACTCAATTATTATTAATTTGACTACGATCTTTTTCTGCAGGTAAGGATTGTACCGTATGTCACCGTTCTATTTGTTGGTTATACACATCTGGTTGTACCCCGTTACATAATAAAATTTTTCCTCTGTCGGGGGCCGAGCTCTTAATAAACAGAGCGATTTTTTATTATTATTTTAAAATAACTTATCACTATAACTTTTTGAAATGAATTTATTGATTCATTAATATTCGATTCGTTCACACAAACGCTCGCATTATGATCAAAAATTATAAATCATAAGACTTGTTCTTTTTAGTTTCGGTTTATAACTTTTCTTGTTTATGAAAGAGAGTACGAAGACATAAATAACTTACGTACAGTTTTACGCTATATAAATGAAGACGGTACAGTGTATACTATAATTAACTTATAGACCCTACTTTAAAAAGACACCACATTGAAAAACTAGTTACTGTACAAAAACAAAAAAATAGATTTTAAAATTTTAATAAACTATGGCTCTCTTCTTTTCCACTTATGACTTGTGGTTTATAGCTTATGCTACAGTACTAATTTTTAAACAATGTGGGTTTTTAATACAAGATCAACAAGAAGATTATAGTATAAAATGTATTGAATTCAACTGTACTGGTCAAAATCATAATACAACTATTTTACTTTACGTATTGCCTCTCACGAATAACTAAAATTCAAAATTTTAAACCATAATCACAGCCCAAAAAATTCTAACCTATAACCATGAACCATAAACTCCAACCGAAAATAACCCAACGCCACAACTGCTTCGAGGCCAATGTTTCCATTCCCTCCGTATTTAGGGTGCCTTTGGTTGAGCTTTTGGGAGCTACTTTTGCTTCCAAAAAGCCAACCAAAGGGGTGGAAATCAGAAGCTGCTTTTTCAGAAGCAGCTACTTTTGGGTAGTACAGTTTTGAAAGCACCTTAGACCTTGCTTTTGGTTTTTGGCTTTCTGCTTTTTGAAATGGTGAAAATAGAGAGCTGTTTCACAGTTGTTTCAAGGAAAATAGAGATAGGAGGTAAGTTTTATACTTGTTTGAACCAAACAGTTTACAGCTTTTCCACAGCCCACAACCTACAGCAGTTTTTCCACAGCCCACAGCTCACAGCAACTTTTTTAGAAGCCATAGCTCAACCAAACACACCCTTAAATGGCCTCAGGTAGAGCATCTAACGTGCCACAGACACGCAGGATGTGGCCACACTGGGAAGTGGGGTCACGCGATCATTGAACCGTCGGGGACCCACACGACAATGGCACGACCACTGCTCCCTACACGTCACACAGGGGATGATGCCACGGCTCCTCAAACCCAAGGCATGAATCATTCGTGGTCATGGGTTCATGACCAGGGGATGATCTGTTCGGGGATTCGTCAAAGCAGCCGCGCCATGCTCCCGACAGCATCTG
The DNA here is from genome assembly GCA_017311315.1 of Dendrocalamus latiflorus. Classification (NCBI taxonomy): domain Eukaryota; kingdom Viridiplantae; phylum Streptophyta; class Magnoliopsida; order Poales; family Poaceae; genus Dendrocalamus; species Dendrocalamus latiflorus. The sequence continues at coordinate 3,106,622 of CM029643.1, read as the reverse complement.
TTAGAGCATCTCTAAGAGCAACTCCAGCAGGGCCCCTACTTGAGCCCTCAAAACTCAAATTTGAGGGCTTGAGCCAAAAAACGAGCTCCAGCAGAGCCCCTACTAGAGCCCTCAAATTTGAGGAGGCCCTCAAATCACCCTCCCACCCCTCATTCCTAGGGGCCCCTACTCCAGCCCTCATTTTTCAGCTTTCCTCGTTTTTTGTGGAACATTTGTGCTTTCAATTTAAATTCGGAACAAATTTGAATTTAAATTTGAATATTCGTATTTGAATTCATATTTGAATTCGGAACAAATTTGAATTTAAATTTGAATGTTATGTGATGACCTTTGTGCTTTCAATTTAAATTCGAAACAAATTTGAATTTAAATTTGAATATTCGTATTTGAATTCGGAACAAATTTGAATTTAAATTTGAATGTTATGTGATGAACTTTGTGCTTTCAATTTAAATTCGGAACAAATTTGAATATTCGTATTTGAATTCGAAACAAATTTGGATGTTATGTGATGAACTTTGTGCTTTCAATTTAAATTCGGAACAAATTTGAATTTAAATTTGAATATTCGTATTTGAATTCATATTTGTGCTTTCAATTTAAATTCGGAATAAATTTGAATATTCGTATTTGAATTCGAAACAAATTTGAATGTTATGTGATGAACTTTGTGCTTTCAATTTAAATTCGGAACAAATTTGAATATTCGTATTTGAATTCATATATTTAAATATTGTCCCTCATTGTGAAATCATAAATATTTTATTATGTATTGTGCTTTTGTCCCATACATATGCATATAGTGTGTGAGGAAATAGAGAGAATTGAGAAGTAGGGGCCCTGTTTTGAGGGCTCCTGCTGGAGTGCAGCCCAGAAAACAGGGCCCTCAAAAGTAGGGGGAGCCCTCAAATGAAAAGTAGGGGCCCTGTTTTGAGGGCTACTGCTGGAGTTGCTCTAATGGGTCTATAGCAGCTATCTACAAGAGAGTCCATGTCATCAACTGTCCTACGTGGAAGATATTAAATGAAGAAAGAGAACGCAGCTCTCTACAGCTCTAGAGATAGTCTATAGCGCCAAACGAGGCAGCCTCCATAAATTCTATGTGTGCATGTAAGCATCAAATAGCTATCCTTATAGATAGTTCTTTAGAATGCTAACTTTAGTGTGTACTATATAGATGATGTGGAAGTCTTATAGTTAGTTGCTAGCTATAACCATTGGAGATGCCAGTATTCCTACAAAAATTATATGTTCTGCTGCCAGTATTCCTACAAAAATTGTGCTAATAAAAACATAAAAAATCATCTATGATTCCATACGCTCAATTATATTCTTGGCCTTGTACACATTTAGCGAAAGAGAATTTTGTGTTTGTTGTCTTGCTAAGAATGATACGACTATGGACAAAGAGATCTTCACTTGTGGCCATGATATCTGACCATTCTAGTCCAATTCTTTGCAGGGGACAAGCTACGCTGAATTCAGTGAAAAGACAGAACCCCAAAAGGTCTTTTGAGCCTGAAAAGCAGGGCAGAGGTTCAAAGCAAGCAGAGAACATCCTCATTCCGATGACAGAGTAGAAAGCGTTTGCGTTCCAACCGAGGAAACACGCAGCAATTTAGGAGCTCAAGATCAGAATTGGTATTGGAAACTCAACTCAGCATCTTTGCAAGTTTTACAAACACACTAGGAAAACCAGCCATTATGAGCAAGGTTGGAGAGCGCAAAGTATGCAATGCAATTCTCAAGGCAGTGTTTGTGTGGCACTGATGAAAGCAGTTTGCAGGAAGCCTTATTGCTGTTATGTACTGGGCTGGACTAAAATTTAGCTGACGAAAGGCGAAAAAAGGAGGGAATTTTGAAGGGAATCCGAAGATGGCAATCTATGATCACTTGGTGCTGAATGGAATTAGTGCCTCATCAGGACCAATTCCGTTTGTTGTTGATGTTGCTGTTATTCCTGGGCTTGGCATTAGGCTGCCAATTCCGGTTACCTTGCTTCGGTATATCTTGTGGATCCACCATATGTATAGTTCTCTGCTTCTTTGCTGCATTGGTTCAAGAAAGAAAAAAAACCGAGATCATGAGTTAATCATGCATATATAGCACTCGGGCACTGGAATGAAGTCATCAATAAAAGAGGATAAATTCAGATAAAATTCCACTACCAGGAAGCATCAGGACTTATTTGATGCAGCAATCAGCAACGAGTAATAAACTTATTTTTGTGACGGAACACATACCATTATCGAATTCTTGGTAGCCTTCCTGAAGCTTTCCTTTTGCTGCGACATACTTTGCCAATTCTAGCTTTGCTCGAAGTGAGTTCTCATCATGGTGGCTCACTGGTTTCTACAGGTTGAGCAAAGAATTCAGACCGAAACGACATTTGCATTGATCAAACAAGCATATATATTTTGTTGACAGCATGATATGCTCACATCAGATGGCGTTGATCGAGGTCTGCCTTGAGCTGGCGAGGCATCTTGATGCTGCTTAGGCCTCGCCTGAGGTTTCCTGGGACCTGAATCTGCATTTGAGGGCCTCGCAAGCATCGCCTCAATGAATTGCTCTCTTGTCTGTCCATTGCTCAGTTCTTGTGGCCGTGACTGCCTCGTTGCAGATTGTTCCTGCCTCCAGCTCTGCTCTGGATCAGACCGCTGGCCTGTTATTGGTGGTTTTCTAACTGGTTCTTGGTACCACCGTCCATCGTCCCTGCCACCACTGTTCCTGACATCTGTAGATAATTCACAAAACAATCAAGATGTCAAACACCCATGCCTAGCCAAGAACCATCACACAGAGGATCGAGGAGGGTCTGATCACTCACTTCCATCATCCATTCCATCAAAGAAGTTGGAACCAGGGTTTTCCTGAGGAACGCCCAGATGGAGTTGTCAGATCATACCATGAACCTTATATGATTCCGGAGAAGGTGAATTGATTGATTTGTGCGCAAATCCAATTACCTCGGACAGCCGAATGGAAGTGCTTGGCGTGGCAAAGAGCGCGCCCTCGTCCATAGAAGGAGAAGAAAGCCCTCGATCTTCCTGCTCCAGGCCGGAAGGATGCATGGACTGAGGGGTGTGATCTGCGAATTGTTGCAGAACCACTAATTGGCTACTAAAGTCTAGTACTATCTTATTTAACAAACAAAGAGGGTATAACTTGAAATGATGAACTATTTTTGCTTGCTACCTACCTACAATGGCGGCGTCTCGGCTGCTCATCCACTCATCAACTATGCGCTTCCAACCTCTGCGGTTCACATCAAACATGCCAATGAATGCTAGACTAAAAAAACAACTATTGAGATCTCGGAGAAGAACACAAACACCAAATGTTTTCAAGAAGAAACGCATGCACATACTCGATGAGCAATCGGACGAGGTGCCGAATCTGCCTGGAGTTGTGCTTCCGGAGGCTGCTCACCGCCTTCCCAATCTCAGTGACCTATCAGACGAATCCACATGATCACTAGTCAACAAGCGAACGAAGTAAGCATGGACGAATCGATCAACGGAGGCGGTGGCTCCCGTCTCACCGTCAAGGTGTCCACCGTGAACTCCAGCTGCTGCAGCCGCCGGAGCAGCTCGAGCAACGACGCCTCCGACTGCAACAGCACAGCAGAACAGATTCAGTACTAGTTATTACCAACCAACAACCAGCGGTACGGGCGGCGGCGGCGGCTTGGAGGACAAATAGAGGAGATGACCTTTTCTTGGTTGTTGAGAAGGATGGCCTTGATGCGCTCGGCGTCGGCGGCGACGGGGTCGTCACGGCGGGGGGCGCCATCGTCGGTGATGGCCTCGGCGCGGTCGGAGCTGCAGAGGCTGGGGACGCTGGCGGCGCCCTCGGGGAGCAGCTGCGCCGGCGGCGCGTCAGGTGAGGGGCCCCCCGCCGGGGGATGCACCGCCGCCGGCGGCGCGCCGGAGAGCAGCAGCGCGGTGTAGAGGCGCTCGGCGATGGCGTCGCGCCTCGCGCGGAGGGCCGCCGGGTGGTCGGACGCGGCGACGGTGATAGCCGCGTCGATGGCGTCGAAGATGTTGTCCCCGGCGCCGCGGAAGAAGCCGAGCCAGTAGTCCATCGACGGCGGCGCCATCGCAGACCAACCGGCCGATCGATCGGGCTCAGCCACCCACCAACCAACCTCCTATCAAAATCGCTCCTCCTCCTCCTCTCCGATTGATCTGGCGCACGCGAGAACAAGAACACGCGACCAAGAGAGGAGAAGGAAAAGAGAAAAGCTTCCCCTTTTTTATGGTTTCCTTCTCGGTGCGTGACCAATGCCGACCTTTGTCCTGCCTACCTGCGCCTATCCATCCATTCCACCCCTCTCGCGCCTCGCCCCACAAGAGAGGAAGAGGAAGAGGAGAGTGAGAGAGAGTAGGAGGAGGAGAGGGGAACTACTGCGTGGTGGTGTGGGGGTCCGGCGGCTGTTGCGAGCTGCGAGCGCTCGCGGATTACGAGCGCAACGGCGCAGTCCTGGGCGTGGGCGTGGGAAGCGGCGAGGGGCGAGGCCATGTGGCTGTTACGGTACTTCAGAGTCTGTTCGGTTCGGTTTGCCTTGCGCCAGTCAGTGAGCACGCGCGAATTTTTCTGGAAATTACTACGAGCACACATGGTGAGACAGCCGCGTCGCACGTAGCAACGAGGATTCTGCATATTCTCCAGCGAAATCACATGCAAATTGCTGCGTGAAAGAAGGGGCCGGTTATTTTCCTGTGAAGCTGACAGCTTTTAGTTTTTGCTACAATTTTTTAAAATATTTTCTTAAAATGGGATCTATAAGTTAAACGATATACACGTTAAAAATCCAACATCTGTACCAGCCAAAAAAATCGCAAATGAGTATCTCTCTCCGTAATATGTACCGTAAACAGCTAAAATTCAAAAATTTCAGCCAAAAGTCATAAGCCGCAGCCAAACAGATCTAAAAATGAAGATCATTTTGGCCATCGCGAAAAGAAGCAAGTATAGCTTTAGCTCAGCTGTGTTTTGTATAGACACATTACCCATATTCTAAGATTGTATTTAATAAGTACTTGTAGCAGTATCGATAATTCATTTTCATACTGCTTTAATAGTGTGGTAGTACTTACTAAATACGATTCTTGTACTCAAAACAGCTGAACACCCATCAGCAAATAAAACAGCTCAAGGCAGCTTTGCCACTTGATAGACTCTGCACTGTTTCTTTTCGACTTCTGAAAGTGACTTTTGTTACAGTATCTAACTTTTAAACAGGGTATTTTTCTCAAGACGAGGTCTACAAGTTAATTATAGTACACGTTAAAAACCCAACATCTGTATCAACCAAAATCGCAAGCGAGTATCTCTCTCCGTAATCTCTGTCGCAAACAGTCAAAATTCAAAATTTTCAATCAAAAGCCATAAGCCGCAACCATATCAAACAGAGCCATAAGCCGCCCTAGTTGCCATCCACGTTACGGATTGCGAAATAATCCTCCTTTTAGAGATTGCAAGACGATGGAAGGGAAGCCCTAAGAACGAAAGGAAGCTAGGCATGGTCGGCTGATTATTTTAAGTTCACTTCTTCATGAAGGAATGCACTCTGACGATCTCTTCTCTTCTCTTTTTTGTGAGTGAATTGTAGCCCTCCTTTGAAAATGTCTGTGAGATAAATTCAAGTGCCGCCCTAGTGGTCAAGATCGATCCTCTATCAAGAGCTAAGAGATCATATGCTTTGTTCCCATCAACATTGAGTTGAGAATGTATGACCGGTATGACAACAGAGTAGGAGTGAATGATACCTTCAAATTTTCTCCTATATATTCGCTAATTTTTCATTCTAATAACTATGAGAAGCTATGAAAATTAAAAACAAAAAATATAAAAATATTGGTGCTACAATAATTTCAGTCCCGTAAACAATGAAAACAACTTATTTCAAATGTATGAAACTTTTGGTCCGTATGTATAAAAGATTTGAAACTTGAATCAAGACTAGATTATGATCATAAGAACATATCTCAACTAAAAATCTTGAAAGAACTTAAAAGAATTGGGATGTTTAGTTCGTGAAAATCTGCTACACAAAACCAAGCTAAAACATAAAATTAGGTTAACTCTCAAACCAAATCTCTAAATCACTTGACATTTGGTATGCGCCTTCTCTAGTATGCTAGGAACCTATTCCAATCAACGATCAAGAAAATCGATGTTAAAGTTATGACTTTTTTGTTTGAAGGAAAGTTGCATAAAAAGTGGGGGGAAACAAAAAATAATGAATATGACTTGCTCGTGTGTGGATGATGGCCAATATAACTCTAGATGACTTCCCATATATCACAGCAAACAAGAACACTAAAGAAATCAAGACAAAAACACTTGGATCAAGAAATCACTTGTGAGGGTCAAATCCAAGCAAAATCGGGTTTCTCCATGAACATGCCAACCAAGTATCTAGATAGGTAAAGATTGATTTACAGAGGTTATCTTCGTCTCTTACATTTTCTTAACATAGTAAAATCAAGAAGAGAAGAGAGAAAAGCAAAAACTAACCAAGTCAAAAGCAAATCAATCAACACAAGAGTTATCCATAGAGATGAAGAAAGATTGATGCATTGTTACTTGAGAATGAAGGTTTTTATAGCTACTCCATTTGAAAGACAAGAGAGCACATCACAACACTCAATTTTTTTCAAACACTAACCCTAGAACACTTTTGTCACAATGAGAGAATGGTTGGATAGTTCACTAGCAAGTCTCCATCTCAATCTGTTAAATAGATAGACAACCATCATTTACTTAACCCTAATGGATATTATTCATTTAGCACATAAGGGGAAAACTCAATAACCCCACCCACACGGGTTTTATCTCGCACGTTACACTTATGCACGCTTTTCAAAGCACATGAGTCCGAATCCTCTAAGCCATTAGTCTTGATCCAACTTGATCTTCTCGGCATTTCCTTGACCTAAACTGCTTTTCCAAACACCGTGGTTTTCATTTAAGATAGTTTCCAATATTTTGGTCAACCTACCAAAATAGCATTTTTTTATGTGGTCTTCATCTTCTATTGTAAACAATCACCATGCCTGGCACATATAGATACACCAATTGCTTGCCAAACGTTGGCAAGTATCTCCTGTTTCGGTTTCATCGGACCATACATCACTTAGACCGACCAAATCACATGTTGCAACCCATCGCTCAAACTTCTCTTTAATATTTCATGCCTTCATTGTGACATACTTGGACTTAGTCATCTTACTCGATATTCTTGATCATTCTAAGCCTCGGCTCCTGTTGTGGCTACTGACCAAACAGTAAAGTGAGAGTGCAGTAGTGGAGATGACAGATGAACAATGCTTGCCCCTTCCTCATGTCCAGAGCAGCCTTATATATATTCACATGGGAAGTATTTTACAATTATGTCCTTACACTCATGGGCCCTTCGCAGGGGTATTATGTCATTATACATATCCCGTTTTGGGCTTTACAATCATTCTCCAGGTCAACTGGGCTTAGGTGGGGGCCACCTCTACAACCGCTCCTTTACCATAGTTGGCTCCAAGTGACTCTATATATCCAAAGACCAAAAAAATATTTTTGGACACAAATTATTCATCACTTGATCCACATTAAATGTAACATGCAACACATATGTATTGACCTAGATTAATTCAAATCAATCCATGACTCATTTTCCCAAAATCACAAAATTGGCCAAAACCAAATCGCAAATTTGTAAAATATAAATTTTCACTTCTCCAAAGTGACAATGGTTCATCATAATAAAACCCTAGATCTTCTCACATGGTTCTTCAGAAAATATTCCGCATAAGGCGGGTTAGCTTAATTAGAGATTTTTCAGAGAATGTTAGATCTGAATTGTGCGCCACACTATTCTTGAAAAGGATTTTACTGGAAGCCAGACGCCTTTTGATTAAGGGTCTGTTCTTTTCGGCTGCGGCTTTTGGCTTTTGGCTGAAATTTTTGAATTTTGGTTGTTTACGGTACAAATTACGGAGAGACAGATACTCACTTGCGATTTTGGCTGGTACAGATGTTGGACTTTTAACGTATAGATCGTTTAACTTGTAGACCCTGTCTTGAGAAAATACTCCGTTTGAAAGTTAGGTACTGTAGTAAAAGCTAAAAGCCACCAACTTTTGAGATAAAGAACATGCTCTAAGATTCGGGCTTCACTGCATCCGATCTATTTTCTGAATAAAAGTAATGCATAGGTTTTGGGGGAAAACCGAAAAAAACAATGAAGTCGTTTTATTCGCATACGGTCCCCAACGGAGAAATGGACTCTCAGGGTAATGAGTGTAACTCATGCATGGAGGACCATCTTTCGTTGAAGGGATAATTGATTGTTTGTTTTAGTCTTGATATGTAATTGATTATTTGTTTTATGATATCTCACTAACATGTAGATTCGAGGTTTACATTTCAGTGACACAAAAATAATAAATCATAACTTATAGGATAAATAATCAAATATTCCTTTGTTGAATGGACAAAGAAGTTTTCCATACGGCCGTACCAACTAAAAACAAATCATCATGTACTCTGGTCTTGGTTAATTTCCATCTTTTGACTCTCTGTAGCTTGTGCTCTTCACACTTGAATTGACAAGAAAAAATTTACAGTAGAACGCAGGAACCGTCAAGTTGCCAACTTGACGATCAATAAGAAACTAAACAGTTCCCACAAATATCTTTGCTCACAGATCATGACAAGACCAAAATCTTTGTGCAAATGCAATCACCTGTACTAATTTAACGACACCTGCAAGTGATTACACTGCATCAGTGCCAATCGCTAGAAGAAGGATCCTTGGAAATCAATGCTGTGAAGAACCAAAATTATCATACTAGACCCCTTCAGCACAGCAGTACGTCCCAATTAAGCCCCAAATTTACTGCTACTGCTCGTCAAATGTGGCCTTTTTAAGGTTAACAGGAGAACAAGAAATACTCTCGCCGTTTCGTTATGTTTGTCCATGGCTTCAGAGTATCCATTTCAATATTTTTTTATTAAGTGAATTTAGAATATAGTTGTTATAATTTTTTTATTTCTACCTCTACTTTGAAAAAGATAAGTGGTTGTGGTATACATTTAATAGGTATATATATAGTATTTTTTCTTAGATTTAGTGTTTTTAGTCTGTAAACAAATATATCGAAAGAAAGAGAGAGAGAGCAGCCCCATTTCACAAGCCCTCTCTAGTCTCCGGTGTAGTTCTGGGTTTTTGGCTGGCTGCACTGGTGGTGCGACTGTGCAAGGATACGCGGAGCAAAGGTGACGTCACCACCGTGCCACCCCCAACACCTCATGATGCCCCGTCGTCAGGGGAGGGGGAGGGAGCTCTGCCAGCCAGCCCCAGCAGTAGCGACAGCTTTTGATTGGCGCAATGATTTTGGTTCGGCTCTCCCGTCCTCCGTCGAACGGCCGTCGTCCCCGCCCGCGCCTCCTCCCGAAGTCCAACGCCGCTCCGCCTGTCTCTCCACGAAACGGGAACGGAAGCAGGAAAGAGGCCTGGATGCATCGTCGTCCTCCGCGCCGGTAATACTTGGGCACGCGCAAGAGCAGGCGCGCGTACGTACACGGCTCGCGCCGTTTTGGCCCGGCCGGCACGCGTCGTCGGACGGGGGCAGGGCGCCCCGCGTGTCACGCCGTCCGCGCCCGTGGATTCGGCGAAGGTTCGGGTGCGTCCTTGCACCGTGTGCGCGATACAGTGCTTCTCCTGAATTCTCTCCGCCCAAATTATTTGGGAAAAACAAGCGAACAATATACTATCATTTTCACTCTCATTCTTCTTCTCACTTTCGGCTGCCATTCTCTCCCTCTCATGTCTCCTTTCGCTCCTTCCGCCGCTTCCTCCGTTTATCATTGTCGTCGTTCCCTCACTCTCCTTCATCGCCAGAGGAGGGAAATTTGACTCTTCCGCTATGAGTTTACTCTCCCCAGGAATAGAAGGAGGCTAGGAAAATAGTGGCCTGGCGATGGGTAAGATAGAAAGATGGTAGTAGCGACGGTCGTGGCAATTAGATTGGACGGCGCGGTGTGGCAGGGAGGGGTCAGGCTGCGCTGCGAGGCGACGACGGCGCCGTCGACTGCTAGTGGTGGAGGAGGGCGTAGGGGTAGGCGGAGGAAGAGCATGGAGCTGGGCCAGTGTCGAAGAAGAAGACAAAGAGAGTGCCGCTGAGAAGAGAGAGAAAGGGGAGAAGCGGGAAGAAGAGAGCAAGTAGAGTGAGGCAGTTAGATGCTATACTATTTAGATAGATCCGAATGATATAACATAGCGTATAAGATCTTAAATTATTTTCGGTTAAAACGTTGCTCACTCTCTACTCCCACCACGCGGAAGCCATCGTTATAAAATACGACGGCATGATGCACGACATCTTATATCAAGGAAAACATGATACACGGTGCCAAAAATAAAATGGAAGGATGCGCGCGTGCGCGCAGACCACGTGAATTCCATCGCTTCGGTGGAGCCGAAAGGATATAATTATCAGTTGCTCAAAATGGAGTATCCAATACGATATTACGAAACGGAGTAATCTATAGTTGTTGCATTACAATATGGTAGTCGTACGTGTGAGATCCGGCGTTTAAGCTGCAGGTTTTGCCCTTCTTTTTTTTTTGAAAATGAAAACTAGTTAACTGCCTTTCTTTCGATCACGATCTACAGTTCGTTGAGCAACTCTGCACTTACAGGTGAAACGACGCCAATGCCCTGATCAACTCGGCTTCGGCTTCTGGCTTATTTTTTACTATTCATAAGTTTCATCTTTTTTTGAACTTTTGATTTTTTGTTGAGCTTTTTTGCCGATTCTTTTTTTCCCGTATTTGTTTGTATTATACGTAATGGGCTAACATTTTTTTTTATTTTTACTTTTTTTTTAAAATTTAATTATGTTAAATAAGTCTCTGTCAGCTACAGTGCTTTTTTCAGCCAGCTACAGTATTTTCAGCCACAAGCCACGAGCTTTTCAGCCGAACCGATCATATCTCTCTCGCTTGATATCGACGGTTCTGGTTTGATCCTCCTGCTGGCTGCGGTCAATCGGCTCGTAGGTCGTAGCACGCCATCCACAGCAGCCAGTCCGGTGGGAATTTTTATTTTTTGCCTCTTGAAAGTAGTTTATTTTGCAAAACAAGCCCTGCCGACATGCTTCTTCAAAATAGGAATTAACAAGCCCTGACGCCATCCATAGTAGTTTATTTTTTTACTATAGGTATTAAGGCTATGTTTTTTTCTTCAATTTTTTGGCTTCTTCAAAATTAAAATAAACAAAGTGGCTTCTCGAAGTGAATTTTTTAAATGGATTTTCGAATACAAAATCGTATGCATCGTCAGCGTCTTTGGCGCTTATTACCGTATTCAAAAACATACACAAAAACCACCAATCATAGGCCCTATTCTTTTTTCAGCTTTTAGCTTCAGCTTTTGGCTTTTCTACAGTAACTAGCTTTTAAAACAGAGTGTATTTTCAAGATATGGTCTACTAGTTAATTGTAGTACATATTGTACCGACTTCATTTATATCGGTAAAAACCGCATGTAAGTTTCAATTATTCTGTAATTTCTCACACGGACAGCTCAAAAGCCACATGCCGTAGCCAAAAAACACGCCTATAACCAAAAGAACAGAAGCCTAATACATAAAGAGACAGTAACTTTTAATATGTTACACGTGGATATGTTTTTGACTTTTTTTTAGCACACGTGGGTTATATTCTATTTATAATTAAATGGGAGTAGCTTTTCTGAAGAAATGAAAAATGTAAATTGCTTTGGTTAGTTTAGAGAAGATTGGTGGTAGATGGTTTTTTGGCTCAACTCGAAGGAAGCGTCGACGACCACCTGTTTGAATTGCGCGTGCTTCGACGGCGCTTCATGCTTGCGTGCTGGATAAGGAGGTACAGCTTTGTTCAATGTCCATTATCCTTCGTCCCCTGGTAAGACTATTGGTTTATACTTGCCTTCGGGCTGAATTTTCAGTCGGTTTATACTTGTACAGATTACAGTAATTAATTTTAAATGATACGTTTTTTAAAATGGATCAACAGAAAGATTGTAGTAAAGAGTGTACATAGTTTAGTTATACCGGCGAAAATCATATGTGACTATTTTTTTAATATACTGCCTCTCACAAACAGTCATAATTCAAAACTTTAAACTTTAAAGTAAAATTTTAAACTTTAAATTATAAACCACAGTCTAAAGAAAAACGTTATTTCTAAACCAAAAGTTTTTGGTTTATCTCGATTCCACTTTGGAGCACAAGCCGGCCTGGCTGGCCCAGGCCCTGCAAAAGGGAAAATGGCCCGGTTCTTTTTTGTTTGTACAGTTTTGGGCCTACTTTTTCCACAACTTTGCTGAAGAAGACGAATCGTATTCGAGTTAGCCCAGCGGCCCACTAGTTCCACATGGTGTGGAGCCGCCACTCTGAAACCAAGCAGGAATGCAGGAAGCAGAGTCAGGCTTCAGCACATGGCGTCCACTCCAATGGCTTCTTTTGTCATTTGTTTTTGTGTGTTCGTTGGGTGGTCCTTGTGTGAGTATGTTCTGAATTCTCAAGTTTTCCTGCCCCCTTATGCAGTGGTGCTATATTGAAAAACCCCAAAATTTCAAACCAGAAAATTTCTTAATTTTTGCTGGGTTTTTGAGTGAAATTCGAAAACTTTCCCTTTCGGGAAAGTTCTCCCCGGAATCCGCATTTTTCTTTTGGCAATTCCGCTTTCTCCTTTGCTTGGCGCCTCTGTTTTTCCCGCCTCCCCCATTCCTTGGCGTCCCCTTCCTTTCCTCTCCGCTGGCGCCTCCCTCTCCTTGCTGCCTCCTCCCCGCGCGGACGCCCGAGCCGCGCGCTGCTCCCCTCGCACCGGCGCCACTCCCCTCCCTCGCTCCTCCTCCCCGCTAGCGCCTCCCTCCTCCCCGCCTTCTCCTCGCGCACGCGCTGCGCGCTGCGCGCCACGCCCGCCTGCGCCGGCGCCGCGCCTGGCTTCGCGCCGCCCCGACAGCCCCTGTCCAAACGGGTGGACGTCCTCGCGCCGCGTCGCCCGCCTCTGCTCCGGCCCCACCTGCCAGTCCCCTTCTCCTCCCTTCGCCCGCAAGCCTCGCCTCCGCCATGCCGCCCCGACCACCTGCTCCCGTCCTCTCCTGTCGCGTCGCCATCACTTCCCCTGCAGGACCGTGCGTCACCCCCCCATTTCGCGGAGGAGACACTCCCCACCAGCTCCCTGTCCCTCTGTTGACTCCCGGCACCGCGCCCGTTCCTTCTCCCCGAAGCCTTCTCCTCCCTCCGCTCGGGGTATAAAAACCCCGCTCCACTCCCCGCGCGCTCTCTTGCCTCTCAAGCCTTCTCACCACCCTCCACCGCATCCCATCGCCTCCAAGGGTCCCCAGGAGCAACCAATCGAGGCCTCGCTGCCCCAGGCCCTGTCGCCATCGTCCCCTGCGCCGGCGACCCCCGTAACCCAATCTCCTCCTTTCCCTCCTCCATTTTCCGATTGCCTTCGCCAAGAGCATCACCATTCTCCCCTGACATCATTGGTGCTTTTCCCTGGCCAGGAGGACGCCCGTGGAGCGCTGCCGTCGAGGCTCACCGCTGGCCGACCCACCCTCTCCGTGGCCAGCACGCTCCGAAGCTCCCCAGCTTGAACCACCGCCGCCAATGTGAGCCCCAGACTTCCCTCATCGTGTACCCGCAGCCGATTCGACCATTTCGTCCCCGGTAACCTCCATTGCTGTCGGAGAACCGAGTTTCCCCTTTCCGTCCACTGCCTTCTCCCTTGGTCTTCTTGAGCTCCAACACCCCAAAATGGGATCCCCTTACCATAAGCTACCCGTTGGTGCCCTTGGTTGCCGCCGACGAGGCCCCTGGCGCCCGGGCCGCCGTCGCCACCGTGTCCCAGCCCCGGGGGTACTGTAGCGGCGAGAGGAAGAAGAAGACCCCCCTCCCCCGCTACGTGGCTCTTTCGCCTTCGTCCGATCTCCTTAAACCCCGCTCGCCACGCCCGTCCGATTCCCCGTACCGATTCGGCCACCCGCTTTTATCTCAGCCGTTCGATCTTTCCTCCCCGCCTTGATCCGGGCCGCTCGCGTTCGCCGTGCCGCTGCCGTCCGATCTCCACCCGCGCCGATCCAGGCCGTTTCCTCTCTCGCCATCCCCGCCGTCCGCGCGGGCCGCGTGTCCGCCATCCCCATCAGGGGGACGCGCGCAGCTGGGCCGCGCCTCGGCCTGCCAAGCCGCGCCGCGCGCGCGCCGCGCGTGGGCCGCGTCGACCGCCCGAATCCGCATGGTGCCGGGCCGCGCAGTAAACGGGCCGGCCTTTCACTGTTCATACCGATTTTCTCCGATTTATCAATTTGTAAATTCCAGAAAAATCCAAATAAATCCTAGAAAATCATAGAAAATCCCAAAAATTCCTAAATTTCACCACTTTGCTCCAAATAATATTCTTGACCCATTTTTGACCTCCTTTCCACCAAAATCATTCCAGATAAATTCCTAAAATTTCATTTGAAGGGTTTATGCATTTTACTCCTTTTTAATTAGTTTATTTTCCTCGCTTGATTAGTCTCAAGCTGGATTTAATTATTTTATGTGTTTGCGCTAGTGTCGAAGATCCCGGAAGATCAAGTGCAGTCGCAGGATCCAGGAGTTTCTTCGTTCGAGCTAGCTGAGATCATCCGGATTGACGGCAAGTCCCAAATCATTTGATCATGTTGCAACCCATGTTATCTAATTATGCTATTATGTTATTTGCATTGAGCTAATTGTGAAATGTTAATTCAAAGTAAAATAAAATGTTTAGAATGACATGTTATATAGTTAAACCTACCACCGATAAATGCCCTGTTAAATTTGTTGCCATGCCTTTGTAACCCTAGAAATAATTATCTGTTAATCTAGATAACTGTAGGTTATTATTATCATACAAAGTCTTTACACTAATAAGGTCGTGGCAGCGAGCCAACAGAATTTGTAAAACCCGACTCTAAGGTAGGGTGGTATGGGACACCGTATCTTAGAGCGGAGAGTGCCGGCGTGCACAAGGTAGGGTAAGGGGGTTTGTGGTGCATCGCAAGATGATTATTCACCCATCTCTTACCCTAGGATTGAAGGAAGGGGGGGTTTGTGGTGCATCGCAAGATGATTATTCACCCAACTTTTACCCTAGGTTGGGTCGCGGGCCTGGTAAGGTTGCGGGCCATGTGAAAATATAAGGATTGAAACCCTTACGCTGAGCAAATGTCATAGTGATCGCTCAACCACAGGTGTTGACTTGTCAACCCTGGTTTAGTACCTGCTCAACTTAAGTGAAACCCCGCATTAGGTCCCCACAACTCGGGCCCGAGGGTGTGCGGGATTATTACCTATCAGGTGAATTGTATACCAAGAGTTGAGCAGCGAAAAGACCCGGTTCCTTAACTCAGTCATGAGGGTTAAGGGTGCGTGTGGGTAAAGCTGAGCAAACTCTGCAGAGTCAAATAAATGGTATTCGAATACGCCGTGCTCCCGGTTATTGGAGCTGTGTCACTTGGGTGATTCCAGCAGCGAAGTTTAAGTAGTTTTGTACATGCTTTAACTTGATTAGTTGGTTAATGAACTCTTCATGAAAAACCCCTGAGATCTTAAGAAGTAGTTTTGAGTCCATTTTATAAAATATTTGCAAATAAAACTGCATCCACTCAAAGTTAATAAACCAAATATATTTCCCCTCCTTTGATGTTCCGTGCATGTAGTAGGTTAGGATCCCTTTGGGATTTGCTGAGCCGGTTATTTGGCTCACGGCTTGCTTAATCTATTCTTTAGAGGATCAAGACGAAGGTGAAGGTCTCCCCGTCGAGGACGTCCCTGAGGGTCTCTTCTTCGACGAGGACCCGTGGCTTTAGGTCTTCGCCGCGCTCAAGCGGATTCTGGAAGTCTTTTGTAATGTAATTATACTTTGGGCTTGCACGCCCCGCTGTCAAAAACTGGATGTTATTCCGTATGTGAAATATATGCTGGACTTTTGTTGTAAGCATGCAATGGTATACTCTTGCGCGACATTCCATAACTGTTCATGCGTGAATAGTTGCGGAGTGCCGTGTCCGTACGTGCCCCTGGAAACGGGGGCGTTACATATATGCCATCAGATTGCCACCACTTTCTGCAGAGTTTCAGACTAGGTAATAGTCTAGTTTTTTTACTTATGGTTTATAATTTATAGTTTTCTTTGAACAAATAAACGAGATGCCTTCTTAGTTATCGTTTCGAAGTGGCTTATCGAGATAGTCTTTTCAAAACAGCTTATCGGTATTCGTTTCATTCGTATAAATACTCACACTAAGATCAAAAGCTATGAACCATAGTTAAAAAGAAGGGTGTGTATAGGCATCATCCGGATGTTTTCTTTCTAGCTATCATCCAGTTTTGAGACCGTTGATCCAACGGCCCTTTTTTTGGAGGGGAAGATTTTTTTGAGGATGAGGAGATTTTTTTTTGGAGGGGGTGAGGGAGAATTTATGGCCGTTGGATCTCTAATCCAATGGTCACAAATCTGGATAATAGTTAGGAAGAAAACATCCGGATGATATTTATCAACACCTTAAAAAGAATAGTGCCAATGACTGGGTGAGGGTGGGGGAGGGGGCCTCTTCCAGCCTTGCGTTAGTAGTAGTACCCAGTAGAGCTCAACTCACAAACTCAATCGACACCAGGCACATGCCTGCCTGCCTCAAGGAGCTTCCTCAGACTGCACAAGCAAATAAGCAACTTTGCTATAAGTAGATCTCTCCTTATCAAGTAGGTTTTTTTGAACTTATGATTTGACTTTTTACAGTAACTAGCTTTTAAACGGATTATTTTGTAAGACGGGGTTTACAAGTTGATTATAGCAGACACTATTTCGGCTTCATTTATATTAGCTAAAATCGTACGTAAGTATCTCTCTTTGTACTCTCTCGCGAACAGTCAGAATTCAAAAAATTACACTAAAATTCATAAATCACAACTTAAAAAACCCCACCCGATGTCAGCTTGATGTGCTACACTGCACTCACCTACTGTACACTGTGCAGTCATTTTTTCCCCTTGGTGGAATCATGCATCTCGCTGATTGGAACAGTGCAGCAAAGTGAGACTGTAGCAATGCTGCCAGTTACAAGGCTTGCAGTACACCTGCGAAGGTACCGCATTCCACACTTCAAAAAGGAGACTTGAAGCTCGAATCACCAGATATGCTAATGGAACTCATGTCTGGATGAGTTCAGGAACATCACGATGATGCGTTGCATTGCATGCCTCTCTGTGCAAACGATCCATAATTCTCCTCTCCTAGTATACTATCTTCTAAGTAATAATGCTGCCAAACTTTTTTGCTTCAGCCGTGCATGATGGCAGACATGACATGGACGATGGATTGCTGCCTAGTTATTCAACTCGAGTAACATGGCTAGTGTCGTTAATGGCTACGCTCCTAAGGACCGAAGTGGTTGGACTTGGAGGCACACACTGCACTAGTTTATGCAACTGGTGATATGACGTGAACGGATCTGATCGACATTAATGTATAGTTTAGTTAGCGAACAAGGCTTCATGACCCCGACGTTTGTCCATTGCTGGTTGCTATTGCTAGCTCCATCTTGCGTTGTATTTAAGGCGTAGACATGGCTAAGTTGGTAGGCATGCCATGCATATTCGGCTTGGCAGCTCCATCCTACACGGCCCGTTGTTCCAGGGAACCATGCTGTGAATCTGCACAGAATACCGCCTCCAAGTCGAAACTTCGCACATGCATGTACGGCGGTACAAAAACATTTTCGTCCACCCGTTGTCAACCCGTTTGAAGCTACGGAAGTCCAAGGCCTGCTCTAAACGGTGATGATCTCTCGCCATTTGAATTGTCGTGGTTTCTCGTCCACCCGTTGTCCACCCGTTGTTCCAAGCACATGCATAACCGTCCGGTGGAAGTTATTATCAGAGAGACGTAGCGGTTTGTCGCCATGCAGCGGTTGTTGTCAGAGAAAGACCGTGTGCGGTTATTAGATAAACGTACATTCTAACCGCCTTCTCAGACGCCCCCACGATGTTGCAAGATGTCGTTTGACAAGTCGATTGTGGATATAGAAACCGCATAATAATCTACGATCATAAGGTGATCGTAAGACTGCTTACAGCTGTGTGGTCATAAAAGATCTTACGACTTGATGGTCGTGATGATTGTAGAGGAGCTTACGATCATAGAGTAGTCGTAGAAAGAACCTACGACTTTATAGTCGTAGAAGAGTTTACGACCACGAAGTAGCTGTAGAAGGACTTACGACTTTATGGTCGTAGAAGAGCTTACGATCACGGAGTAGCCGTAAAAGGACATATGACTTCATAATCGTAGAAGAGTTTGCGACCATGGAGTAGCCGAAGGAGGACTTACAACTACTTGGTGAATATTCTCCCTTATCCATAAAAGACATATTCAGTAGATATAGTGACGTAATAATTTAAGAATCATTCTATTCTCATTGTAATTTGTACCTCTTCTAAATCTTGACTGTTGTATACGAGCATGATGTTTAGAGTTAGTTGTCAGTTTTTATCATATTGGTAATCTTTTCGTACTTACGAGAGCAACAGACTAATGTTTTATACTTAAGACTTATACTTATGAAGTTAAAACAAAGACTTATACTTAATGCTACGTAAAACTCAACTAATACCAGTCTTTTGGTATCCATAGTGCTAGTTAGTACGAGAATAGCCACCGCGGCACCGCCTAACTTTCCGTAGGTACTTAGTTTTCAGAAGTTCGCATTAGTTTTTAACATTATTTTTTCATTTATATTATTTATGGGAACATAATAATTTTTTTTATTTTTTATTTAAATTTAATCGAATGCATTAACTAAAAGTTAATAGGGAAAATTTGTTCAGTAGCACTGAAAGCTCACCTCTTTTGGAAAATACCACTAAAAAAACAGGGTACCGGATATTACCACCGAAAAATTTATTTTTCTTCGGGATTTACCATTCTGGACAAAAATACCCCTCTCCCTCCCCCACCTTCTCTCCTCTGCGCCACCCCGTCCGCCTGCATCTTCCCCCACCGCCGGCCTCCCCGCCCCCTCCTCCGACCGCCGCCTCCCCGCCTCCTCCTCCGCCCGCCGCTCGCCTCCTCCCTCTCCGCGCGCCCCCTCCCCGCCGCCGTTGCCTACCTCCGCCCCCACCTCCCTGCGCCTCCTCCTCCTCCTTTCCCCGCTCCCCCGCGTCCGGCCGAAGAGGTGGCGCTGGCGGCGACGGTTTTGCTGCGCGCGGAGAGGGAGGAGGCGAGCGGCGGGCGGAGGAGGAGGAGGCGGGGAGGCGGCGGTCGGAGGAGGGGGCGAGGAGGAGGCCAACGGCGGCGGGAGGGGGCGCGCGGAGAGGGAGGAGGCGAGAGGCGGGCGGAGGAGGAGGCGGGGAGGCCGGCGGTGGGGGAAGATGCAGGCGGACGGGGCGGCGCAGAGGAGAGAAGGTGAGGGAGGGGGAGGGAGAGGGGTATTTTTGTCCAGAATGGTAAATCCCGAAGAAAAATGAATTTTTCGGTGGTAATATCCGGTACCCCGTTTTTTTAGTGGTATTTTCTGAAAGAGGTGAGCTTTCAGTGCTACTGAACAAATATTCCAAGTTAATAGTAGCTAGGATGCCATTTCAATAAAAACTGTCGCAACTAAACGGCATCAGAAAAGCCGCTCCGGCCCAAAGCGCCATTCAAAGACCGCAGCCGCTCTCCTAGCCGAGAGGAGAAGCGAAGGGAGAGGGGAGAGCTTGAGGAGAGCAAAGACTGCATGAGAGAGAAACCCCCAAAATCTCCCAGATTTGCTCCACATTTCCGCAAACCTCTCGCCAAATCAAACCCATTGTGCGCGCGAACAGGCGGCGGGTGGTCGCAAAGCGAGTTGCAGGATCCGAGTCCCATGTGAGCGGACAATTTCCAATCCGAACGCGGTCGCATTCGACTAGGGTTAGCTCTCTGGTAACCTTCTTTTTTTGTGCATTTTTGTTCAATTTCGCGTTATTTTTGAACCGCTGCGTGCTTGGGAGGTGGACAGATTTTTTGGGATCATTTTGTTTGTATGATTCTGCTCTTGCTGCCGTTCGAGGCGTATTTGGTTAATTTTTTTAAGCAAATGCCGCCAGATTTGGTGTTAAGAGTCGGTTTACGCAAGCAAGTACCAAATTACAGTTTCGCATTCCCGTGGAAGGCGTGGAGTGGTTAGCAATGCAACCTAGAAAAAGATGTCCAAATAGTGAAGTGATACGGCTGTACTTCAAATTTAGTTTCCTTGCAAGTTTCGTATATAACAGTTTATGGACTTGAATAGCCAAGATAATTAAATTGACTTGTAGCTTATTGAGAAAACTAATTTTAGCTATGAATTGTTTTTTATGCAGTTTTATTTGTTCTAAGAATGGTTAATTTGTTTCGTTAAGGCCTTTTTGTTTCCCATACTAATTGATTTTTTTGTCGGTGCCAGCTAAAAAGTTTGAAATTTCCTTCATACATGATGCTAGAATTATATTGAGGCCTAATAGAATTCTGTTAAAACCTTGTAATTTTTTTGTTACTTTAGTTGTTCCAAGAGAGTATTCATCGCAAAAAAAGGTGTGTTACCAGACCAGGATTAATCCTATATATTAAACTTCTTTTTTGCTTCCTGTCATCTTAGCAGTTTTTTTTGGTTAACTAGTGTTTCCCACCGACCACTCCAACTGTACAGGGAAGTCCTTTTCCTTGATTCATTGACAAATCTGCACTCTGGGCCACCTAACTGTCCTTTTTAATGGTTCTCCTGGCCTCAGTTGCTTCTAGTGCAGATTTGAAGTTGTGAGTTCAGTGGCGATACTGTAAGATCATGTGATGTTTATATTGTAAGATGAGTAAAGTCCATTACCGATCCTTAAACTTTTTATGTTGTGTCATCTCGGTTCATAAACTTTTAAAGTATGTTATCCCGGTCTTTAAACTTTCAAAGTGTGGCAATTTCTTTTGAAAGTCTATGGACCGGGATGACACAGCATAAAAAGTTCACTACATAGGATATTGCCACACTTTGAAAGTTTAAGGACCGGGATAACATACTTTAAAAGTTTATGGACCGGGATGACACAACATAAAAAGTTTAAGGACCGATAATGGACTTTCCTCTTGTAAGATCATGTGATGTTTATACTTGCATCACATAAGGGTCGGTACTAGCACATGCGCACAGCTAGATCATATTGTATTACTCTTCCAGCTTGTTTCTGCCTCGTTTTTTCTTCTCAAATTCCACACTGTAATTTTCATTCCGGTTTTATTTTCGCCTTCCTTTATTTTGACGCATTTTGCCTTCTTTTATATCTATGGACATATATTTAAAACAGAAAACCGTGATGTATCAAGCATTTCCACTAATGATTTGTTCACTGTGGCCAGTTGCGAACTTTGAGCCAGGCACCGACGCTTGCTCTTGTGGAATCAGGGTTGAGAGTTTCTTCTTGATGACTCGGGCATCAACTATTGACTTTGGACGGAGGACGGAGAGTGAGGTCAACTGGTCTGGGCCGCTGCGTCCGGTAAACTTCATCGGAAATAAATTCCCGACCTACAAGAATGGTTCGAATGAGATAGTGACCAAATTGACAGATGGCCCAGAAATGCCGTATCTTAAGGAGGTTGTTGCCAAGGAGACAGCAGATCTACTTGATAATCCTCAGCGCCTTTCAGTCCGCGAGCTTGCCATGAAATTTGAGAATGGTCTCAACACTGCCACATTGTTGTCTAATGAGGTATGTAATTCTACCTTTTGAGTTCCTGTCTTCCTGAACACTCATTTGGCAATTGGTTCAATTAGTGGAGCTATTTATACCTTAAGATGTTTATCTGGCCTTGGCTTGAACTCTCAGGTTAAATGGAGACGTGTGGCTTTATTGGAGCGAGACATCTTTCTGAAGAATCTAAAGAGTGTATTGGAGTCACTGAAGGTCGAGTAGCTGGCAAATATAAGGATGAAATCGAGGAGTCTCTATCTATGGTTGGTTTCTTCTTTCGAACCAATTTAGATTCTCACCAAGGATTATTGTTCCTCAATGTGTATTTATCTTTAATGGCATTGCAAGAGTTTCTAACTTCTGATTTTTTTTTCCTTCAAAGAAGTTTCCAGCTGTATGCCAAAATGATCCCTTTTTCGTGGAAACTTTAATAGTTTGATACTTTCCATAGGTGGATATTTTAGCAGTACAGCTGTCCAAAAGAGAAGATGAGTTGCTTCAGCAAAAAGCAGAGGTCACGAAAATAGCGACCTCATTGAAACTGGTGTGTTCAAAATTCCTTGTAGTTTGGTAATGTTTGCATGCTATTTTAGTATCACTAACCATTCAGTGTTCACTACATATAATTTTTAACTAAATGTCAGTTTCCATGTTTAATTTTTCTTAATTTGCTAAGTTGCTACTGGATTTGGAGGAAAGCCAAGTTTTCCTGTGAATTACCTGCAACGCATACAACAAAAATGTTATCTTTGGAGTTCATGAAAGTTGGTTCTTGCCGTTATAATATGCAAGATAATCTAGAGGGAGTGTTGCTTTTGTTGTGACTTGAGAAACAGACTATGCATCGCACCATACTATGTACTTGAAATGCTTGTGCTGTTCTCTTCCAAAATGCACAGAAAAATTTCAGTCACCTGCAGATCATGGCTTGTTGAGTAACACAATTTAGGAGTTCCAACTGATTTCCACAACATGGTTCAGAAATAGGCATGCTGGCAATTATTTGTTCATTAAGCATGATCCAGCTCCTCTTGGATTTGCTTGTTCTTAGACTTCATGATCTGATAATCATTTCTCCATATAGAAGCATGCTTAATGTCTTCTCGGATAGATCTGTCCATTGGTATTTTTCTATTTGTTCATCTGTTGAAGCATTGCTATTTTTTTTCTGTATTTGCTCATAGGTTTCTGAAGATGCCAGGAGAATTGTTGAAGAAGAAAGAGCTAATGCTCGCATGGAGATAGAAAATGCTAGAGGTGCTGTACAGAGAGTTCAACAATTACTTAAAGAGCAGGAAAACAGTTCTCAAAGAATTGGGAAGCCAGTAAGTGATATCTAATAATATGAACACTATGTTCTCTTAAGTTCTCCTTTCTAGTACCATTGCTTACTTACCTGGAATACATGGCCAGGACCACTTTCCCTCATTTATTTATTTGTGCCCATATCTAATTCATCCTCTCAACTTCTCTAGAAGTTCTGCACAAAATCAGTTACATTTGTGAGTTCTTTTTTTATTTGACTATGTAACTTTCTACATCTTGCATCATACAGAAACTGTGCAATGATTTGCTTTGCTTTTGTTCTTAGTTTACCTAAATGGATCACTTTCCTCAATTTTGAAGATCTTCCTGCTCAGCTGTCTGTAGACACATTCTCTATATACAAGCAAAACTATCCTGGTTGAGCAGCATAATGTTTCTATTGACATAACTCCTATGGTAACATGCAACATTGGTCACTTAATTTTATGTTGTATGAACCATAAATCATTTACCTTGATACATTTCTTCTCGGTGTTACTTTTGTTATCATGTCTCCTATTTATCTTAGCAGGCACTTTTGGCCTTACACTCCTCCCAATTTCCAGCTGTCTGGGACCTACTGTTATTCATCTATGTTAAGAGAATGATGCTGTTTCTTATTTAGAGTTCCTTAAGCTCCAGCTGAACTGTGCATATATGATTTTCATTTTCTGTTTGAAATCCTTTTAAGGACGCGGATGAACTTAAGGAAAAAGTTCAAGAAGCACGAATAGTGAAAATGCTGCATTGCCCCAGCAAGGTAGAATTCATATACTTGTGTGACCCTACGTATGAAATTTTACCTTCTATCTTACATATTTGGCAATTGGCATATTTACTTGATCATATGGTTTTTATATAATACCAAATATATTTCAAGTCTTTGAATACCTGTCTAGGCAATGGACTTCAAAAATGAGATCCAAGTTCTGCGTGATCAATTTGCTGAGAAGTCCTCAAGTTCTGCTCATCTTTTGAAAGAGGTATGTTTTACACATGCTGATTTCGTTTTTTTTTTGCATTGCTTTTTTTTTACAGAAATATCTTGATTTGTTTAACTGGAGGTCAAAATTCAACCGACAATTTGCAGTTTGAATTGGGTGAATCAGATCGAGTATTGTTGGGCATATTGAAAATTAAAGAATGCAAGAGCTTGCCAATTCTATGTCAATACTCACAAGCATGGAATCACATGTCAATTCTATAACTTGCTTGGTTTTGTTCAACTTTGAGTCTTTGATGTGCAGATAAGCAGAACCTTGTCAAAGAGATTGCCATGGTTGGTTATTGCTGAATTGCATGCCTATTATCACTGTTATTATTTTGTAGAAAGCTTATCTTGCTACTTGGTGTTATGAATATGTTATATGTATTCAAGAGACCCAATGGGCAATATATATAGAATACAAAGGGGACATAAAGCTAAACCCTAGTATAATAGGAAATACTACGAATACTCTTAACACCCCTGTTAAATATGAGGCGTATGTAATAGCATTGAATTTGAAAAGGGTTGACACTAAAAATAGGAAAAATCCGAAGTCCAAGTCTTGATATTGTCGTCATAGCGTGCAGCTCTTGAAAATATGTCGAGTCGAAGAGAAACGAATAGAAGCATAGTGACGCAGATTGAAGCCCAAGACAGCAGCCACACAGTGCACAAGAAGTGCAACAGAAGCACGACGGCCTTAGAAGCTCGGGGTACTGATTCGGAGAGAAGCGGCGGCATCATAACTACTTCTACGATCTACACGCAGCTCAGAGAAGAGCGGTGGTTGCTGCTATGTAAAAAGGAAATTCCTATATTTTTATGACTGACAATAAATTTATGGACTTTCAAAGATAAAGTTAAGAATTTGGATGGATGCAAAAGAAGACTCAAAAGAAATTCTACTAGAATCATAACTAGCAACCTCTTTCCTTTCCTCCCACTTTGCCAACACCATTAAAAGCCAATCGCACGGGTCGAGAGACTCCACTCACTCACTCCTGTCTTTCTCCCTCTCTGCACCTCTCCCAGGGCGGCATTGGGATGGAGGAGAGGAAGTCGCGGGAGGAGGCGAGCATGATTTCAGCGATGTAGATGGGCGTGATGACGAGGCCAAAGCCGTAGGCGACGTTGCGAGCTGGCCGGCCATGAGTGCAGCACCGATGACGGCGGAACCGACGAAGAACAAGGCGCTGGTGACGGATCTGGCCGAGGTGACGTCACACGACCCCGGATCCAGGCAAGGCGCTAGCCAGCTGCCAGAAGAGGCGAGCGGTGGCGGCTGTCCAAGAGAATGACGATAGTGGTGGCTCACCGAGATCGGTGCTGAGAGGCGAGCTAGGCTGGGATTGAACAACCCATCAGAGGCGGTGCCAAGGGGCCGAGGGCCGATGACAATGGCTCTAAGTGAGGGAGCCTCTAGGCGGCGGTGCACGGGATCCGGCGCGGAGGAGGCCGGATGAGAGTTGGAGATGCCGGATCTGGCGCGAAGGTGGCCATATCTGGGTAGGGTGAGTGAGACTGACGGCGGCCAGGTCCAGCGTGGAGGAAGAGAGCCCGAGGAGGTAGCGGCGGATCTTGAGGATAGTGGTGGCGTCCGACTGGGCGGCGCGGCGTGCTGAGACACAATGATATATATATATATATATATATATATATATATATATATATAGACACACACACACATATATATATGTGTGTGTGTGTGTGTGTATATATATATATATACACACACATATACATATACATATACATATACAGGTACAAAGGGGATACAAGACTAAACTCTAGTACAATAGGAAATACCGCTAATAGCCTTAACACTCGGATCGGCCATAAAAGGCAAATAATAGTATCTTGTAAGTCAAGTTGTTTCTGTTATTTGATGTTGCTTCTCAAGCTTGTTAAGTTTCCATGATTGTCTTTCTATTTTCAAATTGGAATGAGTGGAATAGTTCCAATGTGTAGATAGTTTTGATACAGTCTGAATCATGAACTGGTATTAACTGATTTCAAACTATTCATTGATTGTTATTTATCAGTTGGAGTTGCATCAAAGATTTGATGAAAATGATGTACCCTCGTATGAGTTGGAGGGTCTTGAAAGCTTAGGCTCAATGTTGCGCATAGTTGTCCGGAAGAATGCATATGTGGATTTACCGAATAGTTCAATCCAGTGGTTCCGCATACAGCCTAAAGGAAGCAAGAAAGAAATCATTTCAGGTGGAAGTGGAACTATTTTCATCCTACAAAATACTCTTGCTTCCACATACAACGTAATTTTGACGCTTGTTGCTATGAAACTTTTAGGGGCCACAAAGCCAGTATATGCTCCAGAACCACACGATGTTGGGCGGTACTTGCAAGCTGAGATCAACCTCGGTGGTGAAATCTCAGTCACAAAGACCGCTGGCCCAGTAGACCCTGGTTTGCTTTCCTGACATGGTTATTTGACAAAGTTAAGTTGCTTTCATGACAATGACATGGCTAGGCTAACTTTACTTCGGTTGTCGAGCAGCTGCAGGATTGGTCGATTACGTAGAGATTCTTGTAAGGAATCCTGAAACTGAGTATAATGTATGATCATCCCTTCCTCAGTCACTTTTATTTCTGCACAGTATGTATAATGTATATAATTTATTATGTAAGGGTTGCCATTTGCAAAGTCTTATGTCAAACTCAACCAAATGGCTTCGAGCCACTATGTTGGCTTTCATTGTAATTTCCCCGTCGGCATTTCATCTGCTGCTTTTATGTCGAGAAATCAGTTTCTTTTGATCTCTTACTTCGATAACACTTGAAAAATAGAAAATGCTATCTGTTTTCCGTATCTTAACTATGTCCTTTTGTGCTTGCACTCCACAGCTCATTATGGGAGCTTTATCCCGTGAATTAATATCTTCAAGTCATTGTTTTGAGAGTACCCTTGTTTTGTCCTGTACGGCAGGTCGTTGTTCTTCAAGTGAATGGAATCGATCAGCCTACAGATTCTATTCATGTTCTTTGTATTGGGAAACTGCGGATGAGACTTGCTAAAGGAAAGACAGTCGTTGCAAGGGAATTTTATTCCTCATCGATGCAGGTATTTTGTAGCAGCATGTTCAGAATTATAAGATGGTAGTTGCAGAGGAACTTGAGATTCCATAGCACTCATTAATAGCTGGTGTTCTACATCATTGGCTATGGTACAATCTAATCTGTGTTTATTGCTATCTATTTCAGTTATGTGGCGTTAGAGGCGGAGGAGATGCTGCCCCGCAGGCGGTCTTTTGGCAACCCAGGAAAGACTTCAGCTTGGTCTTGGGCTTCGAAACAACCAGAGAGCGTAACTCAGCAATCATGCTCGCTCGGAGATTTGCTATTGATTGCAATGTAAGTCACTGAGCTTCAAAGTGGTTGTACTTCGTCTCATTGTGATTCGAGGGGTTTTGGTTCCTCAGAGTTAAATAATCTCCTCAATTTTTCTTTGACTGTATTCTGGCAATCGCGCCTTAACTTTTCTCGGGTGAATGCAGATTATCCTTTCTGGTCCAGGGGACAAAACTCCGTGGTGAACACAAGACGAACGGCACCAACTAATCGGATTGTACATTTGCGTGCACATGCAGTAGCCAGTAGTCTGATCTTAGATGTCTGATGACTCTGAACTGATGTGAGTAGTTTAGTGCCTTGTGGTAAAAGGCGACTCGGAGGCATCATTTTAACTGCCTTGTCGTGATGTCGTCATCTTTCCTTTCGCATCATGTAGCCCTGATCAACTCGGCTTCGGCTTCTGACTTCTGACTTATTTTTCACTATTCATAAATTTCGTCTTTTTCTGAACTTTTGGCTTTTTGTTGAGTTTTTTTGACGGTTTTTTTTTC
Organism: Dendrocalamus latiflorus; assembly: GCA_017311315.1. Lineage (NCBI taxonomy): Eukaryota > Viridiplantae > Streptophyta > Magnoliopsida > Poales > Poaceae > Dendrocalamus > Dendrocalamus latiflorus. Next base: position 3,078,705 of record CM029643.1, on the reverse strand, counting down.
CCGTATTTGTTTGTATTATACGTAGTGGGCTAACATATTTTTTATATTTTTAAATTTTTTAAATTTAATTATGCTAAATAAACCTCTGTCAGCTATAGTGCTTTTTTCAGCCAGCTACAGTGTTTTTAGCCATAAACCACGAGCTTTTCAGCCGAACCGATCACCACTAGTTTCTTGCGAGGCCCTTCTCTTTTGTGAGACATGGATGCATCTTCTAGGCTTCTAGCTGTGCTGGTGTTTTTTTTGTTCGTGAACTACTACTGCAATCCAAATCTGATGCACCTTTTTGTTCGTTTACCTGATCTGTCCCATCCCAGCTCCCAAGCACAGTAATGGACATGGCATATAAACGCAGTTGCGGCCTGAGGAGAGAGCCCGCACGGCACGGTTGCCCGCGTCCAGCCGGCTCGAGGTCGCGCCGGGCGCGAGCATGCCCGCATCGGGCGAGCGGACGGGCGGAGCATGCCACGCACGGCGGCACGGGGGTGGTGAAACGTTTCGCCGCGCGCGGCCGTGGGTTCGGTGAGAAGCCGTTCGTGCGTCTGGCCCTTGGTGCGGAGCGAAGTAGGGTGAAAAGTGGATACGTGTTAACCGGTAGAATGTGAACATAATACAGATTTTTCTATTTAATTAACAATTTAATATCATATTTATATTCGTGCTTAAATTCGTATAAAAATATAGATACAAATATTGTATGTACTTTTACCATCCGAAATGTTATTTTATTTGGACTATCCGTATTCATATTCGACGAAGTAACATGTATATTTTATTATAATACGACTAATTAGTTAAACAAGTTTTTTAATTGAATATGAATTCGTGTTTCTTTAGGTGAAGTAAATGAATTAGAATGGTTAAGCAAGATTTATAAGAATAAAATGTCATTAAAGTCTTCATACTACGTACGTTATGAGGATATTTGGATCTAATTAAATTGAGTAATATTTGATTCAAATTTGTATTTATTATAATATTCAATTTATATTCATATTTACAAATATTCAAATTTATATTTATTTATAAATATAAATACGAATGTGATTTAGACACTATCTAATTTGTTTTTACCCATGAGAAGCCGTGCAAGCAACACATGCGAACGGGTTGAATCTGTGGCCCGGCATCGCTTCTCTAGCCACCGTGGTCTAGTCTCGGGTCGGCCCAGTCTGGTCTAGCTGTCCCGTATGGACCATTTAGCTCAACATTAGGAGACGCTCTCAACTAGTATTTCATTATGCCTGCTGAGTCCAACAACCTAGGCAGAGACGCCCAACATGACCAAGCCCAGTCCGACTGGGCAACATGGGCCTATTCTAAAATATCGGAGTTTTTGACTGAAAATATATTATAACAGTTATTAGTTTTTATAAAATATTTAATTAAAAATTAAAGAAAAATAGAAAAAAATAAAACATCGTTATATCTCTATAGATAATATAAAGAAAAAATTATATAAAAACATTATATTAAAAATCAACAATTCTAAGCAGTTTTTGACTTCTGAAAACCGAAAACCATTCGGAACGAGGCCTTCTGATGAATCCTAAGAATCTAGCACCTTCTGATGAATCCTAAGCTGGAAGGTGACATCGAATGGATGCATCTATATAAACCATCTCTGGCTCTTCCCCTCAACGCAAGTTCGGCCGTAAGTCGCAACAGCGCAACACATTCTTCTTGCACTATGACAGGATCCGAGCCGAATTCTGCAACTCTCTGAAACACAAAACGCTAATTCTAAAGTTTACAAGACGGTGAACAGAACACACAGCGATCAAAACAGAGATAGAAAACAGAGGGATTTTTGCGGCACAATCAAGCTGCACCTTTTCGGGATTTTCCTTTATATAACAGTATAGTACTTCCTAAAATAAGACACCTAGATTTAGGCTATTACAGATACAAGAAATTAAAACTGAAAGGAAAACAAGCTCAACTATACAGATACGAGTTCAGTACTGAATCTAAATGACAGATAAGCTGAAAACAAAACCTGACCCATCGAGCTGACACACTAGACATCACCTATCACGGAAGCGCATCTCGTGCAGCCCACCAAGCAGAATTGCACAAAACCACAATGGCGTCCCAAACCATCGAGAGCTACCGCGCCGGCGCCGACGTCGTCCGCGGAGACGCGGCCGCGTGCAAGAAGGCGTCGGCCGAGCTACTAGCAGAGCTCGGCCTCCCCAAGGGCCTGTTCCCCCTGGACGACACGGAGGAGTTCGGCTACAACCGCGCCGCGGGCTACATGTGGCTCGTCCAGGAGGGGAGGACACAAGTGCACGTCGCAGACGTTCAAGAAGATCAAGCAGACGGTGTCGTACGCCGGCGAGGTGACAGCGTTCGTGGAGAAGGGAAGGCTGAAGAAGATCGCGGGGGTGAAGACCAGGGAGCTCATGCTCTGGCTCAGCGTCGTGGAGGTGTACGTCGACGAGTCGGCGCCTGGCAAGGTCACCTTAGAGTGAGATGGAATTGAAGGCTTGAAGCTGCTTGCTAATAGGAAGCTTGCCCGTTGTGCTTGTTTTGAGTCATCACCATCACTAGTGTCTTGTTCATCTATTCGTTGTTTGTAGGAACTGTTTTTTTTGGCTTTTTATAAACTCTTGATTTCTTTCAGCAATAATTATTTATTAGACTAATAAGTCACAGTTTAAAACTACAAATCACAGCCCAAAAAATAGACCTGTAATCTTTTAAGTGATGTCGGTTTTGTAAGAAATATGTAATCACCTCAATAAAGTACATTCATTGTCCCGCTTCGCTGAAATCAAAGAAATTTTACAATTTTTTTGAAAACAGTACAATTCTTTTAGAGCCTGTGTAGAACAAAGAAATTTTACAATTTTTTTTTAAAACAGTCCAATTCTTGCGTGGGATTGAAATCCCTATGAATATTAGAATCTGACATAAACACCATATCGCTATACCAAGATGGGTGAAAAATTGGACTGTGGGAGGATGGACACTCGACAACATAGCACCTTTACCTTGCTACATGATGATTTTACCATCTACATGCAAACAAACCTTTGCAGCTGTATTGTTAACCTGCACAAGGAACTATTGGGATAGATATAGACTATACTAATGTAAATTAAAAAAATTCTACCATGTAAATAAAAAATCATGCAGGTTAGAGATCATGAATCACTACCACTAGATACCATTGCCACGGAAGAACGGTTAAAGCAGCCTAATTCAATGAAACACGTGTTGATTTAGTGGAAGTAGTTGATCGTTTAATGTCATGATCAACATTCTTGGAAGGCGCTCGTCCTCAAGCAATAGCCGATCTCCACGTACTGATTATATCTTCTCATCGGAATTGTCTCGATCAACGTCGCAGGTGCATCAGCGTCTCTACTGAAGTCTACACGTTCAGGGATGTAATGTCGTACGCCAGTGTGTTAGCACCAGTGCGCACGGCAGGGGTTTCAAGAGACGACAGCTAGGGTTTCGATAGATGTGTATTTCTCAAGATCTACTCTGATCTTCGGTGTTCGATACAACACTCAGCCCCACACCACTCTCAGTATATAGCCTCCTATCGGATCCTTATCCGACACTATTATAGATCGTATTCAACTCAGAGAATCTTCGATCAGATTCTTATCCAATATAAGTAGAGATCGAATCTCACTCGGAGTCTATCATCTGGACCCTTATTGTTCTAACCCGTTAAGTGTGTAACTCTGTAGGTTTATGTATACTTAGTTACAACTCGAAAATACCTTTTCGATCATTGGTCGGTAGTGGTCCTTAGTAGGACATATTGGCCCGTAAATATACACAGAGATTAATCTAGATGAACATTATGCAATATGATTTGCTATTAAGTCTTAGTCACTCATGTTCAACTCATAACTCCTTACGATCAGATCGTATATGGTCACGACCAGTTTGTATCCCTATATGACCAGTTTATGATATGCCCGACCAGCTCACGACCGGTCAGTATCTCTATATGACCAATTCATATCCAGTCGGACTAATTGACCTGTTTGCGTATTATTATTTTGCCTCACGATATTCAATTGAACTCTAAGTAAGAAACGTGTGTCATCTATGGACTGTTCAATCTTTTTTCAATCTAGTGATGGATAACTTCATATGGTCGATTTTTTGACCACTTGTGGCCTAGCCATGTGCATTCCTTATTTGACCACATCAAGAAGTCCAAAGATATTTCTCATGTTATGTAGGATAAGTAAATCTCATATCCGATCAATCATATTTCTTCTCATATTTCATGTTATACTTAAAAGTTACCTTTATAACTACTCAGTTATGATGTAATATTTAATAATTCCTAAGTGCACTATTACACATATAGAAAACTATGCTAATCTCAGGTACAATGATTATACATCTTCATTGATTGAGACCAACTAATAACATACACAATATAACAATCTTAACAGTGTTTCAAAGTGGATTAATTTAACACTATGTTATCTAACATGTGCTTATATATTGATTTGATGTTTCCATAGCTATGACCAGTGAAACATGTTATCAATCAATGCATATGTTGATAAGTCACTAGTGTCCCGATTAGTGACATCTGATCAGAGATATTCTAGAATGACATCATACAACAAATAAAGGGTTTTACCAATAAGTCACATACTTATTAACTTTTATAAATAATAATCCACTCTTAGAACATAATAGTAATTATTTAAAAGATCGTAAACATAAAAATGATATAATTATCTCTAGAGCATATCACTAATACGAACTTCCACCTAAAAGCATATCGGAAGCAACTAAAAGCAGAAAGCAATCTGAACAAATGAGGACAGATTTATTCGTTCTAAGGCTTCCACAGAAACATATCACACTCAAAAATCACTTCTACGGTATAAAACAGGACTACTTCAATGATGTGTGCATTATACAGACGGTGCAAAAGTGATCCCGGGCTTCTCTTTATTGTAATGCAAAGAGAGGTACTGTATATGGTCGATCCTAAAACAACGCTCGACCCAATCTTATTGGGCAGGAAAACAGAGAATAAGATCAAAGCATGTGTCAAATGTTGCAAGTCAACATGTAACAACACCAAGCATCCGATGAGGGGTCTGAGAAAACATTCAGCGAGCGACAGCCTTTGGAGCTTTGTCTGGGAGGATGTTGTCAGGAAGGATGAGCTCCGGTGGGATCTCACGGACCACCCCAAGCATTGAATCATACTCCTCGTCTTTGTGAGCAAACTTCTTCCTCAGCATCTTCTCAAGCTCAATCTCATCAAAGGTCTTGGCATTCTCAGCTGCATGAACTTGAGCTAAGTTGATGTAGTTGGTTGCCGATTGGGAAATGAACAGGATCTCCTCTTCTGTAAGCTTTCTTAGGAACTTGGCAGGATTACCAACCCAAACCTATTTATGTCAGGAAACTGTATGATTCAGTGAAGTCACATAAAATAGAATCTCCTTTTAAAGGATTTATTGATCATATACCCTCCATTTAGATGGAAATTCAGGATTTACCCTCCTGGCCCACGTGTCAGTGACTTATGATGACCCCACGTGTCATTGAGATGAGGAGGGTAAATCCTGAATTTCCCAACTAAAAGGAGGGTACATGATCCAATCCCCCCCTTTTAAAATATAGAGTCGAACATATTTGTGTCTGGCAGCTGCCAAACATACACCAGTTTAAATAATTATTAAACCCGGAATACAAGTTTCCAAACTCCATGCATAACACAGAAACCTAAAATATGGATATCACTATAAGCATGCAGCTAGCGCCTTAGTTCGATAGTTTTCCAACAAGAAACTCCTAAAACTACACAGATTTATATAACTACTCCCTCCATTTCACAATATTTGTCCATGGCCTCGAGAGTCGATGTTTCAAAATGTTTGTCCATTGATGAAATCAAGAGTGTAGTTGTTGCAATGTTTTTACTCTACCCCTATTTAAATACTTTTGAAGAGGTTCAGTGGTTGCAGTATGTCACTTAAAGGGTATATATAATCATTTCTGATTAACTTTTTCTTAGTGCTTCCTTAGTTTGTACATATGGTAGACTGTGGATAAATATTGTGAAACGGATGGCGTATATTGTAAAGTAAGACATTCTAACTGTAATTACTCTTTGCAAAAAAAAGTGCCTTAAGCCTAACCCTCGGACACTCGGTTGCATTATTCAAACAGTATGGCAATTTTTCAGAGCAGGAGCATGCCAATCTTCTAAAAATCACATGCCAGTGTGAGAGTTCTATCTTAGTAAAATGCACAGGACCCATATTGTTCAATAACAAAATGATGGCAGTTGAATGCATACTGCCCATCTATAAGTGGAAAACTAGCTTATCAAGATAATAACCTCTCCAGAAGGAATCCTCGTATTCTGCTTAACAAGAGATCCTGCGCCAACCATGCTGTGCTTTTCAACCACCACTCCATCAAGCAGAGTAGCACCCATACCAACAAAAGCTTCATCCTCGATGGTGCATGCATGTAAAACAGCACTATGACCTGGTAGAAGTTTATAAGTTTAGGCAGTAGTATAATAGAGTCAATCATCCACACAAAATAAAGCTCAGCACTTCAAATCCATAAAGATATGGAGCATTTTTACATGATTCTGTTTGGTATAAATGATTGCATGCGTGATTGTCTTCCAAGTAAGCTAAACCAAAAATATTAGTAGCATATTGATGTGTGTACCAATATCAATCTGCAACAAGCTAGAAAGTTCTTTACTGACCTACTGTAACGTTGCTTCCAATTATGGTTGGAAGGACCTTCCCACTAATGTTAGATCTTGAAACATGTACAAGGGAATTGTCTTGTATATTTGTTCCAGATCCAATATGAATGCTGTTGACATCACCTGAAGACGAGAATAAAAAATCACTTTAAATGGTTATTACTATCAAGTATCAACATTGGTAATATCTGCAGTTTCAACTAACAAGAAAGCATGGCAGAACAAAGATCTAGTTATTTCACAATTCACACTAAGATAAAAGGTTCTTTTCTCTCTTGAATTTGACTAGGATCAGTTGGGAGGTATCCTTGGTATCTTAAGCATTCTCACGGCATGGACTAGGTAGTGATGGAGGATGGCAGTCTCATAATAATCTGGCGCTAGATGTCTTTAAGACCTGAACAAACCCAATTCTCCAACAAAGTCACTGATGTCAATCCAAAAACTGGTATATGAGGCTTTAATATCACATCCTTGCAAATTGTAACCTTGAGGATGTAGTTCTTAACTTAGTATGAGGAAAGAGGCACAGCATACTCTTCCCCAACAGTTGTCGAGAGCCAATCAGCCAATCACTATGCCACAAAGATTTGATGTTTGGACTTTATGGTAGTTAGGTTTAGAGCCACTAGCCAATTACACAACCGGTATACTTCTCTAGTATGGCGTATAAACTATTGAAGAGTAGTGAGCTGAGGTTGATGGAACAAGGTCTTGATCCATGAACTCTGGGCTGTCACATTAAAAGTTAACAGATACAACAATGAACCAAAAAATTGTCTCTGAGGCTCTTTAGTAACTATACATGTTTCCACATTAACAGTTTACCGGGCCGAATGTGCTTTGGAACTGTCATTGCTTTGCTTAGGACTGTGGTACTACCCTACTCAAAACACCTGTATACAAATGTGCCATTGCGGAGGCAGAATTGCTCTCATATTAGTTCTATATGGTCCTTTGTTGCTCATTCTCATCAGTACCTTGGAGCGACTGAGCACAACATAATAATGTACTGGAAAGCTCTGGGTTCATGATCATAACCAGTTGTGTTAATTTGCCTACTCCAAGATAAAGTTACACGCAAGAAACATTCTCCATGAACTAAAATTACTTAACAAATATGACACTACATGTAACATCAGTTATTGCCACAAGCATGGGTTGCAGTAAAAAATATGTGCTAGTGCTGTTCAGTAAAAACGTGCATCTTGTGACAATTGATGGTTATATGTCTGTTGCATATAAACCATAACCCTGAGCATAGTGCTGTCAGAATCAAGTTCGTTTAGAAAATAAAATGTTCAGTAAACACATTGATACATATATCACTTCCTGGTTCGAGAAAAAACATTGATGCAAAGAGGAAAGAGAATATAACCGTGAAGACAATGACAATGGTTACTCGATAGCACATGTATAATGTATACTGTTCAAGAGTTTACCTCTCAAAATGGAGCCATACCAGATTGAGGATTCATGTCCAATCTGAACATCACCAATGACAGCTGCACTGGGAGCAACAAAAACATCTTTGCAGATTCTTGGCTCTTTCTCAAATATGTTCATGATCGTACGATGCCTTGACACTGCCAAAGGCATACAAAAGGGCAACATGCCAGTCAGGAATGACGTTTTTGTATCTCACCAAAGTAATATATGGTTCCAAAATGATCTAACGAGTTAAATACACAAGATGACAAGACCCCCCAAAATAACAAACACACGCGCCCTATTGTACTGTACAATCTATCAAATTCCTGGCCGTTTACCAGTTGCAGAGTAATGCGCTGTCATCCAACTCCAAGAGGAAATGGCATTGTTCATGACGCTAGGGAACATAAGTTAGATACATAGTCACTGGAAATAGACATGCCAATATGGCATTTCCACAAAAAGGCACTATGACCACAGTAACCGTGTTTTGTTATGCTTAATTTACTGCTGCTTTGACACATGAGAATTACTAATTGCAATGCAAACAGTTCACAGATAACTGACTATACTGTAAGCAAACGCAGACAATACGAAAACTCGAACGATAGTACTGGAACCAAAATGTTAGGCCCATTTCAACTCTCGAATCACATTACCAGTATCCGCTTATTCCAATTTCATTCTCTCTCTTAACAATCCCAAAGTTATGAGCATGCTAAAGAATGCGGATGCCACTTAATCAACCTGATCTGATACTAACAGCTCCGAAACAACGAGCAGTGACGAACTAATCAACGACAAATGGGCTACGACTACGACTGTACGAAACCGAAACGATTGGAGGAAGACCCGATCTTTCGGAGGAAACAATGAGCCCACAGGGAGCAAGCGGCGGCTAGGCTAGGGAGGAGAGAGGCGGAGATGGGCGGCGACGTCTGCTTACGCTGCTCCTCGACGCGGAGGCCGCCCTGGATGGTGGATCCGAGGCGGTCCATGGCCTGCCCCGTGCCGCGGATCCACTTGCCCACCGTGTAGATCGCGCGCCCGAGGGTCCCCATGCCTGTTTCCCCTCCTGCCCGCTCGCTCCCTTCTCTGGCTGGGGCTCGCCGCCGGCCGCCGCGCGTGCAGGACTGCAGGAGGCGAGGAGAGAGACGAAGAGCCAGAAGGCAATGGCTGCGGCCGAGGGAGTGGGACTGTAGGAGAGAGGGGGGAGGTCAATAGCTCTGGGCCTATGTTTCACGGCCCATTCACAAAGAGCTCTCGGGCGATTGAACGGCCCATCTCTCTTTTGCCAGCGAAGTGAGTCTTCATTTCAAGAGAGCATAATTATTGTGAGCGTTCTTGATTTTGTTTTCGTCCTTTATATCAGATAGAGACGTTCTTCTGACCATATTCCTGATCAGTCATAATCGGCAATATGAGTATTTCTCACTCGTAATATCCATCCAATTAGCAAGAACCTAACCACAGACCCAATCAGTGGTGGAACTAGAAAATCACTGTGCACGATGCCTCCAACATTATCTAAGAATCGACAAACTCTAAAAGTAATAAGTCAAATCCCTCGCTTTACTCTCACCACGTGCAACAAATGCACACCGCTTAAGTGGATACATTATCCACCTCTAGATGCAACACACGCAATCTATAGCTTTACTCCTTACTTACAAGGTGCAACACATGCACAACACAATTAAGAGGAGGACATCACACTAGCTCAAGAGAGTCAAATGAACTGAAGCATTACTCTCTCCAACCGGCCAAAATGGGGTATATATACCCCTACACCTCAAAACTAGCTGTTGGGACAGAAAAATAGGATTTCTAGAAGTAACGCCGGCTTACGATTAGTACTTCCGCTCCCCTCTGCAACGGTAAGAAAACTAGCCGTTGCAGGCAAATCCGGTAGTTCCGACGTGCAAAGTCCGGTACTACCGATCATCAGAAGTACCGCAGCACTCATGCGGAACTACCGATTTCTCAGGGACGAGAAGGCTCTATAAAGGTGTCTCTTTGGAAAAAATGTACCGCTACACAAGCTGGTCATTCCGGAACTCGGAAGTACCGCTTACACAGAGCCGGTAGTTTCACTCACTGATCGGACCGCTCACACAGAGTTGGTCAAAAATACCAATCGTCGACTACACTGGTCCCTAATCATGTCGGATGGTTCGACCACTCAGGTCTCTGACCACATTGATCTCCGACCATATTGTCCGGTTCGACCATATAAGTCTCCTACTACGCTGGTCTCAGACCACGCTGGGCTTTGACCACATTGTCCGGATTGACCACACACGTCTTCGACTACGCTGGTCTTCGATCACATTGTTTTCGACCACTCAAGTCTCAACCACGTCGACCATGTTAATTTTCAACCACGTCAATCTTCGATCACACATATCTCCTATCAACACGTCGATCTTTGACCACGTTGTATCAATCACGTCAGTTCGACAACGTCGATTTCGACCACACATGTCTCGACTACGACGGTTTCGACCACGTCGATTTTGACCACACAGGTCTCGACCATGTCGATTTCGATCACACTGGTTTCGATCACCCATATTTCGACCATGTTAGTTCCGACCACACTGGTTTCGATCACACAGATATCGATCACGTTGGTTTCGACCACTTCAATCTTCGACCACATAGGTCATCGACCACGTCGATCTTCGACCTCATTGGTTCGACTACATCGGCTTCGATCATGCTGGTTTTCGACCACATTAATCTTCGACTACATTGGTTCAACCGCAATGGTTCTTGATCACATAGGTCTTCCGACCACCAACAGACATGGTGGTTCCGTGATTACAACGCCGGTAGTTCCAACTAGCAGTAGCACCGCAGAATACACAACGGTAGTTTTGGTTTTCCTAAGAATTGCATATACTTCAACATATTTTGCAAAATACATTTGCAAACTATAGTATCATGCACACAAGGATTATCTATGATTCCTAAAAAGTTACAAAACACATTTGCACACTTTTAGAATCATGACACAATAATTATATATATGAGCTTCAACCATTTGCAAATATAAGCATCATATTGCAAAGAATGGAAACATAAACTTCAAACACTTGCAAAACATATTTGCAATATATAGTCCCATGTTACAACTATTTAACACATGAGCCATAACTATTTGCAAAATACTCATGCCAAGGAAAGCTAGAGCAAGTGAGGTTGAGCTATCAACACATGATGAGACTCAAGCTACTAGACATGTAGTATGGCAACCTATAATAGCAATCCAGTCTTCCAACCAAATACCAAGATGGGTAAAAGATTAGGAACACATCTTTATCTCTAGCTAGCCATATATTTGCCTTGAGTCATAGTCTTGACATGCATCAACTCATAATGCATCCTTTACTTCAACTCCATCAATACATGATGGATCTTTACTGGACTTGATAATCAATATATGATCATCTTTTCTTAGACATGCATCAACTCATGATGCATCTACTTCTTGATGGCCTTCAACACATGATGCCATCTTTCATCTTGATTTGATGATATTCAACCTATGAAGTCATCCCAAGTCATTCTCATTTATTGCACCTAACATATTCATCCAACTCATGAAAAATATTAGTTCACAAATCAATTGTCATCAATTACCAAACTTCACCATTAACATATAATAGAGGGATTAGATTCTACAATCTTCCCTTTTTGATAATTTATGATAATCTCAATAAATAATGAGATATAAATTGAATCGCGAGCATACAACATGTAACAACAATTGTATACTCTAAGATAAACTTTTAAAGAAAAGCTTACTCATCTAGTTATCATTAATCATCTAACCATTAATATATAATGGAAGAACTAGATGACAACCCGATTATGAGTGTATATAAACCACACAAGCTATATATACTCAAGGGATATGTTTCAAAGTAAAGATTCTTAATATGTGGAAATGAAAAATGGATCAATACTAATGAAACCACAAAATATAGAGTCAACACCTCCTAAATATGTGCATAAAGGAATATATTGTGAAAGTATGTGCACATATTCAAGTTTGATTTATTTGGTGAACTTCATTCTATAATTCGGATCCGACGAATACAATAAGATAAGAATGTGATATTAAATGCATACCACTTATGTTTTTACCTTTTCATTTAAATGAGACTAAGCAATATCGTAATCAATAAATATATTACTCTCATAATTGTATTTATCATTATCATCAAAACCAACTTAATAGAATTTGAACATACACTGGTGTGGGTTGAGTGCCAGGTAGCGATGAACCGGGGGCTACGATTAGGCGACGGCATGGCCGGGCACAGCATGGCTGGCGGCGGCATGGCTGGGAAGGTCGGTGCGAGCCAAGCGCTAGGCGGTGGTCATGGCCGAGTGGCGTCTAGGCACAGTGTAGGCTGGGTGGCGGCACGACCAACAGTGGTGGTGATGGCCGGCAGCAGCGGTGGTCGGTGGCGATGGCTAGCCGTCACACATGCCATCATGGTTCAGCGGGCTAGGGACACGACTGAATCACGTTTCGGGCATGGCTCTGTTAGCATGTGTTGTGGAACGTGGTTCACTTGGATGATTGAATGGTTCGCTCAGCCGAATAGTGATTCGCATGGCAAAGGGGCTAGTGAACCCGTTTCTTTTCAACCAAGCGAAGCCCTTGTCGTCTCTTGTCAGTTCCAATTGGGCCATATCTGATTCACTTCCGTTCCATAGTGTAAGTTCATACACAGTTGTTGAGGGAGCGTGGGGCAGTTGCGCATTCTAGATCCTTCATGTAGTGAGTCCGCCGAACGTGCTCAAGGCAAGTACCTCGCGGTCATTAACCTTTCCACTCCACATACCACAGCTCACATTCTGCATATCTAATTACCATTTCCTATGTTCTATTGTTATCCTATGACATTGTTCCAATCCTACGCTTCCATGCAACAGTATGCCTCTGGCTAGGCGTGCCAGTGCTCAGGTGCAAGAGTACGTGGACCGAGTTCGTGGACGAACTAATAATCTGGACAGCCAGGGTCAAACTTCTTGACCAACGAACTCAGCTTCTGATGCATCATCATCACCTCCACCTACGGGTCCTACTGTATGCACAACTGGCGCTTCACCGTCCTCTTCAATGCCAGCTGCCTCTCAGAGTGAGGTGCAACAGCTTTTGGCTCAAGTGCAGAACTTAGTCATGTTGCTGCAGACCACTCTACCAGTGATGCTCGCTAGTCAGGTAACAGCTGCCAAGGCTGTACCTGTCCAATGCCACTTCCCCCAGCTCCTTACATGACAATGAGGGTGATGAGGGCATCTCCACTACACATACATTTTCCACTCCAACTCCAAGTGTGCATGATCATGAAGCTCCAAAGGGTGCAATGACTAGGGCAAGAGCTAAGTTTCTATAACAACAGGTGCTTTTGTTTCTTAGAGAGTTTTCTATTGCTTTATATGAGAATGGTATATTACCTTATACAAATATTTTGTGTGTTCTCAGATTTGAAGTAATGGAAGATCAAGGGAAGAAGGACCAACCGACCAAACTCCAAGGGAAAAAGGGCCATGCGACCACAAGGGAGGAACTCCATGCGGCCAAGTATCAAAAGGAGGTGGAGATCCATGCGGCGAAAGTATAGGAGAAGAAGGCCTATTCGGCTGGCACAAACCCACACAAGCCAAGTACATCCAAGGGAGAAACAAGCCCAAGCTTGGTGTGGCCAGCCCATAGCCAAAATAAAAATGTGAGACCATGTGGAGGTCAACCTATGGTTGTAATGAGTAATTGACCTTTGGATTAGAGTTTGTGTAGAGGTTGAGTTTGGTTTTTGAGGGTTGTGTAGAAGCTGGCTCTCTGTCTATGAGGCCTAAAGCTCTTACGACTTGGTGGTCGGCAGAGGCTTTTACAACTTGGTGGTCGGCATAGGCTTTTACGACTTGGTGGTTGGCAGAGGCTTTTACGACTTGGTGGTTGGCAGATGCTTTTACAACTTGGTGGTCGACAGGAGTTCTTACGACTTGATGGCCATAGCTTTTGCTAGTTATGATTGATAGTTGTAGCTCTGCCTGGTCGTGATTGATAGTTGTAGCTCTGCCTGGTCATGATCAATAATCGTAGCGCTTTGCATGCTTGTGATCGATAGTCGTAAGTCATAGCGACTAGGTTTGGTAAAGTCGTAGCCGCAGTGGATAGTCGTAGTGTTTTGTGCGATAGTCATAGCATGTGCTCTCCATGGTCGTAGTGACTACTACATGGTTGTAGCATCTGTTTCATGGTCGTAGTGACCTGTGTGATGGTCGTAACGACTTGCTGAGTGGTCGTAGACTGCTGGTAGAACCTCATGGGCTATGAGTACCACATGTTTTGTGCATCGGAGTAGTCATAAGCTGTATTGGACTAGTTGGTTTGCTGAGATTGTTCACTAGGATACATTCTGATTATGCAAATTGAAGATCCTTGTATTTTGTGCGGTGCCGCGTGATGTTTTGCGTGTTGGTGTTGGTTGCATGACTTTGGAACTAAGTCATGGTGAGGCGTGGAAGGACCGGGACTAGACACAGGGAGGTGTTGAGGTCCAGAACCGTCAGAGAGACACCGAAGATGACTGAGGCTTACAAGGTGGTTGCAATTCGAGACGACAAGGAAGCGGGAAGCTTCAAGGAAGACAATAGAGGGGTATTTTGGTAAATTACCCAATAGCAGGAAAGGAGGCGGTGTGTGAAACCGCGGTGTTAGCCTAAGTGGTTTAGGTCATGTATGTGCTGAAAGTGTGAAGTGGATCAAGTGTGATTCACTAACGGGTTGATAGATATAAACTGCTTTGAGAAGCGTGCATGAGAAAACTCAGTGTTAGGTAGGGTTAATGGGTTATCCTCGGTTTGGAGAGCCTAGAAAAGGGGAAGGAGGGCTACCCATCCCGATCCCTCCCTTGTGTGTGTTCTTTCTGGATTAGGGTTAGGGTTTTTGTGTGGAGCACTTGTGCTCTTGGTCCTCCTGGATAGAGTGGCTGTAGAGTCAATCCTCCGAGCAATACATCTATTTTCGATCTACTATTTGTGTATTGCTCTCTATTTGGTGTTGAGCCGGCTTAGGTTGTTTTGCCTGTTTTTTCTCTATTTCTTTGATTCACTCTTTTCTTTCTTGATCTGAGAGAATGTTTTGCTTGATTTGTTGATGATCTGACTTGTTGTGTGTTGGAAAATCATACTCAAAGCCATCTTGGCTATTCTATCCTCATAAGCAAGGTCTGATTGTCTTTTTATCCTCTCAGCTTCGGTTTTGAGTGCTCTTGGTGAAATATCATAAAGCTCACTATTTGCTTGCTAAGTTTTCAATCAAAGAATAGAGCAGCATTGTGAGACCTTAGCCTTGTTGTGTACAAAGTCTCATGACCAGATGATTTCTTAATGAAAAGTTATGTCGAGTTTGGATCTTGTGGTCATGCGCTGCTCTGTTCTGTCTCTGTTCTTCCGATTCGGTTACGACCACATCTAGTTTAGACTATGGTCGAGTTTCTAACTGCAACACTTTTCTTTTCGACCATGTTCACTCTTTTGACTGTTGTGTTCTTTAGTTTTCTTTTTGAAGTGATTCAATCGGCAGTGCAGTTCACTATCCGGAACTCGATCGACTTTACAACTACATTTTTTTCGACCATGGTCAAGTTCCAGACTACATCGCACCGGTTTTAACCACGCTGATCATTTTGGTTGTAGACTGGTTCTGACCACGCTGGTTGTTTGACCACTCGTTGGCTTATGACCACATTGGTTACGACCACGGTGCCGACTGGTTATGAAGTGCCAAGACTTGGGTAAGGTCAACTCATTTTAGCATGGCCGTAGGCATAGCACGGCGCCGCCCGGTGTGGGCGGAGAGACAACGACGCGCGGCGTAGAATTCACCTCTATAATGGTGGCTTCGGTATGAGTGCTAATAGAGCTAATAATGTTTGTCCAACCGATTAACTGAAGACTCGTGAAACAAATACGAAAGAGGTAAATGGGTATATGAGATTATCTGTGTCCGACTCTGACTCTGAGAAAAAATATAGAATAGGATGTGGGATAAGTGATATTTGTTCGTATATATCCATATGTCAAGTATACAAGGAATCTATTGTGACTTCATTTAAGAACAAGATAACATATATGTGGATTGTCGCATCTAAATGTTCAAAAAATACTGAGTGCTCTTCCTTCGATATCTCGGCGATTAGTCTTTTCATGTTCGCTCTGATTGCACCTTACTGTTTAATGTTTTGTGTAAAGAAATGGATAATTTCCATCCGATTGGCCGTCAGAAGTCTTATGGAACGAATATAGAATGGAGAAATATGTATCTAGCATTATCCATATCCAACTTCGAGAAAAATATACGAATAAGATACAACATAACGATATCCATCCGTATTCGCTCCTATTGCACTTCTAGGCATTGATGTGAGCGATATCCGTCCGTATCTGCTCCTACTGCACTCCTGGGCACTGGTGCAAATTAACAACGCAAAATCTATCATTGCCTGCCTCCTCGTCAGTGGACCATGCACAAGCCGGCCCGGCTTGGCAGCGACCTAACACGCTACGCCGCTATCTGCCGTGCTAGGCCGCCGCACCACCTTCCCCGCATAGCACGACTTGCAATAAGCGAATATCTGGTTGGAGCGTGTAACGCCCCCGTTTCCAAGGGCGCGTACGGACACGGCATCCCGCAACTATTCACGCATGAACAGTTATCGAGTGTCGCGCAAGAGTATACCATTGCATGCTTACAACAAAAGTCCAGCATATATTTCACATATGGAATAACATCCAGTTTTTGACAGCGGGGCGTGCAAGCCCAAAGTATATTTACAATACAAAAGACTTCCAGAATCTGCTTCGAGCGCGGCGAAGACCTAAAGCCACGGATCCTCGTCGACGAAGAAATCCTCGGGGACGTCCTCGACGGGGAGACCTTCACCAGAGTCTTGATCCTCTAAAGAGGGGATTAAGCAAGCCGTGAGCCAAACAACCGGCTCAGCAAGCCCCAACGGGACTCTATCATACTATATGCACGGATTAACAATGGAAGGGAGTATATTTGGTTTATTAACTTTGAGTTGATGCAGTTTTATTTGCAAACATTTTGGTAAGACAGACCCAAAACTACTTCTTAATATCTCAGGGGTTTTTCATAAAGAGTTAATTATCCAACCTACTCAAGTTTAAGCATTTACAAAACTACTTAAGCTTCGCTGCTGGAATCACCCGAGTGACACAGCTCCATTAACCGGGAGCACGGCGTATTCGAATACCATTTATTTGACTCTGCAGAGTTTGCTCAGCTTTTCCCACACGATCCCTTAACTCCCGCTAAAGAGTTAAGAAAGCCAGGTCGTTTCACTGCTCAATTCTTTATATAGGCTCTACCCGGTAGGATTCACTCGGGTCTGGCACAAGAAAACAAACGTCCGCTTCGAGTGAACTCTACCGTTGTTAGGCATCCGCAGCACGGCCTACCTAACCTCACTTCTTATCCTCCTCCTCCGCCACTCCTGTAGAGTTTCAATCGAGTTGAGCAGCTACTAGACCAGTGTTGACTAGCCAACTCATGTGGTTGAGCGATCACTATGACATTTGCTCAGCGTAAGGGTTTCAGTCCTTATATTTTCACATGGTCCGCAACCTCGCCAGGCCCGCGACCCAACCTAGGGTAAGCGGTCGGCGTAGACCGTCTCGCGGTCTCCCACTCACCCTTACCCTACTCCAAACCTAGGGTAACAAGATGGGCAAAGACCGTCTCGCGACTCTTCCCCAACCCTTACCCTACCTTGTGCACGCCGGCACTCTCCGCTCTAAGGTACGGTGTCCCATACCACCCTAAGTTAGAGTCGGGTTTTCCAAATTCTATTGGCCCACAGCCATAACCTTATTAGTGTAACACTTTGCATGATAATAATAATATCCTACAATTGTCTAGATTAACAGATAATTATTTTTAGGGTTACAAAGGCATGTCAACAAATTTAACATGGCATTTATCGGTGGTAGGTCTAACTATATCACATGTCATTCTAAACATTTTATTTTACTTTAAACTAACATTTCACAACTAGTCACATTTATTTGTTCCAGTTGATCAGTAGCTTGTATAGTTCATATTACAAAGGATAAAACACTGACAGTAATAAATAAAAACTGTCTGTGCTTGTTTCATAGACAGTTCTAACTGAAAGCCATCTGCGATGTCTGGCATTATCACAGACGGTTCTCATAAATAAACGTTTGTGAATTATCACAGACAGTTATTAATACGGACTGTCTATGATGTCTTGCATTATCATAGACGGTTCATATTAACAACCATCTGTGATATTTTTACAGATGATTATTAATACGAACCGTCTGTGATGTCTTGCTTTATCATAAACGGTTGGTATAAATAACCATCTAGGAAAATATCACAGACTGTTGTTAGTATAAATCGTCTGTGATAGTTACAACATAGATGGTTCCCTATGAACTATCTGTGATGTAACTGTCTAGTATATGCTCTTTTGTAGTAGTGGATGCTGCTTAACTTTAACCTCTCTGTTCACACGGGTTCCAGTTCTCTACTCCTAGCCAACTTATTTCTAAACTTATTTTTAAAAAAATTTTGACCAATTGGGCCATTGGCCTAGATCGCTCTGAAAAACCCCAAAAATTCAAAACCAAAAATTTCTGTGCTTTTTGCTGTTTTTTTAGTGAATTCTGGGAACTTTCCCTTTTTGGAAAGTCCCCCGCCTTCCCGCTTTCCCTTCTGGGCCAGGCGCCTCCCCTTCCCCTTTGGCGCCACCTCCCTTCCCGTTTTCCCCGCTGCCCGGCTCCTTCTCCCGCTGGCGCCCCCCTCTGTCGTTGGCGCCCCGCTCGCTCCCGCCTTCTCCCTCTCTGCGGCGCCGCCCCGCTCCCCTTCTCCCGCTGGCGCCCCTGCTCCTCCCCGCCTTCTCCCCCCCACCGCACGCGTTTGCGCTGCGCGTTGCGCCCGCGCCGCACTACCTCTGCGCCCGGTCTCGGACCGCCTCCGCCGTCCCGACCGCCTCGGTCCGAAGGGGTGGCCGTCCTCGCGCCACATCACCCCACCTCTGCTCCGGCCCACCTGGCAGTCGCCGCTCCTCCCCTCTCCCCGCGCGCGGACGCGCCTTCGCCCCTGCGCAGCTCACCTGCTCCCCCTCCTGTCGCCTCGCCTTTAAGCCGCTACAGGGCCGTGCATCACCCCCCTGTGCGGAGAAGACGCTTACCTGCTCCCGTCATTCCTGTTGCCCCGGAGCCTCGCCCATTGCCTTCTCCCCGAAGCCTCCGCTCCCCGCCGCTCGGGTATAAAACCCCAACCTTTGCTCCCTCCCTCTCCTTTGCTTCCCGAGCGTCTCCACCCCTCCCATTAGCTTCCCACCGCTCCCAGCCACCTCCCAGAGCGCCCGATTGAAGCCTCGCCGCCCGTAGCCCCGCCATTGCCGTCTTGTGAGCTGGCGGCACCCCAGAGCCATTCTCCCTCTCCCCTCCCTCATTCTTCAATTAACTTTCACCAAAGCTTCTCCTTGGTGTGCTAATCACTTTGGTGCATTCCCCTGGACAGGTGATCTCCCGAGGAGCTCTGTCACCGAAGCACCCCGCCGGCCGAACCCCCTCTCCCGTGGCCAGCTCACCTGGAAGCGTCTCGCCCCGAACCACCACCGCCAATGTGAGCTCCCAGCCCCCCTGATCGTGTAGCCGCAGCCGTTTGAACTCTCTCGCCGCCGGCGACCTCCCTCGCCGCCAAATGGCCGAACCGCTCCCTTCTCCCTCCCGCTCTCCCCGTTGTTTCCCTCACCCTCCAAGTCCCCAAAATGGGTTCCCCAGCCCTAGCACTACCCGGTGGTACCCTCCTTTGCCATCGGGAGCCTTCTGAACCTGGGCAAATCACTTTTAGAGTTCTCGAATTCTTTTACTTTTAGAGTTGAAAGATCAGCAGCTGAGTTCTCGAATGTTGTGAAGATTGTCTTGCCCTCTCCACTTCCTCCTCTAGCCTGGGCAAATCACTAGCATAGCGGAATATTACGAACGGTTTTTTAAAAAAAAAACCATTTATGTTTTAACTTATCACAGATGGTTCAGAAATTGTCTATGATAACCACCTATTATCACTAACACATAAATGCAGACGGTTCAGAAACCATCTGTGATGATGGTTTTGAACCGTCTATGATAACAACGTCTGTAGTAGTACTCCCTACCACACCGGCCCACTGATCTGCTCATATATTGTCGAAATCTTACATTTGGATCTTATGATATGGGATTGCAACGCCTCTTGAACAAACAAATAGAACGATTTATTCATCGCCTTTTCGAAACGGCTTATCAGGACAGTCTTTTCGAAATGGCTTATCGGCATTCGATTCATTTGCACAAATGCTCGCGTTAGAACTAAAACCATCAGCCGCGGCTGAAAAGAACACACCCTATGATTGCACATCACCGAAGTTTAAATACAACGAATATCTTTGATATTTTCATAAACTTCAAGGCTCTTGTTTGGAATGCATGAATTTTGCCAGATTCCATGCAGCGATCAACTATTCTTACTTAGTTTTGTTTCCACTGTTGATGAGAATTAAATAATCCATTAAGAACCACTTTTAAGTGTAATAGAACCCTTAGATCAATGTTACAGGATCCGTTCATATAGACTTTTGGCTTTAGTTTTTGTCTTTGGCTCATGATTTATGAATAGTAACAGTTTGTAGAGAAGATTGTAAAAAGAGAGACACTCACGTGCGATTTTAGCTAATATAAATGAAGCCACTGTAGTGTGTATTACAATCGACTAGTAGACCACGCCTTGAAAAGACATTCTGTTTGAAAGTTATGTACTATAGAAAAGCTATTTACTATAGAAAAACAGGTTTTAGAAGCCAATGTGAACAAGGTTGGCTTATGTTATAACACATCTTAAGTACCCACTAGTCAAAGAATTACTATTCACCCACTCACTATTCAAAAGCTTTATAACCCAACATACAAGCTTCCCATTAGACGATGCCCCGTACTGTTCAACAACAGAACACATACACTTCAGTAGAAATTTGGAGTGATTTCTTATATGTATATATAACTAGCCGATTTTTTTTGATAATATTGCGTGTGTTATATCGAAATATAGAGTTGTATGACTACAATTCTTATGATAGAAATATACTTGTATTTTATAGAAATATAGAGTTGTATAACTATAATTTTTATGATGGAAATATACTTGTGTTCATTATACAACTATAATAACTTCCTTTTATATATGATTAACTTACGCCGTTATAACTAGAACTTAGCAAAAATCTGCGGTGCAGATAATTTTTCTTTTTCTTCTTGTGATTCATGTCGTTCTCACCGCGCGGACGATTCAGACGTCGACGACGTCCTGTTGATTTCCACGAACAACCTCATGTCCTCGATAGCCTTGGCGCTGTCGGCGAGCTCCGGGAAGATGTAGAACGCGTGGATCGCCTCCGGGAACTCCACCACCTGCACCGCCTTCCCCTTACGGCAAAGCACGTCGGCGTACCGCCTCTGCCAGTCCTGCAGCGGGTCAACGACCCCGACCACCACCATCGCCGGCGGGAACCCCTCCGCCAGCCCGACGTTTTCATCGGTCACGTGCGCCGCCGGGTGGTCACGGTTTTCGCCCACCGGCAAGAACGCCTTCCACCAGAAGTCCGAACGCCGGATGTTCACCACCGGCGCCACGCCCTCCAGCCTCAGCTCCGACTCCGTCCGCTCCTCGCCACCGAAGTACGGTTGCACCGCCATGACGCCGGCGAGTCTCACGTTCTTGGCCAAGGACTGACAGGTGGCTGCCCATCGGTTGGCCAAGTGGTGGACGATGTTGCCGCCGGCGCTCTCCCCAGCGAGGAAGCAGCTCGAGAGGTCGATGGGGACGTCTAGGTCCGGGATGCCGTTGGCGTCGATGAAGCGGAGCGCGTCCATGGCGTCGTCGTAGGCGGCGGGGTAGCGGTGCTCGGGGGCGAGCCGGTAGTTGACGGAGACGACGACGGCGCCGATGCTGCGGCAGAAGCGGCGGCAAAGGCCGTCGAAAGGGCGGTTGGCCGAGGAGAACAGCGCGAAGCCGCCGCCGTGGAAGTAGACGATGACGGGGAGCGGGGACGCCGCCGTGACAGGGGAGAACACGCGCGCCCAGAGGTCGCGGGAGGCGTCGACGGCGAAGTCGGCGGAGCGGACGCCGAAGTCGTCCGGGCGGGGGTTAGCACGCACGCTGAGAAGACGGTCCATCACGGAGTAGAGGCCGCGGTTGACCGTGCCGTCGCGGCGGTTGATGACGTCAATGGCGGCGGAAATCCCCACGACCTGCAGGCGCACCGTGCACGGCAGCGCCGGCGGCGAGGGGCGCGGGAGCTTGGTTTGAGCCTCTTCTTGGTCCCTGCCTTCCATTTCGACCGTTTCTTTATCCTTCTGTTGGTGATGCGTAACAAGTAGCAACCAGCGTGTCTATACTTTTGCCTAGCTGCTACTTGTAAGTTGACAGGTTTGTTCGTACGTCTAACTCGATTTTTGCCATCATTGGGGCCGTATGAAGATTGGTGTGCTGTGTGATTGGTTAGAACGCTGCATCTGCTTCCTTGTGGACTCTTGCTTGCACATCTTGGCCAGCAGAGAAACGTAGAGCGTATGCAACTATCTGCATGAATTGTGGACTCGGATCCTTCACCGATCGCCGTCGTGCAAACTGCAAACTGACAAACAGGAAGTTTCATTTGCACTTGCGTGCACCAATCGGCAGACACTGCCGTGCTCTACCCATATACATCTGCTACTATTTGGTACAGCATGGTTAAAAATGACTGACCTGAAAGGTGGTGCCGCCGGAGGACAATGTAGAAGTAGACAGATACCAGCATTGCTGCTGACTGCAAAACTAATTCTTCAAAAAAAAAAAAAACTATTGCACTCTTATCATACCAAACCAGAGATCACCAGAATCCAAAAGAATGTTGGGTTTTTATACCCTTAATAACATACTATTCAAGCTGAAACCAAAATCCAACATTAGAACCGGTTGAACACCGGCACTTCGTTTCCTATTAACCATCTTCAGGCAATTATTATTCTACAACTCGTCATAGAAGTTGATACAAGCTCGAAAATAAACAACAAAAAGGAAGCGACCTGCCTGTAGATTAACGATAGGAAGGTTTTACTGCCCCTGTGAAAGTCCAAGAAACACAACAGCTGAGGACATTTGCACTTTAAGATCAGCAATATCAACATCATGACCTCCTTCAACCAAGCCCCATCTATCGATCTGGGGGAATTAAGAAACATAAGATAAAAGAAAAGAAATTAAAATAAAATAAAGAATAAGAATGGTTGCAAAATAACACCTGGTGATCTTCTTCAAGCCTGATCAATTCAATGGCCTCCTCAATTCCCAACCTTCCTCTAAATATTGCAAGAGGGATTACCAGGGAATGGGCTGATGCAGCCATAGCATCAATAGATGCCAATTCACAATCATTTGCTTTCTTCAAAATGGTTTCTACAGCCTTAGCTAGCCCCTCATCTTGCTTTCCCCCCAAAAAGCTTGTGTACACAACAGGCTTGAACCCAAACTCGGTGTTTACCCAGTCCAGTATAGGGTCAACTTTTTCCTTCTGCTTTTCTGCATACAAAAATAAGGAAGCATAAGAAATGATATTATTGGAGGCAAAGGAGCCAAAGGCATCAGCAATTTAACTAGACGGACTTTAGTCATTCCACCAAATTATGAGGGGAAAAAAAGCTTACGATAAACTCCCTTGGTGAGTTCACTATCAGCAGGTGAGCGGCAAAATATCAAATCTTGATGAAATTTTTTCATCAAATTGTCAATTACTTTTGGCCGTGTCAACGGAACTCTCTCCAGTGCAGTGCAAGCAAGCTTCATAAGAGGCATTGTAAAAGGCCGGATTCCATCTGATTCCTATCATAATAAGGGATTTTCAGTATCAATATCCATTGCTTGAGAAACTAGGGAATGAAGTATAGGAAAAAAATTTGCAAATAAGCTAATGGAGATATAGTCCTGCGTTCCTGCATGGTGATAGATGAGCTGCAGACCAAATAAAGCAAGTTGTTGTAAAATCTCTAGCGACTTGTAAGTTATAAGATACAGTTGGGAACACGAAGGCAGCAACTCAGCCATGTACAACACAAACATTACAATTGCAGACGAAATCATGGATCATGATGCTAATGGAAGCAAGGAACAGACCAAGCTGATTACTTATCACATGAAATTCATATATAATATACGCAGATCCAATTACTCCTTAAATTCAGCCATTGCAACAGGTGAGTACAAATTATGGGTAGATATGTGATGACACGGTGAATATATATCGGCCTTATTGATAGCTAGCTTGAAAACAAAATTGAAGTTTTGCTTTAACATTATTGGAGGAATTGGAAGTGATAAAGTTCATTTACAACCTCTCTTGAATTTGTAAAGATCAGAAACGAACGGAATTCAACCCTAAAATGCCCTATTCTCCACATACGGCAATGAACTGTGCATGTTGCATAAAGGCAATTAATCTACAGCATCGGACTTAAATAATGGGTACTGATCATTTGGTCCCTTTTTCTTTCCGGATGAACAACCTTCCCGGTTATTTTAGAGCTGCTCACGGCATAAGAAAGAGCGAAGAAACAAAACATGTCTAAACCAACAAAATCGTGTGATTTGAGCCTTCAACGCCGCTGGACAGTGCATTTGAAATGCAGAATGGAAGGAATGGTCACAGAATCCTCTCATAATTCACCACTGCTCTTGGATAAACTAACCCTGCGAGATCAGGATCAACCAAAGCGCTTCGAATCATTTGTTCTACCCGCAAGGAGAAAATTGATGATTTGCCATCTTTAAGAATGGGCTTCGCACTTTTGCCACTCTCAACGTTGGTTTCGCAAAAATGCCATGTAGTACATTAATCCTTTGATTAGTATGTCATTTCACCCCTTTAATTCATTTTCTTTTTCTTTTTCTAATTTCAAGGACTGGAAAAGACCCTTCTACCCCTGGCTAATTTCTCATCGTCTCTAGTTGCTGTTGCTATTAAGATGGTTCTCTGGTTTGCCTCAAGCCCATACTTTTTCAATTAAAAGCATACTTCTTCGTAAATTGAACTAGACGTTCAACTGAATATTTCAATCTTCCGCAGTGCAAATTACGCACGCTTGATAAGAAAACTGGTGCTTACCAAAAAAAAGTTTAAGCAGATGAAGCCCTATATATGGCTAAGCATAGAAGTACTGGGACGCCGAAGCAGTAGATGGGTGCATCCGTGAATGGATTAGCCTCGTACGCCCACCACAATGCTGCAGACAAGTGCATGTTTGTGACGAAGCACACAAATATGTTTGTATTTTTTCGAGCATTATTCGCGGTAAGACAACGCAATTGGGCAACGAGAAGGCATCTTGTTTGATTGACAATAGTAGCTGTGCAATGTTGCACACTTGATAAATCTCACGAAACAATATTAGCTGTTCATGAAAAATCCATACCCTTTTTTACAACTTTCTTTGGGTCAGGAAACAATTTTTGGGTCTAGATAAAATCACAACTACAAATGAGGGAAATTAGCTAGGGGTAGAAGGGTCTTTTCCAGTCCCTGAAATTAGAAAAAGAAAAAGAAAATGAATTAGAGGGATGAAATGGCATACTAATCAAGGGATTAATGTACTACATGACATTTTTGCGAAGCCAACGTTGAGAATGGCAAAAGTGCGAAGCCCATTCTTGAAGATGGCAAATCATCAATTTTCTCACCCGCAAGTATACCACACAAACTAATCCAGAATTCGAGTAATCTTACACTGCGGAACAGTATCGTAGTCGAAGCCAACCAAAGAGAAGAACAAGAAGACAAGAGGAGGAGAGGAATGGGATCCGGACCTGGTACTCCCACTCGGCGGCGACAGCCATAGCGAGCGCGCGCGAGGGCAGCTTGAGCGGTCGCTTCGCCGGCGACTTGAGGGTGCGGTAGTCGAGCATCACCGTCCACCCGTTCCCGTCGTCGGCACGCCGCACGGTGGCGTCGCGGTAGAACCGCTTCCCCACCACAGACCCCGTCATGAACGACATCGGCATCGCCACCGAGGTCTCATCACGCGTCGCCACCGCCGAAGCCGGCTTCTTCACGTAGATCGCTTCGTCACCTCCCCCTCCTCCCGCCTCCTCCCCTCCGGGAGAAGCCTCCGCCGCCGTGCCGAGCAGCCGGCACCGCCCGCCGGCCACGCATCTCTGCAGGAGGCGGCGGCGGCCTGCGAGTGTCGCCATGCCCGCATCACTTGGGCCTCGCTTCCCAAGCTACACTTAGTAGTACCCAGACAAAGCTCAATAAGTTGCTTTCTTTTAACAATCCAGCCCGGACCATGTGAGGCGGGCCGACGGCCCAGGGAAGGTTCCAGACGCGTCCGTCTCTGCCGCGCACGGCGGGCGGGTTCGTCTCCACGACGGCAAATCTCCAACGACTCCGACGAAACCCCCACCTTCCTTTCCTTTTCCATCGCAAACCCAGCACGCTTCCGCGAGACTGGGCAATAATAGTGAAGGCCTTCATTTATTTCTTTGCAATGGGCTGGGCCCGAGACTGGGCCTGGGGCTGGCTACGCCCCTCCCGTGATCGGTGATCCCAAACCCCAACCTCCCCTTCCCCGCCGCCCTCGACGACGGCCTCCCCGAGTTCCCACCTCCCGTCGTCGACACCTTAGCTTCCGAGGATTTCGATCTCGACGACCTGGACCTCGACCTCTTCTCCACGGATGTGCTACTCCCGCCGCCGGCGCCGACGCCGGCGACGTCTTCGGCCGGATCGCCGGAGGGGATCGGAGTCGTCCTCGAGGAGCGCGAGTGCTGGGAGTAACAGCGGCGAAGGATGGAGATGAGGAGGAGGCGAAGCGGCGCGCGCGGCCTGTGCGCAACAGCGAGAGCGCGCACCTGTCGCGGCAGAGGAAGAAGCAGTACGTGGAGGAGCTGGAGGGGAAGGTGAAGGCCATGCAGGCCACCATCGCCGACCTCACCGCCAGTATCTCCTGCGTCACCGCCGAGAACACCGCTCTCAAGCGGCAATTTGGTAGTGCCGGTGGCGCTGGAGCCCTACCGCCACTGACGATGTACCCGGCAGTGTACCCTTTGCCGCCGCCGTGGATCCACCCGGCGTATGCCATGCGTGGCTCACAATTGCCGATACCCCGGCTGAAGACCCAGCAGCCTGCACCCACCGCGGTAGAGCCACCGGCCAAGAAGACTAGAAAGACCAAGAAGGTTGCAAGTGTTAGCCTCCTCGGTTTGCTGTTCTTGGTGATGGTTTGTGGATGTTTGGTCCCTGCTGTAAATCGGATGTATGGTGCAGTTGATCCTGGGGAAGGCACGACGTTCAGTCCATCACATCATGGGAGGGTGCTAGCTGTTGAGGGGCCTCAAAATAGTGCCTCGGATGGTATTGATTCAAAGGTGCCACAGAATGCAAGCGAAACACTGCCATCATTGTTGTATCTGCCGAGGAATGGGAAGCATGTCAAGATCAATGGAAATCTTGTTATCAAGTCCATTGTTGCAAGTGAGAAAGCTTCTTCACGGATGTCAAGTCGAACTATGGTGGGGAAGGGCTCTGAAAGACAAGGAAAGGAAGAGACTAGCTTGGCAATTCTTGGCTATGTGGCTCCATTGGAACCTGGAGAACTCTTGGAATCAGCTGAAGGAGTAAAAAACGAACTGATGACTTTGGCCCCTGGAGATGGAAGCATATACAGGGAGGATGATGGAATGCTGCCACAGTGGTTTAGTGAAGCAATGTCTGGTAAGAATGCTGCATAAAGTTACATGCTCTATTTAATTTGAATGAGTAATGCTTTTGTATATGTCACATTGCTTTGATGCTTTGTATGATAATGTGACATTTAGTGATATGAATATAGCAGTCACTAGCTGCTAAGGCTTGCTAATAGACAACTGTTCAATATTTGCAAGTAGCCTAGCTAACATAAGAGTGATGGATTCTTGTAGATAACATACAGTGCTTTGTAAATAATTAAAATGAGACTAATATGGCTGGGAATAGAAGATAGCATATATTACACGATTGTTTTTCACAATATTAGAGGTAATAGATGCTTCTTGTGGGGTTAGTCGGCCACTTGGAAAATAACTGCCATATGAAGCACACATAGTGAGGTGATCATAGGCTTGTAGGGTTAGTAGGTCCCTTGGTAAATAACTACCATTGTCAAAGTTTTATATTTGGTGTAGTATAGCCTTATGTGATTGGTAATGCAGCATATTATGATATATCTTGCATCAGTCCTCCTGTTGCATGTGTGCGCATGCATGTTTCGGTATTGGTGCGTCTGTTAACATGCGGGCATGCATTGTGATACAAAGTTGACTGGTATACTATTTGTCTAAAACTATGTGGTGAAGTGGTAGTTCACTAGTTCTGCATATGTGATGCATTGATTGTCTATTGGCTGATGGATTAATACAGTATATATAGCTTAACCCTAAGAACTTTATTCCTCTAGAGAAAATGAGAAAATGTGACTGATCCAGGGAAATGATTATGTGCTATCTTAGTCACCTTTGTGAAGTTGAATTCAATCAAACATGTAATTAACTGCACTTGCTACAAGTAGGTCGTTCCTTTGTTTGCTGATGCACTGCGCTTTACGTTCCATTTCAGGTCCTATGTTGAGCTCTGGAATGTGCACTGAAGTATTCCAATTTGATTTATCTCCCACCTCAGCTGATGCAAATGGCATAGTTCCTGTCTACTCCAACGCTATGTCGAACTCATCACAGAATTTTACTGAAAATCTCCCTTCCAGTCAGGCTCAGAAGGTCAAGAACAGGAGGATTTTATACTCCGAGGCCATTCCTATACAGGGTTCAACATCCAATGACACCGAGCACCTTGAAGCGCCCCCCAAGAATGAAGCTATGCCGGTGGGAAGCTGGTTTCATCTGTGGTAGTATCTGTCCTGGCTGATCCAAGAGAGGACGGCGAGGGGAGGATCTCTTCAAAGTCTGTCGCGCATCTTTGTTGTTGTTCTTATAGACAGTGTAAAGTATGTTACTTGCGTCCTGCCCTTCAAAAACCAACAATTCTCCAAAGGAGCTGATTTACTGTGTGATGTGCATAGAGTTTACTGTTGCTGAATTGCCGGTTTGTTGCCATAAACAGGCTTCGTTCTACTGGTTGCACTTCATTACGGAAAGAGTAATGCTTTCATACTTTTTACTCTAACAAAAATGGTGTTTATCTCAAAACATACGAAATGGGTAAGTAATAACTATCCACTGTTCAGTTCTGATTTAAAAGTTGTGCAAATTACTTTGAGAAAAGTATAAAACACCTCCCTTAAGAAAATTTTGTTTCAGAAGCTGCATACAAGTTTTTTGTGCTCCAGAATGTATTGTCGGCTTGATGAGGGAAAAGAATCATGATGCCGTTGTTTTGCCTTGTGATCATTTCATCAAGGTGTTAGACATGTTGTTTTGTCTGTTCCGATGCAAGGTAGAGTAGATAAAGGCGCTGTTTTTTTTAATAATTTTTTACTTTTAGTTTTTTAATCATCATTATTTATCAGACTAATAAATTATAACATAAAAGAACAGGCTTAATATCACTTGTGGAGAACGTCATGGATAAAAAATCTCTTGTGCAGAACGTTTTGTTTGAGGAAACAAATCAGAAGGTCGTGTTTTTTTTTTTGGGGTATTGATCGGACCCCAGATTCTAGCATTACTTTTTTTTAGAACGTTTGGAGTGCCATGTGAGCACCACTGCACAAGAATGTACGAGGAATCGATTAACACAAAGCTGAAGGTGGGGAAATGACTCGAGCGTCCCAGCCCATGGGCCCCACTTCTTAGTGGCCCAGTAGCTCACCAGTTTCGGCGGGGCGGCCCACTTCGTCGACGAACGCCGCTCCTCTCTCCTCTTCCCTCGTCCTCTACGCCGTCGTCTCGCTTCGCTTCCACCGCCCCCGTGTCCGCCTCTCCGGTCTCCTCGTCGCCCCGCTCGTCCTGCCGGCCGCCGCCCGAGCCACCGAAGCACAGTCCAGATCGGAACTCGTTAGGTGCGTCTCCTTCCGCGGTGGGCGAGTCTAACCACTTCCTCTTGCATTTGTTAGAAAATAGCTCCGGTAGCGCATGCTTTCACGGTAGACTGACGCACACAAACCCAGTGAAAGATTTGCCGGAGATAGAAATGAGAAGGTGAAACTAATAATAAAACTGAACGTAAAAAACTAAGACACAAGATTACGGTGCAGACCACTCGCACCTTTTCTCGTTTTCACTTATTGTTTGGCTTAACTCTCTCAAAAGATTTACATGTCCATACCGAGCAGTTCGTTAACTGACTGGAGACTCACGTCATTCCACGACCACTCGTGCTGATAACTAATACAGTGACTAGCTACACACGATAGCTACAGTGACTGGCCATACCTAACTGTCATAATGACCAACAACTGCTACAGTGACCAATACTGTTACAGTGCTGACGTATGCTACAGTGACTGCTACTGAGTATGACGTCTACAGTACTCAGTGCAGGTACGACTACGACCACGAGCGCCATAACCATGTCGCTATGACCATGCGCACATGTGTCATGACCACGGCGCTATGACCATATGCACAGACGTCACGACCACACACACAGGCTTTGAGTCATCCGATCATGGCACTTCGACCACGCATCGTAACGACAACACAAAGACTAGTCGTAATGACTACACAGACTGGTTGTAACAACTACACACACTGGTCGTAACGACCACACAGGCTTCACTACTTTTACAGGTACTCAACACATGAGTACTCGAGACACATAACTACATACATACAACAAGATTAACTCAACAACATTGACTAGCGCGCTAGAGTAGCTGGGGCCTTCATGGGCGCAGCTTTTTTTGCGTTTATTCTGTTGATTAATATCACACTGCATAGCCATCATAATGGAATCTCTTCTTTTGCCAGTAGAAAGTAGCACCAATAGAATCGTGTTAAAACCTGATGATTCTTGCCTGGATATACTAGTTTTGCAAACCTTGGTTACAATTTTGAAAAGAGCAGGTCCTTTAATTTCCACCGTCAGCTTCAAATATACCACTGGCGTCTGCGGCGTTCGTCCCGGCATGCGCTTCCCACAGACTTCGATTTCTTGTTACGTTGTTGTCAGATCACCTGTATGATCCGCAACAAGTTTTAAGGACTGCTGCACATTCGGCCACATAAAGAACTGGAATAGACGACTGATTGGAATAACCAGAAGTTTTTACAATTGAAATTAGGTGCCGTCGATTAAGTTGAAATAAGTTGGTTTATAGCTAAAATTGTACTGTAGCTGGTTGAAATTACACTGTAGCCAGGGGCGTAGCCAGCAGGGGGGCTTGGTGAGGCTTGAGCCTCACCTCCCCCGATGGCAACCAACAAGCAAAGTAGAGATGATTTTATATATTTACTTGTTGCCCTTATATTATTTGCTGCTTTGCTGCTTGCCATTTTGCTTGAGCAAAGTAAAGCAAAACAAGCAATCAAAAGCCTTCTGCCATTGGTAACAACCAACAACCTACTTTTAGTAATGCTTGCCATTTTGCTTACTACTTGCTTACTTCTTGCCTTTCTCTGCGCTCTAAACATTTTCGTTGCTCGAGAGCAAAAGTTACTGCTGATTTCCACGGCACGATTCCTTCCCAGTTTATCATAACCAAATTAAAATCATAATAAACTTGTTTCAAAAATTGTACTGCCCAGCTGTATCAATAGGCATCACCCACAAAAACAGCACCAATGAATATTGTCTCCTTCATCATGTTCTATACTGTCTCCTCGGGCAAACCTTCCAATGACCTATTTTCTGCCATCAAAACTCTAAATCAAGTGGTTCAAAATTTTAAATTCATCTACATTTATATTATACTTCCAAGTACCTATTTTTATACATTTTTATTTCATTTGATTTTATTTTGTTTGGGCCGCTTTTCACGTTTAGACTACGATATTTCCGAGTATGACTTCGCTAATCTTTCTCACCACCAGTATGCTTTGAGCCCACCCTCTATTTTCTTTCTGGCTTCGCCACTGACTGTAGCTAATGGTAGCTTAGAATCAGCAAAAAAGCTCAATAAAAGCCAAAAAGTCAGAAAAGAACGAAATTTAGAGATAGTAAAAAATAAGTCGGAAGTCAGAAATTCAAGCTGAAATGAGCTGGGCCTAATATATGTACCTTGTCCACCGGACTGTATGTTTGTACATAATTGACTCTCCATTGACCCTTTGGTGAATATCTTTTGGTGGCCCTATCCCATGTTCAATGTAAATAAAGAATTTCATAGTCCTCAGCATTGCGTGCATAGATGTTAATGGCCATCTGATGCTTAACAAGATAATAATCCACTCCCTGGAGGCTGGAGTAGTTAATACGATTTTAAATAGTTTTTAAGAAGAAATATGATTTTAAATAGTCAAACAAGTTATTTTGCCTTTGCTGATGGTTCCATGTGTGCTGATGTGTTGGATTTAATTTGAGCTTGGTCCATTTTTAATTCAACAATTAAATCAAATAAATTCTAAGGCCCATATTAAATGCTAAGTGCATGGATTGATGAAGGCATTAAGTGAGCAGTTACCGGAATTGATTCCGTCGGTTTCAAGTAGTAATTGTGCGAGAGTTACTGTCCGTTACTTGCGATTACTCCCTGTCCCGGTAACGCTTCCTGTCTCTTCATCTTCTTGGCACGCGTATAAGCTTGGGAGTCGACAGTAGCCTCGAGCGAGACACAGAAACCACACCTTCTCCTCTCTGTTGAGCTGCTCCTCCGAGTTTTTCCCCGTCCCAGCTCCTGCGCGCACAGGCGTTTGGGAGAGCAGGCCTCCAAAACCACGTCCAGCTGTGACATCTGCACGGATAGGCGGGCGATCAGGTTTTTGGGGAGTGCTCAGCACGACTGCTCGCTTCTATACACGACGCAGGGCCGGGCCCATGGGCGTGCAGGCCGTACGCTTGTACAGGGCCCCTGATATTCCCGGGCCTCAAAAAATCGATCGCGTGCGTAGCGCTGCGCCGCTGCCGCTTCGTATTCTAGCCCTGGCGGAGACGTGCACGATGCGGAGACGTTGCTGGCCGCCGCCGAGAACCTCCGGGATTTCCGTCGTTTCCGACTTTGCATCATTGCATGCACAGACTTGAGTCTTGAGGTGAGGCGTGAGGCAATAGGCATGCACGGAAGAACCTCCGAGACGTGAGGCCAGCAACGTCTCCGTCCTCTCGGTCTCGGCTCTCGCCGCCAGTCGCCAGCCAATAGCCATCTTCCGCGGTTCTCGCCGCCAATAGCCCTGCCGCCACCTCGCCGCAACCAGCGCGGACGGCGGACTCCAATCACTCCATTCGTGATTCACTGATTCGTCGTCGACTCGTCGTCCAGTGCAGGTATTTATTTTTTTTCAATTCTAATTGTATTGTACTAATTAAATCCTTCGTATGAAAGTTTAGAACTGTTTGTATAATTTTAATTTTGTTCTTTTCATCTTTTGAAGCCATGTCTTCTGCAAATCGATTTAGAAAATATGAATCTGGTTCCCAAAAACGTAAGAAGAAACAAAGAATTGAGGAGTTAACTCAATGTCAGAAAGGAGCAATGGATAGATTTATTATAAAAGAATCACAAGTGTCTTCCGGTAATCAGGCACTTGATCAAGCTCTTGCACTTGATAGTAATATTGAAAATGATCCTAGAGATGGTCAGACAGGGATAGAAAATAATGTTGAAGTTCAGGAAGTTCTTATTAATAACACAAATGTTGAAACTGATAATGATGGTGATAACAGTGAGAATGTTGGTGATTCTTTTCAGCCTGATATATTTGATCCAAGATATTGGGATTCACTTAATCCTAAACAGATCGACATTTTAGCACAAAAGGGCCCTACAAGAGACTTATCAATTCAGAAAGGTCCCAAGGATAGATATTCTAGAAGGTTTTCTGCACTATTCTATACTAGAATTCTATCAAATGGAGAGCATTGCGATAGAGATTGGCTTGTCTATTCTAAGGAACTCGATAGAGTATTTTGCTTCAGTTGTAAATTATTTACAAAAGGGCATAGAAAGGGTCAATTGGCAAATGAGGGGTATAATGATTGGATACATCTTGGTAGTAGGCTTAAAGAGCATGAGACAAGTGCAGATCATGTTTTGAATATGACCACTTGGTATGAGTTGCGTAGTAGGTTGCAAAAGGATCAAGCTATTGACAAAACTGCTCAGCGACTACTTGAGAAAGAAAAGGACCATTGGAGAAAAGTTTTATTCAGAATTGTTTGCATTGTTAAATTTCTTGCCAAGCATAATCTAGCATTTCGTGGTACTAATAGCAAACTGTATGAGGATAGCAATGGGAATTTCTTAGGTTTGATAGAGATGTTGGCAGAATTTGACCCAGTTATCCAAGAGCATGTTCATCGTATTACAAGTGAAAAAACTCTACTTCATTATCTTGATCCAAAGATTCAGAATGAGTTGATACACTTGCTTGCTTCTGCTATTAAGTCTGAAATTGTAAGGAAAATAAAGAGAGCAAAGTATTTCTCTGTCATACTTGATTGTACCCCTGATGCAAGCCACCAAGAACAAATGTCTTTAATTATAAGATATGTGGATTCATCTTCAGATAATATTTCCATAGAAGAATCCTTTCTAGGATTTTTAGATGTAAATGATACGACCGGACAAGGACTTTTTGATGTGCTAGAGAATGAACTAAAGTGTCTTGATCTTGATATAGATGATGTGAGAGGACAAGGTTATGATAATGGGTCAAATATGAAAGGAAAACATCAAGGGGTGCAAAAGAGACTTTTGGATGTAAATCCTAGAGCTTTCTATTCTGCTTGTGGTTGCCATAGCCTTAATTTAACACTTTGTGATATGGCCAAGACTTGTGGTAAAGCTAAAGACTTCTTTGGAATCATCCAACGCATCTATACAACTTTTGCTAATTCCACTAAGAAATGGCAGATTCTAAAAGATAACATAACGGGATTGACTCTCAAGTCAGTGTCAGCTACACGATGGGAGAGTCGTGTTGAAAGTGTTAAAGCAATCAGATTTCAATGCGCTGACATTCGAGAGGCTCTACTTCAGGTATTTGACATTGACATATTAATAACGATACATTTTGTTTGGTTATCCTCAAAATTTAACTTATATTTTCTTTCTTTTAATTTCAGGTATCTGATATTGATAATGATGTAAAAACAAGCAGTGAGGCTAAAGGTTTGGCAAATAATGAACTTGGAGAATATGAATTTATAGTGGCAATAGTCATTTGGTATGAGGTACTATATGCTGTTAATTTAGTAAGCAAACACTTGCAAGCAAAGGATATGCTTATTGATGTTGCTATTGAGAAAGTGCAAGGGCTAATTTCTTTCTTCAAAGGGTATAGAGAAACTGGTTTCTTAGAAGCATTGGAGGCAGCCAAAGGAATCGCACTTGAGCTGGATATCAGCACAACATTTCGTAAAAAGCGAGAAATTAAAAGAAAGAGACAATTTGATGAGAACCCAGATGACACAAATGTTGTCACACAGTCTGCAGAGGAATCATTTAGAATCAACTATTTTATACCTATTGTTGATCAAGCTATTTCCTCGCTTACAAGGAGATTTGAACAATATCAGGATTACCAAAAGAATTTTGGTTTCTTATTTACTTCTGACTCATTGCGGTCATTGGATAATAAGAGCTTGAAATCTTCTTGTGACAATCTTGAAGCAGCCCTTAAAAGAGATGGAAAATCTGATATTGATGCCAATGAACTATATACAGAGTTGAGGTTTCTTCAAGATTTCATTCCAAAAGAAAATATGGGTCCTCTTGAAATTCTTAAGTTTCTAAAGCGGCATGATTGTTTTCCCAATGCAGCTATTGCATATAGAATTTTATTGACCATTCCTGTGACTGTTGCATCAGCGGAGCGAAGCTTTTCTAAGTTGAAGCTATTGAAGTCATACTTGCGTTCTACAATGACACAAGAAAGACTTAATAGTTTGGCTACGATAGCACTTGAGAGTGGATTGCTGGAGAAGATTAATTATGAGCATATTATTGAAGATTTTATTTCAAAGAACACTAAGAGAATGATGTTATTCAAGTAAAGATTATGCAAACCAAGAGTTCAAAAGGTACTATTCTTGATATATCGCATTTGCTCTGCAATACATACATTATTTTGGCTATATTTGATACTTTGGTTTAGGCCTCGCTTAGAGCTTTGTACAGGGCCTCTAAATTTCACGGCACGGCCCTGACACGACGTGATCGGCTAATTCCCGGCGGCATTCCATTACACGGCAAGTACAACTACTTCCAGAAGGCCGTTCAAGGGACTGCACTGCGTACCTCGTCCTGCACCAACTGAGATCGACTACATCGAATAGCTGCTTATGTCAACTGAGCAGAACGGCGCATCCGGTGCCTCTGGCACTGGCCCCGCCTCTGGGTATAACATTTTGTTCCTGATCTTTACAGTATTGTTCATAGAGTTAGTTACACTGTTTAGTGTTCTAAAAATGAATAGTACTAGCACAACCCTTGTCATGATTTTAATTGGTAATTTCTGGATTAAATTATGTCGTAATTTGCCTAAATTTCTAACAATCCAAAAACCTGATTTTAGGCACTTTTCGGTTAGTGGTTTTGCTGCTGCTCTTAAGCCGAATACATTTGATGGTTCAAATTACAAGCGGTGGCGTGCTAAGATGGTCCTGTGGTTGACGGCTATGAGCGTTTACCACGTCGTGCAGGGGCTTCCTGAACAATTTACTCCAGAGGAGGAGAAAATGTTCAAGGTTGCTGATAACCTGTTTCGAGGCGCTGTGGTTAGCGTTCTCGCTGAAAACATAGTGGACGTCTACATGTTACTGCCGTCTGGCAAAGAGATGTGGGAAGCACTTGAGAAAAAGTTTGGTATTTCCGATGCTGGTAGTGAGCTGTACGTCATGGAGCAGCTGTATGACTACAAGATGGTTGATAACCGATCTGTAGTGGAACAGGCTCATGAGATACATGCACTGGCAAAGGAACTCGAGCATTTTCCATGCGTGTTACCCGACAAGTTTGTGGCTGGCGGTATTATCGCCAAGTTACCACCTTCTTGGAGGGATTTTGCCACTTCTCTAAAACACAAGAGACAAGAGTTCAGTGTCGCTGACCTCATTGGGTCTCTTGATGTTGAGGAGAAGGCGAGGGCAAAAGACACTCGTGGGAAAGGAGTTGAGTCTTCTAGTGCCAATTTGGTGCAGAAGAAAAACTTCAATGCTTCTCGCAACCAGAAGAAGAAGAACAAGCAAGAGAACAAACCAAAGACTAAGCAAACAACCACGTTTAAGAAGAAAAAGAACAAAGGGAACTGCTTTGTTTGCGGGAGCGAGGATCACTGGGCAAGTGAGTGCCCAGACCGCAAATTTAAGCAGGACAAGAAGTCTGCAAACATGGTTGTTAGCGAGACTGATGCAGGAACATCGGGGTATGGTAATTCTTTACCTACTGTTCTTTCAGTCTGTCATTCGCCTGAGTGGTGGATGGATACTGGAGCTAATATTCATGTGTGTGCTGATATTTCTTTGTTTTCTTCTTACCAGAATGGCGGGACTGGAACCTTGCTGATGGGGAACGGATCGCATGCGCGTGTTCTTGGTGCTGGTACGGTCATTCTGAAGCTCACTTCGGGAAAGACCGTGCAATTAAAGAACGTGCAGCATGTCCCCTCTATCAAAAAGAATCTAGTTAGCGGCTCTCTACTATGTAGAGATGGTTTTAAATTAGTCTTTGAATCGAATAAATGTGTACTTTCTAAGTATGGGACATTTGTTGGAAAAGGTTATGATTGCGGAGGCTTGTTCCGCTTATCTTTGTCTGATGTGTGTAATAATGTTGCAAACAATGTTACTAATTCGAATGAATCGAACATTTGGCATTCACGGCTTTGTCATGTTAATTTTGGCTGTTTGACGCGGCTAGCAAATCTGAATTTAATCCCGAAATTTACTTTAGTCAAAGATTCTAAGTGCCATGTGTGTGTGCAATCTAAGCAACCTCGCAAGCCTCACAAGGCAGCAGAGGCGAGGAACTTGGCACCATTAGAACTAGTTCATTCTGATTTGTGCGAGATGAACGGCGAGTTGACTAAAGGTGGCAAAAGATATTTCATGACACTTATAGATGATTGTACTAGATTTTGCTACGTGTACTTGCTAAAATCAAAAGATGAAGCGTTAAATTATTTTAAGATCTATAAAGCTGAAGTAGAAAATCAACTTGAGAGGAAAATTAAACGGTTAAGATCTGATCGCGGTGGAGAGTATTTTTCAAATGAATTTTCTGAATTCTGCATGGAATATGGAATTATTCATGAAAGGACACCGCCATACTCACCACAATCAAATGGGATTGCCGAAAGAAAGAATCGCACTCTAACTGAGTTGGTTAATGCCATGTTAGAGACAGCGGGACTATCTAAGGAATGGTGGGGTGAGGCTATATTGACTGCTTGTCATGTCCTGAATAGAGTTCCTACAAAGAATAAAGAAATTACACCATTCGAGGAATGAGAAAAGAAAAGATTGAATCTCTCCTACTTGCGCACTTGGGGTTGCTTGGCCAAGGTGAATGTGCCAATCAACAAAAAGCGCAAACTTGGACCTAAAACTGTTGATTGTGTTTTCCTTGGTTATGCTATACACAGCGTGGGATATAGGTTTTTAATAATAAACTCTGAAGTACCTGACATGCATGTTGGTACTATTATGGAGTCCAGAGATGCTACATTTTTTGAGAATGAATTTCCTATGAAAGAATCACCTAGCACGTTTAGTCATGAACCTATAATACCCCATGAGCAACATATTTCGATAGAACACTTTGAGGAAACCCGTGTGCAAAATCCTGAGGAGGATGACAGTGTAGTCGCTCGAAAGAGTAAGAGACAAAGGACTGCAAAGTCTTTTGGTGATGACTACATTGTGTACCTTGTGGATGACACTCCAAGAACCATTGAAGAGGCATATTCTTCTCCTGATGCTGACTTTTGGAAGGAAGCAGTACGGAGTGAGATGGATTCTATTATGTCTAATGGAACTTGGGAAGTCATTGATCGTCCTTACGGGTGCAAACCTGTAGGTTGCAAATGGGTGTTCAAGAAAAAGCTTAGGCCTGATGGTACTATTGAAAAGTACAAGGCAAGGCTTGTGGCCAAGGGTTACACCCAAAAAGAAGGCGAAGATTTCTTTGATACTTATTCACCTGTTGCTCGATTGACCACAATTCGAGTATTACTTTCCTTGGCAGCCTCTCATGGTCTTCTCGTTCATCAGATGGACGTTAAGACAGCTTTCCTAAATGGGGAGTTAGAGGAGGAGATTTATATGGATCAGCCAGATGGGTTTGTAGCAAATGGTCAAGAAGGCATGGTGTGTAAATTATTGAAGTCTTTGTATGGCCTGAAGCAAGCGCCTAAGCAATGGCATGAGAAGTTCGATAGAACATTAACGTCTGCTGGCTTTGTTGTGAATGAAGCTGATAAATGTGTGTACTATCGCTATGGCGGGGGTGAAGGTGTGATCTTGTGTTTGTATGTTGACGACATACTGATCTTTGGAACCAGCCTTAATGTGATTAAGGAGATTAAGGACTTTTTGTCCAATAATTTTGAGATGAAGGATTTGGGAGTAGCTGATGTTATTCTTAATATCAAGCTACTGAGAGAAGGCAATGGTGGGGTGACACTTCTGCAATCTCACTATGTGGAAAAGGTGTTGAGTCGCTTTGGGTATAGTGATTGCAAACCTGCTCCAACGCCTTATGATCCTAGTGTGCTATTAAGGAAAAATCGAAGAATAGCAAGAGATCAATTAAGATACTCCCAAATCATTGGCTCACTTATGTATCTAGCTAGCGCAACGAGACCTGACATCTCATTTGCTGTGAGCAAACTAAGCCGGTTTGTATCAAATCCGGGAGATGATCACTGGCGTGCTCTTGAGAGAGTGATGCGCTATTTAAAAGGTACTATGAGCTATGGGATTCACTATGCTGGGTATCCAAGGGTACTTGAGGGTTATAGTGATTCCAATTGGATATCTGATGCTGATGAGATTTATGCCACAAGTGGATATGTGTTTACACTTGGAGGTGGCGCTGTTTCATGGAAGTCTTGCAAGCAGACCATCTTAACGAGGTCAACAATGGAAGCAGAACTCACAGCATTGGATACCGCCACTGTTGAGGCTGAATGGCTTCGTGAACTCCTTATGGATTTACCGGTGGTTGAAAAACCTATACCGGCTATTTCTATGAACTGTGATAATCAGACGGTGATTGTCAAAGTGAACAGTTCTAAGGACAACATGAAGTCAACAAGGCATATAAAGAGGCGGTTGAAATCTGTCAGGAAATTGAGAAACTCCGGAGTGATAGCATTGGACTATGTCCATACGTCTAAGAATCTGGCAGATCAATTCACTAAGGGTTTGTCACGTAATGTGATAGATAGTGCATCGAGTGAGATGGGCTTGAGACCCACGTGAAGTCTATCATAGTGGTAACCTGTCCTATGTGATCGGAGATCCCGTGAAGTAGGATGGTGAAACAAGCTAGTGGTAGACTGTGAGGAGAGACCCTTAACAAGGTCCATGTCGTATGAGATGCACTTCTCTCCTATCCTGTAAGGCAGGTTGGTTTATACCTTAATGTGATCCGAGTGGCTTGTTGAAGCAGAGATGTTGTCCTACAGAACATCTTATGAGGAACACACACCTATATGAGTTTGACTGCTGGTCACAGTCTATGAGATTTGGGTGATCTCTAGATACTCATGAAAGGCCAAGGAGTTTGACTTATATGCTCCAACCAGAGGGGATGCTTTAGGCAGCCTAGTATCAGTAAAGGACTTAGGTGAAACTTATTTCGCACAAAACCGTCAATTCAAGGCATAGTCCATTGTTCAGTTGTGAAAAAGTGTAACCTTTGTTCTAGGTGGATGTTCAACTTAACAGTCTCCATCGAAACACTGGTATATCAAATAACAGAGAATTGAGAGTATTTCATATGTGCCCTAGAATTTGGTGGGGATTGTTGGATTTAATTTGAGCTTGGTCCATTTTTAATTCAACAATTAAATCAAATAAATTCTAAGACCCATATTAAATGCTAAGTGCATGGATTGATGAAGGCATTAAGTGAGCAGTTACCGGAATTGATTCCGTCGGTTTCAAGTAGTAATTGTGCGAGAGTTACTGTCCGTTACTTGCGATTACTCCCTGTCCCGGTAACGCTTCCTGTCTCTTCATCTTCTTGGCACGCGTATAAGCTTGGGAGTCGACAGTAGCCTCGAGCGAGACACAGAAACCACACCTTCTCCTCTCTGTTGAGCTGCTCCTCCGAGTTTTTCCCCGTCCCAGCTCCTGCGCGCACAGGCGTTTGGGAGAGCAGGCCTCCAAAACCACGTCCAGCTGTGACATCTGCACGGATAGGCGGGCGATCAGGTTTTTGGGGAGTGCTCAGCACGACTGCTCGCTTCTATACACGACGTGATCGGCTAATTCCCGGCGGCATTCCATTACACGGCAAGTACAACTACTTCCAGAAGGCCGTTCAAGGGACTGCACTGCGTACCTCGTCCTGCACCAACTGAGATCGACTACATCGAATAGCTGCTTATGTCAACTGAGCAGAACGGCGCATCCGGTGCCTCTGGCACTGGCCCCGCCTCTGGGTATAACATTTTGTTCCTGATCTTTACAGTATTGTTCATAGAGTTAGTTACACTGTTTAGTGTTCTAAAAATGAATAGTACTAGCACAACCCTTGTCATGATTTTAATTGGTAATTTCTGGATTAAATTATGTCGTAATTTGCCTAAATTTCTAACATGATGTCCTTTAGTCATCTCTCTCATGCAGGGTTGCAAGCATGTATATTCGAGTGAAGCGGAACAAGAGTGCGTACGTACTTCATACAATGCGACCTAACAGATACAGCTTTCAGTTTTGAATATCAAACAGAAGGTGCATTCGCTAATAGATCACCCCCTAGTGATCAGCGGTTGTTCTTGTTGGCTACCAACAATTTATTGGATGATGAAAAGGTACCAACATATTTAGTTGTCGCTGGATACATTTGCCTATATATAATTCAGAAAAGAATTTGTTTTGCCTATTTGTGCTGGGGGTCAACCTCAATAGCTTGTGCAGAGTCTTATATAAAAACATCTATCAAGTGAAGCCAGGCTTGCTGATGCAATACAGTAGATTCTTTTATTCGTAGTGCGGTTTAATGTATAGTGTTAGCAAGTCAATTTTCCTCGAAGATGAAAGCCACAATTCGATTAATTCATTTTTCGGATCGATGACTTATTTGAATTTGATATTTGTGCAGGTGGAGAATGATGCCATTGTTGCATTGGCATTGAGAAAATTTTTGTTCTACTCTCACTGTCTCACATGACTTAGTATTTGAGTTTTGTCTACTCAATTTTTTATTTGCTATGTGTCTTTCAGTAAATGCGTTGCATTCTTTTTTTCTGATGCTATGTTATCTCTTAGTAGCTTAGCAAGTTGTCATTGTTATCATTTTTGTAGCAATGTGCCAATGATTATTGCCACTAACTGCTTGTTTTGTAGAAAGTGTATTTATCTAGGATAACTTTGATGCTGCTATTTCTCTATGGTACATAGTAGATCATCCTACACCAATCATCAGTTCAATCTGTTTTCTGAACTATAAGCTCAGTAAATTGGAACCGTTTTATTGCTGAGGCTATGTATATGTTTTCTCTAGTAGAAACTTGTGATTCCCTCCGTTAAAAGTAAGAAATTAAGAAGAATCTTTGCATCGTAAGGTTATCATCAATGGGCAATTTGCTAATTCCGAGTCTGAATAAAGTGAACAGTAGTCCTTTTCTACTTCCCCAAACAATGCAATGTATCTACTCTCTACTGTCGTAAAGAGGTTTCTAGTTCTGACCAAGCCTTATGTGTTCGTCAACGGCTCTTCCTCTCTATAGCCGTTGGCTGTAGCATTTTCTGCCTGTAAGTTCCTGACCGTGGTATCTGTTTCTGTCATCAGATGACAATGAGTTCGAGGAAGTTTCCATCGCCAGGCCGGAAGATTTCATGTCATCGTCGCGACGCAGATCCACTCATCGTTTCTCCTATCCCATCTCCGCAAGGACCGCCGCTTCTCCGACGCGGATCATGTTGCCTGCTCTGCATTGGTCCCTCTACGATGTTGCTCGCACGTCTCCTTGTTATAAAGATGCTAAACAGACATTGGCGGATGGCGTTAAGGTTTGATTTGGACCCTCCAGCTGATGCGCGCTCTCGTACCTACTGGAGTCTGTTCTGATGTTCTGGTCAGGCACACACCCACTTGTCTTTTGTACCGGCGCATGATTGGATGGTGAGATCCATCGGTGATTGGGATTCCACCACCTAATCCATAGACCACTTTATCATGCTGGACTTGGTTGTTCTTGCCAGTTGCTAGATGGATGCAACTCTATTGTCGGCCAGTTTATGGGGAATCCAGCAGGTTCAGGTTGCTGTCAGAATATCTCAGGTTCACAATTGTTCATGTTGTCTCAGGGTGAATTCTTGCTTTGTTAACCGTTATACTGCTCCTTTATCGGAATGTGAGATGGATTTCATTTATGATCCGTCGTTTCGATATTCTTTTAGCCTTACTGATCTTCTATTCTATTTGCCGTCAATTAAGATTAGACGTGCGAGTTGCGACAATGGTTTTCTTCCTTTCAGCTTATATCTTATATCTTCCTTTAAACAAATAGACAAATAAATAAGACAACTTCTCTGTCGACTTTTTGAAACGGTTTATCGGAATAATTTTTTTGAAGTGGCTT
The DNA here is from genome assembly GCA_017311315.1 of Dendrocalamus latiflorus. Classification (NCBI taxonomy): domain Eukaryota; kingdom Viridiplantae; phylum Streptophyta; class Magnoliopsida; order Poales; family Poaceae; genus Dendrocalamus; species Dendrocalamus latiflorus. Next base: position 3,034,552 of record CM029643.1, on the reverse strand, counting down.
ATCGGCATTCAATTCATTCGCACAAACACTCACACTAGAAACAAAATCCATCAGCAACACCTCTAAACCATCAGCTGTAGCTGAAAAAAACCTACTCAATGCCGAATGGCTGAAGTTTCTTATCAAACTACCAAGCCATTTCTTGTTTCTTTAGAAGGTAAACTAGTACACAAGGCATTCGATAGCTTCGGAGCGCTTGCAAGGTTTTGCTTACATAGGGTGAAAAGTTCCCTTTCTTTTCAAGCAACTTTTCGAGAAGAAATGTCATTACAAAAGAAAGTCTGAAGCCTCTCATAACATAGGCAACCGAGAAACACGGAGCTTAAGTACGGCCACTTAAGTCCCCTGATCAATTCGGCCTCGGTTTCTGGCTTCTGGTTTATTTTTTACTATTCATAAATTTCGTCTTTTTCTGAACTTTTGGCTTTTTGTTGAGCTTTTTTGCCGGTTCTTTTTTTTCCCGTATTTGTTTGTATTATACGTAATGGGCTAACATATTTTTTATATTTTTAAATTTTTTAAATTTAATTATGCTAAATAAGCCTCTGTCAACTACAGTGCTTTTTTCAATCAGCTACAGTATTTTCAGCCATAAGCTATGAGCTTTTAAGCCGAACCGATCACCAACTTCCAAATATTTGAAACATATGAATTCTACACGAGTCAGGTACAGTTCATGTGGGATTCCTACCGTATTCCAAATGGTGTAGGTTCAAATTCTCTCAATTTAGGAACCACAAAAGGTTCAAGTAAAATATTCAAACAGCATCTCCATCTCTACACAAATTTCGGGCATGTTTGAAACACGAGAATTTCATAGAAAAAGTAAGAAAAAAAATTACGTGTTCGAAGTAGTAGTACTTCAGTAAGCATCAAAAGGAAGGAGGGGAAGGAGGACCAGTCCCGAGTTGGAAATTAGCAGCATCTCTCTGTTTTTAGGTCTCCGTGGTCCACCAAGACCAAGCGCAGCCAACACTCCAGCTCATTTATGGGCTCTGACCCTTTTGTGTTCTTTTACTTCGTTTGCACTTTGAGTTCAAAGCAGCCTTGCTTAGCTACTAATCCTTCCACATACTACGTCCAGTATTTCCGGGGGGGTTGCGGCCCGCGCGCCCCCTCCACGTCGCCTCCCCACGCGCGGCCGGCCGACGGGTGTCCCCCGGTTTTTGGTACGGCCGGGGGAGGCAAATCCCTCCACTTTTTCTGAAATTACGTAAAGGTCCTTTTTCCTCGCGAAAAGGTCCCTGCGCCCAGTTTTTTTCGAAAACTTTTTTGGATGGCGCCCCGCGGGTTTCCAAAATTACGTATAGGTCCTTATTTACTTACGTACAGGTCCTTGCAGGTCCTCGGTTTTTTGCAAAAAAATCCTTTTGTTTTTCCGAAATTACGCACGGGTCCTGGATTTTTTTACGAAGCTCCCTGCGAATCGCCGTCTCTTTTGCTTCGGTCCACACGGTGGCTGGCGTGGCGTGGCGCCACGCCTACGTGGCTAGTATTTCAAACCTCTTTAAGTTCTAGTGACATTCCTACTGCATTATCTCCTCTCGTTTTTTTAACCAAGAAATTCGCGCGAGAGAGAGAGAGAGAGAGAGAGAGAGAGAGAGAGAGAGACTGAAAAGGATAGTGCGAGAGAAATTGCCTTCTTGCTGACGAACCAGGTGACGATGGTTTGGTTCTTCTCCATTTTTTTTAAGTTGTTCGTGTGATTTTGTTGTTAAAGGCTTAGAGTTGTCTTTGTTGCCATTGTTTGATGATTCTGTGGATATTCAAAGCGTCTACTTAGCCAATGTTGCTCTCTCTCGCTCTCGCTCGCTCTCTCTCTCTCTCTCTCTCTCTCTCTCTCTCTCTCTCTCTCTCTCTCTCTCTCTCTCTGTGCTGCGTGATTCTTCCTGCGCATCCAAATCTTGACCCTTTTTTAGGTTAGTCTTGGCTGCTGAGGTTCTGGGGTGTTCGTAGAGGCTTGTTGGGCAAAATCTCACTGGATTTTGTTAGCCCAGCTTCAGTTAGCCAGCTTTGGATCTTTCCTTTCTTCTTTTGGTGGGGTTCTTGGCCATTTTGGAGTCGAATCCCACCTGGGCTTCTTCCTCCGCCTGGGGATTCTTGGCGCCACAAGTTTGGCCGGTTGGGTGATCGATTTTTTCAGCATTCCTTGGAGCTATCGTCTCTGCATTCTCTTTTCCTCCATTCTCGGCGCTAAATCCTGTTTGAGGGTTTCTTTCCTCTCAGCCTGGGGTCTCTTGCTTTCCATCGAATTGTTATTTGGTAAACTTTATTAAGCATTACGTTAAGCAGATTATTGCTGTTAGTAATACATTATTAGGAACATCACGCGAACAGTTTTTTTTTATGGATTGCTAACTGCAGGAATCTACAATTTACCAGAATGCACTGTGATTTGATATCAATGAGGATTGAGCATGTTTGTTTGCTGCGGACAAGCGGTAGAACCAGAAATCGGCCGACACAGTAGATTCCTTACTGCAAGCAGAAAATGGTACAACACAGTTCTTCTAGTTCTCTCTCTCCCATATTTGCTAGCAACAATAATACAATATCTGATCATAAATTTCGTATTTGCAGCACCAATATTCGCTTAAAAGTTCCAAGGGAGTGCCGTTTCCGCCCCGACCGATTCTTGTCTTCCTCATTGCAATACTTGGTTTCTGTGTATGCTACCTCTCCTTCAATCAAATAACAGTAGAGAACAAAGGAGAGGAGAATAGTGGAGAAGAACAAACAAAAAATCTTTGCAGAAAGCCTTATGTTCCATACAAGGAGCTGCGCTATGTGCATTTTCCAAAACCTAATAGTTATAACAGGTAATTTTCCTCTGAGGATAGATAACTCTCTTGGTGGCACCCTATTATGTATGTGTATTTTCTAACTAGTGAATCATGTCGCTTCAATTTTACCTTCTTCCATAGGGGGGAATGTTCATGTACTCCTGTTCGCTTCTTTGGGATTGTATCTATGCAAAGATCGGGAAGTGGATGGTTTGAGACTTTGCTAAACAGCCACCCTAACATCAGCTCAAATGGCGAAATATTTAATAGAATGGATAGAAGAGAAAACATCTCATCTATCTTACAAACACTTGACAAACTGTATAATTTGGACTGGCTCACCAGTGCAGTGAAGAATGAGTGCACGGCTGCATTTGGATTAAAGTGGATGCTAAATCAGGTATTTTAACTTCACCTTTTTCTTTGTCCATGTGAATATTCGGAGGTTTAGCTTTCTTTTGTAGTTTGCCTGTTCTGCTAGTCGCTACTTCTGATTTCAGAAACTACACACCTTGAGGCTGAGCCTTACCATAGTTACTGAAATTGCACTCTACTCTATTTCTTATGGATGACAAAATATGGAGAAGCCTTCTTGCCAAGTGTACCTAGAATTTTGAACAGAATCACAACATAATATGCCTGCAATTCTCAAATCTTAACACCCCCAAATGCAAGACATATGCAATAGCATTGCATTTGGAAGAGTTGATACTAAAATAGGAAAAATATGAAGTCCGAATCTTGAAGATATCGTCATAACGTGCGGCTCTTGGAAAATTATGTCGAGTACCAAAATATCTCTTCCCATTCAGAATCGTGCAACAGCCCAGAAAGCACAAAGTGTAGGGGATGGAAAAGTAGAGGTAAGCGGGACAAAGTCGACCGCGGTAACACGATGAAGAGTATGTAGAACATGACAAAAATAGAGATCTGTCAAATCAAGCCGAAGAGAGAGATAGAAGCATAGTAGTGCAGATCGAAGCCCAAGATGGCGGCGGCGTGGAAGAGAAGCGTGGTGACCTTGGAAACTTGGGACGGCGACTCAGAGAGAAGCAGCGGCATCATAAAGACTTCTACGATCTGCAGTAGCTTAGAGAAGAGCGGCGGTTGCGGCTATGCTTCAGGAAGGAGATGACTATACTTATCTAAGAGGATGGGCCATGGCTAGCAAACTAATCGGCTAACTGACAAGAATTTTGTGGACTCGCATAGCGTTGACGAACTGACAGAGAGAGGCTACGGATATGGATAGATGCAACGGAAGACTCAAAAGAAAATACTCGAGATACTAAGCGGCACGACAACCTTCGGATTGCAGATCCAATGATCCACCTAAAACCAAGCAAAAACAAGATGCTAAGGAGGCACAGTGCCCACTCTTTCTTTTCTCCTTTCTCCCCCTCCCGAGGCGCTCTCCTCTCATTTGCTTTTGCTTCCTTCCCTCTCATCTCCCTCACACAGAGAGAGAAGGGTGGCGGCGGGCTCTGGTGGCCCGACCAGGAGGGGAGCGGGGGGCTCCGGCGGGTGACGGTGGAGAGCAATCGTCGAGGTAGGATGCGGCGGCCAAAGAGCTTAGCAAGGAGCAAGTGGCCTCCATGCGATGGCGATGGACGCGGCGGCCGGGAGAAGGCTAGCCGGGGCGGCGGAGGAGGCAGCTCCCAGGGGCCGAGCGCGGTGGGATCTGGTAGTGGCGCCCACGAGAGCCGCGGCAGCGAGATCCGGCGGCAACAGCCGAAAGGGGAGGAAGCCCGGTGGAGCTGAGACAGTGAGGAAGATGGCGGGGAGAGCCGGAGGTGGCCAGATCTGGGTGGGACGTGGCCGGCGGCAACCGGATCTGGGTGCGTCGAGGCCGGCAGCGACCAGATCCGGGCAGGTCCGTGGTGTGCTTCTTCGCGGTGGGGGTCCAAGAGGACAGCGGCGGCTAAGGAGGCACAGACGATGGCGCGACTACAGACAACCGAGACAGCGGCTTGGCGCTGGAGCGGCGCGGGCATGGATGTCCGAGAGGCGGCCTGGTGAACGCGCGAGCGGTAGCACGCGTGCGCGACCGGCGGCGGCTAGGAGATGGCCGTCCCCGGGAGTGGATATCACTCCTCCTAGGGGGCAGCAGTAGCAAAAGCGATCGGAGGCTAGGTATGGCACCTAGGCTCTGATACCATGTTAACATTAGAACAGTGGGAAATTGATGAATGGATCTATTGTTGTATTGCATAACCTAAAGGGTCAATATATAGAATACATGAGACCAAATCCTAGAAATTAGGAAAAGACATTAATACCCTTAACAAATGCTATCATTTGTATTGTTCAATGTACATTCTATTAGCATGAGCAAATTTATGCTTACAGGTAACAAATGTAAAAATACATGCATGGCACTAACTGCCATTATTGTGTTTTCCAGGGGTTTATGGACCATCGTGGTGATATAGTTAGTTATTTAAACAAGAAGGGTGTCTCCGTGATATTTCTCTTCAGGAGAAATACATTACGCAGGCTTATCTCTGTGTTGGCCAATGACTATGACAGAGACGCAAAGCAGTTGAATGGAATCCACAAATCTCATGTTCACTCAAAAGAAGAGGTATCTTCCATGCACAGGCAATTCCAATAAATTTACTACAAAAACTTTATTCTGTTCTCTCACATTTTTCAATTGAGGATAGTACTACACTCAGCCCATTTTTCGTAAAATATGGATATAATCTATTTGAGAAGTATGTGCAATATTGGATCAGCCATAGAGGAATGTCTATATTGCATCCAGAAGGAGCCATATTCTCTTCATATCAAAAAAGAGGACCCTCTTTTTTCTTACTTGGGTTCTGAAGTTCTAAAACGAACTACTTTTATGCTTATATGGGTTCTGAAATTCTGTAACTAACATTGAGCTTTCGGTAATACTTCAGTCTTGCATTTTTGCATTCTACGGAAAATGAAAACTCACTGTCGGTGATACTGGCAAGGAACAAAAAAAATATTGAAACAGTGCACTTTGTCCACTTCCTTTCTTTTTTAAACCATCTTTTCCTGGCTTTTTTATGTGCAACCTGTTGGTCTTGTTTACAAGTGTTTTGTCTGATCAGTATATTTTCTTCTGGCAGGCTGAGATTCTAGCAAAATTCAAACCAGAGCTGGATGTGTCAACTCTGATTCCGAACATTAGAAATGTTGAGAAGTACATTAGAGATTGCTTGGAACACTTCAACAGCACACGCCACATGATCCTCTATTACGAGGATATAATCGGCAACAAAAATGTACTGAACAGATTTAAATGTCCTAATGCAGGATCAACAAGTTTGCAGGTTAGTTAATAGCATCTCTATGCATGCAGGCATTATCCCAGGTGCAAGAATTCCTTGGTGTTCCAGTGAGGAAGTTGGTTAGCAGGCAGGTGAAGATTCATACAAGTCCGCTTCCGAACCTTGTCAGTAACTGGGAGGATGTGAACAACAAACTGAACGGGACAGAGTATGCCCATTTTCTTGATGGTGCAGATTATGTAAAATGATGTATTTTGATGTGTCAGGATCATTTGCACGTGGGGTTGTAGTTGCCATAGGATTGGTTCATTTGTACAAATGAGTTAGAAAAGAAAAATGCATAAAGATAAGAGGATCAAGATGGTAACTTTTTTGGACAAACTGTACAGTTTTGCGGCATTTTTTCCCATCCTTTCAATGGCTCATTACCTTCAGACTGCACACAGTGGCGAAATTGCTGGCATTTCGTGATGGTTTTTCTCTGATGTTTTGATGTACACTCTTTTTCATTTCTTGAGTGCCTTCGATGTACAAATCTATTGGCTACGTGAGAGTAATATACTCTTAGGTTTACATTAGGAGAATATGTATCGAAGACAAATGTGTAACGTTTTTCAGTAATGCCAATTTCAGACAGCTTTGAAGGTTGTAGTACATGATATCACCATATGGTCTAGTTTTCATTAAGAGTAAATTGCACCATAGATATACGAACTTGTAATGCAGATGCATTTGGTTTACTAAAAAAATAAAATTGTGCATTTAGACTAATGAACTTGTTAAACCATGAAATAAGATCCAAAAGAGATTTTTCAAGGATGACAAGTTATCTACGTGGCACTAATGCTTATGTGGTGTTGATATGCGTGCCGATATGAGAAAGTGAAGGTCTCTGTCTCTACCCCGCTGGTTATGCCCATTTGTGTGTCCATTAATGCCATTCCAAAGCGTTCAAAAGTAATTTGATTTTGATTGAAAAGGAAGCCACGAGCTTGCCGAAGTGATGGGATTAATTGCAAGATGAATTTTTATTGCTTTCTAATTGCATGAGATGCATATGGAGCTAATGCAATTGTTAGTAGATGTGGATGGAGAAAAAAAGCCAGCGAAGAAGAAGACGACGAGCATGTCCACGTGCTCCAGATCATGTCAGCCATGTCTGACTACTTCCTGCAGTCTCTGTTCAAGGAACACGCCACGTCATCAAAAAGCGCCCCTCCTTTATTGATGTCATCTTCTATTGCTGCCATAGCTCCTTGCGGATCATGCTGCTCCCACTTTTCAACAAGGGGGTGCAGCCCAAGACCTGAAAGCAGCTGTCAATGCACAGGACTAGGTTGCCTAGTATTGAACTTGTGAGAATGACCTTAGGGAAACACTAATTACTAATAGACTTCATTAATATGGCCAAACGATATTTACAAGAATGTGGCAATGAATGTGAATGATTTCAATGTGTTGTTGCAGGCGTGCAAGCCTTCATATTTCTACAAATCTAAAGGGTGGCAGCTAATGTATGAATAGGTGCCTCTTGTCTTCATGTGCACGTCTTCTATGTATGTTGTGTCCTTTGTCAAACATCGCAACTCGTCGAAAACGCCATTAACCGCTCTCACGTGTTAAATTAAACACCCATGTGAAAAATCGTATCAATCCTGACCAGTTAATACTCTGCTTGAGAAAGCGAATGGTTACTGGTCGTAATTAACCAAATCTAGTCGTCGTTTGCGTGTAACCAATCTTCGACCAGTTATATTTATTAAAGGGGAAATTTTCCTCTTTTATGTGCTCGCGAGCTAAACAAGGTATTTTGTGGACCCTAGCTATGTGGGCCTAGACAAGAAGTTTTCATTTGGCTCTTGTTAATCGAATATATTGAGATGGTTAAAAGAATCCTCATCAGTAGTCAACTGGGATCCGACGGAGAAAGTGAGAAGAGAGTATGTGAAAGATAGAGAAAAAGTAGGTGAGAATAGAGAAAAAAAATAAGAAGAGCTGCCACATAAGTATTAGCACCACATGGGTACCTTGTTAGCCTTGTAAAACCTCTTTTGGATCTCTTTTGCATGGTTTAACAAGTGCATTGACCTAAATACACGGTTTTATAGTTTAGCGAGCTAGATGCACCCACCTCACAAGTTTGTGTACCTATGGTGCAATTTACTCTTTTATTAACACTCTGTTTGGCTCCATGGAATTCAATTGGATTCATTCAAATAGATTCAATTTCAAATTTTATTAGAATTTGAATTAGTTTCCGGCTAATCCCAATTCCAATTTTTGTGTTTGGGTACTACATGGAATTGAAAATTTCCCCATGCTCGTGAACACAAGCTTGTCGAATGTTTTATATTTTTACAGTTTTGACCATCTATTGCTCCACAGTTAGATGACTTGAACTAATCGTCCAACCATTAGACGATACTTGATCAAGTCGCCTAACTATTGAGTAACTAGTTATGTTGCCTAACGGTTGGGAGACAAGCTCCTAGTCGTCCAACCGTTGAACGAGTAGCCCCCCGGCGGGTGGTCATCACGTAGGGAAGTATGGGCTATCTAGCTGCATACGACCGTTAACCGTGCGTGCATGATTAGAGATGGCTTGGTTAGGCAGCATTTGATAATTACGCAGAGGTCTCATACAGTTCGATTCGGGGTAGTAAGTAGAAGCTTGTGCTAAAGAGATTTGAGTAGGTTAAATTAAATTTCTCAAATAAAAACAAAAGAAAAATAAATAGGGAAGTAGCGAAAATCTGAGATCATGCGACATGAGTATATATGTCAAAAGTTTGATTAAGCAGTAGGGCTTAAAATTCCTTAATCATGCATGCATCAGTACCTATCTAGCTAGCTCCATTTTTCTCAAGGCAAAAGTTGCATCACGTCTTAGAACTTCCCGCCCGTTTGAGCTTTTGCTTTTGATTTCTGACTTCTAGTTTTTTATTTCCATCTTTTTCTAATTTTTGGTTTTTATTTTTTTTCATATTCTTTTGCATTGTTCGTGATGGTCTAACATGTTTTTCTATGTTTAATTTTTTAAAATTTAACTATGCCAAAAAACCAACAACAGCTACTGTGCAAAATAAGGTGACTACAATGTCAATAGTAAAAAATAAGTCATAAACCACAAAAGGAAGCTCAAACCAAGCGACGCTTTCTAGGGGGAACAAAAAGTCATTGGTGAACCTGCATGCGGCACGGACGAGGATCAAGAGGTGCAGACCTACATGATATGGTATAGCTGCTTAGTTGACCAACCGTTGGACTACTAGAGGCTTATCATTCAACCGTTGGGCGATATGAACTAGTCGTCTAATGGTTATGTGACTTGGCATGTGTCGCCCAACAATTTGGCAATAGGGACTAGTTGTCTAACCATAGAGTGATAAATGGTCAAAATTACCAAAAAAATAAAAAATAAAAGACAGGAATAATATTATTATTCAAAATAAAAAAGATTATTTTAAAAAAAATCCTCCGCACATCCAGCGACGGCATCCACGGTTCCGTGCTGCTCCTCATCGGCAGGCTGTTCCACTGTTCAGCAGTCCCTTGGCTGACGCCGATCGCCATCGCATGAGCAGCAGCGAGTTCGGCGGTGCCATCAACGACGCACTCGAGCGCTCGTCCATCTCTTTGCTCTGCTGCCGTCTTGGTGGTCGTGCTTGCAAGGAGCTCATTGTCTTGTACCAGCGGCAGCCATATAACTCCTCTCTCCACACAAATCCATGGCATGGATTTGAAGCAACGCAGACGGCTGAGGCACAGATATTGTCGTACCAAACGCGCTATTAATGGTGCTCCCCATTTCAGCTTATTTCTCATGTTTGATATCTTAGCTAGATTATTTTATACTGTAGTTGTTTATAACTTATTTAGTATTTTTTACTATATGATTTATAGCTAATTTATTTTACACTGTAACTACTGATGACTTATTTAGCGTAATTAAATTTAAAAAACTAAAAATAGAAAAAACATATTAGCTATGAGCAATACAAAGAAATATAGAAAAAAAACAAAAGGCTAAAAAATTTAAAAACTAGAAACCAAAGGCTGAACCACACAGTAACAGAGCATTGCCAAGCTTCCCCACCAGCGGCCACGGTGCTTTGTCCGGCTGACCTTGATCTGCTCGGTGCACGTCACCTTGGGCCGAGCGGCGGCATCCGCCGCGCCTGGATGGAGACGAGCGCCGATGGTGGGGAGGGGAGAGGCAACGGGGAAGGGGAGACGCGGCAAGAACATTCCGGAGTCGAGCGGCGAAGGGGAGGCGTCGCGAGAATGTTGGGTCGAGAGAACTCGATGTGAACGAGCAGAGAAGACTACGATTCTAGACAAATGACAGACGTGAGCAAAGAATCGTCTTTGTACCGTAACTCTTGGAATTGGCACTATAATCATCGATTCCAATTCCAGTGGCAGCCGAACAGCCCAATTCCTGGAATTAAATTCCAATCACATGATCCTACCATCAATTCCCGGGAGCCAAGGTAAGTGGAATCGAGAGGCGCAACGTAATGAACAGTAGAAAGGCTAAACCACAGGTTACCATACCAGATTACTTTAACCAAGTAGCAGGAATATATGCTCCCAGTTTCAATAGAAGGTCGATTGAAAACAAAATGCCGACGTGTCCCAAGAGTTAGTACGCGAAAAATGGTCGCGGATCAACACTGGATTAACTTCATTAATTTTGTACAAGAAGAGCAACCGGCAATCAGAACATGTTTACAAGTAACAACATCATTAAGCACACGTCAGCTAACGGGGTGCCTGGGTTCTCATCTTAACAGTGACAAACTACTGACGCCTTCTCTTTATCCTCTCAAGAGCGCCCAACTGCTCATTCTCTTGGGCACCTGAACTTTCCTCCCTGTTCTCTGCAGCTCTCTTGCCGAGCTCTCCAAAAACTGCAGCAGGAACACTCTTCTCAGCGATTTGGACATCATCCTCCTCATCGCTCTCGTCAGGCAGCTCGATGTCCTCATTGTTAGCAGCCTGTTGCCTGCTGCTCTCGGCCTGCGCCTCAACTCCAGCATTCACAAAGTTCATCATCCTGTTAGCAGGAGTTGTACTAGTGCTTGGAGCTGCTGGTGGTGCCGTGGATGGTCCAGGAGCTAGTTGCCTTTCTAAGGCTGCCATCTCGTCCTCAGGGACACCAGCACGCTTCAGAGTGTCAACTGCCTCGTCCAGGTTTAGCTTCTGGTCGCTCTGCATCAAGTACTCTGGGAGTATGAAATGCGTCTGCACATGGCACAAAAATATAGCATTAGTTAACAATACAAGGAGTTTAGTTGATGTCAAACTGCATGTAAAGTTGACCCATGTGACATACCTGACTACGGCTAGCGGCAACTGTACGTTTTATGCGAAGCATCTCCCTGAATGTATCTTCATTGCCATGTTGGATCTCAAAATCATTCCATTTCTTCCAAAACTCAGGATGAGAGTTTGGATCAGCATAGTTGGATGCGTGGACATAAATGGCACGAGCGCGGTCGATTTCTCCAAGGTTTCTTTCAAGCTCTGCAAACTTCATGCACATTGTCATAACATCTCTGTCTGGGAGACCAGATTCGATGGCTTGCTGCAAAGGAGGCAACCAACACAGCAGAGCAAAGTTAGTATCAATTACCATTAAAACATTTGTGAATATTGAAGGAGCAGACAGACTATATCAAGTGTGTAGGGTGTAGAGCAAAAGGAATATCTGGATATTCTTTATACCCAAATGGGCCGTTACAGTGAGCATAGAAGAATCATTTATTATTAATTCATGCAATTACTCAGTGAAAAAAAGGTTAACCAGCTGAAATCTCTATATTTTTTTATTCGCTAAAAATGTCACCATGTAACAAAATTGGATCTCAAAACAAAGACATGATACTACTAGTCTAGCAGAGGAACTATAAACCAACAATGGAAAAACGGTAGGCAAACAAGGAGAATATTCTTACTTCATAAATTTGTCTCGTCCTTGGAACACCAAACAGTTCAGCAGCCCGCGCTATGTATATTTCATACATACTCATTTTTTCACTGTTAGGAACAGCCCTTACAGCTTCATCATATACATTCATAGCACGTTTTGCAAGGCCGAAGTCTTCCTCCAGTTTAGCATATTGCAAATATATGGCCTTCTTTTCATGTGGCGGAGCCTGATCCAAAGAAGCAAAATGTAACCACTGAGGCAAGATATGGAAAATAATATTTTCAAATCAACATACCATGCAGGAAAAGAAACAGGTAAGAATGAACCTATGGTGTCGGTGTCTAAACAAGCAAGCAAGTGCACAGAATCACATATCAACAAGCAGTGACAAAAGGTTCCAAAAGGAAAAAGAAAAGCAACAAACGCAAATGGTAATAACAAAAAAACGCCCATGCAACAATGCTAAAATCACATTATTGATCGAGAATTATCATGACCTGCTCTTAAGATACAAAGACAAAATCTGTGACTGCCAGTAATATCTTAGGAGCATAATTTGACAAAATGGTGATGGTAACAGCTTAATTTACAAGCAGTTCAATTAGACTGATAAAAAAATTCAAGTTGAACATAACCTTCTTTTTGATTTGGCATGTTCTTCATTGGTGAATTTGAATAACATACAGCAAACAAAAAAAATAATAGGCTCAAGCAAGCATGCCTGCAACTATAGATAACAAAACAGGTGGCGTGAGATTTTACTTACCTGTTGGACAGCTTCATTGAACAGCTCTCTTGCCCGTTCTAACTTGCTTCTCTGATACCTCCTTACAAACTTTGTGAGGTAGGTCACCCAAATATCCTTAACATGGGGATATTTGAATATCTTCACACCTCTTTCATACACTTTAAATGCATCTTCAAAATACTTGTGCTCCTGAGGAGGAAAATAGCAAACAACCATCGTATTAGTAGATGCATAAAGAAAAGTTTACTTGAAACATCAAACGTGTGGATTTTGGGAAAAGATCTACCTCAAGAAGATATGCATAATTGAGAATTATTTGCGGAGTGGCAATTCGTAAATCCAATATTCTCTCATAAACAGCACGGGTTGATTCCAAGGTTCCAAGGCTCTCCTCCAAATCCACATAGAAGCTCCATAGTTTCAAAGATTTATGTAATTTCATTTGTACAGGCTCGTTCCCATCAGCAGCAGCTGCACAAAACATATTGTTAGAAAAAAAATGATTTGTAAAATGCACAAGAAATTAATACAACTGAACAAAACAAATTATACCTCGCCTCTTAACCTCAACAGAGGGCTCTGCAGTTGCTTGCCTCATCAGCTCAATTGCCTTGTCGAAATTGTTGTGCCTCAACTCCATCTCTGCCCACTCACACCAAATACTGGCTAAGTGGTCAACTGCCTTATAGTTCACTTGTGTAGCCCTTTTAAAGATCTCTTCAGCACTATCTAAACGATTATGTTTCTCATACATCTTTGCAAATGACACCCATAGAGTATGGGGTTTCCCAACTGCCTTCATTGGGTCAACAGTTTTAACAGCCTCAACATATGTCGCTACTTGCCTCGCAGGATCCTTCTCAAAAAGTTTCACCCTCCTGCACATATATTATCACATTGTTAGCCAATTCCATCAAGTTGGATGGCCACCAAAGGAAATTGTAACATGTATTACTAGGCTGAGAAGCGAAAACACCTAGACACTAAAAGATTTGCACATGGAAGCTACCTATCACTAAAGAAACAGAAACTTGTCCCTAGAAAGAAACTTGTAACAAAATAGCTACATTGCAACTATGTAAAATGTGTAGCCACTTACAATTATGTATAGTTGGGACCTTGGATATTTTTACGGAAACTGTAGGGGAGGCCCCAACAGTAAATTTTATAAAATAAATAGGAGTTTATGTACAAGAATAGGGGATCTCGGATTAACTGGTAGTAATGTCTGATTTAGTGATTTAACATCATCCTGAATTTGAAAAGAGAGAAAACATTGCTGCAATACCAGTACATCTTGGTTGCAATGCCACTATGCCAGTAAATCTGGGTTGCTGGTTTTAACATGAATTACCCAACTAAAAATTGCTCTACTAACCTACACCACAGAATAGGGAGATCCTAGCTTGTCTAGACGAAGAGAAGTAAAAAGCACATAATGCCAAAGGTGTGACAATAGAAGTTTTGAGATGAATTGATTAATGTTTACTTTTGGTAGCTTAATGTATAGGAGAACACAACAAGTTAGTAAAGTGAGGTTCTGTACCTGTGCCACTCCTCCACATTATGTGGATTCTGTCGCAATAGCACACTGCTGAGGAGCTCTGGTCTGCGATCCAACAGCCGCTCGAACCTTGCCAACCTCAAATCAGTATCATCCTCATCATTCAACCAGCACCCTGAAAGGAATTTCTTTGACAGCTTCCCCATCTCATTCTTCCTGCCACCTTCGTCATCCTCGTCACTCCCTGCACCCCCCTCCTCAGCCGCCTCCAGCTTTGCCGCGAGCATACTCTGCTCAAATTGTGTACATGCCTCAAACACCACACTGAACTCCTGCACCGTCATCACTGAAGCAACCCCCTCCTCGAAGACGTCCCTTGCCTTCTCATACAGGGTCGTCCTGACATAGTAATCGGCCAGCGAGGTCCACAGCTTGCCAACCTCATCAGTGAACTTGCGTATCCCACCCCGCAGTATGGCGTCCACCTTGAGCCCGGCGACCTCATCAGCGTGCTTGGTGAGGATCTCGCAGAGCTCGAGCCAGAGCTGGTGCCTGGTTTTCCCCTTGACGGAGCGGAATCCGTCGTCATTAAGGACGGACGCCAGGCGGTTGGCGGCCTCCTGCCAGTGGTTGGCGGTGACAAGGAAGTCGATGAAGTCCTCGGCGTGGGAGGGGTCGAACTGGAGGTAGCGACGGAACACGCGGAGCGAGGTCTCGACAGGGCAGGCGGGGAGCGACGCGAGCCGCAGGTACAGCGGCCAGATGCGGTCGTGCTGCGTCACCGGCAGCGCGCGCAGGGCGCGGTCGAACGAGCGGCGCGCGCGCGTGAGCAGGCGCTGGTCGAGGAGCGAGGTGAGGTAGAGAATCCAGACCCGCGGCATCTTGTGCATGGTGGCGAGCGAGCGCTCGAACGTGTTGTTGAGGGAGTAGTAGGCCGGGTGGGAGATGGGGTGCGGGCGCGCGTGGTCGA
Organism: Dendrocalamus latiflorus; assembly: GCA_017311315.1. Lineage (NCBI taxonomy): Eukaryota > Viridiplantae > Streptophyta > Magnoliopsida > Poales > Poaceae > Dendrocalamus > Dendrocalamus latiflorus. Next base: position 3,019,346 of record CM029643.1, on the reverse strand, counting down.
GGCGCTCGCGGAGGTACGCGTGCCAGAGCTTGTAGCTCCCCGGGAGCGCCTTGAGCGCGCGCTCGTAGATGACGGCGCGCTTGGCGAACGGCGCGGCGGCGCGGGCGACGAGGTAGCGCCACCACCCCTTGAGCTTGAACGGCTCCCGCAGGATCTCCTCCTCGTACGGGAGGTCGTCCTCCGACGGGTACAGCTCCGGCGAGATACCCATCGCCGGGGCCGCCGCCGCCGCCGACGCCACGGCCACCGGACCCGCGGCCGACGGCATCGTCGCGGGTCGGGGAGCCGGTTCGATTCGCTAGGGTTTAGGATTTCGCCGCGGTGGATTGCAGTGGAAGAGAGTCGGGGCAGACGGGCGCGCGGATGGACGAGAGGTTTGGTTGAACCAGGCCGGCGCGGGCTCCGTGCTTTTTTGTGATTTCAGGCTATTTTTATGGCCGATTGGACAGGCCGAGGAGTCGGATTCGGTGTGGGCGGAGGATTCGTCTTCGGGCCGGTAACCGAGGAGGTTGAGGCAATGTTGTTGTTGCCGTTTTGGTACCGGACAGTCCGTCACTTAAACCGGTATAAAACAGGTTTGTATACTGCATCAACCTACATATCAGTTAATATTAGTCATATCGCCTGATACCAATTAATACCGTCTATATCAGTTTTGATATCGGTCAATACTGGCCTATACTGGCAGAATTAATAATACTATTTATTGAATTAAATGTTATATTTGATAGTACTGTTATGTATTTAAAATACTATTACAAGTGGTATTTGATATACACATAATTTAATAAATATATGCTTATAAATATATATATATACACTTATATTATTATATTAAATCTAAAATAGTACATTAGTTCTGAAACGTATCATTCTAGAAACTAAATGGGTATAGGCTTGATACAATATTGACAACTATAGATTGAGGCGGCAGGTTGGGTTTTGGTGGCCCGAGCCGTCGAGGCTGGCAGACGTGGGTTTAAAGTGATTTCGGCTATTTTTATGGGTTTTGGGCAGGCGTGATGCGTGGGTCGGGCGGAGGAACTGGGCCGTGGAGCTAACTTACGAAGTTTCGTGTACTATAGCCCATGCATTTGAAGGCCACGGGCCTATATTTACCTCTACTGTCATTTTTGTTGCAAATTTGTAAAACGTAGGGTGATTTTAGGAAATTTCATGTTTGGTGCAACACTTTTTTTTAGAGAAAATAGTGAAGCCTCGGAAAAAGATGTGGTGAGCACATCGTGGAAAGGGTTCCTGTGAATTCAGGATGGCCAACATGCGCATGGGTCATGGCCTTTTCGCTCACGGCACACGTCTGCGCGGCACACTTGTCGGCCGGCCACTGTTTTTAGAGATGTGTTTTTACTATTTGTTGGTAGTTTTTCGCTGCGTTTGATAATTTGTAATTTTAATATAAACACTTATATGAATAAATAGAATTGCAATAAGTTACTCTAAAAGACTGTCTCAACGAGCTATTTCAAAAAATCGGTGAAAAAATTATATCATTTATTTGTTCGAAATAAGTTATAAGCTGGAAAGAACGGTGTCTTTAGTCAATGGAGTGCAATTTTTAAGTGGGCCCAAGAGGTGTTTTTCATGCCGCAGGATAAGTGGGCCCGTGTCCGACGTGGCCCACCAAGGAGAGTACGAAGCAACCGAGAAGAGCCAATGGTACAGTCAGTAGCCAGTGGGCTATGCATTGGTCGTACTAACTAGCCTACTGAAAAATGGCCGTGCTGCAATATGTTGCTTCGGCAATGCTATACAGGTGGTGATCGTTTCGGCTGAAAAGCTCGTGACTTATGGCTAAAAATACTGTAGTTAGCTGAAAAAGCACTGTAGCTGACAGAGACTTATTTAACATAATTAAATTAAAAAAATTTAAAAATAAAAAAATATGTTAGCCCATTATGTATAATACAAACAAATACGGGAAAAAAAGAACCGGCAAAAAAGCTCAACAAAAAGCCAAAAGTACAGAAAAAAACGAAACTTATGAATAGTGAAAAATAAGGCAGAAGTCAGAAACCGAAGCCGAGTTGATCAGGGCCACTAGTAGTATACATACCGACTTGTGGGTTAGATGACGTAGATCAAAAGTTGTTGATACAGATGATAGATAAGATTGGATGTGAGAAGAAATCAAAGATTGCGATCATCCTGTTGTACGTATGTACTACGGAATACGTAGTGTGTAAAGTATTTCCCATGTTGCTTGAGCTTTTTTTGCGCACTTGCAAGCAAGTTTATGATGCTTTGGAATGGGAATATATAGCACCAGTGCTACTGTTTGATTGTTGATATGTCTTTTATTGCTTGCAAGGGAAAAGGTTGCCCATTTGCGCAGATGGTTGTGCTTGTGAAAACGACAGCAATTGTGCAAGTTGAGCCTTTCGGAATTCCGATTGATCGTTAGCTCTGGTGATTCTAGTGACCAAGTTTACAATGGGGTACCTGTTCTTCCAGCCTCCAGTTAGTATCAGGTTTCTGCACTATTCGATCGTCCATGAGTCTGAAACGTTGATTTGCATCTTTTTGTGTTACCTTTTGACCCAAAAAGATCGACCGGTCTTGTGATCTATCTGCCGAGCTTTGTCCTAAAAGGATGCAGCAGTTTTTGAGCCGTTGTTTAATTAGGTGAGGAGCTAAGCAACAGTTTGTGACATCCAATATTGTTACTTCCATTTCAATTTCAATGGTCTCCCTCTCCCAGTCCTACGAACTGATGGACAGTAAAAGGCTTTTGTGCTATTCTCCCGCCACATAAAAGCACGCATAAACTAACAACACGGATAACGCAAACGAATACAGGGAAAAAAAATAACCGACAAAAAAGTTAAAAAATACTAAAAGTTCAGAAAACATAAAATTTATGAATACTAGAAAATAAGTCAGAAGCTGAAGCTGAAATAAGCGGGACCTAGGTTGGATGCGATTAAGAGGTAATTAATATCCAAAGAGAATAACAGATCGATGACCAATTAAGCATATCAAGCTCGAAGCCAGTGCAGTCTGCGCGTCGATCCATCCAATTAATTCGCTGTCCAACGATCTGCAAATCAGTCAACCCATTTAAAACGAGGCAGTGATCGCCGAAAGAGAACCACGCTGTCTTCCGAAGCTAATCACGTACTTAAAAAAAGCTCAGGCCAGTTGACTTCCGAAGGAGGTTGGCAGATTGATGCTGGCGAGTGGCACGGATGGATCGCACGAAGTCAAAGCAAAACGTAAAGTATAATGGGCGACCAAGGCTCACGAGGGACACATAATCGCGTGGAAAATCCTTGAATACTCGCTGCATGATCCGTGCGCGCGCTCCTTCTGAAGCGGCTGGCATGTTATTTTGAGCTATAATTTATAATTTTTTTACTATAACTTATCAATCTAATAAATAGTAATTATAAAGGGAAATCTAAAAATCACTAAAAATAAAAAAGAATAGAGCAGTCAGCTGATAACTCTCGTGGAGGGATGTGTCTTATCGATATGACTGATGAAATTTGCGATGTAGCTGTGTTTAGATAAACTTCCTGACTTGTGAGTAGGTTTTTGTAAAAAATACATTTGTTAACGCATATGTCTTGTTCTTTTGGTTTGTTGTTAATAGTTTTTGTCTGTATTTTTTGAGATAATTGTAGACGTTAAAAACATCGACGCGGACAGCGTATACAATTTTAAACTCATAAAACTATTTAGAGAAACAGTTTCGAAAAATCATCTGTTTGTTTCGGTCTCTAGAAAGAAAGAAAAAACCTGCCATAATCTTCTAAAGTTTTTGCTAAGGACTAGATTTCCGATTTCCCATATGTAGATGTACTGACACGAAAAAACTGCCAATAGATCTTTTTCGGTGGAGACGTAGGCGAATGTTCCACCTCCTCTCTTCTTCCTACCGAGGGAGAGCTCCAGCAGTTCAAAAAAAAAAAAAAGGGAGAGCTCCAGCTCTCACCGCACTCCGCCAGCTACCACCCACCCCACCCCACCCCGCCCCGCCCCGCCCTCCTCTCGCGCGCGCCCTCGCGGCCATGGTCTCCTCCTCCTGCGACGCCGCCGTGCCGTGCACCCTCCTGGGCGCGCTCCTCAGCGGCGGCCCCGCGCGGCAGGCGTGCGGCGGCGGCGGCCGCACCTTCCTCCGCGACTACGCCCAGCGCGGCACCAACGCACTGCTGTGGGTGGTCCTCCTCGCCGTCACGTGGGTCCTGCTCCGCCGGCTCGCCGCGCTGCTCCGCCTCCGGGCCATCGGCTCCAGCCTCCCCGGCCCCCCTGCCATCCTCGCTGACCCCGGCCTCGCCACCGTCTGCCGCGCCGGCGGCGACATCACTGGTTGGTGGCTTCCTTCCCTCCTCCCCGTCTCCCCGTTCATTTAACTAGGATTTGGTTCGATTGGATGGGTTGGTTGGTTTGGTGGTGGACCCCTTCACAGGCTAGAATTTTTCGACATGGCATTTTTGAGATGCTTGGGTGTCCATCAGTCCATGTGTGTACTGTTCGATTGGGAACTGGATGCGATTGCTGCAGTTAGATTCGATATTTAGTAACGCCTCCTTGAGATGCGGAATATTCAGTTACAAGCTAGTAGCAACTTGGGTATGATAGAATAGGTTCTTTAGGGATCTCCTAGGTTAGATCTAGCGGGGTCTTTTCTCTAGGGTTCGAGTTCTTGAGAGATACACTGAGAGGTGTTGGGGTACTAACCGTCGGACGGCGTGGAGGAGGAGGAGGCCATCTCAGGTTCGGCGGTGAAGATCTGCGCACGGGCAGCGACGGTCGGGGAAGAGGTTCTGGGCTCCTCTGCGGCGTGTCCCGGGCGGCGGTGTCCCCCTGGCGGCGGTGAACGGCGGCGGTGGTGCTTCCCGTCGGCTCAGCGCCCCCTCAACAGATCGGTCTTAGGGTTTGTCGGTGGGGTGACGGCGGCGCGGTCAACCTCGTGATGCGTGCCGCCCGGCCCCCACCTCTGTATTTATAGCGCTGGCGACAGGGGCCCACCAGCCAAAACGGGCTGGGCGCCCCCGATCAGGGCGCGGTCAAGGGATGGGCTTTGGCCGTTGGGCCAAAGCCCTGAGATCATTCTAACATTCTCCCCCTTGATCTCAATCTATACTTTATCTTTAATTACTTTTGACTTTACACATTCCATCACAGATCAGTGCATAGAACATGTCTCATCGTCACGGTCAATCGCCGATAGATTCAACAGTTACAATACACCTCTCTGTTCTGAAATAGTTACTTTAATCTTTGGGCCATCTTTTAGTCCAGGAATCATAGGCTTTCCCTTAAACCCATGCCGGCTACATGTTCTCTGAACACGTTGGGTGGTAAGCCTTTAGTAAGCGGATCCGCTAACATCTTTGCGGTACTTATATGCTCTAGACTTATAATCTGATCCCGAACTTTATCTTTCACAACATAGTACTTTATGTCAATGTGTTTGGCAGCACCACTTGACTTATTGTTGTGGGCATACGTTACTGCGGGTTCATTATCGCAGTACAACTTAAGTGGTCTATTGATGTCGTCAACCACTTTTAAACCGGGTATGAACTTCTTTAGCCAGTTCACCTGCCCCGTAGCCTCATAACATGCTACAAACTCGGCATACATTGTGGACGATGTAGTGACGGTTTGTTTTGAGCTTTTCCACGATATAGCTCCTTTAGCGAGAGTGAACACATATCCGGATGTAGACTTTCTATCATCTCCCGCAAAATCAGAATCTGTATACCCCACTATATGGAGTGAGTCTGATCTCCTGTATGTTATCATGAGGTCTTTTGTTCCTTGCAAATAACGCAAGACTTTCTTTATCAATTTCCAATGTTCTATTCCAGGATTGCTCTGGAATCTGCCAAGTAACCCGGTAACAAATGCTAAGTCAGGGCGTGTGCACACTTGAGCATACTGTAAGCTTCCGACAGCTGAAGCATATGGAACCGCTTTCATTTGATCGATCTCATACTGGTTCCTGGGGCATTGAAAATCCCCATATCTGTCGCCCTTGACTATAGGTGCAGGTGATGGACTACATTTATGCATACCAAATTTCTTTAAGACTTTCTCTATGTATGCCTTTTGTGACAGTCCCAATACCCCTTTGTTTCTATCTCGGTGAATTTCGATCCCTAGAACGAACGAGGCTTCACCAAGATCTTTCATATCGAAGTTTGAGGATAAAAACTTCTTTGTCTCCAGTAGCAGACTGACATCACTACTAGCCAGTAGGATATCATCCACATACAGGATTAGGAAGATAAACTTCCCATCTTTAAACTTTGCATAAACACAGTTGTCCTCTACATTCTCTTTAAACCCAAATTTTCTTATTGTACTGTCAAACTTCAAGTACCACTGTCTTGAAGCTTGCTTTAACCCATAAATCGATTTCTTTAGGCGGCATCCCATTCTTTCATTTCCTTCCACGACAAAACCTTTCGGTTGTGCCATGTAAACATTTTCCTCCAAATCCCCATTAAGAAATGCCGTCTTTACATCCATCTGATGTAACTCTAGATCATAATGTGCTACTAATGCCATTATGATTCTGAAGGAATCTTTACATGAGACTGGAGAAAATGTCTCATTGTAATCAATCCCTTCTCTTTGCGTAAAGCCTTTTGCCACAAGTCGCGCTTTATATCTTTCTACATTCCCTTGGGAGTCATGTTTTGTCTTGTAGACCCATTTACAGCCTACTGTTTTGGCTCCTTTAGGAATAATTTCCAAGTCCCAGACTTTATTAGTCTTCATGGACCTCATCTCCTCTTCCATGGCCTCAAGCCATTTTGAGGAATTTTCGCTTCTCATGGCTTCTTCAAATGAGGTGGGATCATCCTCCATTTGAAATTCCTCTGTATGATAAATCTGATAATCATCAGAAATAGCTGATCTTCTTACTCTTTGAGACCTCCTCGGGGCCTCCTCATTTGGTACATCTACTGTTTGAGGCTGCTGTTGCTCCCCCTCATATGTGGCAATAGGTTATATATGATCCTGAAGAACAGGTTCTTCATTCTCATTCATTGTTGCCACGGGAGGAACAATAACAGGTGCTGGCACCACAGTGTCTTGCACCGTCGGTGCAGCGACAGCAGGTAGTGTGAAGAATGGCTCTTGAATCATCGGAGTGGGCGCAAACACCCGCTTCTCTTCAAGGTCAATCTCTCGAGCTACCATGCTCCCCCTCATCATTTCATCCTCTAAGAAGACAGCATGTCTCGTTTCTACAAACTTTGTGTATCTGTCTGGACAGTAGAAACGATAACCTTTTGACTTTTCAGGGTAGCCAATGAAATGGCAACTTACTGTTTTGGGATCAAGTTTCCCAAGGTTTGGGTTAAATACTTTAGCCTCAGCAGGACTCCCCCACACACGTAAGTGGTTTAGTGAGGGAACTCTTCCTGTCCACAACTCGTACGGTGTTTTGGGCACCGACTTACTAGGCACTCTGTTGAGAATATGAATGGAGGTTTTCAACGCCTCCATCCATAAACTCAATGGGAGTGTGGAGTAGCTCATCATACTTCGCACCATATCCATCAGGGTACGGTTGCGTCTTTCAGCTACTCCATTTTGCTGAGGTTCGCCCGGCATAGAATACTGGGCCACTATTCCATTTTCCTGTAAAAACCTCGCAAAAGGTCCAGGAACTTGTCCATATGGGGTATGTCGACCGTAGTACTCCCCCCCACGATCTGATCGGACTATCTTAATCTTTAAATCGTGTTGGTTTTCAATTTCAGCCTTAAATATCTTGAATTTATCCAAGGCTTCATTTCTTTCTTTAATTGGATAAATATATCCATAACGGGAGTAATCATCTGTGAATGTTATGAACGAGTCATATCCATCCACACTTTTCACAGGAAAAGGACCACAAATATCTGTGTGAATAATTTGTAGAACTCCTGTGCTTCTTTTAGCGTCTTTCTTTATTTTCTTTACATATTTTCCTTTAATGCATTCTCTGCATTGTTCTAAGTCTGAGAACTCTAATGGAGGAAGAATATCATTCTTTACTAGTCTTTCTATTCTCCCCCTCGAAATATGGCCTAAACGACAGTGCCATAATTTCGACGACTCATCTAGAGTTCTCTTTCGTTTTCTGTTTACATTCGTAGACGAGGATTCAATCACTTTCTCGCACGCAACGTTCTCATTATCGCATACGACATTCACATCATCACACAATGATAACAAATAAAGCTCATTCTGTAATATGGCAATACCAACACATTCTTTATTAAACATTATTTCGCACTTGCCATTTCCAAAATTGCAATCATAACCATCTTTGTCCAAATTTGACACACTAATCAAATTCCTCTGTAAAGAGGGTACAAAAAGGACATCTCTAAGTAAAAGAGTAGAGCCATTAGCTAATTCTAATGAAAGATCGCCAACGGCTTCCACTTCAGCTTCGACTCCATTTGCAACTTTAATGCATCTTTCTTTTCTTTGCGTAGTCCTCGTCGAACGGAATCCCTGTAATGAATTAGCAACATGAACAGTTGCTCCTGAGTCAATCCACCAAGTGGATTTCGAATATTTCACATACAGGCATTCATTAATAAAGGTAATAATGTTCTCACCTTTCTTAGCCATTATCATCTTTAAGTAGTCAGGACAATCTTTCTTGTAGTGTCCCGTCTTCTTGCAGTGAAGGCACTGGTCTTTGTCTACAGCAAATTTATTCTGTTGAGGCTGATGTACAGAGGTTTTACCCTTGTTCTTTGAGAAGGGGTTACTGTTGTAATTCTTTTTCTTGTTTTCCCTCACAAAGTTGATAGCACCACCATGTGAGGATTTGATTCTTTCCTCCTCTTGCACGCACATAGCTATGCACTTTTCCATGTCCCATTTTTCGGGCTGCATGTTATAGTTGACAACAAAAGTGTCAAACTCTTTTGGCAAAGAAGCAAAAACCAAATGAATAAGGAACTCATCCTTGAGAGCCAAATCCATCGGTTTAAGTTTAGATGCCAAGTTGCTCATTCTAAGAATGTGCTCTCTTATGCCATTGCCACCGCCAGAATACCTCTCTGTTACCAGCTGCTTAATCAGCTGTGTAGCATAAGTCTTTGAAGAGCCAGTGAACTGACTCTTTATTTTATCAAGGTATTCAGTGACAGTGTCACACTCTGCAATTGAGCCCAGAATAGCAGGCTCAATTGTGTTCTTTATCACAGCCATACATTTCTTGTTGGCTGTGGTCCATTTCTTATGATCAAGGTCATAAGACATCTGTAAGGGAGCATGATCCCTCTGTCTTTTCTGCCATGCAGTGTCATCCTCATTCTGTTCCCTCACTGGCGCCAAAGGCTCAGTGGGACGTGCTGTAGTGAGGACCCAGTCCACCTCAGCCAAGATAAAAGCTAAATCTAACTTTTCTTCCACTCTCCATAATTATCACCTTTGAGAGTGGGGATTTCTCTAATACAACTCATTAAGTTGTATCCTCCTGAAAAAATATTTCAAATACAGTGAGAACGTAACATCAAAATTATATGCCTTATTTCCAACGTTGGTCAAAAAATACGACATACAATTTAAAACAATTCTATCATACATTAAATCTACATCACCGTTGGGCAGAAATAGAAATAATGCATGAAATCAACATTAAAAAAATTATAATACTGATATTAACAACGTTGGTCAGAAAATAACAATATTATAAATCTCTAGGAATTTTAATCTATTTTTCCAAAATTAAATTCTCCCGTTGGTTCGAATTTAATAATGAAAACAATCAATATTAACTTTTGCAGCGGAAACAAGAAATTATTCAAAATTAATTCAATATTCAGAAGCATCATAACTATTCTCTTTTAATCTCTGAAAATTTAACACGTTGGTGCAAAAATTTCCAGAAATTTTGGGTCAAATTTCAATCAAATTCATCAAGGAAATGCTTCTGAAAATTAATAAACATTCTTTTTCGGGTTTTACTGTGCAAAATGGCCATTCGGCCTGTTCCACGCGGCCGCGGCCCAGCCAGCCCGCTCGGCCTGCGCTCTCCCGCGCGCGGACGCGACGCGCCCGCGGCCCACGGCGGCCTGCCCGGCCGTCTCTCGTGCGCGCCCGCGCCCTCGGCCTCACGCACGCGCGGCCTGCTCTCTCGCGCGCCTCACGGGCGCACGCGCGCGCGGACACCGCGTCGCCCCGCGCTCCGTCAGCCGTCGGATTCGCATCCGACGGCTCTCGCTCCTCGCGGCGGCGCGATCTCGCGCGCAACCTGGGCCTGGGCCGGGAATTCCTTCGCCCGCCTGGGCCGAAAGTCGCCCGCGAGCGTCGGCTCGATCTCAGCCGCCCGATGCGATCCGACGGCTCAGCGCCTCTTTCGCCCGATCAAAACGGCGCGCGGCGGACGCCCCCGAAACCCTAATCCATTCCTCTCTCTCCCCTCTCTCTCGTCCGCACCCGACCGAGCGAGCGAAAGCGGCGGCGACTGCGTCCACGCCGCCGGAGAAGGAGAAGACCGGCGCCGCCATGGGCCCTCTCGCCGGCGTGCGCGCTCCCCTTAGAGGGAGCGCGCCGCCGTCGAGCGGCTCCGTGTCGGCGCCCCTCCGAGCGCGCGCGCTCGGATCTTTCCCGCACGCCGACGGTGGCCCGTGCGTGGAGCGCCGGCGAGCCCAAGACTCGGCCGATCTCCCGCACGCCAGCGACGACGACGGCCCGGTGACGACGGCCAGGTAAGCCCAGTCGTCTCTTTTCTAGGCTTAGGGTTAGGGTTCTTCGTTCCCCTTTTTTTTCTTTCTTTTCTTTTTCCTCCGTCTAGATCTAAACGCTAGGTGCTCTGATACCATTGATAGAATAGGTTCTTTAGGGATCTCCTAGGTTAGATCTAGCGGGGTCTTTTCTCTAGGGTTCGAGTTCTTGAGAGATACACTGAGAGGGGTTGGGGTACTAACCGTCGGACGGCGTGGAGGAGGAGGAGGCCATCTCAGGTTCGGCGGTGAAGATCTGCGCACGGGCAGCGACGGTCGGGGAAGAGGTTCTGGGCTCCTCTGCGGCGTGTCCCGGGCGGCGGTGTCCCCCTGGCGGCGGTGAACGGCGGCGGTGGTGCTTCCCGTCGGCTCAGCGCCCCCTCAACAGATCGGTCTTAGGGTTTGTCGGTGGGGTGACGGCGGCGCGGTCAACCTCATGATGCGTGCCGCCCGGCCCCCACCTCTGTATTTATAGCGCTGGCGACAGGGGCCCACCAGCCAAAACGGGCTGGGCGCCCCCGATCAGGGCGCGGTCAAGGGATGGGCTTTGGCCGTTGGGCCAAAGCCCTGAGATCATTCTAACAGGGTACTGCCCGATGAGACCCGATTGGGGATTTGGTCTGCTTTTCAGTAATTGATGTGAGATTTGCTTTAGTTTAGGTGCTGATCTGGGCGGAGTTCGATTGGCATGTCAATTTGACCGAATTGAAGTGCGTCAAACCCTTTAGTCGATTACATGGCAATTTTATGGCCAAATTCGTAGTTCCTTGTCCTGTAAACTATTGAATTAGTGATCGAGGTGTAAACTGTTATCGGCAGCTCTGTTTGCCAGTATCTGATGCGATCTGTGCCATTGACATGAGATTTTTGCTTTTATACTGGTGTTGATATTGTTTTGCTGAACTTTGATGTTTTGTCAACACAGCAAGGGCACTGAATGATTAGCACAGTTGGCCTTAATTCGGTGTGATGATTTGCTGAGTATTGCTTTGGTGCTTAATTAAATACTCTACGAATCAAAATAGTTAAATCACTTCTCAGTGGTGTGTTGATCTGGTTGTCTGCTCTTACATTACTTCTTTGGTCCTAATCTTGTCAAAATAACTTCCCCCTGTTTAGAATTCAGGAAATATTGGGCCAAAATTGCCGACATACTATAAGGTTTAACCTGCCTGGATGGGAGAACTTTTTGCATGAACAAAATTGTGTAATGCAATTTTGCCAGAAGAGGAATTCTAGTTACTTCGCTACAATTTGTCTTCTATTTATGAATGTTCTTTAACACGATCAGTTTTTTTTTCTTCGGCAATAGGACACCCATTAACTTAAATATAATTCGCAGAACTTACTAAGCGTAAGATTGAGTGTTCTGCGTTTGAAATACTAGAAATAGATGGGTAGTTATAAGTTATAACTAGTCACATTATTTTGTTGAGGAATAATTTTTGGTCCCATGCGATCATGCATTTAGGGCATTGTGTCTTGTCTTTTCCTGGTTGGTCAGATGAGCATGGGCATAGGCTGGCCCAGCTCAACTCTGTAGGGCTCAGAATGTTCAAGGCTCAAGTACATGGTTCGTCAAATACTTTTGAGTCGATAAATAGTTGGTTGTAAAGCATTAGATACAATTCTAGGAATTGATCTAATACAGATTTTTAGCAGATTTTTGTTACTGTAAGTTTCCACTTTATGCTTTATTACTGTAATTCTGTAAAGCTTAAAGACTTTGTTTGAAGTTTGAACCTTGTTAGTGCAACTAAGAGATCTTATAACAATTTTGTGAGTAAAACTTCGCATAGCTTGTGTTCTGATCATATGTTCCTTTGAACTGCTTTATTGTGCAGGTTATCTGTCGAAGTTACATGGCAGTTATGGCCCAGTTGTTCGACTGTGGCTAGGACCCTTTCAACTACTTGTCTCAGTTAAAGATGCTAGCCTAATCAAAGAGATGCTAACAAAGGCTGAAGATAAGTTACCGTTGACTGGGAGGACATATAGTTTAGCTTGTGGAAGACTTGGTCTATTCATTTCCTCATTCAAGAAGGTATGTGTTTCCATGTGCTAATAAAAAAACCATGTGGAGTCTGTAATATTACTTCTTGTTTCTTGTTTGTATAAACCTATGTGTTTTTCTATGCTAGTTATAATTGGCAGACGATACATGCAATTGTTGCTTTGATGTCATGGGTGTGGGCCTTGGGCCCAGCCGATTCATTATTAGGAAATAGAGATAAGTTTCTATTTGAGTTAGCGATTAGTTTTCTTTTGTTAGAGATATAATTAGAGATATGATATTAGTTTCTATATTTGTTAGAGATATGATTGAGATTAGATTCTATCTGTTAGGAGGAGCCCATCTATGTAAGGAGGCTGTCACATGCTATTGGAATCAAGCAGAGAAATAACAAAATCATTCCCATCTATAGTCTTTTCTCTCTCCCAACCACGCCGATGCCACCCGGCCACCTCTCTTTTACTTAAATGTGTTTATGCTGCTTTTTCAGGTCAAAAGTAGGAGGGAATCACTGAAAGTATTCTTGAATGAGAAACTTAGCTTTGGTGTTGACGGAAGTTCTTACAAGATCATTGACATTGTCCTTGATAGAATTGACTCTATTATGGCTAAGGATTTTCTGGACTGCAGATCTTTTTCCCAACATATGGCCTTTAATATCATTGGCGCAGCTCTTTTTGGTGATGTCTTCATTAATTGGTCTGATGTTGCTACATATGAGGAGCTTCTGATGATGGTTGCAAAGGATGGTTGCTTCTGGGCTTCTTATGCAGTACCCCCATTTTGGAAACCTGGTTATAGGAGGTACCGGGCCCTATGTACTCAGCTGAAGATCTTAACACAAGACATTATCAGAAAATCCAGAGACAAAAATAGTGAACTCAGTCATACTGATCTGAGATCCTGTCAGAAAAGTGAAGTGATGGTAAAAGACCAAGATAGAGGTGTTTCTCTGCTAGATGGCATGATATCAGGTCATTGTCTCCATGGAGCAGCTGAAGGGCCTTGCAGTTCAGAAGAGGAAATATGTGGGAACATCCTGGGTTTGATGTTGCATGGAATTTCCACATCTGCTAACCTGATTGCCAATATTTTGACGAGGCTTGTCTTGTACCCAAAGTTGCAAGACCAGGTAAACATTATTTCTTCTACTTCTCTCTGTTGCACATTGTCGTGATTGCTCTGTCTGATGTTGAAAGTGATGAATGCTTGCTACCGCTTTCTTGTTCGAATGAATAAATTTGCTCTAAACAGTTCTCACAGTGACATATATTGCATACCCTTCAGTATTTTTCATTCCTTTGCTTATGCAACTTATTGGTCCCCTCTTGTGTAGCATCTTGAAAGTGTCATGTTTTATTGTTTTTATTCATAGTACATAATATCTCCTTCTAGTTAATTTGACTTGGGTGGAGTGACTTTTACTCCATTGATCATTTGATCTTCATGGACATGGAATGATATGGGGTCACTTGATCTTGCGATGACGATGATCACGCGACGAATGAGGATAGTGTTATAGGCGTGGGCCTTGGGCCCAGCTAGGTTATTATTAGGAATTAGAGGTTGGTTTCTATTTGAGTTAGAGATTAGTTTCCATTGTTAGAGATATAATTAGAGATATGATATGGGTTTCCATATTATTAGAGATAGGATTGGAATTAGATTCGATCTGTTAGGAGGAGCCATCTATATAAAGGGGCTACCGCATGCTATTGTCATCAAGTAGAATAATATCAAAGTCTTCCTAGTCTATAGTCTCTCCTCTCTCCCTACGCCGACGCCATCCGGCCATCTTCTTGGTGGTGTTTACCCGTTATGAACTAAGGTTCATAACAACTTGGTATCAGAGCAGTCGATCCCTTCCCACGACTTCTGCTACCATGGTTTCTGCGATTCATCCTGCTGCCGATTCATTGGCCATAATAAAAGATAGCGCCAACAAGATGGCCAGCATCGATAAGAAGATGGCGGACATCTTTCTCAACATACATGCCATCTTCGAGAGGATGGAGAATTGGAGGAAGGTGCAACAAGAGACAAAGCGCCAGACTCATCATCCAACATCAGATTCACAACAACAAAAACAAGAAGATCACAACAATAACCAAGGATCACAACTTCCTTCAGCGTCTCGTCCGCATCTGCTCTGCTCCACCATAAATACAATGTGTTCTGCAGTTGGGGTAAACCCTGCACAGAATATACTATCCACTGATCCAGTTTCGAGCGCTGCCGATGGAAACCACATCTCCCCCGAAGCACCGCCATCCCATCACGCCGCTCCTCCCTTGGTCACAGCGCCTCCCGCAGTGTCTTCTCCGCCGTCCACGCCGCAGCGACCAACCGCCGTCGCCGTCCCTGGTCGGCAAGATCGGGATCGGAATCGGGCCGGCTGTCTCCGCCGCTGCCCGGGCCGCCCGCTCTGCCTCTGCGTCCGCGTTGTCCTCGGTCGCCCAGGCCGCCTCCGCCGCACCTGCCCGCACCGCCGTCGCCGAGATCTCTTCGGCCGGCCTTGCCGCCGAGTGAACGGGGGACCAGGCCGCCCTCGCGGCGGCCATCCGCGTCGCCGCCGCCGAGGTCTACCTCGCGTCATCTTCGTCTGCCGGAGAAGACGTCGAAGCCGACAGCCGATCTGCGTCACGCCACATCGGTTGGAGCCGCCGGGCTGCTGTTCCGCGGGCGGCCGTTGCCAAGGCCGCCGTCGCCCGGGGCACTTCCGGCCACGTCGCAGCCGCCGTCAACGCCTGAGCCACCCCGTCACATTTGGTCGCCGTTACCGAGTCGTCGCCAACGCCAGATTCGGTCACCGCCGTTCCGCCTCCGTTCGCAACCGCCGCCGCCCGGGCCGTTCCCGCTCGAGCCGCCGCCGCCGCCCGTGCCGCAGGCCGCCACTCCGTTGGCGGCTGCTCCGCCGGCCGCCGCTTCCCGAAGCCACCGTTGTCGAGCCGTCGCCAGTTCGCCGGAACCGCCGCCGCCGCTGGACCGCACCGGCTGCCGCTCTTCGCCGCCGCCGGCCGCCGTGGGACGGCCGGATCCGCCGCCGCCGCAGCTCCTTCAGTCGCCATCAGCTTGGGCTGTGTGAGGGCTGATGGGTTTCGGTCGGTTAAAATCGACCGCTTACTTAAGGCTTTCCAAAAAAAAACTTTTTCAAAAAAAAAATAAAAAAATCATTTTTTTATTTTGCAGGCATTATATAATCGAAGGCGCTACACTTCGTCTAGTCTGGTTCCACTTGGATCTGGCCGGTCGTCTCTATCAGCTACAGGACCCCGTCACCGTTCGTCTTCTATATCGACGTCAGAGGTCTTCCATTGGCGCCATGACCGCCGCCTAGCAGCTCGAGGACGAGCTGCATGTCCGGGAGGGGTGTAGTGTTATAGGCGTGGGCCTTGGGCCCAGCTAGGTTATTATTAGGAATTAGAGATTGGTTTCTATTTGAGTTAGAGATTAGTTTCCATTGTTAGAGATATAATTAGAGATATGATATGGGTTTCCATATTATTAGAGATAGGATTGGAATTAGATTCGATCTGTTAGGAGGAGCCATCTATATAAAGGGGCTACCGCATGCTATTGTCATCAAGCAGAATAATATCAAAGTCTTCCTAGTCTATAGTCTCTTCTCTCTCCCTACGCCGACGCCATCCGGCCATCTTCTTGGTGGTGTTTACCCGTTATGAACTAAGGTTCATAACAGATAGTTCCAGGATAGCAACATGATATGAAGTTGGAGCAGTCTTGTGTCGAGCATACGACCACAATAGCAGCAATCGCACCACAACTCTCACAAATAAACCAATCCACACAACCAGCACAGAGGCGAGCGTACGAATTGAGCAACCACAATGGATCAATACAAGCAATCCCTGAGAAATTGCAAGAGCAATGGAAGACAGAATACACAAGTTCCAGAAAATTACGAACACAAGTTCCTGAAAATGACAAACAAAAGTTCTTAGATTCAATCTAATAATTAAACGTGATCTGCATCCAGAGTGCACTGCAACTTACATTAAATAAGCCTTAGGGACTGAATAGACTATGGGACTCGATCCCCTTCGAGTTGGTCGCACCAGAAGGAAAACATATGCAAACTTTAACTAAGTTGGTTTGGACTTTAAAACAGGTCGGCAAAAATCATGGCACGCAGGCCCCCTTCCAATCAGATTCATTCTTTAGAAAACCTTATCGTTTCCTCCATCCGAGTGGGCAGCAAATATCCTTCTTTTGCACAGGCACTCTCTTTCCTCTCGGCCTTTCCTGTTGCCACACGCAGCACCATGCATGCCTCCCTTTCCTTCTAGTTCTCGTGCATGCATGTAGCTCAGCACATGCATTCCTTTCCATGAGCTGCATATACTTCTTCCTTTCTGTTAAGACTATGTGGATGGTTGTAAATAAAGTGATGATGAATAATTGACATTTGGATTGTTTTGGATTTTACGTTTGTGAAAGTTTCGATCGTTTGCAATCAAGGTTTCAAGTTCCGAGTGTTTTTTATCTTCTCTGAGTGTTTCGACTTTGCTCCGAGTGGTTCCAATCGTGTTCGAGTGGTTTCAGTCGGGTCCGAGTGGTTTGGTTTGCTCTGGATGGTTTTTGTCTGGTCCGAGTGGTTTCAGTGTGCTCCGAGTAGTTTCGGACCAGTCCGATCAGGTAATATTATCATGTCGTGCATCACCAAGTGAGGAAATTAATGCGTGAACAGTAGGGTTGCCCTCATCATGGAAACTAGTTTTTTTAGAAGTGGTTTGATTGTGTTTATACTGTTTCTCTTACACTTGCTGCTTTTTTCTACAGCTACACGCAGAGATTGTTGCGGTTTGCACTGAATTGTCTGAGCTGGAGGTAGATGATGTGCTTAGGATGCAATTCCTACTTGCCACTGTTTGTGAATCTGCTCGCCTTTTGCCTGCTGGACCTCTTCTCCAGCGATGTTCTTTGCAACACGGTATGTGTGCTTTTTTATTAAAAAAGAGTAATGAAACATTCACATACTAAAAGTATATTTCAGCAACATTGAGCTTCAGAGCTTGTTTATTTCCTGGTCATTATGTTGCTTTGAAAACATCCCCTATCTCCTATGATGTTTTTAAAAATGTAGATTTCCTTTGTTCATCTTGATTTTGTTGTATTCAAACTGTGCTTTGATCCGGAGATTCCTTTATGCATCTAGCTGCAAGAGAGGTCACATTTTCTTGTGATGGCATTTATTTCTAGCATGTGTCGATCATGTTTTGGATTACCATTTGCTATACGTTATTGATCCCCGTTTTATTTCATTTTCCTTGATTGCAGATTTGACTCTCGCAACAAACATCACTATACCAGCTGGAGCGATATTGGCTGTTCCTTTGCATCTCGTGCAAACGGATGTTTCTATGTGGGGAAATGATGCTTGCCAGTTCAATCCTAGTCGTTTCCTCCAAAAGGGCATTAATCTTGGAGGTCTCTCCTTCCCTCCCTCGTTTTGTTTTCACTTCCATTTTGTGTCCAAGGTCGCACTTCTTATGTTATATTGCAATTAGACAGAAGTTATGTATTGATGGGTACTACGTATTCATATTATGGAAGAGTGAATTCCATTGTGTCAAGCAAGGGTATTATTGCAACATAAGCACCTGATCATCAATACTAAGAATTTATATGTGAAGTAACATGGCACATTAATCTTCTGGAAACTGCATTGAGTTCGTTATGTTGGACTATATCTGTATTTATCACACATTTGTTAGATCTTTAAAAACCTTCTTCAAGATCTTCTGGGGGAACTGTTCCATCTATATTTGTTTCATTTCGTTTCTTTTATGGAAGGGTTGAGCCTCTGCCTAATTCTTTTGTCACCCGCGTTTTCTTCTTTCACTGTAGAAATATTAGCAGCACATAAAGGCTCAAACGGGATGAAGCTTTTCACAGAGTGTGATAAGACTGAATCATTCCTTCCATTTGGTTCTGGGAGTCGAGCGTGCCTTGGGCAGAAGTTTGCCATCCTTGGGATCTCGATGTTGATTGCCTCTCTGCTCCGCAACTATGAGGTTAGATGCGATATTTGTTATGTTTATATCTTGTTGTGGGATGTACTAATTGCCTTCTAGATTTCAGTTCATATTAATCAATTCCATTAATGAAATGCTCAAAGTATTAGCAGTTTTGTTTTGGAGATTGTAAGCTGACTAACTAGATGGGACCTCATTCGCTTGAGCTACAGATTTTTCCCTCTCCTAAATTTCTGATCTATATTTTTTTAATCGTAACTAACTTGCAGGTACAGACTCATCCAGTTTTATCCAAAGAAGTGGATTCTGGAGTTAGCAACAACCTTCGCCATCTTCCAAACCCAAAGATCATCCTTACAAAAAGAATCATCTGAAGCAGGAGTTTGACAGATAAAAGTTTGACGCCTTTACCCTTTCTATATATGTTTTTGGCTGGTGTTACACCAGGATATGATCCCTAGTTTCCTTTCCTACCGTCGTTCAACCACGCTGAAGTTTCGAAAGGTGCTACTTCGCGACATGGAAGGATTTTTACTCCAGTTTTTTGACAGCCCCAGTGAGCTTTGGACGTAGTTTGTATTAGCGTTTTGAGGCGCACTCGAGGGCTGTTAAATCACAGAAGTGTACCATGATGTGTATAAACCTACAGTTTTTCCTTTCGAGTTGGTGTTTTCTCCTCCCTCCGGAGGAATGTAATGTCCAAAGTATCATGCTCTCCTGTATGTTGTATCATACACAGAAGTGTGTATATACCATATAATGGGTGTGATCTTTTAGGTTGTGACTTATAGTTTTTTGTTTAATTTTTTGAAATCTGGTTGTTTGCAAGAAAGTACAAAGTGAAATATTCGCATGTAATTTTGGCTGATATAGATGAAATTAGGATAATATCGACGGGAGGTGACGGCATGGCTTAGGGGATACCGATCCGACAGTTGCTCGACGCAGAGTTTAGGCCTGAGCTTGAGAAGGGAGAGATGGAGGCTCGAAGCGAGCTCGAGCACAGATTTGATGGTGGACGATGTCGGTCGATTCTATGGTGGCGGCTGTAGTCGAGGTCGAAGCTAAAGAAGAGGATGCGTTGGCAACGGACGGTGTTAGGTAGCCCTTGGTGGTGTGGTAGTACCATCATAGTCAGATCATCTCACCGTAACTAGTTGAAACTTTTTGAAATCTATTGAAACTTGTTGAAACATTTGGTTGAAATTTGATAAAATTTATTGAACTCATTAATTGAACAGCCACAAGCCATTATCCAGCTGTATTAACAGCTCAAGTGATAATAGTTCGATGTACACACATTATTTGAACATATTGCATAGGACCACTGCAGATTGTAGTAAAAGAAGGCAAGCAGTTAAGATAACTAGCCACGTAGGCGTGGCGCAACGCCACGCCAGCCACCGTGTAGACCGAAGTAAAAGAGACGAAAATGCGCAGAAAAAAGAAAGCGCGGGGTTTTTTTGCAAAAAATCAAGGGCCTTTTCGCAATAAAAGGAGAGTGTAGGGGTTTTTTTGCAAAAAAAATAAGGGCTTGTTTGTAATTTTGGAAACCCGCGGGGTGCTATCAAAATTTTTTTTTAAAAAAAACTTGCAGGGACCTTTTCGCGAGGAAAAATGACCTTTACGTAATTTCCGGAAAACACGAGGAAATCATCTCTCCCGACCAAGGATCAAAAAACCGGAACCGGGACAAATCCCGGCCGTCAGGCGGTACCGGTAACCGGCCGGTTACCGGAAATTCCGGAAAAAACCGGTTAAATTTTGCCAAATGTATTTTTTGCGCGGGGCGGGAGGAGACCGGTTACCGGTCCGGTAACCGGCCGGTTACCGGAAATACCGGTGGAAAAACCGGAAAAACCGGTGGAATGAAGTATGAAGACTGAAAAATATTTAATGAAGTGTTTAATGAAGTTGAGTATGAAGACTGCAGCCTAACTCTTGCTTATGTCTTATATATGGCATTGCTACTCTTCACTCTTCATATAAGACATCAACTAAAAGTCAGGGCATGTCGGCATGATGAGGTATTCTCATGCTTACTATGGCTAGAAATCATTTTCAGACAAGTATCTATCAATCAACATCTACTGCATTGTCATGGTTCTGATATGTTTTCATTTTCACATGGCATGTATCATTCAGATGCATGGTCCAAATTTACTGTTTACATAGACTATTTAATACAAGGAGTGGTAATATCAGTTATGTTTCATTAGGTTCAGAATGCTGGACCCCAAAATATTGGACTAAGACCACTAAATTCTCCAAGTCAAACTTCTAGTCCTTTCAGGTTGCAGCAGATGTCTTCAGCTGCACAGTCATATAGGGATCAAAGTCTTAAGTCCATTCAGGGGGGCCAAACACCACCTGACCCATATGGCTTGTTAGGATTGTTGGGTGTTATAAGGATGAATGACGCTGACTTAGCATCTCTTGCTTTAGGAATAGATTTGACAACATTGGGTCTAAATTTGACTATTTATCATGCCCCGTGGGCCCAAAATGTTCCTAACCAGATGCTTAAGCATCCAATGTATCTACAATACCCCTGGAACCCATTCAAACATCTACAAATTCAATTTTTTGAAATTTAAATCTCGGCCGGTTTTTTTATCCCGGTCACAGCCGGTATATCCGGTAACCGGCGGTTACCGGCCGGTAACCGCCGGTATCCCGAACCCTGCTCCCGACCATACGCCAAATTCCCTGCCACGCGCCGGCCGGGGAACGCGGGCGGGGTGACGTGGGCGAGCGGGGGCGCAGCGTTTCCCTCGCTAATATGGTTGTTAATTATATGTTTAATCCAAACCCTCGGAGCAGATATTTGTATGTTGTCAACGAGACCAAGTTCAATTCAAATCTGGATGATACAAAAATGAATGGCACAGAGGTAAAAATACACTCTTTGCAGTGTAACAGTATGATCAGTCTTTCACTTCAACAGCAAAATTACAAATCCTACAAACAAAAGAATCAGCTGGTTGAAAGGATGAACTGAAGAAGCCCAGTTCGAACCGGGGGGAGCAGGAGAGTAGTCACCGGAGCCTGTGTTTGTGCTGAGGACGACGACTACCCAGTCACCCTCGTTGGCAATTCCAACACCAGAGAATTTGGTGTCGTTCAGATACTGGTTGTACTGGGACTTTGTGTAGTTAGTTAGCACCACATCAGGAATAAGGCCAAGTACACAGGCCGGCATCACCTGGCCATCTTCAGTCACTGACGCATTGAGATGGCAATGGTCGAGGTACTTCAGGTAGTCGGGGACCTGCTGCTCGGTTCCAGGGACAGTGTTGGATCCAGTGGTGTTGGTGCACTGCTGACCTTTGAATTGCTTAGCTAGCTGTTCAGCCAAGCAGGCAGCATTCTTATTCTCAGATAACGCAGGGACTTTAAGGGAAGCTCTGTAGCTATTGATGCCCTTGAGAAGCTGAGAATCACTTCCTGAAGAGGGAAATTTGTATCAATAAAACAATATAAAATATGATGGGTTCCACATCAAAATACTTCCACATAGCTCCCTGAATTTCCTGGTTGAACAGTGCATTATTGTGTATGTATCAGATCTTGATTCTTCATCAGCGAAAGGTAGTTTTTTTTATCATTCAATCTCCAGCACATGATGATCATAGCAAGTACCATCAACAAATCTTCAACTGAATGCATCTCAATAAAATATAAATCAGCAACTTGTACCATTTGAAAGAACTTCACAGATTTTTTAAACCCACGCATCAAAGCAACAAACTGTTCATTTTCTTACGCAGACGAATTGCAGCTAAATGCACTACGACCATGTACCCAGGACACTACCCACCAACTCAAAGAAGTAGCAACAGTGAATGAACCATTTATCCCTACCACTGAGAATTGCAACGAAACATGTGACATAAAACTCTTAACTGTTCATGTAACGACACCTGGATATCAGATCTTGCACACTGAACCTGGATTTGCGCGAAAACAATTTACTGATTAAGACCTCAAATCAAACGAGGGACCTAATAAACCTCGAAATTGACTCACAAATCACAAATATGCTATTCGTTGCTTAAAAAGGGGGAGATCTTGGGAGATAGATCTCTCACCAACACATTAGTCACATCAGCGTTATCCAAGCACTTGGGCACATTCACAGGTAATGGCAAACAAACTAGTATGTACTACAGCAATTCAAAAGCAGATCTTGGAGCGGGTTCTTGGTTCCCGTGGTTACACTATGACCATGTCCAATCACTTGTGCATATTTCCAGATCACCAATGAACCAACTAAATTACTACAGATGAATCAAATCACATCACTACAAGAACCAATAAAAGGCATTGCTGTGCATCAGATCCGACTCACTATAAGAACAGAGCCAAATCAGAAGTGTAACAATCCTAACCAGGAAGCCCGATTACTGAAGCAAATCAGAATACAAGAAGAGCAGAGTCAATCAAGAAGCCATCTTACCATCAGATCTGGCGCAATGCAGGAGGGAAGAAGCAAGGACCAGGAAGCACAAGAGATAGATCCTGGAATCCATGTGCTCGAACCCAATTGTTCGCTCTGCCCCCTCCGGAAGAGTGAGGCAGGAGGGAGCGAGGAGGAAGGAGGCCAGTTGCTGACACCAACTAGTAGTGGTGATAGATGTTTCGCTGGGCAAGCACTGGTTTATTTAGACTAAGGTTTTGGATTTTGGTTTATGATTTTTGAATTTTGACTGTTTTTTAGAGATGGTATATAAAAAGAAACAGTCACATATGATTTTAGTCAGTATAACTAAATTTAGTATAGTTTCTACTATAATCTATTTATAGACCGTATCTTAGAAAGATACATCATTTAAAAGCTAGTGATAAGTTAAATCCAAAACCAAGAAAACCCAGCTTAGTCTACAGTTCGGCAGCTAAAATGGTTTACTAATTGCAGTACCATTTTCCCTCTCTGGATTACAGCAAGAAACTGCATGCATAGGAAAATGCAGAGTAAATATTTGGATGTTTTTGATGATTTTGTAATCGTTTCGAAACATGGGAATTCCCCTGTCATTTTCCGACTATTGAAAAACTGTCGCTGTTTGTCAACTCTCGAGCGGTCAATGCGTGATACTACTAGAGAGAGGGAGAGAGAGTACAACGTGCAGTCCTAGTATTTTAACTAAAGCAAAAAAAAAAAGGAAAATCAAATGGAAACAGATGTGTTGCGCCATCTTTTGTGGGCGCTCCCTCCCTGCACATTGTTCCGGCCCCACCTGCAGCACCCGAGTCTGGTCCGCTGGGACCCCGATAAATGCGCCAAACTCAAAACTCTCCAACTTTACGTGTCCTGCTTGGGCTTGGCGCTCCTGCTGGGCGACTTGAGGTGCATTCTGGTTTTGTCCCACCTCCGAAAGAATTGTACCTCTTAGAGTAACTCCAGCGGAAGCCCTCAAATCAGGGCATCTACTTTTGATTTGAGGGCTCCTCTTATTTTTGAGGGTCCAATTTTTTTGCATCTACTCCAACAGCACCCCTCAAATCCATTCCACTACAACATAGGACCCACCACCGTCTCCAGGCATCCCCACCTCCTCTTCTCCCCCTGCCCCTCACCTCTCCGTCTCCGCCTTGAGCCTCCCGCCGCCTCCGCTTCCCCCTCCTCGGGCGGCGGAGATGCGTCGGAGAACAGGCAACTCACCGCACCGCCTCCACCCCTTCATCCCGTCCTCCGATCCTTGGGGCTCCTCCTCCGCGACCCCGAGCAGCGCGCCGGTGTGGTGGTCCCCCTCGATGCGCGCTCAGTGGCGGGCGTCCTGGCTGATGGCGAGGCCGGGCAGCGCGGGGACATCCGCGGCGGGGAACGAGGACGCGAGGCTTTCGTCGGTGAAGCCGGTGTAGTAGAGCCAGTGGACGGCGGAGGACGGGAAGCGGCGGGAGGAGGCGTCGGAGGCGGAAATGAAGAGGACGTCTGAGGGGCGGACGGCGGTGGTGTCGAAGGCCCACTAGTCGATGGAGGGCACCAGGGGGTCGGGTGCAACGAGAGAGCTCCAGCGCAGGCCGTCGGGGGAGTTTGCGAGGGCGATGCGCGCGCCGGAGTGGTACCAGAGGAGCCAACCGCCGCGGGGGAGGCGCTTGACGACGGGGGAGCCGGCGCAGCGGAGGAGGAGGCGGCGGGTGGCGGCGGCGGGTTGCTGGGCTGGGGCGTGGCGTGCGGGGGATTGGAGGCCGAGCACGGGGAAGTTTCACGGGTGCGGGAAAAAAACGAGGAAAACCGTAGGATGAGAGCCAGAGCAGGGCCCCTGGGAATGGGAAAATTTATTTATTTGCCACCCTTACGACTCGGGTGGCAACAGATTTGCCACCCGGGCCCATTGTCAGTGACTCAGGTGACCCCACATGTAAGTGACAGAGTCTCGGTGTCAATCTTAAGAGTGGCAAAAAATTGAATCTCCCGTCCCATTAATGAATCATCGAGAGTTTGGTTGAGGGCCCGTTTCGGATTCACGCTTGTGGCTTTCTAATTTACTATTTTTAGTTTTATTTTTTCTGATCCTTTTAGTTTATTTTTATTTTTTCCTTTTCTCTTTTTTATTCTTTTGTATTATTCGTAATAGGTTAATGTGTGTTTTTTTTATTTTTTTTTAAAAAAAATTAATTACGCAAAAAAGTTATTAGCACCTATAGTACAAAATAAACCAAATACAGTGAAACAGTCATAAGCCACACAAAAAAAAAAAACAAGTGGAGCAACCTCTAGGTTCTACCGAATACCACAAACATACATACTCTGACCTTAGAATTCCAAGGAGAAAAGGTGATTTCGTATCCTTTTTTCAGCACTGAAATATGTTTCTAATTTCATTAGTGTAGCTGTTATACTTGGATGTGCTTCTAATTTCTGCATGATTCAGAATAAAACTTAGTATGCCATCTAAATAAACACAAATTGGATGAGGATTAGAAGTAAAATATTATGCTAGATTTAGTTGTTTCATATCTTGATCAAATATTTGCTTGTTTTATTTATAACTACCGAAGTGTCCTGCCCATTGCACGGCTAGGTTTGTTTCAAAGTACATAGTACCAAATGATATAAGTTAGATATTTAAGAATATATTTATGTATCTTATAGACTATACACAACAATACGATACACCATTTTCAAGCTGACAGGTGTTTATTTAGAATTCCAAGAGGCTATTTTGCTGACAAATGCATAATAAAGCCGATGGATATATGAGGTCAGTTCATATTGGTATCTGTTTCTGCCTTCTACTTCCAGAAACCGAAGCCAATATGAACGTCCTAACTTCTATTAGTCACTACTGTTGATTAGCTACTATAATATACGCTTTCACATACTGTAACATGCTTTATATTTTATTATATTATAATTCCATAAATCGCATAGCGGTCTAGATGGTGTACCATCTTTGTAACGCCCAAGAGTCCAAACCGGCTCAGACCTAACCACATTCTGGAAAGGCTTAACCAGGGGTGCTACCATTGGAACTCCTAAGCTTATATGTAAGTGCTTCTCAAAGTAAGCTAGCAAGGTGGGACTAATCCAGGAATTTATGTGCACACACACATGGGCAAACATGGACCGGGGTATCACATACATCCCCCTTAAAGGACCCGACGTCTTCGTCGGACCAACATACCCACACTAGGGCAAATGATAAGGATCTCCCCTCTTAGCACATGTCCGTGCGTTCAGTGCCAGCACATATGCCATGCCGTGTGTCCACTCCGGGCCCACACGCGCCATGCGTCATATGCCGCGCGCCCCTGACCCGCACGCACCCATGTAACCGCGAGAGTCGGCTCTGATACCATTTGTAACGCCTTAGGGTCCAAACCGGCTCAGACCTAACCACATTCTGGATAGGCCACGCACACGTAGCAACCCGCTTGCACTTTCGTTCTCGTTTCGTGTAAAACTGTTAACCGGGGGTGCTACCATTAGAACTCCTAGGTTTATATGTAAGTGCTTCTCAAAGTAAGCTAGAAAGGTAGGACTGACCCAGAAATTTATGTGCACACACACATGGGTCAACATGGGTTGGGGTGTCACAATCTTTCTTATATAATGTATTATTATTCATAAGTCGCAGCCAAAAGCTATCAGTAAAAGTCAATAGTGGTAGATATGATACATTGATAAACATGGATATTTAGACTGACAAAGTAAAAAAGATTTTTGTGTCTTTATTTTTTTTTACCGAAAGTACTACGAAATCCTGTCCACACCAACTGCAAGTCTGCAACCCTCCCTTTGTACCATCCACGTCTGATCTATGGGTTCTAACCAAATTACGCACATATCTTAAAAAAAAACATATGGGATTGCTTTCTGACAATTGGTTTGATTGTCACGGGAACAGCTATGAAACATGGAAGAAACATCTGGCTTTCCAACCACAGAGAGAGAGAGAGAGAGAGAGAGAGAGAGAGAGAGAGAGAGAGAGTCGCAAGTTGCCACCGTTCTGCTCATCTTTGATGGCATTATGGCAACTTGGCATGTTGCTGCTTCAAAGCTCGTAGCCCCATCCTTCGGCTACCACACACGGCCGCAGTTTGCCGGCGGCATGCATCGGCGGCGAGCTACAGTAAATGCGCATCGGCGACACAGCACGTCATCACATGATCATAGTGCTCTGTAATTACGGACAGGATCGACGGGATGATGATTCATTGACTATATCCGCGTTCTGGGTTGGTTCTGATAGGTACAGTTATTGATGTTTGGGTCACTCAAGTCTCAGAAGTTCCTTAGAAGATTGCCCAACTTGGTTGCTTGTTTGTCACATATCCTTTCTAGGATCTTCACTCAGTAGTTGCCCCTGTCAGCATAATCTTAGACAAAATGTGGCTCTTGCTGTACGTTTGAAGTGAAACCCTTGGCATCTGACGATCTTTTGGCCTCAATCATGGAGATTACTCACTGTCTAGCTGCAGCAGCCATCCGGTAGAATACTGGTACCCAGTCAAATAGCACGAGGCATCTTAGGGCCTGTTTGGCTGCGGCTTATGGTTTTTGATTGAAATTTTTGAATTTTGGTTGTTTATGGTGCAGATTATGGAGAGACAGATACTCACTTGCAATTTTGGCTGGTACAGATGTTGAGCTTTTAACATATAGATCGTTTGACTTGTAGACCCTATCTTGATAAAATACTTCGTTTGAAAATTAGGTACTGTAACAAAAACCAAAAAACACCAACTTCGGAGGAAAAAAACAAGCCCTATAAAAAACTACATGATCAACATTACGGTGATCAGCACGACGATAAACTAAGACGACCATTTCTCTCACCCACCCTTAAAAGAAAAATAAAGATGACCATTTCTCTCACCCATCCTTACAAGAAAGCCTCGAGCCAATCTGCACTAACTGAGTTCAGAAGTTGCTATAAACAAATTGAGTCACGAACAAGCAAACCACTCGACCAACAACTTGATCCACAGGAACCTATATATCCATGTCTATATCCCAATCAAGATCTTAATAAATTTGCATACTTATCGTATGGAGTAAATTGTTTTTTTTCTTGCAACTGTACACCCAAGTAGCCTATAAATACACAACAATGCAATAAGCTTAGTACACTATATAATGGGAGCTAGCTAATGGAAGAAGGCATCAAAGAGGAGCCGAAGAAAGCAGCGGCAGCGACCACGGGCCAGACGACGCCGACCAAGAGCAGCACCACCGTGGGCGACATGGCGGACACGACGTTCAAGAGCGTCGGCGACGTGCTCAAGCTGCTGCCGACGGCGACGGTGATCGTGTACGAGGTGCTCATCCCGATCGTGACCAACGCCGGCGACTGTCACGTGGCGAACAAGGTGATCACCCCGATCCTCCTCGTGCTCTGCGCCTTCTTCTGCGCCTTCTCGGCCTTCACCGACAGCTACGTCGGCGCCGACGGCAAGGTCAAGTACGGCCTCGTGACGCCCAGGGGCCTCCTGCCGTTCGCCGGCGGCGACGATGCCCAGGGGCGGGACTTCTCCAAGTACCGGCTGCGGCTGGCGGACTTCGTGCACGCCTTCTTCTCGGTGACCGTGTTCGCGGCGGTGGCCCTGCTGGCGGACGCCAACACGGTGGCCTGCTTCTACCCGGCGCTCAAGACGCAGCAGAAGCAGCTGGTCATGGCGCTGCCGGTCGTGGTCGGCGCCGTCGCCAGCGTCGTCTTCGTCGTGTTCCCCTCCACGCGCCACGGGATCGGGTACCCGCCGGCGAAGCCTGCCGCGACCTCGCTGGCGTCGCAGTAGGCTTTGTGAGCCCGGTCGATTTGCATGCATATATATGCTTGTCGTGCCATGTATTTATGTGTTTGTGTTTTGTACGCGCGTGCACGTGTGCATATGTAGGTGTGCTGCTTGACACTTTTTACGTGCATCTGTTGATCTGTTGTCGCCAAAGGTTCAAAGGTCAAGCAAGAACTACTTTGATGATCTTGATTTGATTGATCATTGATCTGATAAAGTTTATGTCAAATTTATAAATTAATCTGAAGTTCTTTGCTCCATTAGTGAACATTTCAATAAGAAACTTTTTGGCAGGCTTGTAAATTAATTTGGAGTCCTTTGTTACATTAGTGAAAAGTTCAGTAAGAAAATTTCTGGTACTCAGGGTTGCCATAATTTTCAAAGGGAAGCCATGGCATGCTGCTGATTAATAGGTTAGGAAGAAGTTGAGACCCGGAAATTTAATTATATACTCTATATGTTTATTGTGCTAATATGATAATCAGTGGTTAACATACACATAGTAAATCGTTGTATCACAGCCATACACAAGTAAATGAAACATAGTATTACTAGTACTTAACAAGGTAACACATGCATACACGGCCAGAGTTTACAAATGGCAGACTGGCTAAATAAATCACTCAACAGAGTTTTTGTAGCGGAAATAATGATAAAAAAAGATAAAAAGTTCCTCATGGTACACCGCAAACCCATGGGCAACTGACTACGTTATCGGCCTAGTAAACGACGTCTTCATCTCCATACCCTGCGGAGTAAAAATAGTTGGTGGAGGGGTCTTCATTAATGTTCTTGCTCTGGTAGGTGTTTAACAAGCAACGATGAGTATGAATATACTCTACAAGACTTTAAGCAAATGGTAGGGGCTACTGAATTTATCTTTTGAATGTCCCTTTGTCAACGCAATCTCTACTATGGTTCCACCATTCAAAACCATTGTCAAAATGTTTTCAACACTAGAAAATCTAACCAAATGGGATGTTACCAAGCGTCGCCACAAGTGGGACCTGATAGGTGGGTCCCACACGTCAGTGACTGTGGAGAGGACGCGAGAGAAAAGGTGCACTCGAGGGAATGCACTTGTGCACGAGGGAGGCAGAAAAAAATGGAAGGCGGCTCGATTGGTAACGACAATGGGCCACGATGGGCGTCGTTCTGGTGAACAAAACAGGGCTTTAGCTGGGTTTCGGTCAAAAAATTTAGTTCATGGTTTTTCAATTGATTTTTGATTTGATTTAACTCCAGAAAATACATTTGAGCTCAGAAAAATAATAAACTAAACTAACAAACTTAAAATTATTTGGAGATGCACTCTGGATTATGAATAACTTAAATAAAATTCTTCCAGGTTTTTAGCATGCTCAAAAAATGTTTTTGAAAAATCATTTTTGCTGCAAAAATAGGAAAATCATTCTATCATTTCCCATTTTTTTGAAATTCACAAAAAATTCATAAATATGGTATTAAATTTATTTAAATTAGTTTTAAAATTTTTAAGATGTTACAGAAGACAAAAAATATGAAAGGCCATATTTGGAACACGGGAATTCTACATAGATGAATGCAATTCCTATGTATTTTCTCTATTTCCAAAGGGACCTGAAATTTTGCATCATATCAAGAATAAACCAAGAGGATAGTTGAACTTTGACTTCTAAAAGTTACTTTTTGACTTTTCTACAATAATTAGTTCTTAAACGTATTATCTTTTTAAAACAGTGTCTAAAAATTAATTATAGTACATATTGTAACGACTTCATTTATATTGGTCAAAATCACACGTGAGTTTCTCTTACTCCGTACTTTGCACTCACAAACAGCCAAAAGCTATAAACTACAGTCATAAGCCATAAATCAAAGATAAAAAGAATGCCCTAGTTTGGTTTTCATGTTAGGTTCTGCACTTTGTACTCATAAACAGCCAAAAGCTATAAACCATAGCCATAAATTATAAATCAAAGATAAAAAAAGCATGCCCTAGTTTGGTTTTCATGATAGGTTCTGCACGATGTTCGGAAGAAACTATAAGTTATAAGAAAGGAGTTGGGCCAATATTTGAGGTCAGCCTGCTAAAGGGAGAAAAAAAATCTCCGAGATCAGTTAGTCCACGTTGTGAAACTGTAGCCCATTTTAGACAGCCCAGCCCATAAAGGCCAAACTACAGCCCAATACCAAACCAATCCCAACCCACCCACTGACCCACCACGCCAGAGTCAGGCTGCGTGCGCAGAGCACGGTCGCTGCTTCCCCTCCGGCCTCCTGGCCCGGAGCTCGCCCACGACGCAGCCGCTTCTCTCTCCTCGCACCACCTCCGTCTCTCCTCTCCGATTTCCCCAATCCGACCAGACCAACAGCGCCCCACTCGAGCCGAGGAGCAGACCAGGCGGAGGCGGAGGCGGTTATGGCGCTGCGACGAGCGCTCCTCAGATCCGCCGAGATCTCCCCCGAACGCAAGGTCCGTTCCCTCCCTCCCTCTCCCCCTTCCGTTTGGACCCTGTGAAATCCAGCGCGGGGGTCGAAACTTGGTGGTGCTATCCTTGTTGTAGTTTGGAGAGGGTGGTGGATTTGAGCCGTGGAGGCCGGAGAAGGGCTCCAATCTTTGTGTGTTGGCGCACATGGCGGTGAATCTCCTTCGGAAACGGGATTTAGTTGAGAGGGCAGGGAGAATAGATCGAGGTAGAGCATGGGATGGCGATGGCTAGCTAGGAGGGGCTCTTGTATCGGCTGTAGGAATTTCCTACACTGAATCTATGAGATAAGATGTCCATAAGTTCACCTGACGTCTGATTTCTCAACTAAGGGGGTTCGGATTGCTGGACATTGCTCGTGCTTAGATTTTCAGGTTGAGTAAAAAAAGCTTAGATTTCAAATTATCGAGAGTATAGTTTTTCGTGATTAGTTGTTTGGACTGGAGCATGTGAAATTTAATTCTGAAATTCAACTGAACATGCTATACTCATTTGTCTCCGGCATTGCTGGTGAAAATATGGGCTACTCCTCTGTTGCTTGATCTGAATGAAAAACAAACTTTGCTCTTCTGACTATAGTGTTACCCTATGGGCAGCTAATCAGAATTCAATTTTTTTAAGAATAGAATTCAATTATTAATTTGATAATTTTCTTATTTCAATTAGGTAATCATGGGGCATGCATTTATGAAGATGTTACATATTATAGGGATAACTTGGGCTTAATATTGGTAATTTCATGCTTTAGGCCTTAATATCTTTTATACCCTTAGGGCGCCCACTTTGGCTTTTGTTGCACATCAAAATTCACTGTTGTAATTACATAATCTCGTTGTTGTTATTAATTCATTCATAATTCTTAGCTGCGTCCTATAAAATCATATAGCAGATATTGATGGCTGTCTTTTATCAGGACAGATATGCCAACTTGCTATCAACCGAGCATTTGGGTTTTACTGTGGTAACTTAGATATTGCTGAATTAGTGCTCTGGCTTTGTTGGAACCTGCTAGAATGCTATATACTAACTTTTCATTTACAAGCCAACAGGCCAATATCATGTGAAACGATGGAACCTTTGTTTGCATTTAAAAAAATTAGGAACTGACCTGCAAACTTGAAATCCTATCATGCATTCTCCAGTTTTCCTGTATTTTTTTTATCTCTTCAATGATGCAGATTTGTGTTCATTTCATTGGGTAATTTGCCTGCTACAGTAAGTTGGAGTTGAAAAGTGGAAATCCTTGTCCATGTGCCCCATTTTAACCACATTTTGATTCTTTTTTGTCATGCATTTTACTCTATGCTACTTCACTAGTTGAAACTGAAGGCATGGGCGTTAGATTTCTGTTTTTTCAACATCAGGATCGTTTTAGTCAGCTTTCAAATGAAAATTACTTCAGCCTTTTGCTTCTGACAGTTGATGTAGTAAACTAACTATGGATCTATTTTTTTTTGTCACATTTCATGGCTCAAGCTATGATAATTCATTGGCATGTCCCTCATTTTGTGATCTTTTTTCCTTTTCAGGCTGCACTTGAGAATTTGCATTCTCTATCAAGGGCACAGCCTACTCGTTCTCTCACTGGTGCCGGTCTTTATGCTGCTGGCAGATCATTTAGCACCCAGGCTGCTACTACTTCAAGCACACCACAGCCTCCACCACCACCTCCACCTCCAGAGAAGACTCACTTTGGCGGCCTCAAAGATGAAGACCGCATTTTTACCAACATCTACGGCCTGCATGATCCTTTTCTGAAAGGTGCAATGAAGAGGGGTGACTGGTATAGAACGAAGGATTTGGTGCTTAAGGGGGCAGACTGGATAGTGAATGAAGTGAAGAAATCAGGTCTCCGAGGGCGTGGAGGTGCAGGTTTCCCTTCTGGCCTCAAATGGTCCTTCATGCCCAAGGTCTCTGATGGACGCCCTTCTTATCTTGTTGTTAATGCTGATGAGAGTGAGCCAGGAACTTGCAAAGACAGAGAGATCATGCGTCATGACCCCCACAAGCTTCTGGAAGGGTGCCTGATAGCTGGAGTTGGAATGAGGGCATCAGCTGCTTACATCTACATTAGAGGTGAGTATGTGAATGAGCGCCTCAACCTTGAGAAAGCTCGGCAGGAAGCATACGCAGCAGGACTTCTTGGTAAGAACGCTTGCGGATCTGGTTATGATTTCGATGTGCATATACATTTTGGTGCTGGTGCCTACATCTGTGGTGAAGAAACTGCCCTACTGGAGAGCCTAGAAGGCAAGCAGGGTAAACCAAGGCTGAAGCCGCCCTTCCCTGCTAATGCTGGGCTGTATGGCTGCCCCACAACAGTCACGAATGTTGAAACTGTGGCTGTATCTCCAACAATTCTTAGGCGTGGTCCAGAATGGTTTGCAAGCTTTGGACGCAAGAACAACTCAGGAACTAAACTCTTCTGTGTCTCAGGTCATGTGAACAAACCTTGCACTGTGGAGGAGGAAATGAGCATACCTCTGAAGGAATTGATCGAGAGGCACTGTGGAGGTGTGAGAGGGGGATGGGACAACCTGCTTGCAGTTATCCCTGGTGGTTCATCTGTTCCCTTGTTACCAAAGCACATATGTGATGATGTGTTGATGGACTATGATGCACTGAAGGCAGTGCAGTCTGGATTGGGTACTGCGGCAGTTATTGTGATGGACAAATCCACAGATGTTGTTGATGCCATTGCTAGACTATCATACTTCTACAAGCACGAGAGCTGTGGGCAATGCACACCTTGCCGTGAGGGCACAGGATGGCTGTGGATGATCATGGAGAGGCTCAAGGTAGGTAATGCAAAGCTAGAGGAGATTGATATGCTTCAGGAAGTCACAAAGCAGATTGAAGGGCATACGATCTGTGCCCTTGGGGATGCTGCAGCATGGCCTGTGCAGGGACTTATCAGGCACTTCAGGCCTGAGCTGGAAAGGAGGATCCGTGAGCGAGCCGAACGGGAGCTATTGACGGCAGCTTCTGCATAAGACACGGTCGCACCTGTCCTAGTTTCCTGATTTCTTTCACAGAAATAATACAATCTGATGGAGCTCATTTCTGTACGAGGAGATGCAGCTTTCCTGATTTGTTTAAACCTTTATGTGGATGTTTATTTGATGCACTTAAGCAGCTGGTGAATTTTGATGGACCAGTGAAACTTCTGAAGTAGAAACGAAATGAAGGATTGCATCTTGTATGTTACATGAGCCTGCTTGTTTTTCTTTAATGTTAAACTATGCTTTGGTCCTAATTTATCCAGAATATGAGTTAAGTGGTTGAAATTATGTCCACGTCTGGGACCAATGTTTGCATCTAATGAGCCAGCACCATCTCATCTGCATGGCATATAGGTGATCTGCACCCTTCGGATGCAAGGGCCCCAGCCCCAGCCATGCATGTTCGTGATCTACCAATGGACATTTCATGGTGGTTGGGGTATCAACATATATTGGACCTTGTGTTTATATACTGCACGGCATTTATCCATCAACCGGTACAGTGTACGGTATCCTGAAGTTGTCAGCATCAGACATAATATCACAGTAACAGTAGAGCTTGCCGGTTGGATTTTATCTCTTTTTCATCTTCCGAAATTTGAGCTAATTCTGTTAAACAAGGAACGAACTGAGTTGATTCTGTCCAGAACATGTCTAAAACCAAGCTACTTGGTGAGGATGGGGACAGATCTTAGGAAACAAAGTGGGTCCTTTTTATTTCAAGGAGTTAGCTTGGACATGTTCCATTGAAACAAAGGTGAGCTACGAGAATGGAGGAAGTTTTCCTGCACAAACTCTTCATTTCCCTGAAGCTGAAGCAATTTTCTTTGTTCTAGGTTCTTTTGGTTGACGCATCTAGAAAAATGCTATCTTGATCTCGAGAACTTGTTTAGTTCCCTTCCTTTTTGTAAGGTTGAGACTTGTGTATAAGTTACTGCTGCCAATTCACATCACTTCTCTTTTACGGCAATCTGGTTTGCTGTAACAATTTAGGCAACAGAGACCCTCCATCCGAAGACATTCTGAAAGTAAAAACTAAAAACAGACGCAAGTCAGTAACCAACAGAATGGAAGCTAGACCAAAATACATTGCTTCCTCTTCTTGGTTATACATCACATTCTTCAATCCCACTCCAACCACCAGCTGTATACACAATTAAAAGCAACCCACATCACCTTTACCAACAACGAAAAAGAAGAAGAAAAAGAGAAGAATGTAAGAAAGAACTCAAACAAAAAAAATTATTTAGCTGCCCATATCCCTTTTCTTGAACCCTTCTTGTTCATCTTGACTACTTTCTGTTTCCGATTCCCGCCTAGCTCATCAGTTTCTTCGATGTCCGGTATTGTTACATCGACCTTAACAATGTGATGATCCGAGGTTCCCTTTGAAGAGATGACCGTGTAAGATCCCGGTACAAACTTGTAGGGAGAGTTTGGTGATGCCAGTATGTAATCCACCCTTGTGCCATATTTGCATGTCCCTTGCACATCTGAAGTTCATCACAGGTTCAGAGTACTTCAGTAACACAGGAAATGGAAGTGACTGAACTTCTTGTATTTCACAAGGCAACTGAATTATCTGAGGGATGTAATGTGACATCTCACCTTGCCCTTTGGCCACAACAACTACAGCCTCGCATTCTCCTGCAAAATCTTTGGCGTCAACGTACTGCTTTCCCTTCAGGTACTTCATCACCTCCACCTTCGGTGTCGGCTTGCCGATCTCTTCGTAGTACTACGAGCAATCAGAATTTCGCATAGTGTAATTAGGTTTCCGGTCGTTCAGAAACAATGATGTTTTCTTCATGAAGGTGATTTCTTGAACACTGCATCTAGTATTATCTACCTACCTTGACGATGTCGGCCCATCTCTCGGTGGAGTAGTCGGTCTCGTCGAGGGCGTTGAGGCCTCCGGCGAGGATGTGAGGGCCGTCGCTGGACCGGAGTATCGAGTTTATCTGCTTCATCCTCCAGCTCTCGTCGAGGTGGTCGAGATGGGTGCAGTGGAAGTTGACCTCCCCTGCCTTGGGCACCTCGATCGTGGCTCTCAGCACGTTCCTGCAGCGTATTCACGAGGGGAGACAGGGAATTATATTCAGATAGCCAGTGCACGATCTATATTTTTCTTTCATGATGCTGTGCTTTCATTTCATAGCTCATCTTCATAGACTTGAAAACTGACGAGTCGCTATATACGACAACAAAAAAAAAAAAATTGTGGCACAAGTTCCTTAAAGCTTCTGGTTTCTTTTCATGGAAAATGGTTCTTCTCAGTATGAACCATGTGATCGAGAAATTCTGGCTATAAAAAAAATAGCTGTTTATCTCTACATCCAATGCTACCTTCGAGGTTTGTGATCAGATGATCCTGTATGCAAGCATCATCCAAATACATCAATTTTTGAAAGCACCATCCAAAGGCATAGCGACTAAATTTGTGGTTTAGGGATTCCATTTCTTTTTACTGGGTACTTCTTGTTCTTTCAATATTTTTTATTTATTTTAAACATAGCGACTAAATTTGTGGTTTAGGGATTCAATTTGATCATCATTTGTTGAATATTCTCAAATTGTAGGGTTATGGTTTCAATTATGGTTTTTGGAATACCTTAGTGGCAAATGGGAGGCAAAATCGAGGTGTTTCATATAACCATGTACCCATCTGTGATTTGACAAGCTTTATATTAGAGCTTTTGATGTGTTGATACACAATATTATGTAAGATTTTCAGCTTGCAATTATCGAATTATGGACAAAAGGACAAATGTCACTACTGTATAGCATTCGGTGACAAATTCATAATTTGATAAGCACTTTGATAGATACTTCTTTATCATTGTATATTTTTATTGGTTATATTGAATTAATGAAGCTAAAATTTAGTGAACACATTACTACTATCTAGTGTAATGTTACTTAAAAATCATACGTATAGTTATATGTATATGAAGTGCTGAACCCGATCGTTTTCATTTTGGTTCCGCCCCTGGTTATCTGCTTTTACTTTTCAGCACATGAACTAGTTTTGGACAGAAAACTGCGTAATCCTGCACCGTTGCACGTACGGAAGAAGATCATATCATAAACAAAACCGGCTATTTATCACATGGAAACAAACGCTCTGCAATAACTTCTGGTTCCCTCGCATGGGCAGAAGTTGCTGATCCATTGCCCAGCGATTTGTCTTGGCCAGAAAGGGCCTGCCTAGCTCACTACAGTTTCCTCGATGGCGACTGATTGGACGCAGAGATTTCAGATTTCTCACAAGACGGCAAGTCTAGAGGGACTGTTCTTTTCAGCAGCGGTTTATGACTTTTGACTGTTTACGGTACAGATTACGGAAAGATAGATACACATTTGCGATTTTGGCTGGTAAAGATGTTGGGCTTTTAACATGTAGATTGTTTAACTTGTAGACCCCGCCTTGAGAAAATACTTTGTTTGATAGTTAGGTACTGTAGCAAAAGTCAAAAATCGCTAGCTTGTGAGGTAAAGAACATGCCCTCTGCTTCAGGAGAGCATAACAGAACCCAAGCTCCCCTGCAGCCAATGAGCACCTAGCCTTCTGCACCAATCGCATGTGATCCTTTTCATTAAGACCAACTAATGCGACCATAACCACTCCTAATCAAAGGCCTGAAGCAGTGTAAAGTTATACATGGGGACCTCTGAGACGCGCGTTTGCCTTTGGACCATGGACGCTGCAAGCTTTGCCAATGGAGCAGCTCACCTAACCCTTATTATAAACATGTGGTTAGTAGCCAAATTACGCATCAGATGCGTGCCATGCTTACTCTGTTAAGCATCTTGCTCCCTGTCGGATATGTAACACGCCATGCTCTGGTTGACTAACTGGCAGGTAGGCAAATCACAGGGGCTTTTGATTGGTATCAACTAATTGATGTTGAAGCATGAGTAAAAATTTGCCCGCTGTTCCCTAGGTAGCTTAATGCTCCACTCAGAACACGGGAATTTCGGTTGAAACAGAATTGTTTTCACTGGTGCAAACGGCGGCATTGGGTGCAGTGAGATACCGAGATGGACAAGAGGGGCATTTTTTTAGGCCACATCTTATGACTTTTAACTATAACTTCTTAATCTAATAGATAATAATTATTGAAAGAAACTAAATTAAAAGCTAGATGAAAAGCTAAAAAAAGATAACCGGTGGTGTTTATTGGTGCAGCTGTGCAGGCATGCGAGGGAGAGGATGCTGGTTTGTCTCAATCCCCGGGCGGTGCGACGGCTCGTGCCTAATAATTGTTGCGATGCACGGCGAAACCAGACAAGGCAGCATGATGGCGCATCTGGCGCGCACCCACCACTGTTCAACAAGAACGAGCAGCTGGCTAGCATCTGGGGAAAAAAAACAGCTAGCAGCAGCACACCTGTGGCGACTGGCGAGCTACTGGTGGTGATCAACTCGGCTTAAAAGCTCATGGCTTATGGCTGAAAACATTGTAGCTGGCTGAAAAAAGCACTGTAGCTGACAGAGGCTTATTTCGCATAATTAAATTTAAAAAATTTAAAAATATGTTAGCCTATTACGTATAATACAAACAAATACGGGAAAAAAAGAACCGGTAAAAAAGCTCAACAAAAAACCAAAAGTTCAGAAAAAGACGAAATTTATGAACAGTGAAAAATAAGCCAGAAGCCATAAGCCGAGTTGATCACAGCCACTGGCCGGCCGGTAACAGTTGCGGCACTAGATAGGATGGCGGCATCTAAAAATAAACAAGAGCCGTCAATTCTTTTTTATCTATAAACACGAGTCGTCAATTCTTTTTTTATCTAGTAGACTAAAATTAGTTAAGATATAGTTATACTACCATCTATAGTACTAATAGTAGAATCCTCAGGGGTATAATTGTAAAAAGAATGTGTTGTGTAAGAATAATTTCTACAAACACCGTTGTAATGCACGTATGGGATGGTGGCGGCGGCACAAAGAAATAGGTGAGAGGCAGGGGCGACAGCGACGGAAAGGATTAATAATACATTCGAGGGAAAAGTCTATAATATCCTTATGAAAAATTAGTTTTATAAAGAAAAGTCTATTATGTCCCTGCAAATTAATGATCAGATTTAATTTCTACTACCACCCTCTTACTAGCAGTAGAATATACTGTAAAAATTTCTCAATAATTAAGGGCCCTATTGTCTACTAAACCTCTTTTAGTTAGTAAAGCTTAATCTTGGTATTAGTAATAAACTAGTAATAATTAATCAGTAAGCAGCCTTTGCATTCACTTCTTCCCGAAAACTTCCACCAATTCACATCCACTTTCGCCGCTTCTCTCTCTCTATTCATTTTCTTGGGCTAAACTTTTACAGCAAAAAATCATTCCTAAGAAAAATATGGGCCCAATTGATATTTTCAAGATTGTGAAACAACTATATTATTTCCCTAAGTCAATTGTTGCATATAGAATTTTGTTGAGTATTCACATGGTTGTTGCATCTGCAAAAAGGGATTTTTATATAAATTGAATTTATTGAAGTTATACTTGGGTTATATAATGGCTCGAGAAAGATTTAATGCATTGGAAAAACTCGCAATAGCACTTGATATTGATGTTTAATTTGGGAAAGATTAATTACAAAGACAATCCAAGATTTTTTTAAGGAATATTGGATGAATGATGAGTAGAAGGTCGATTTTTACTAGTTTGGAGAATTTATTTTTTAGCAAAATGTGATCCTTTGTGTTGTATGAAAAAATTGCATTACAATTATATTATTAAGTGAAAATATTTTTTGTTAGAGCAACTCCAGCAAGGCCCTCAAACAAGCCCCTAAGAGCAACTCCAGCAGGACCCTCAAACAAGCCCCTAAACCAAAATTTGAGAGCTGAGGAAAAAAACACAGGTCCAGCAGGACCCCTACTCAGGCCCTCAAAAGTAGGAGGCCCTCAAATTCACCCATCAAGCCCTCATTCCTGGGGACCCTGGAGGAGGCCCCTACTTTTGAGGGCCTGAGTAGGGGCCCTGCTGGACCTGTGTTTTTGTCCTCAGTCCTCAAATTTTGGTTTAGGATGATGAATGGGTCCCACATGGCAGTGTCTAGTAGGATGAATTTGAGGGCCCTGATTCGAGAGCTGCTGCTGGAGTAGATGAAAAAAATTAAGCTCTCAAATGTTAGGAGAGCCCTTAAATCAAAAATAGGGGCCTTGATTTGAGGGCTCCTACTGGAGATGCTCTAAACCAAAATTTGAGGGCTGAGGACAAAAACACAGGTTCAGCAGAGCCCCTACTCAGGCCCTCAAAAGTAGGAGGCCCTCAAATTCACCCATCAAGCCCTCATTCCTGGGGACTCTGGAGGAGGCCCCTACTTTTGAGGGCCTGAGTAGGGGCCCTGCTGGACCTGTGTTTTTGTCATCAGCCCTCAAATTTTGGTTTAGGATGATGAATAGGTCCCACATGGCAGTGTCTATTAGGATGAATTTGAGTGTCCTGATTTGAGAGCTGCTGCTGAAGTAAATGCAAAAAAAAAATCAAGATCTCAAATGTTAGGAGAGCCCTTAAATCAAAAATAGGGGCCTTGATTTGAGAGCTCCTGCTTAAGATGCTCTTTGGTACTTTTAAGTATATATAGTCTAATTTTAAATTTAGCACAGGGCCCCTAATACGCCCGGCCCCGGTGGCAATCAGTGCCGACGTGTTCGAGACACCGGCAAACTGGACCCAGATGTACATGCGAGCCCTGACATGTGACATGTCACGAGCCATGGTCGGGCAAAGTACTACGGTGTACTAGTGTAACTGTTACAGGGAGACCTTGGCCAGAAAGAGGACGGAACATTCATACCATAGGATGGACCCTTTTTTTAAGTTGTGATTTATCCTTTTTGGTTTCTAAATTTCAGTTATTAGATAGAGAGTGGTATATGATTTTAATTAATATAGCTGAAGTTGATATAATGTCTACTACAATTAATTTATAAATTCTATCTTAAAGAACACTGTCTAAAAACTTGTTACTGTGACAAGATCTAAAAGTCATAATTATGAAGCACAAAGAAACCCGCCTGATATCACATTGACTTGGCAGCGCTGAATCCCATCCTCGCTACCCTCTCAGGCAAAAAAAAACCACTTCAGATACTGCGGGCTCAAATTGGCATATGGGAATCTCACAGAATTCAAGAGGATTTATATATGAATCATACATTCTATATAAACACGAATTCGAAATTATAGTTGTTTCTGAGCGGTTTAAGCGTAAAAGAAAAGTTCGAAAGTTGATTCATAAACATTGCCGTGAATCCATGGGAGCGCACGCAGGAAATGCTTCGTAAGTGAAGGAAGTCAGCGAGTGGCGGGTGAGAGGAGACTGACCTGAAGTCAGACTGGTCGGCGACGCGGTGCGCCTTCCAGCGCTTGATGGGCCAGCGGGAGAGGACGGCGTTGCCGTACTCCGGCGCCCAGCTCTCGGCGAAGACGTAGCGCATGCCGAGCCCCTCCGCGAGCTCCGACAGCGGCCGCATCCCGCGCTCCTCCTCCGCCCGCACGTTCTGCAGCCCGATGATGTCCGCGCCCACCTCCCGTAGCACCTCCTCCACGCTCCGCCGCGCCTCCGCCTCCGACTTCTGCTGCTGCTTCTTGCCTTTCCAGCTGCCGTTGCCGCTCGCCGTGCCGAGCTTGCTCCTCTCCCGGGAGATCTCGTTGTCCTGCAGGTTGATGGACACGCGCGCCTTGCTTGGTGACCGCGCCAGGCTCGCCTGCGCCTTCAAGATCCCCTTGGGCCGCCTCACGCCGGCCGCGCCCCGCCGGGCGGCGTCGCGCTCCCCTCCCGTTGCTGCTGCCTCAGGGGCCACGGCGGGCGCCATGGAGAACATGGCCGCGTTGAACGTCGCCACGCGGATGGTCACCGCCTGGCTCTCGCCCGGCGCCGGGCCGTCGCTGCTGCTGCTGCTACTGTGTGGGATGGCCTTTCTGTTGCCGCCGAACCGGCGAACGGTGACACGTGTCTTGGACGACAGCGACGCATCACCACCGTGGCGGCGCCTGCGCGGGCGCGGCTGCAGCGCGCGGAGGCCGGCGAGGACGCGGCGCAGCATGTGCCTCAGCGCGGCCACGAGCATTCCACGCCGGCGCGGCGGCGGTGCAAGAAGTGTGCGTGCGCGCGAGCCTTGCCTTTCGTGTGCGCCCAGTGGCTTCGTGAGGGGGGCTTTGGCTTAGCGTAATATACTACTACTACTACTACTACTCCATGGCTGCGTAGTGGTGACACGGGACGGCTAAAGCGACGGCTCGCTTTGCTTTGCTTTGCTTCGGCTGTGGATTACAGGTAGTTACACGGGAAATGGCTTCGGTATTCGTATGCGTGTACGTACGCGCGTCCGCGTCGGCGTCTGGTCACAAGTGAGATTTGTTGCTTCCTGCAGCATTGTCGTTTCCTGTACCTACTTACACCGACTTTTTCTTGACGCTGTTGATAGGGTGGACTACACTAGCGTAATTTAAAATTTATACCGTATAAATCAGAAAATCATATAAGTAAGAGAACAACTCAGTTTAATGTGACGTGCATCGATATAGTAGAAATAGTCGATCATCTAACGTCTCTAGAAAGCGATCCTCGGAAGTCGGTCGTCCTTTAGTGGTGGACGATCTCCATGAGTCGATTGTCTTCTCATCAGATCGTCTCGATCAGCACTACATTCGCATCAGTGTCTCTAGCACCAGTGCGTACAGCAGTGTCTTTGGAAGGAAGTGGCTAGGGTTTTCGATAGGTGGTGCAATGCCTCTCTCTGTCTCTCTTAATTTCGTAACCTTATGCACCCTTTTATCTAGAGTCTCCAATTGGATTCTTTTCCAACACGAGTAAAGATTGTATCCTACTTAGAGTGCTTTCGACTGAAACCTTATCCAATACAAGTAGAGATCGTATTCGACTTGGAGTCTATCATCCGAACCCTTACTATTCTAACTTGTTAAGTGCGTGATTCTGTAGATTCATGTATACTTGGTTGTCACTTGGAAATACCTTTTCAATCATTAGTCGGTAGCGGTCTTTAGCAGAACATATTGACCCCAAATATACATAAAGATTAAATTGGACGAACTATATGCAATATGATCTGCAACTAGATCTTAGTCATTTGTGATCAGTTCGTAACTCTTTACGACCAGTTCAGATCTGATTACGACCAATCCATATCCACATACAACCAAATCGCATAGCAATTTGTGATATGTTTGATAAGCTCATGACCAGTTTGTATCTGGTCGGACTTAACGGTATGTTTGTGTATTCTTCTTTTGCCTCACCAAACTCATCAAACTTCGAGTAAGAAATGTGTTAACTATGTTAATCTTTTCCCGATCTAATGATGGATAACTTCATGTGGTTGACTCTTGACTACTCGTAGTATGTTCATACATTTCATTTATTTGACCACATCGAGAGGCTCAAAGATATCTCTCTTGTTATGCGTAGTATATCCGAAAGCTATTTTTATAACTAACCAGTTATGGAGTAGCATTTGTCAACCCCTAAATGCATTATTACGCATGTCAAAAGCTATGATGATGTCATATACAAGGATTATATATCATCATTACTGGAGACTAACTGATAACACATAAACATAATAATCTTAACAGTACCTCAAGGTAAGACAATCTAACACCATGTTCTCTAACATGTATCCATATTATTGATTTGATATCTCTATATCTATGATCTGTGAAACTCGATCATCAATTAATACATATACTGATATACAAATTATAATTGTTCCATACAATGATATAAGATTAGGGATAATTTAACATCAAAACATGAATAAATATTATTTCAAAACTTATAAATATAAAAATGATATAATTATTTTTATGATTAGCTCTAAGATATACCACTAACAGATGCATCCATGGCATGTTCTCTTGTCCATGTCCTACTTCCGTTACATCGTATTATAGTAGGTACAAGAGCAAGTAACAGAACACCACAGTGAAAAGATCACGCCAGAAATGTTCCCACTAC
This sequence comes from Dendrocalamus latiflorus, assembly GCA_017311315.1. Taxonomy (NCBI): domain Eukaryota; kingdom Viridiplantae; phylum Streptophyta; class Magnoliopsida; order Poales; family Poaceae; genus Dendrocalamus; species Dendrocalamus latiflorus. The sequence continues at coordinate 2,974,916 of CM029643.1, read as the reverse complement.
TACTGGTGCGTGCAGTCAGGTGCTGTGCAGGTGTAACTAAGCTCTCATTCGTAGAAGCAGCAGCAGTGTATAATACACCACATGAAACACATTCTGGAAGAAAAATCAAAATCAAAACATGGTGCTGGAGCTGGAAGCATGACGATGACGGCACTAGAGTTGATCATTGCGAGCAGTGCAGTGGCGACGCAGCTGATAATGCTCGCAACTCCCCTGCCTGCTCTTTTTGGATATGGAAGAAACAGAGAACTGGCAGGCTCCTCCAACCACTCCACGAGCTGAAGTATAATGAAATACAATCAATCCATCCATGCATGCATTGCTGCTCCCAGTTTCGTTCAGAACATCAGGACGGATCCCTGTAGCGACTGGTGAGTGCCTGCCCCTTTCTGCTTATTACGCGATGAACTAAAACTGTACATATATTTATCGTTGGAGTGGACCAGTGAATGGACATTTCGTTTCTGCAATTTTGTGTGAGATCGATGGAAACGGTTAGCATCTGATGTTGATGCTAGAGAGTAGAGAGTTTAATTTACACATGATCTCACTGTATATTTCATACGGGGAATAGTTAACTAGCCTTGCTGAGGATGAAGGATGGAGACAATTAGACAGGGTTTACTGAATGTTAGTGTGACGTTTGTACTGTGTACTAGCTGGCCACTTATTGTTGTTCTCTTCCCAGCAAACACTGTAGTGCTTACTGTTACTAAAGGGGTCTATACTTATCAGGACTAGTGCAAGAAAACGATTAAAGATCGACCAATAATATTGATTCCAGTAAAAGAGCTAGAGTTTTAAGAACAACTTAAGTTTATGAACCAAAATCAGCGTTTACTCTCTCTATGGATAACTGAGCTTATACCGATACCAAAAGTAGTATATGGAAGAACATAGACAGATACAGGACCTGTTTATGAAAAGAAACAAATTAAAGCTCTCTTTTCTTGGTAAGGCATGTGGACAGTACATGTACCAGTTATATATGGATTCACACCCTGACCTGTATATGCCCTTACTTAATTCTACATTTCTACTACTCTATGTTCAAACATTCATGGCTAAGTATTACTCAAGCAGTAATCTCATTTCCCACTAGTATTTTCCTGTCTTTAGGGGTTGACCTCACCTACCTCCAATTTCTGTTGGAAGCATTCGCAAAGCAAGCATGTTTCTTGTCTGAAACTTTGCATGGACGGTAGGTGAAATTGTGTTTGCGTACTATAACAAAAACTCTTGCTTGATCTTTCCCGGGGCATCCGGATCAGTTTGGCTCATTGCTGTTGGATTTAATCTTGAGCATTTGCTATTTTTAGCATGCAGCAGTTTCTAGCATGCAGCAGTTTCTAGCATGCAGCAGTTTGTTTGGTCTTTTATGGAGTCAATTAGTGCTAGTTAAGTTGTCAGTTATGATCCAGGAGTGGCGCTGCATGCACAGCATACTGAGTGGTATATATACTCCATTGTATGCAGATTGGCTGGTAAAGTAAGTATGAATAAAAGAGTTTAGTATTCTGTGTGTAAAAAAAATTTGGTGCGTGAGTTTACCCAGGATTGAGTCCATCCAACTAGTGTGTGTGTCAATTTTTTGTGTGTGCTTACATTTGGTATCAGAGCCGGTGTTGTGATGGCGAGGATGGCAAGATCGGTGTCTCCGTCGTTGTCGAGGCGTATCGCCGATGGCCTAGAGGAGGCGGCTAGCGGCGGCATGCATGTGGCTAGCGGCAGCGAGCATGTGGCTCGCGTTAGGCCGTTGGCGCGAGTCGGGAAGGAGGAGAGCGTCACGCTCCAGTACCCGTTGTTGACTAGTAGCAACTATGCTGCATGGTCAATGAAGATGCAAGTGTACATGGAGGCGCAAGGAGTGTGGGATGCCGTTGAAGAAGACGGCGTCGAGAGGCGCCAAGACAAGAAGGCACTTGCGGCCATCTACCATGGTGTTAGCGAGGAGACCCTTCTTGCTCTTAATGGCAAGAGGACGGCGAAGGAGGCATGGGCGACTCTCAAGTCTATGTACGTTGGAGTTGAGCGCGTGACGAGGGCCAAGCTCCAAACTGCCAAGAAAGAATTTGACAATCTTCATATGCGTGAAGGTGAGTCAATTGATGCTTTTGCCATGAGGGTCACCCTCGCTCTTAGCAAGATGCGGACGCTGGGAGAGAGGGTTGAAGACTCTTGTGTGGTGGATAAGGTGCTTCAGGTCTTGACACCGAAGTTTCTACCGATCGTTTGCACCCTCGAGAACCATGAGGACTTGGATGTGATGTCGGTCGAAGAAGTGTTCGGACGGCTAAGGGCGTTCGAGGAGCGCCACATGGTTGATGAGGAGAAAGGTGAGCACCTGCTGCTCACCCGCGCCCAATGGGAGTCCAGAGCCAAGAACAAGGAAGGCGGCTACGGCTTCGGCAAGAAGAAGAGCACCTTTGACAAGGCGAAGGTGCGTTGCTATAACTGCCAAGAGTACGGGCACTATTCTTGGGAGAAGAAATGCCATGAGTCGAAGAAGGAGAATGAGGCGCATCTCATCATGGCGGACGACGACGACGAGCCAACGTTACTTTGAAGCCCAAGGAAGTGAAAATAATTGCAATAAGATTAGGAGGTGATTGGTATCAGATTGTCAGTTTAATCTTGTTTTGCATTAGTTAGCAGTGTGTCAGCAATGCATGTAATAAGCTTAGTCCAAACTGGTTTAGTGCGAGCTGCATGGCGTAGTGGCAGGATCTGGAGTGTGTAGTGAGCGGATCGCCAGCCAGGAGTTGAGAGCACGCATGTTTGTTTGGATTAGCCAAAGCATGAGTTTAGCAAGCTCAAGATTAGAGGGGAGATTGTTGGATTTAATCTTGAGCATTTGCTATTTTTAGCATGCAGCAGTTTCTAGCATGCAGCAATTAGTAGCATGCAGCAGTTTCTAGCATGCAGCAGTTTGCTTGGTCTTTTATGGAGTCAATTAGTGCTAGTTAAGTTGTCAGTTATGATCCAGGAGTGGCGCTGCATGCACAGCATACTGAGTGGTATATATACTCCATTGTATGCAGATTGGCTGGTAAAGTAAGTATGAATAAAAGAGTTTAGTATTCTGTGTGTAAAAAAAATTTGGTGCGTGAGTTTACCCAGGATTGAGTCCATCCAACTAGTGTGTGTGTCAATTTTTTGTGTGTGCTTACAATTGCAACCTCCTTTGTCATGCATTTATGAATTCTGAACTATGAAATCCTAAAAAACCCAGTCTCACTTTTCCAAGATGGACTCCTGCTTTGGTTTGGGACAAAGGCGACACAATCACAAACCAAGAATCAAAGTTCATCAGTGCCAATCATAGTACTACTAACCTTCTTTTACAGTAGCTTCCATATCACCATCAAAGCCAGTAGGTTGGGCTTTCTGGTCTGAGTGCTGCCAATTAGTATTTGTCCAAAGATTCATTAACAAAAATCCAACAAAAACGATCGATGAAACGAACCAACTCTCCCGTACGTCTCGCCTTTAGTTCACGGGCTTGGAAAAGAGCAAAACGAAAAAAACTTGGTCCCTTGATCGTCATGGCGCCATGATGCATGCATTGACAGGGGAAAGAAGACAAGTCGTCATAGGATAAGAAAGACGAACCTGCATGTGAAGAAGCCGCGAGGGCGTCAGAAAGCGCAGGGTACGCACCTAAAAGTCGAGCAATTTACATACGCTTTAGCGCTCGCACACAGCTCCACATTGTCCTTCACCAGTCACCACCATAGCGAAGCAGCCCCACACCACCACCGACATCGTCGCACCAACAACCACCCAGAAACCTGATCGGAGTGTACTGTAATCTTTGATATGTTGAAAAACTGGAGTGTGAAAGTTTCTGACTTTGTTCAATTATCGGTCTGGATTTGGTGTGGCCACTGTCACTCGTATCCAAACCTGAAGAGACAGATAAAGAGAGGATTCAGAGGACAAATCGTTCTGAAGATGGCAGCTAATCAATCACAAGATGTGGTTCTTGGTTAACAATTCTGGCCAAACACTAAAGGTGATTCCCAAATGAACTGATCAGAGAAAATTAGGATCCCTGATGTGATTGATGAGTACATATGATAATTGATACACAGGCAGCAAGTGCGTCTGTACTTGCAGAAAGGATGGTTTCTATGATGATTGTGCTGGGCGAACATAAACATCTTTGCACGAAGGCATTCCTAAACCTAGCACAATTCAGCCCCTCTTGGCACAGACTGTTTTTTGTGAATTACTGCCGACCTGAACCATTCATTATTTCGGCATCACAACAGATGCAGAGCCAGCTTGAGTCGACACATGCATACAGTGCAACCGGTGCTGTTCTCTATCAAATCAGGGGAGCCCAACCCTGGCCATTATTTTATGGATCAGGTCTACTTAAACATTTTTTAATAGCTTTTATGGCAAAGCAACCCTCACAAAAAAATCCTACTAACTCTTTGTTTGAGACTCATAAGATGCTAATTCTGGGCATATATGTGTGTAGCGTGGAGTAGTTGTTGCTACGTTTTTTTTAAGGAATGCAGTAGTACTTATTGGTGCTCATTTTATGTATATTTCATGCATCAATAGTATGCTTATGTTTGATAAAATGTGTATAATTGTGCCACTTGGCAGCTGCTTATGTTTGATAAAATGTGTATAATTGTGCCACCTTGGCAGCTAGACGTAACCAAAACTGAATTTGTCTCGTCATTTCACATGTGTTGCAGAAAAGAGCTGGAAATCATGTCAAAATAGGTTGAAACACTGAAAATCAATTTTTAGAAATATAGACAGACTCATCGGAGTAGAACCCGCTTGGGCCCACCGGCCATGGGCCGGCGCCACCAAGGGCGCCCACATGTGCCACCTAGGCACTGCCCCTCGGCTGTCGTCGACTGCAACTTTACAGTTCTCCAAGCTTCTAGAAGTTTCCCACCGATTCCTTCGAGCAAAAATTGAAAATTACTTGATCGGCAAGAAAGGAAAAAGGAGGAATTCCGTAGGGAAAATGAGCTCCAAATGAAAAATCTATCAAAGTCAGAAAACAGAAAGAGGGAGCCGAGGAGATCGAAACGGACTCGGCCTGGGCTAGTGCTGCCCCCTATATATTCCCACAACTTCCCCTCGGCTAGAGGATCCAAGTTCCGCAGTTCAATCCGCAAAAGTCCATCAAGAAGTCGAGATTTTGAGGGTTCTTCTTCTAGTTGATTATGCGAGATTAGTCTAGGGTTAGCCCGTAATTAACGCTGTAGTTGGGCTTAGATCCTCTAATTCCCTTCTAATAGCCAACTAATATAATGCCGAGGTTGCGGAGCTTTCTTCTTCGTCTCATTGAGAATATGTGAGTACTTTCTCTCTTCCCTAGGGTTTGGGATCTTGCTGTAATTCTTGAGTTATGATTTGATCAATATTTTTAGTTCTCATCTATGCTATGGTTGTGAGTACTTGATATTATGTTTTCTCTCTCTTTCGGTAATTAGAGTACTATATTTGCTGATAGCTCGGTAGATGTAAGCACGGTGTTTAGATCTATCGATGTTTTAATACCGATCTTACGTATGATTTATTTGGATTTAGATATTTTTTCAGAAGACTAAGCTATGGTCTTGTGGAATAGGGACACGAGAATTTTCATATAAGTTCGAGCCTTCTTCTAGGAGAATAATAACCCTACGTCTTGTGTGATTACTAATCAAAGGAAAATGATTACAAGAGTCTAATGCGGAAAAAGTGTGCACTATCTCTCATCAGGCTTCAGTCCCCCTTTCTTCCCCTGATGTTAACCTTTTAATAGCTGACGAAGCGATGGCCGTTGTCTCACGCTAGAAGACGCCTTAACACTTCGGGTAATAACCATCTGGGGAAGTTATTGTCAGAGAGATGTAGTGATCCATTCGCCATGTAGCGGTTGTTGTCAGAGAGAGATTGTATGTGGTTATTAGATAAACGCACATTCTAACCGCCTTATCAGACGCCCTCACGATGTAGTAAGACGTCATTTGACAAGTCGATTAGGGATATAGAAACCACATGATAATCTACGATCACAAGTGATTGTAGGGCTGCTTACGACTATGAGGTCGTAAAAGAGCTTATGACTTGATGATCACAGTAGAACTTACGACCATGGAGTAGTCGTAGAAAGACTTACGACTTCATGGTTGTAGAAGAGTTTGTAACCATGGAGTAGTTGTAGAAGGACTTACGACTTCATGGTCGTAGAAAAGGTTGCGATCACGGAGTAGTCGTAGAAGGACTTACGACTTCATGATCGTAAAAGAGTTTGCAACCATGGAGTAGTCGAATTAGGACTTACGACTACTTCGTGAGTCTTATCCCTCATCAATAAGGGGTATATCCAGTGGATATAGTGACGTATTAATTTGAAGATTATTTTATCCTCGTTAAGATATATTAGACTAATTGATGTTAAGTAGGGCAAGTCTTACCAGTGGTGATTATGATGATGAACTCATGATAAGGATGAAACTCGAAATGGGCTAGTGTAAATTTGAAAGGTGAGAGACAACCTAGTATGAGAAGTGCTAATTACTATTAAGATCAATCTAGTCCTGAATTGCATTAAGTGAACCTAGCCCATAGAAGGATCTTAAATAACTTGGATAACCTTGCTTTGTTTTTTTAGTTTATTTAATCATCTATTTGATCTTCACTTTAGTTAGTAGGAATTTATTCTAATTAGTAAATCTATCCTTCGCTTCTATGTGTATTTGGATAGCTTAGAATACTCCTAGGCGAAAAGCTACAGATAACCTGTGCTCTTGCGGATTTTAATTTGTGCACGTTTCTAGCATATATATTACTTTGGGAGTAAAGTCCATTACCGGTCCTTAAACTTTTTATGCTGTGTCATCCCGGTCCATAAACATTTAAAGTATGTCATCCCGGTCCTTAAACTTTCAAAGTGTGGCAATTTCTTTTGAAAGTCTATGGACCGGGATGACACAGCATAAAAAGTTCACTGCTACAACTACATAGGATATTGCCACACTTTAAAAGTTTAAGGACCGGGATGACATACTTTAAAAGTTTATGGACCGGGATGACACAGCATAAAAAGTTTAAGGACCGGTAATGAACTTTACTCTTACTCTGGTGTCAGGTCAACACCTGTGAGGCATCTACACTTCTACAGTTCTTCACAAAGCCTACCCTGACAGTAACAAACTGCTGATACCAGCTCCACAGGCGACCTGGCCCATCTGCGCGTGGCTCCCAGGTTCCATTTGGCCGAATTTTGCATGGGCCGGAAGCGAGCAGGCCCGTTATTATTTTACTGTCCCATTCCTATTGGCATAGACCGTTCGTTTTAAGATGGACGGTCAAGATTTGGCCCGTTAGTTTTATCATATATGGTTCTGATTTAATGTAGAGTCGGGCACCACTTCACGAGGCGGCGGCATAGTGAATACACGGTTCGATAGGTACCTCGCTGCAGTTGTTCCTGCCTCCGCAGCAAAGCCGTTTTCTGACGGAAGGACCCCACATGCCAGTCGCCCTTACCCGCCGAGCCGCGTAAAAATACAGGCTCCCCTTTGCCTGGTCATGAGGACTATAGATATCACAAGATTAGTAACAAAACGGCAGGTGACTGGTTACCTACTGTTGTGTCCCCCAAGCAAAAAGAGTACCAATGAAAGGCTGAAGATAATTAATACTGAGGTTTGTTTTTTTTTATCCTTGATCTATTGATGTTCCAACCAGTAATGCTTCGGTGGTAGCTACCGACGTTTGTCCCCTTCGTGTTTTTCCAGGGAATGGAGGCAGTGTGCTGCAGACAAGAGATTTCTGTGAGAGTGAGCAGAAAAGCGCTGTTGCTATTGCAGCATTGAATTCTCTGTCGCTTGGCCCCCCAGTTCACCAAACTGCAGTGGTGAGTCTACCTTGGACATGTCATATTTATTTCAATACCTGTTAACTTCAGATGTGTTTTGAGTGCAGAGATCTTGCATTTTAGTACCTGTCTCAAATTTTGATGAATATCAGTTTTTGCAAGATAAAAATTCAACTGGATGCATGAAACTGTTTATCTTTCGTTGTTTGTAGTGTCATTTCGCCTCTGGTAATAGAATATTTTTAGCTCTGGTTCCAAGAAGAAAGAACATCTTAATTCTAATGGGACATGATTGTTAGATTGATCTCGTCCATATGGCCCAACGGCCATATGGAACCCCTTGTCCACCGCGCCCTGATCGGGGGCGCCCAGCCCAAATCGGCTGGTGGGCCCCTGTCGCCAGCGCCATATAAAAGAGAGGTGGGGGCCGGGGCGGCACGCACGACGAGGTTCACCGTGCCGCCACCTTCCCCACCTACAAACCCTAAAACCCGATCTAGAGGGGGCGCTCCAAGCGACGGGAAGCTCCACCGGCTCCTCTGCGTCTTCTCCAGATTGCCGCCGTCGCCGTTCTTCTCCGACCGTCGTCGTGCCCGCACTTCCCCGAGATGGCAACCTCCTCCTCTAGTGCACCAGAAGGTCGGTACCCGAAACCCTAATGTCCTCTCCCTCTCCGAGTCTCTCAAGAACCCTAGAGAAAAGAAGTAACCCCGCTAGATCTACCCTAGGAGGTCCTAAAGAAGATAGATCCTTCATTGGTATCAGAGCCACCCCCTAGGCGTAGATCTATGCGGGAAAAGAAAAGAAAAGAGGATCCCCAACCCTAGAAAATCGGCAAAAAGAAAGAAAAGAGAATGGGGAGGGTTTTCGGGACTCACGGGTGTGGTCGCCGCCGTGCGCTACGTCGGTCGCCGCCGGCCGGCGCCTCGGGCCGCCGTCGCGTGCGCCGGGTAGTCGCGCCGCCGCTCCGCTCGGGGTTTTCCCCTCCGTGCGCCGCCGCTCCGCGGGATCTGGCCGGCCGCCGCAGCCACCTCCCGATGGAGCCGCCGTCGCAGCCGCCCAGGGCGCCGCCCGTCTCGCGCCTCGCCTCCGCTCGGGGAGCCGAGCGCGGCTTCGCTGGGGGCCGATGGGGCCGCCGCTGCCTCGCGGGCGCTGCGTGCCGCCGTCGCCGCCTTGCCGCTCCTCTTGCGCCGGGGGTTGCCGCCGCCGCTGCGCCCGATCCGGTTTTTCCGCAAAGGGGCGGGCGAGTATGGGGCTTAGGGTTAGGGTTTCGGGAGGCCTCGGCCGACGCCCGGTTTTTGATCCGGCGAAAAACGCTCCCGGCCGTCCGATGCGATCCAACGGCGCGGACTGAGTCCCGGGCGTGCGTTTTTGGGCCGCGCCGGGCAGGTTGATTCTCGGCCGTCGGATGAAGATCCGACGGCACGCGTGCGTGCGCGTTCGCTGCGGCAGCGCGGGTTGGGCCGCGCGTGGGCGCTGCATAGGCCGTGGGCCGCGTGGGGGAGAAAGAGGCCCACTGGCCGCGTGCGCGCGGCGCGGGGAGAGTGGGCCGGCTGGGCCGCGGCCGAAAGAATGGGCCAAAATGGCCAAATAAACAGTGATTTTTTGAGGAATGTTTTTATTGTTTTTCCAGAAGCATTTATGAGTGAATTTGAATGCAAATTGAACCAAAATCTCTGTAAATTTTTGCACCAACGTGTTAATTTTTACAGAGATTGATCAGTACAGTTTTAATGCTTCTGAATAATGAATTATTTTGAATAATTTCAGTTTCCGCTGCAAAAGTTAAGATTGAATGATTTTCATTATTAAATTCGAACCAACGGGAGAATTTAATTTTGGAAAAATAGTTAAAATTCCCAGAGATTTATGATATTGTTATTTTCTGACCAACGTTGTTAATAACAGTATTATAAATTTTTAATATTGTTTTCATGCATTATTTCTATTTCTGCCCAACGGTGATGTAGATTTAATGTATGATAGAATTGTTTTAAATTGTATGTCGTATTTTTGACCAACGTTGGAAATAAGGCATATAATTTTGATGTTACGTTCTCACTGTATTTGAAATATTTTTTCAGGAGGATACAACTTAATGAGTTGTATTAGAGAGATCCCCACTCTCAAAGGTGATAATTATGGAGAGTGGAAGAAAAAGTTAGATTTAGCTTTTATCTTGGCTGAGGTGGACTGGGTCCTCACTACAGCACGTCCCACTGAGCCTTTGGCGCCAGTGAGGGAACAGAATGAGGATGACACTGCATGGCAGAACAGACAGAGGGATCATGCCCCCTTACAGATGTCTTATGACCTTGATCATAAGAAATGGACCACAGCCAACAAGAAATGTATGGCTGTGATAAAGAACACAATTGAGCCTGCTATTCTGGGCTCAATTGCAGAGTGTGACACTGTCACTGAATACCTCGATAAAATAAAGAGTCAGTTCACTGGCTCTTCAAAGACTTATGCTACACAGCTGATTAAGCAGCTGGTAACAGAGAGGTATTCTGGCGGTGGCAATGGCATAAGAGAGCACATTCTTAGAATGAGCAACTTGGCATCCAAACTGAAACCGATGGATTTGGCTCTCAAGGATGAGTTCCTTATTCATCTGGTTTTTGCTTCTTTGCCAAAAGAGTTTGACACTTTTGTTGTCAACTATAATATGCAGCCCGAAAAATGGGACATGGAAAAGTGCATAGCCATGTGCGTGCAAGAGGAGGAAAGAATCAAATCCTCACATGGTGGTGCTATCAACTTTGTGAGGGAAAACAAGAAAAAGAATTACAACAGTAACCCCTTCTCAAAGAACAAGGGCAAAACCCATGTACATCAGCCTCAACAGAACAAATTTGCTGTAGACAAAGACCAGTGCCTTCACTGCAAGAAGACGGGACACTACAAGAAAGATTGTCCTGACTATTTAAAGATGATAATGGCTAAGAAAGGTGAGAACATTATTACCTTTATTAATGAATGCCTGTATGTGAAATATTCGAAATCCACTTGGTGGATTGACTCAGGAGCAACTGTTCATGTTGCTAATTCATTACAGGGATTCCGTTCGACGAGGACTACGCAAAGAAAAGAAAGATGCGTTAAAGTCGCAAATGGAGTCGAAGCTGAAGTTGAAGCCGTTGGCGATCTTTCATTAGAATTAGCTAATGGCTCCACTCTTTTACTTAGAGATGTCCTTTTTGTACCCTCTTTACAGAGGAATTTGATTAGTGTGTCAAATTTGGACAAAGATGGTTATGATTGCAATTTTGGAAATGGCAAGTGTGAAATAATGTTTAATAAAGAATGTGTTGGTATTGCCATATTACAGAATGAGCTTTATTTGTTATCATTGTGTGATGATGTGAATGTCGTATGCGATAATGAGAACGTTGCGTACGAAAAAGTGATTGAATCCTCGTCTACGAATGTAAACAGAAAACGAAAGAGAACTCTAGATGAGTCGTCGAAATTATGGCACTGTCGTTTAGGCCATATTTCGAGGGGGAGAATAGAAAGACTAGTAAAGAATGATATTCTTCCTCCATTAGAGTTCTCAGACTTAGAACAATGCAGAGAATGCATTAAAGGAAAATATGTAAAGAAAATTAAAAAAGACGCTAAAAGAAGCACAGGAGTTCTACAAATTATTCACACAGATATTTGTGGTCCTTTTCCTGTGAAAAGTGTGGATGGATATGACTCGTTCATAACATTCACAGATGATTACTCCCGTTATGGATATATTTATCCAATTAAAGAAAGAAATGAAGCCTTGGATAAATTCAAGATATTTAAGGCTGAAATTGAAAACCAACACGATTTAAAGATTAAGATAGTCCGATCTGATCGTGGGGGGGAGTACTACGGTCGACATACCCCATATGGACAAGTTCCTGGACCTTTTGCGAGGTTTTTACAGGAAAATGGAATAGTGGCCCAGTATTCTATGCCGGGCGAACCTCAGCAAAATGGAGTAGCTGAAAGACGCAACCGTACCCTGATGGATATGGTGCGAAGTATGATGAGCTACTCCACACTCCCATTGAGTTTATGGATGGAGGCGTTGAAAACCGCCATTCATATTCTCAACAGAGTGCCTAGTAAGTCGGTGCCCAAAACACCGTACGAGTTGTGGACAGGAAGAGTTCCCTCACTAAACCACTTACGTGTGTGGGGGAGTCCTGCTGAGGCTAAAGTATTTAACCCAAATCTTGGGAAACTTGATCCCAAAACAGTAAGTTGCCATTTCATTGGCTACCCTGAAAAGTCAAAAGGTTATCGTTTCTACTGTCCAGACAGATATACAAAGTTTGTAGAAACGAGACATGCTGTCTTCTTAGAAGATGAAATGATGAGGGGGAGCATGGTAGCTCGAGAGATTGACCTTGAAGAGAAGCGGGTGTATGCGCCCACTCCGATGATTCAAGAGCCATTCTTCACTCTACCTGCTGTCGCTGCACCGACGTTACAAGACACTGTGGTGCCAGCACCTGTTATTGTTCCTCCCGTGGCAACAATAAATGAGAATGAAGAACCTGCTCTTCAGGATCATACAGAACCTATTGCCACAGATGAGGGGGAGCAACAGCAGCCTCAAACAGTAGATGTACCGAATGAGGAGGCCCCGAGGAGGTCTCAAAGAGTAAGAAGATCAGCTATTTCTGATGATTATCAGATTTATCATACAGAGGAATTTCAAATGGAGGATGATCCCACCTCATTTGAAGAAGCCATGAGAAGCGAAAATTCCTCAAAATGGCTTGATGCCATGGAAGAGGAAATGAGGTCCATGAAGACTAATAAAGTCTGGGACTTGGAAATTATTCCTAAAGGAGCCAAAACAGTAGGCTGTAAATGGGTCTACAAGACAAAGCTTGACTCCCAAGGGAATATAGAAAGATACAAAGCGCGACTTGTGGCAAAAGGATTTACGCAAAGAGAAGGGATTGATTACAATGAGACATTTTCTCCAGTCTCATGTAAAGATTCCTTCAGAATCATAATGGCATTAGTAGCACATTATGATTTAGAGTTACATCAGATGGATGTAAAGACGGCATTTCTTAATGGGGATTTGGAGGAAAATGTTTACATGGCACAACCGAAAGGTTTTGTCGTGGAAGGAAATGAAAGAATGGGATGCCGCCTAAAGAAATCAATTTATGGGTTAAAGCAAGCTTCAAGACAATGGTACTTGAAGTTTGACAGTACAATAAGAAAATTTGGGTTTAAAGAGAATGTAGAGGACAACTGTGTTTATGCAAAGTTTAAAGATGGGAAGTTTATCTTCCTAATCCTGTATGTGGATGATATCCTACTAGCTAGTAGTGATGTTAGCCTACTACTGGAAACAAAGAAGTTTTTGTCCTCAAACTTCGATATGAAAGATCTTGGTGAAGCTTCATTCGTTCTAGGGATCGAAATTCACCGAGATAGAAACAAAGGGGTATTGGGACTGTCACAAAAGGCATACATAGAGAAAGTCTTAAAGAAATTTGGTATGCATAAAAGTAGTCCATCACCTGCACCTATAGTCAAGGGCGACAGATATGGGGATTTTCAATGCCCCAGGAACCAGTATGAGATCGATCAAATGAAAGCGGTTCCATATGCTTCAGCTGTCGGAAGCTTACAGTATGCTCAAGTATGCACACGCCCTGACTTAGCATTTGTTACCGGGTTACTTGGCAGATTCCAGAGCAATCCTGGAATAGAACATTGGAAATTGATAAAGAAAGTCTTGCGTTATTTGCAAGGAACAAAAGGCCTCATGATGACATACAGAAGATCAGACTCACTCCATATAGTGGGGTATACAGACTCTGATTTTGCGGGAGATGATAGAAAGTCTACATCCGGATATGTATTCACTCTCGCTAAAGGAGCTATATCGTGGAAAAGCTCAAAACAAACCGTCACTACATCGTCCACAATGTATGCCGAGTTTGTAGCATGTTATGAGGCTACGGGGCAGGTGAACTGGCTAAAGAAGTTCATACCCGGTTTAAAAGTGGTTGACGACATCAATAGACCACTTAAGTTGTACTGCGATAATGAACCCGCAGTAACGTATGCCCACAACAATAAGTCAAGTGGTGCTGCCAAACACATTGACATAAAGTACTATGTTGTGAAAGATAAAGTTCGGGATCAAATTATAAGTTTAGAGCATATAAGTACCGCAAAGATGTTAGCGGATCCGCTTACCAAAGGCTTACCACCCAACGTGTTCAGAGAACATGTAGCCGGCATGGGTTTAAGGGAAAGCCTATGATCCTGGACTAAAAGATGGCCCAAAGATTAAAGTAACTGTTTCAGAACAGAGAGGTGTATTGTAACTGTTGAATCTATCGGCGATTGACCGTGACGATGAGACATGTTCTATGCACTAATCTGTGATGGAATGTGTAAAGTCAAAAGTAATTAAAAGATAAAGTATAGACTGAGATCAAGGGGGAGAATGTTAGATTGATCTCGTCCATATGGCCCAACGGCCATATGGAACCCCTTGTCCACCGCGCCCTGATCGGGGGCGCCCAGCCCAAATCGGCTGGTGGGCCCCTGTCGCCAGCGCCATATAAAAGAGAGGTGGGGGCCGGGGCGGCACGCACGACGAGGTTCACCGTGCCGCCACCTTCCCCACCTACAAACCCTAAAACCCGATCTAGAGGGGGCGCTCCAAGCGACGGGAAGCTCCACCGGCTCCTCTGCGTCTTCTCCAGATTGCCGCCGTCGCCGTTCTTCTCCGACCGTCGTCGTGCCCGCACTTCCCCGAGATGGCAACCTCCTCCTCTAGTGCACCAGAAGGTCGGTACCCGAAACCCTAATGTCCTCTCCCTCTCCGAGTCTCTCAAGAACCCTAGAGAAAAGAAGTAACCCCGCTAGATCTACCCTAGGAGGTCCTAAAGAAGATAGATCCTTCAATGATTTCTGGAAGACAAGAAGTTTTCTGTATTTTTTTCTATGTATTGTGAGAACATGATTTACAATGAAGTTGCCGAAGCATGCAGTCCACGAGCTAGACATTGGCCATGCCTTTAAAAAGAGACATGCAAGACAGCAAAGACCCTGGTCACAACTAAATGTCTCAAGAGTTGGCTGGTGAGCTGATCCCATTTTAATTGAAAGGAATGCCGATTCTAGATGCATCTGCTGGAAGTTGCTTGTTCCGCCAGGTGCCATGGAATCCCAGACCAACAATTTTGCCTCCAAATGGTTACTGAAAAAACTCATGGGTTCTGGAAACGAAGATACTGGATTACTTTTTTCTTCAGCAGACCTATCAATTTGGACAAAGTGGATCAGTTCTCCAAATTCATGCTGTATATCTGTTGTTAGGGCCAGTGACCAGCAAGGCATTGGTAATGACATTGCCAACAGCATAAGCTGCATTATATTTGTGGTATCTGAAAGCAATCCGTGGGAAATGCAGAAGGCACGATTTAGCAGTATGTTAGCCAACCTCCCTCTTCTGATTTTAAGTGGCAACACATATAATGAAGGTTATGATTATGTGTCACAGAATGTCATTGACATGCTTGGCCTCAGTGGTCTGAATGAAGGAAAGATCCTTCATCCTTGGTTGTTTTCCTAGTTGGAAATGACACAGGATTATGCCAATGGTTTCTTTGATGATAAGTTGCGTGAGGGCCTGAAATGGCTGACAAACAATTTGCCTCTACAGCCTGATGTCACTCTTGTGAAGACTCATGAGTTGCTTCTAAACTACTTGAACCCATCATTTGAGCCGCTTAACAGCCGTGTTGCACCTGAAGTTGATCCTGACTCCTGAGCATTGCATTTCAGCATTCAACGATGCTGTCAACCAGATTGCAGAAGAGATTTTGGCTACAGCATTCACAAGGCAGGCAGAACCAAGATCAGAAGCTGTTTCTTGAGGAGTGCTTGATGAATTATCTGACCCGATCAGTCAGCTGCTAAATGAAATCCATGCGGCTACTAAGTGAAGATTATGGATCAGAAGGGTGTTGGTCTTGAGCTCCGCTACTCGTATTACTACCTTGTGCCAAGATGGGCGACTATCTTCCGGCGAATCTACAACTGGAGGCTAGCGAAGCTTTCTATGGGAGAGTTCGCGGAAGCTTATGTCCTGAGTCACTATCTCTACCAGGCTACTCTAGCTCATTCTAATGGTGCAACACAACAAGGGCTTACTGCCAACAGCAACATTACGGGTGACGTGCCCATTTTGGATGACCACAGTACGATGCCTGTTGTGGGCATGTTCTTTAAGTCAAAAGCTGACGCCTTTTAACTTTTGTTACAATACTTAACTTTCAAACGGGGTATTTTTTTTCAAGATGAGGTCTACAAGTTAAACGATCTGTACGTTAAAAACTTAACATCTGTACCAGCCAAAAGCCATAAGCCGTAGTTGAAAACAACATGCCCAAGCCAACCAGCTTCTCACTGGACGAGATCATCGAGATCAGTTGCGATCTCGATGCTGCCAATGCGCCACCTGTGAAACCAACTGATCTCGATGCTGCCAATGCGCCACCTGTGAAACCTTTGCCGCCATGACTGCCCACCGCGGTTTGCGAAGAACCTCGACCGCCTGCCGACATCAACGGTGAGGTAAACGGGGTGCATAGAGTCGCCGATGACATGCACATACCAAGAAGAGTAGAGCTGGGAGAGTTGGCGCCACTGGAGAGGGATGATAAGCTCGCTCGGCTACTGGCGCAGTGCACACCAAGCAGCAAGACAGGATTGACGAGACGCTTTCCATCTACTTTTGAGCTTTGAAGCCTTGTGGAAGGTTGCAAGGGTTAATTAGTTACACTTTGCCTTCTTCCACGCTTGTTGTAATGTTAGTAGGATATGTTCTTTTGAGTTATAGTTTTATCTTTTGATTTAAATATTTAGATTCTGACTATTTGTGAGAGATAACATGTAGAGTGAAATAGTCGCATACGATTTTGATCAGTACAGTTAAACTCGATATAATTTTTATTATAATCTACATGTAAACTCTAACTTAAAAAAACATACCGTTTAAAAATAATTTATTATAACGTTGTGCAAAAATCAATTAGTCTAAGCTGAAAAGAAGGCAACGAGTCATGGCATTATTTAATATGAATGCCAGTTTTTGCATATTCTCGTGTCGTCAGCTTTTCCGGCAGGTCAATTCATCAATCCAGTTCGTCTGTCACCACGATCGCATCCACTGTACAAGAATGGCTTGACTGCCAAAGGCTGCAACTGGCAATCACAAGGAATCAAGGATCGGATAAAGCACGCAGCACGTTTCTTTAAGTAAGCAACATTTCTTGCTGGTATTAAACACACAAGGCCCCTCCTATGCGTTAAAAAGAAGCGCCAAATATTCGTTAATTCTTCACAAAGGAAGATCACGATTCACGCATGGCATTTCCAGATCCTCGAGTGCCAGCCGTTGTGGCAGTCGCCGCTGCATATGCCTCAGATCGTATTACGGCAAGAGTCAGCTTAGGGTTTTGTAATAGTTAACAAAAACAAATTAACGGAGATTAACTCCATTCCACGGGCGACGCTTGGTGGCGAACTCTCATCGCCACATGCTCAAGTCAATCCCTAGTTGAACGACCCGGTTTGGATCAGAACCTCCGCATTGTCTGTCAGCAGGTGCCCTTAAGAAAACGAGCAACAGCAACGAGACTTGCCACTGGTGCAGGACAGACATTGCGAGCCAGCATCACATCCATGGCACGGGTACTAGCTCCTGTGGAAGGCAACAGCCCCAGTATAAGAATTGCTCTGAAAATTCGACATAAAGAAAAAGAAGATCAGGGTAAGATCTTACGGAGGCCGGCGATGGGCGTGTGATGCAGCTTTCCTTGTGTCATTTAAGCTTAAATACTGAAATGAAATGGGCTAATTGATGTGAGCTAAGCTTGCATTTAATCACCAATTACAAATTCAGTAGATTTGGCAGCATCACCTAAACTTTCAGCAAGAGACTGGGGGGATGCTTCGCTGCATTGGCCGCTCCAGTTCGGCACCACCCTCCCTTTGATGCCAAGCTTCCACTTGTTGCGATATGGCACTTTCCATTGGCTTGGGAGCTTCTGCTGTTTTACCGCCCCCAAACAAAGGATGTGTAGGATGAGGAGCAACGCAGGAGAGGCTTTGTTCTGTTGGAGAGCCAGAAAAGGATGACTGCAGTTCAGTAGCAGCACCTCTGTTCAGGTGACTCGCTTCTGATGGTACAAATACAGGTATCTCTGACTGTACTGTGTGCAAAGCTATTGCCGCTCTGGTGCTACTGCAGTTCACTTTGTCGCTCCCTGCAGGACCTGACTGAGTAAATTTTGGAAAGAGAAATGAATTTCTGCAGGCCACTGAATAATTGTGGTATTATGCCTACATAATTTAAGATATTGTGAACCTACGTTTTCAGCATCCCGGATATGCACAATGATTATTGTTATATCATCTGTCCTGTTTTCATGCTCCAGCCACAGTCTGTATGACTCTGCAGCAATTGCCGAGCAGGCATCTCGAGGATCTTGATACATAGCCACCTGTAGGAATCCAGAAAAATGTTTAGCGTTATTGACATGGAGACACAGAATACCAAAGGGATACCAAAGCAAGTAAAACCACATACAATTTAACATGATATTGTTACTAAAAAACACTTCCAATGGTGCCTAATATGGCATAAAAACAATAGGGAGATTATCGCATTACCGGAATAGTCGTAAAGATATCAACATCTAAAGTACAATGACAAAATTTTGACCACTCCAAAATTGGCATATGTAACAGGCTCGCACACAAGGATGCACATCACGTTGATATACACCAAGGGCAGGGAGAGAACAGTGTACATGAAAGAACCTGGGAAAACAAAACAGCTGTTACCAGCCTGGTTTTTGTGCTACTTCCAACACTTAGTTATGGAAAGAGTTGGGAAGGAAAAGAGGAGGTTTATGGGGGGACCATCCCATTATGAACTCCAGACCATGTTAGGGTCTGATTTTTAGGGCCTAATCAGAACACAACTGATAACATGCAAGCACAGCTCTAGTGATTCAGCACAGCAGTCAATTCTGAAGTGACTTGTCAGTTTTGAGACCAATAAGATGGCCAATGTACCTTTTTCATCACCAATACTTTAGGAAAGTGTTACAATAAATCATGATCATCCAGCCTATTCTATCACATTCTTACAGTCATTTGCCTATCTTGTCCATCTTTTTTCTGGTCGCACTTGTGTTAGTCAATTTGCCATTACAGCTCAAATGCTAGTCGACCATTCCTCTACTACTCAATAAAGGTACCTCCACTTATGCAGAACTTTATTCAGAGTGATAGCTTTCATAATGGCAGCATCAATCAACCCCAAAGTCCTCACCATTTCAGAATCATTACACCATGCTGCAATTCCAACTTTTTGAACAAAGCAACTTGGCTGATGGAATTCTTTTTAGTATCCATGAAAAAATGGAGTAAATATCTTATATCCAGGACCATTTGCATTTGTTTCCTGCATGTCAAAATTGACCAATTATACACCCAAGAGCAACTAGTAGGTTAATTGTTACTTGTTAGTAACCACTAATATCCACCCTTAGCCTAAATCCTAACATCATTCATTAATCTCATCTCCTCACATAACACAATGACTCCACCAATAGTCTTCCAGTGCTGTAGTCTGTAAAAGGCTGAAACCATTCCGCACTGCACAGAACATCAGCATTCTCATGTATGGAGGTTTTAGGTATCTCAGCTACATCAATGTGCTCACCAAAATCCTATAAGAATATGCACAGCTCAATGCATTCCTCTGCACTTTACCTCCAAGTGTGTGTCTTATCTTCGTTTTTTATGATTATTCTTATGATATTATCTTCTCTAACTACAAGTGCAAACTGCAGCAACAAATGCTTAACATCCATCCCATGCCCCACTCTTCCATTTAACAAGTTAATAATAAGCTCATGAGAGGCATCACGCTTATCAGGGGAGCAATTGCATCATTTCCCTCAACAAAGCATGCTAAGCACATCCTTGAATTGGGTTCACATGTCTTTAGGGTTCAGGCAAACGTGATGAAACCTATAAACTCATAGATCACATAAATCTCACTGCAAGAATTGTCACAAACCAACAATTCAAAAGCTTGACTTAAAATGTCAGTTCTCGTAGTAATTGATAGCTCATATAAGCTAGTAGCAGACAAGTTAAACACCTTGCAGCTGATTCTATAAGATGAGCAAGAAAAGAAAGAAGTGTTAATTTTTTTTTCTACTCCCATATTACTAGCTTGAATAAAGTGCTCCAGTTGAATAACCAAAAATGGTTAAGCATGTGTGCTAGCGATGGAATTCATGGTGAGCAGTTAAGTCAGATGTTTCAGTGTTTCACTATTATATATAGGCTACTTCCAAAATTCAAAGCTTTACATCAATGTTCTATTTTTATTGCACAAATGAACAAACACGTGTAATTGATCTGGTTCTTGGAACTTGGAAGTAAATCAGGCAAAATGCACCAGCGAATTACTACTCACTAGACTCACCACAATACACGTTTGCAATTATCCTAAGTGTTTGTTTCCAAGGATGCTACATGCAGCAAGTAAAATAGTTACTTTAAACTGGATCAATTCAGCAAACACAAAGGGGGCAGGAAGATTAGGGCAGAGAAAGAAACCAACACCATGTCAACGACTTCCTGGCTGGAGAGGAACTCGAACACGCCATCGCTTGCAACGACGAAGAATAGGTGGGCCGGAGTGATCTCCACGCTCTTCACCTCAGGCTCGGCGATGACCCCAACACCCTCAGCAGCGAGGTCGCCAAGACTGCGCGTGAAGGCTGTGCCTGGGTAGAGCCCGTCGCGTGCCCACACGCGAGGCGGGTCCCCCTCGTCGGGCACCCACCCCTCCGCGTCGGGGTCGCGCACGCCCTCCACCTGCTCGACCGACATCACCCGCGCGCCGCACGCCTTGACACGCGCGCGCTCGTCGGCGCGGAACGGCGTCTGGTCCCACGACAGCTCCTCCGCCGCGACGCAGCCACCGCGCCACACCCCGGCCACGGCGCGCGAGTCCCCCACGTTCGCCACGTGGAGCGCGCCGCCGGCCACCAGCGCCACAACGGCGGTGGTCCCACTCATGGAGTCGTCCACCGCGGCCGCCGCGTGCATCTCCGCGTTCGCCGCGACCAGCGCCTCCCGGAACGCCACGGCGGGGTCCGCCACGAGGCGTCCATCGTCAGCCGCGATAAGGCGCGGGAGCGAGTCCCGCGCGAACGCGGCGCACGCGGCGCCGCAGGCGCCGTGCCCATCGAAGACGGCGAAGAGGTGGAGGTCGGGGTCCCCGGCGAACCGCGTGGTCACCAGGTACGCGTCCTGCGACTCCCGCCCCGGCGAGTCCGGGTAGAGCCCGGCCACCGTAAGGGTGGCGTACTCCAGCACCAGCCCCGCGCCCGGCACCGCGGCGCGGCCGAGGGTGGCGCCGCCGCGGCCGCCGGGCCCTCCTCCTGTGCTGCCCCTCGGCTGCCGCGGTATGCAGCACTTGCCCTGCGCGCACCCCATCACCGAGGCTGCGTGCGGTTAGGGTTTCGGGCTCTAGGTGCGAGATGCTTGAGAGTTTTTTAGCTCATAGCTTACCGATCTGTTTCGAATGGTTTGTCGAGATAATATATTTTAAGTAATTTATTGATATTTAATTTATTTATATAAATATTTATGTTAAGATAAAATCATAGACCATAGAAAAAACCATACAGGGTAGTACGGAAGTGTGTGAGAAGGCACATGAAAGAAGATGGGGGTGTCGATGTTGCACGTTTTTTTCGTTGCTCGGACTCGGAGGCTTGTGCAAATGAGAAATTCTACTGTGGTATGGATAGGTTTGTGTAACGGTCCAATCGAGTGCTGACATATGGCATGCAAGCACTGTAACAAAACACTGTGTTGCACTGTAACACCACTGAAAAACTATGAACTCACCCAAGAAAACTTTTTTTGTGTTATTTGTGCTTTTCTGAGTAACAGTACATGCTACAGTACTTTAGTGCCGCATGTCGGCGCTCGATTGGCTTGTTACACAAACTCCTCTACGTCAACGTTACATTATAGAATTTTTCGTGCAAATGAGAAATTCTACTATGTAACGATGGTATAGATAGGGCTGTGTAACGGTCTAATTGGGTGCTAACACATCGCACATAAGCACTGTAGCAAAACACTGTATCATCACCGAAAAACTGCGAACTCACCCAAAAAACTTTTTTTGTGCTACTGTGCCTTTTTGTGCTATAATACATGCTACAGTACTTTGGTGCCACATGTCAGCGCTCGATTGGCTCGTTACACATGTTCCTCTATGCCATCGTTACATAATAGAATTTTTCTGTACAAACGAGAAATTCTACTGTGTAACGGTGGTGTAGATAGGGTTGTGTAACGGTCCAATCGGGTGCTAACACATAGCATATAAGCACTGTAGCAAAACAATATGCAGCACTATATCACCACCGAAAAACTGCGAACTCACCCAAAAAAATTTTGTGCTACCGTGCTTTTCTGTGTTATAGTACATGCTACTGTACTTTGGTGCCACATGTCAGCGCTCGATTGGCTCGTTACAAAGATTCCTCTATGCCATCGTTACATTATAAAATTTTCCTGTGCAAACGAGAAACTCTACTATGTAGCGGTGGTATAGATAGGGTTGTGTAACGGTCCAATCGGGTGCTAACACATAGCATATAAGCACTGTAGCAAAACAATGTGCAACACTATATCACCACCGAAAAACTGCGAACTCACCCAAAAACATTTTGTGCTACCGTGCTTTTCTGTGCTATAGTACATGCTACCGTACTTTGGTGCCACATGTCAGCGCTCGATTGGCTCGTTACAAAGATTCCTCTATGCCATCGTTACATTATAAAATTTTTCTGTGCAAACGAGAAACTCTACTGTGTAACGGTGGTATAGATAGGGTTGTATAACGGTCCAATCGGGTGCTGACACATGGCACATAAGCACTGTAGCAAAATATTATGGAGCACTTACTTTGGTGCCACATGTGAGCGCTCGATTGGCTCGTTACACAGACTCCTCTATGCCACCATTACATTATAGAATTTTCCTATGTAAACGAGAAATTTTACTGTGTAACAGTGGTATAAATAGGTTTGTGTAACAGTCCAATTGGGTGCTGACACATGGCACATAAGCACTGTAGCAAAACACTGTGTAGCACTTTATAACCACTGAAAACTGCGAACTCACCCAAAAAAACTTTTTTGTGCTATCGTGCTTTTCTGTGCCATCGTACTTTGGTGCCACACGTGAGCACTCGATTGGCTCGTTACAAAGACTCCTCTATGCCACCGTAACATTATAGAATTTTTTTGTGCAAATGAGAAACTCTACTGTGTAACGGTGGTATAGATAGGGTTGTGTAACAGTCCAATCGGGTGCTAACACATGGCACGTAAGTACTGTAGCAAAACACTATGCAGCACTGTGTCACCACCGAAAAACTGCGAACTCACCCAAAAAAAAAACTTTTTTGTGCTACTGTTCTTTTCTGTGCTATAGTACTTTGGTGCCACATGTGAACGCTCGATTGGCTCGTTTACATAGACTCCTCTATGCCATCGTTACATAATAGAATTTTCCCGTGCAAACAAGAAATTCTACTGTGTAACAGTGGTATAGATAGGGCTGTGTAACGGTCCAATCGGGTGTTGAGACATAGCACATAAGTACTGTAGCAAAACACTGTGCAACACTATATCACCACCGAAAAACTACGAACTCACCTTGAAAGAGAGAGCGATGTGAAATTTGGTGAAGGTTGCTTCACCTGAGAGTTTGCCATGTGTTACTTGTGACAGTTAACCAAAGGTTGTGCATGAGAAAACATATAGTAATGCCTTATAGTAAAGCCTTTTGCTCTTTGTTTTCGTGGAGAGAATTTTAATTACCTATTTTTCAATATGAAAAAAGAAAAAATGGCTAGAAAATCCTTAGGGAATCTTAGTGTTGCATCTAGGTAGGTAGTAAGGAGAGAGAGCTTGAGATCAACCCTAATACTGCCGTATAGAGCACCCAAGCAAAAATCCCAATTGACACCAAGCGTAATGAACTATTAGAAATAGATATGGGAAGGGTGGAGGAATTAGGGGCGAGATGACGAGAAGCAGGGGAGCGATGGTGGATTTGGGTGTCGCGAGGTTGAATTGGAGGGGCGACAAAGAGTGGACAAGGGGTGGGGGTGAGAAACTGAGAGGTAGGTTTTCTTTGTTTATTATTATAAGGTGGGTCCCATTAAAGGTTATATATATTGGATGGATATTGCACCAAGCTGTCATGACACAACCCATTATAGCATCATCTCATGCTTTAATCATCGAAGATATTAGATGTCCTAATAACCAATTGCTGAAAAAGGTCATCTTGAGTTGCATCCTGATTAGCATGCCCACATACCCAACCATTTAAAAAACATTTGGTAACTAAGTTTGGTATATGCATGGCAAGAGTTTATCGACGATTGATGTAACGTCGGATTAAGAAATATATACCATATAACACGGGATTCCATTATTCTTCTTTTTGATGGAAACTATATTGAATGTGAGAAGAGGATCAGACATACACTAATGCACTCTCGTAGGGGCGGAGCCAGGAATTGGATATGGGGGGGGGACATGGAGTACCCACAAGGCTCGAATTCAAAGTCGCAGATCTCCATCTCCAGAATAATGTCAAAGATACCCAAGAGTTTGTTCATCTCTTTGGCGCACGATGTGTGGCCATCAGCAGAGGTCTTGAAGAAGACAGAAGCTTTCTTCTTGTCCGCGGATAGGACTTCAGTCGAATCGTTTTTTAGAGATTTTTTAAGTAGAAGATATAGCCTCGAAGATTTCAGTAGTATTGAATTCACACCGTGCCATCAATTTTAACAATCTTAATATTCTGAGATACGAACGAAGTTAGGATTAGTGTCTTTTTTTACGAAATGGAAGGGGGAGATCCCCTTCCAAGCTGCATTGCTCTGACGTAAACCGTCATGGAAGACAGACAAATTACAAGCTGGACAGAAGAGATAATTGTAAACTCTACATGTTTGCTCGGTAGCACGCCCTAAGGACGTCGTTAACAAACAAAAGGTTGTGAAGCAAGACTCATCTCTTCCATCTAACAAACTATGAACCACAGCCAGGAGGGGCACAAAACAATTACCATTTACAGACATAGAGTAATGTAGCATATCTGAAACTCTCATATCCTTGCAAAATTCAATATTGTTTTCCCATAATTACCCAGTGGTAAACACGTTAGAACAACCTCCCCGTGCAATTTAAGATTCAGAAATAAGCAAAAAAAAGAGATAGAGATAAAAGAATTGAACCTGAAATAGGGTCAGAATTACAAGTAGCATACCACATCAATATGAAATCAAATTTACAAGAAAGGGGCACACACTTTCATCTGGGTATAAAATACGGAGCTCAACAGGAAAAGGAAATAAAATATCCTCCTTTATTGATATGATATTAGTAACTAAGATTTCTCCTGGTCAGAATATACAACAATACTGCTCTTGTAGGGGAGATGACTAGATAACATAACATGCACTGATGGATGGCCTTCTTCTGGACTGTGTTGCCTTCTAACTTGGTATACACACACACTCCCTCTAAATGAAGGCCGCTATAATGAAAAGCAAAAACCTACTCCAGTTGCTGAGCCTATCTCAAGTATGGATGTAGCAGGGTACCAACTACAATCATTCTGCCAATGGAGGATTAGGAGAAGGTTGGGGGTTGCCAGCCCCCCCCCCCGGCCCCCCTCTCTCCGCCACTACACTCTCGGCTATCAATTTGGGAGTTTTTTTGTGGTGGTGTGGTAACTAGTGAGTGACGATGGCCTTGTACGAAGGAGTAGTTTTTGAATAAGAGTCAGTTCATTTTCCAAATCGATCCTTGCCAATCTTTTCTTCCAGGACTAGACGAAGACCTCACAGAGTTTTTGGCACATATAGCGCTTTTAGAGTTTGTATTTATAAGAATGTCAGTATATGTACGACATTAGCAAAAATGTCTGTTTTTTGCCCGATCATCAGGCAGCGATGCCGTGGAGCTGACTCCTGGCAGCTGGAGCCCCGGGGCCATGCGGCAGGGACCTATCGCTCGGTCACCGTGCGACCAAGCGCCTACCGCCCGGCCACCGTACGGCCAAGAGCCTGCCGCACGGCCACGGAGCAGCAGGGTCCATTACCCCTAATCCCCCGAATTACCCAAATTACCTGCCTCTAATCACCAGCCGCACGGTGGCTGGGCGAGAAAGTTTGGCATCATGCGGCAAGGTGGCCATTTGGTGTTTTTTTGTTAGTTTATTACGCATGCGAACGAATGCAATGGGCCAAATGCCATTTGGCTGGTATGGAAAATGAGTGCTCGTGCATACGCGACGAAAGGAACAGACCACTGAAAGGAAGGTTGTGTCATGTCTGTCTCCCCGCACGCAGTTCACTCCCGCCATTATCAACGCTTCGTTAGCACATTGCGCTCTCGCTTGTGCTATAAATTGCGAGCTTTCTCACAGTCGGTCTCGCAATCTCTTTCGCAATCTCTCTTGTAGTTGCTCTTGCAGTCTCGCAATTTTTCGCAATCGGTTAGCAGTGGTATTAGCAGGTACACACATATACATATATAATATATACATGTATATATATTAATATATATACATACATGTATTAATATATATATCATGTATATATTAATATATATACCGTGGATCATAGATGATGCAGATGGCCATTCACCCTTCAAGTTATAGGGAGTGAGGAATCATTGGGAGCTGAATGATCGTTACGTCCCAATCCTGCGAGCCACGAGCTTGTTGCCCTTTTGCGAGGCTGATCTCCATCGGACGCTAGTTCACGTTGGACGACAGCATGCTCTTTGCACTGGTGGATAGTTGGAGGCCCGAGATGCACCTATTCCACTTTCAGTGGGGTGGGATGACGGTCACTGGTGGATAGCTGGATCAATGTATATACGTGTTGCCAGTTAAATCATGTTAGTTATTTTTTGCTTGGTGTTTTTATTTTTTTACATTCGTTAAGATACAATTTTGACTGTTACTTTTATAAATTTACATTAAGATATACTAATAATATTATTATATTATAAAAGTATTTTTAATGATAAATCTAATGATATAATGTGCCTATTTTTTCTTGGCTTTTTTCTTTTGGTTGCGGCCTATAGATTTTGGCTATTCATGAGAGAAAATACGGAGAGAAAGACTCGTATGTGATTTTGACTGATATAAACGAAGTCACGGCAGTGTCTATTACAATCGATTTATATATCCCACCTTGAGAATACACTCTATTTGAAAACCAGTATGCTAGAAAAACTAGTTACTATAGAAAAGCGGTTTTTGAAGTTGAAAAGAAGAGATCTACTTTTTGTATAGTTAATTTAGATAGTTTTAAATCTATTGATAAAAAGGAAAGTTAAAATAAAAAAAAAAAGATCGCAGAGACCCTTTACTAGCAAGTGGCAGAATTACAGACGCAGCGATCTTTCGGAGGAACTCCGACGACAATGTTCGTGTAAAAGTAAACGCAAGAGAAGGCCTATCTGCGCCTAAAGAATGGATATGCAAAGATGGCTTTGGGCGGACGTGAATGCTCAGCATCGGCCCAGTACAACAACCACGTGCGCCTAGTGCGTGGGCGCCCAATAGCCGCCCATGTACCGTACGTAAGCTAGCACGGCTCTTTCAACTTTTTTTGGGTGGGAGCTGGGAAGTGCTCCATGCATTCTGTTTACCACTTTAGATGCTTTATTTCGTTTTTTCTCGCGTCACGGAATCACGGTAGATGCGTATCGTTGTATCACGCAAAATAATCGTTTAGAACAAGTGCAATAGTATAGATGTAGTAGTCAATAATATATCTTTATATTATATATAGATATGATTAAAGATAACACATACAATGTGTTATCTATATAGTTATTTATAATAGTATTATGTAATTAATGTGTTGTCTATATAGTTATCTATACAACGGTATAGATAGTAAAAAGATTTCTATAAGATCGCCTGTTAAATAGTAGACATTATCATTCTTTCTCCTCCACATCACCCAAAATCATATATGACATACGTTTACAGACAACTGACATGTACTATTATGCATGTACTTGGAACTGTTGCCCTGCGTCGCTCTGTGACAAAAGCGAAAGTCATCTCTATTCTTAGGCTCTATTTCAAAGTGGCATGGCTATGAGATATTTAATTAAAAAAATAAAAACACCGTCATACTTTCACAAACAATGCAAAGAAAAAAAAAGAAAAAACAGCGTTAAAAGACCAGCGTCCAAACAACTTTTAACTTCTGAAAGTTAGAAGGCAAAAGCCATCGCTGATTGGAACGAGGCCCTAGTGACAAGTGGTTGGCATGGGTATCTATCTCATGGTTGCTGTAGTTAATCACAAACTCTATGGGGCCGCTCTAAGTGGCTTTGGCTTCTGACAAGTGGTTGGATGTTGGGCGAGGGTCAGAAACCACCCTAGCCAACAGTTATGTTGCTTTCGATGGGTCTGAGTGAGGGTGGTACACTGCTCCATGCTGCCGCTTGTGAGTAACTGGGTGAAGATATAATATATTGAGATAGATGTAAAAGTACTGTACTCTGATTTTAGCATCGCATCTAAGGAAATGTGGAGATCTGGGAGCCACCAGGATCAGAGTGGTGATGGGTAAAGTGGTACAAGCTTGTGCAATGCTATACAAATCATGAATTCATGCATGTTCCAGGAAAAGAGAATTACGGAAACTTATGAGGGTTTTTTGCTGTTCATGCGTATGTTCAGTAGTTTTCCAAAGTAATGAATCCGAAATATTTCCCCAACTTAAAACCAGTATTTTCTATAAGTATGAGATTGAGAATGGACATAAAAATGAGGGAGAACAATAGAGGTAGAACAAGAACTTCCAGTGCATATTTGTTATATAAGCTTGCTAAGCACTCTGTACTCACCCTTGCTATTATTTCCTTTGTTTAGAGGATAACTAGCTAGGTTCGGGCGGAGATGAGGCCTGTACAGAGGAGCCTTACTCCCAATGGGAGGGAGGTTGTATCGAGGACGAGCCGTTTGAGGGTCACCTCGTATACGAGAACTGGGATGACCAGAGACATAGGAGCAGCTCGGACTCTACCGTTACTCCGTTAGGGTACTTGTGATATTAGTGTATTGTATTGTATTCTATCTTGTATAATTATAATTCTGCACTAGACTATTTCCTGGTATTGTAATATCTTAACTGAATAAATTGTATATGTGGCGATGTGAATGTATGTAATCTTCTATCCCTAATGATTGTTCTGTTGCAACACTCTGGTGGGCTTATTATTCATTAAAATGATGTTTTATTGGCTAAAACGAATAATAATCCATTGACTAGCATTATTACCACATGGTAATAACGTGGGTCACCACAGATTATTGTTGAATTTTCATGCTTAGCAATTTGTGAACATTTTACTCTAGCAATAATGCTCCTAAGATCTTTGCATTTTGAACAATTTCGTGAATCCATAATTTTTTCACTGCTGTCTCCCGGATTCCATTCTACATAAACTTGCCATCAAGTTTTTCCTCGTAACACTGGTTGGATCGGTTCACAGCAGGATATGCTCGTCGTACTGTAATTTACACATGGAGGAAGTTTAGTAGAGAAAAAGATCACACTAAACTCACACGGCCACACCCTGAATACTAGTACTAGAACTAGTGATGTCTCTGCAGAACAAGTCTACATAGTTCTGTGGACTCTTGATATTTTCCTGCACCAGCACCAAAAATTGTGCTCTACTGAAGTTCCTCAAGTTCCAGAGCAACTATAGTTAAAGAAGCTGAAGGACTATATGAAAAGATCCATAATACTATTATGAACTTGTGATGAACTATTGCAATGTTTGTGAAGTGGTCAATTAGTTTTTGCAAAGATTGTATTTGATTTGGACTGTTTTCTGGAAATATCAGGAAAATCAAAAGTACCTCAGATATTACTACGGTAGTTCTGCTTTGCGGAAGTACCGCAAGCATAAGTGCGGTAGTACCGCTCGGTGGAAGTACCATGTTGAGTTGTGGTACATTTTTTCCAATGAAGTCTAGGTGAGATTTTTAGCGTGCGGAAGTACCGCTTTGGGTAACGGTAGTACCGCAGAATGCAAGTATTGGCATGGTAAGTGCAGTACTTCTAATTTTCTCAGAAAAACAAGATTTGGGGAATTGAGTCATTGATTAAGTTGGTTTGACTCAAGTCATTGGATTAAGAGTGCATGATGCATGTCTTTGCTAAGAGCTTGTATCTAGAAATGATTTCTTTGTCTTTGGATGTGCAGGGTCGCTTGGAGTTAACCGTGGTCAACGGTGAGAATCGGGACTAGGCACATGGAGAAGTTGAGACCCAGAATAATCGAGGATGCCAGGTGAGATGGTGAGCTCAAGCATGGCACGAGAAAGACAGGAATGTTAAAGGCGAGCTCGAACGGCGGAATGGAGCCATATAGTTTGCACGAGCCAAGTGAACCGTGGTTCGATGAAATTGAGACGGGAGAGACTTGGCGTCGCATGGTACGCTAGTGGTGCACCTACACGTGGTAAGCATGACGGTTGTTTACAGTGGTTAGTGATGACCGGATCAAGGAAGGGTATTTTGATAGTTTGACTAATATACCGAAAATCATCTTGGATCAAAACCGCAGTGCATCGGCGATGCATTGGAAAGCGGTTTAGGTCAAGGTAGAGCTAGTTGAATCAAGGCTAAAGATTTAATAGATGCACACTTATACGCTTTGAAAAGTGTGCATAAGTGAACACGTGAGAGTAAAACCCATGTGTGTGGTTAACAGGTTTTCCCATTATAATAATAGATAGGATCTATTAAGGGGTGTATATGGCTGGTTGGTCACTTATAAAAATGGTTGGGATGGAGACATGTGGAGTTAACCATACAACCCATCTCTTGTATTCTCATACCCAGGGTTAGGGTTTGAGAGTGAGTAACTTATGCGCTCTTTGTCCTCTAAGGTGGAGTGACTGTAAAATCTATCTTCTTAAGTAGGTAATACATCAATCATTTTGCATCTATTGTGTCTCTCTTGTTTTTTATTGATGTGCTTGACTTTTGGTTAGCTTTGATCTCTTTTCTTTCTTTCTTGTGATCTTGCTGAGACAAGAACGTGTAAGAGACATAGATAACCTTTGGGAATACATCTCTACCTATCTAGGCACTTTGATAGCAAGATTCATAAGAAAATCTGGTTTTACTTGATTTTAGTCTCTTTGGTCCATCTCTTGATCTGAGGGTTTTTGGTTGGGATTCTTCGGTGTTCTAACTTGCTGTGACATGTGGAAATACATTTAGAACTATCTTGGCCGTCATCTACCCACGAGCAAATTGTATTCACCGTTTGGGCTTTTGGCTCGATTTTGATGCAACCTTCCAACAAAATGAAAAAGGTCTCAACTTTGATCATGATTTTCATAATCGTTTATTGGAATAGGTTCTTAACATTTTAGAGTAGATCCCTGTAACCTTTTATGTCATTTGAATCTATGGATCAAAAGTTATCTCAATTTTGGATTTTAAAACCGTACCGAAAATACTATTCATCATGATTTTACTGTAGCAATGAAAGTACAACAATTATTGTAGCGGTAGTACTGTAGTATTGTAGTAAGCGGTAGTACCGCAAATTTAACTGTGGTAGTTCCGTTGTCGCTGATTTTGTTTGGGTTTTCAGTGTTTCTAATCGCTGGTTTTTGTGGTGGTATTCCATTCTAATCTTCATAACTCTGTCGCTATTGAAGTGAAAGATTTGTGAATATTTGTGAAAAAAATTCTAAGACACCATTCACCTTTATCTGATACCATCTTTGGTCTTTTAGAAGCTGCATCGTGAGAATTGTAGACTGAAGGCAAAGAGCTTGTTTTCCTGAAGAAACTCCTGTCACCTGGTCTGTGCCAGCCGGCCAGGAATGCTTCAGCTCTTGTCGTAGCAAATTTGCAGTTCGTTTGTCCAGACGCCCAATGATGTCAAGTGCGGTGCTATCAGCCTATCAGGTGTGTCGACTCGCTGTTTTCAATTCATACATGTGCTCAGCGTTCACCGACACACTCGGTTAGTATTTTTTTCCCCTTTGACAAAACGTCTCCCTCGTGTTGCGCATGCGTGTACTCTGCTTCGTGCTCAGTGGTGATCCTCTGAGATCCGAGTAATGTTAGCTCCATGTTACGTTGGTCAATTCTTGCTACTGTTTAGCATGCATGGGGTAATGTATATATGATCTGAAAAGTCTGAATAAAGGGCTGAAACTTCTCGATCTATCCATTTCATTGGGGGAAGAGAGCGTCGCGAATGGAAACCACAACAACCCTGCATGTTGCATCCAAGGGAAATCAAATTTGCAGTCTGTTTGATAAAACAATAAAGAATCAGAAAGTCTCTGTTTCCAAGATCTTTCTGAATTCTGATGGTGCGTGCAGTTGTGTTCTTGGGGGCTCATGACGCCTCTTCTTTTTCTAACATGATTAAACTAAACGAATAATTAAATCAAACAAGTACTCGTGAGTTATAACAGCCACTGAGCCACGTCCACTTTCCATTAAAAAAATCACATGGAGCTGGACCCAGCTTTCATGATTGGAATGCACTTCCTGGCCATTAAAAACAGTTAATCCTAGTACTTATATATAAAAAAAACATGAGCCAATTTATGCATTGTTCAGGTTACTGTGCTGTCGGTTGGGTGCCATTGGTGGTTGGCTGCACTTGTGAGACACGTACGCACGCATCTTGGCAATCAATGCTCAAGCATTGACTTCGATCCATCCATCGATCGATCGATCGATTTATGTAGAATTGCTCTCTGTGCTGCTCTGTTCTACTGGCCAACTTCTTCTGTTGGCATGAATAGTAGATCGATTTATGTACAACCATATGCGTGGCAGATGAAGAATTGCTCTCTGTGCTGCTCTGTTCTACTGGCCAACTTCTTCTGTTGGCATGAGCCATGAATAGTAGATCGATTTATGTACACCTGGCGACGTGATAATACGTCGTGGATTACCAAGCGTTATGAACAGCTACCACTAATCTGTCTGAATAATCAATCAATCGCAAGACCCCCAACCACCTTCGGTGAAACATGGCTATACAATGCCACATGCATGCATGCCACGCTGGCGGGAACATGCGAGGTGGAGCCCCTTGACGCGCAAAACGCAAGCCGGAGTACTAGGCAGCACGAACCTTCCTCCTCAGATTCCTCTCTCCTTTTCTCTCTCTAAATAAAATCGAGGCACTCATGTCATTGTTGTCGTGGCACGGCTTCAACTTAAGCTTTTGGCCATAGTAATTATTATTTATTAGATTAATATTAATAAACTATATCTACTAGATATAGATCCTGCTCAAAAGGGTTTATTTTGAGTGATTTATAGCTGAAAAACACTGTAACTAGCTAAAAAAATACTGTAGCTGACGGTGGCTTAAAAATAGAGAAAACAAGTTAGCCCGTCACGGACAGTACAAATGAATACGGGAAAAAGAACCGACAAAAAAAATAAAAAAGCTAAAAAACAAAAAAAGATGAAATTATTGAATAGTGAAAAATAAATCAGAAACCAGAAGTTTAAGCTAAAATGAGGGAAGCCATAAGCCGTAACTCAACGGAACGGACCAAACACACTGTCAATTTGGAGTCCAAACATGCACAAAGCCATTTATCACTGCAGAATCACACGCTAAAACACATGTATAAGCATGTGGAGGTAATTGGAATGTGCCAATGCATGATCCCCAAGTATAGGCAGGCAGGCAGGGCAAACGGGCACGAGCAGCAGCGGGCTGCCTAGCTTGCCTGCCATACGCTCGCTAGCCAGCCAGTGCTCCTACCTTGCCTCTCGTCCCTCCGCCCCTGCCAACTTTATCCTCCCCTCCCCCTCCCCTCAAACACTGCCATGGTTGCACCATTCCCCTCCTAGCTAGCCACCCCTCCCGGTCCCATGACAAGGACCAGGATGGCCGCTCCCCGCCGTCCCCTCCCGCTCACCGTCGGCCTCCGGTCCTTGTCGCCGCCCTCGCCCTCGTCTTCCATCGTACCCGCCTCGCTCCCGCGGCCGCTTCGTACGTGCACGTTGCTGTCCTGCCTTCTGCTCGTGCTGCTGGTCGGTAGCCACGGCGTGACGGCGGTGTCCAGCATCCGGGTCGACGTCATCCGGCTGTCGTCGCTGGGGCCGTTCCCGGCTTTCCGGGAGGCGCCGGCGTTCCGCAACGGCGACGCGTGCCCGCCGAGGGGGTCGGCGGACGGCCGGGTGGACATCGCCATGACGCTGGACTCCAACTACCTCCGGGGCACCATTGCCGCCGTGTTCTCCATCCTGCAGCATACGGCGTGCCCGGAGAACGTGGTTTTCCACTTCCTGGCGGCCCGGCTCGACCCGGACCTCCTCGCCTCCATCCGCGCCACGTTCCCCTACCTCGACCCCAGGGTGTACCGCTTCAACCCGTCCCGCGTCCGCGGCCGCATCTCGCGGTCGGTGCGCCACGCGCTCGACCAGCCGCTCAACTACGCGCGCATCTACCTGGCCGACACGCTGCCGTCCGACGTGCGCCGGGTGATATACCTTGACTCCGACGTGGTGGTCGTCGACGACGTCCGGAAGCTGTGGTCGGTGGATCTCGGCGGGCACGTCGTGGCCGCACCGGAGTACTGCCACGCCAACTTCACCAAGTACTTCACCGACGCGTTCTGGTCGGACCCGGAGCTCAGCGCCACGTTCCGCGGGCGCCGGCCGTGCTACTTCAACACGGGCGTAATGGTGATGGACGTGGCCAAGTGGCGCCTCGGCGGGTACACCAAGCGGGTGGAGGAGTGGATGGCGGTGCAGAAGCAGAAGCGGATCTACCACCTGGGCTCGCTGCCGCCGTTCCTGCTGGTGCTCGCCGGCGACATCAAGCCGGTGGACCACCGGTGGAACCAGCACGGGCTCGGCGGCGACAACATGGAGGGCAAGTGCCGGAGCCTGCACCCGGGGCCGATCAGCCTGCTGCACTGGAGCGGGAAGGGGAAGCCATGGCTGCGGCTCGACTCGCGGAAGCCATGCACCGTCGACTACCTCTGGGCGCCGTACGACCTCTACAAGGCCGCGGCGACCGCACTCGAGGAGTGAACAGCGACCTTGGCTCGCGCGGCGAAGGGGGAGGAGATCGAGCTTGCATTGAAGGGCAGAAGAGGAGGGAGAGGAAGAGATGAAGATGTGTGCATATATGCAAGAGAAGGGTAAGTTAATTTGTGGCGCGCACATTGGAACGTGCATGCATGCAAGTGCAACAAACAAACTTGGGAGAGCTCAACGATTGCAAGGAGGAAAAAGGCGGGATAGTTAGAGGAGGATTTGTGAATTTTTCTGCTGGGATTGAACTAATTTGGGAGAGAAGGCAAACCGTGGATGGAGGAAGGTACATGTCTATCTTTTTCCTCTTTTTTTGGGTTCTTGTGTAATTATGCCCTTCAGTGCATTCATCATGTTGTATGTATAGGTCATGTGGTCGGTCGGGCTGGTGTTGTAAAGATTTAATTAGGGTGTTGGAGTGGGACAGAACACTAACAATTGTATGTATGTATGTATGTATGTATATTGCATGTGTACTATACGCACTATGTTTATACGAGAAAACACACACACACACACAAAACAGGGGGGGAAACAAACAACGGTCAATAGCTATGTGAATTACTCGTTCATTTTTTGTATGCATGTGTACATTGTCGCGGACCAATGAATGTATCAATACCAGATTGTAATTGTTTTGATCAAGGCAGAGTGTACGTGTACAGATGTGCATCCTTAACCGATTCTCACACCCTCCAAGCGGTACGTACGAAAGTGAACTGAGCGCGCATGTTTGCCAATCCTGCACGCGAGTGAGTATGCGAGCGACAAGCGTGGGTCGTGACGGAACAAGTGGAGCCCAGCCCACCGTGCGGTAGCTCGGTAGACGGCCGAAGCGGTATGGGCCGGGTGTGTCTGCTGGTCGGACGATAGTTGGGCTGGGCTTTGCAGGCAATGAGCTGGGTTAACTTAAATTATCGGACTCATCGTTCATCAAGTTCAACCATAGCCGAGATCAAATGGTCCCGTTACCATTTACCAGCGTAATTTTTCCAAACAAAATTATCAGCATATTTTTTTTAATAAACCAGTTACTACTTACTACTTATATCTCTACTACTTAAAAATAATATATTCTCCCTGTCATCTCCGCAATTGTCTGATCTAGCCATGAGCAGCGGGACAATCCACGCTCTCGTTGTGCTCCCATCCACGCGATTCCCCTGGTAAAGGGGCATTCAACTTTTTCCCACTCTGAAGATTGGCCAATTACCTCTCTCACTTACATACGGGGCCGCCTGAGTTACTGACAACGGGTCAGGGTGGCAAATCTGTTGCCACCCTACTCATAAGAGTGGCAAATAATTAAATTATCCCTGGTAAAGACCGTCTCGATGGTCACTCTTACCGTACTCAACCATTTCCCTATTTCTTCCTCTGTCGAGCAAATGTACACAGAAAAAACTGAAGCACCCCTAGACATCCCAGTCAATTATCATCTTCTTCAACTCCCCTCTCCCTCACAACCTGATTCCTAGCCTCCACCAACTCGATTCCTGCTGCCGCCACCCAAATCACCGCGTCGGCGGGCGATTTCGTTGCAAGCAACCACTGCGGTGGCGGGAGTAATGTCGACGACGAGGCAAAGGCCGATCCACACTAATGTCGAGAGGATGATGACTAGACCTCCAGACTGGAGCGGCGAGGGACAGCGATGGCTGCAGCTGCTAATTTGTCCCAAAACCTCTATCTCCCTCTCAATTCACATCCTCCATCCCCTTCCCCTGTCCTCGCATCCCGGTGGCTAAATCAAGACTGGCTCAGTGTCGCCATCTGCACAGCAGCAATGGAAGACTGAGCTAAGCGAGCTAGGTTGGAAATCTAAGCTATGATACCATGTTAGAAAATGAGGAAGAATGAAAATATGAAATGTGATATTATATTGCAATAGTAGCCCATGGGCTATATATAATACAAGGACTACAAAGGACCTTTGAGATACATAAACGTATTCTCAAACATCTAAGTCATATCATTTAATACTAAAAACTTTAAAACAAATATAGCCACGCAAACGCACGGGCCACACTACTAGTTTATTTTATCTGTTGCAACGGATAGGCATCTAACTAGTACTAGCATAATTCTGAGTACATTGTTGTGTACCTGACACTAGACCTATTCTTTGGGGCTGTGGCTTATGGTTCTAATGTGAGTGCTTGTGCGAATAAATCAGAAGCCGATAAACTGCTTCTAAAAGACTATCTTGATAAGCAGTTTTGAAATGACGGTGTAGAAACTATTCTATTTATTTATTTATTTGAGAAAAGTCATAAATCATAAGCTAAAATAAGATGAAAAAAAATATGCCCATTGTTGACACTTTGGACAAAAAAAATCAAAGAAGAAAACAAAACCACAGCACAAAAACAAATACATTAACCCTGGAGAAAAATACCAGTACAAACTGAACGCTGTTATTCTCTATCAAAAATAGCCAATTGTCCTAGAGGATTGATCATATTAGTTGTTCAACAAACACACGGATCAACGTTAATTTCGCTTTCAGGACGACGAGTAAATCAACGGTCCCTAATCTACGTGATCACCTTTAGAAGACGGACATGCTCGCAACTTCGCACCACGCAGCCGTCGTCGTTGTCAACTCGTCATTTCGCCCCCTTCTCGGCTTTTGCCCCAATCGCCTCCACACCACTGAACGAAAAGGAGATAAAGGCACAGAGCTTCCTTCGCCGGCGGCGAGATGTCCTTCTTCTTCTGGGCGGCGTCGCGGCTGCGTCCGTCGCCGCAGGAACTCGTCCGCTCTATCAAGGACTCTCTCCTCGCCCTCGACACCAAGACCGGCGCTAAGGTAGGATCCCCCTCCCCTCCCTCACGTCTCCAGTATCCACACCCTCCTTCTTGCTCCTACATTTCCACGCGCTTGCTGGCCCGATCCGCACATGCCGGCTCACGGCTAGCGCCTGGTCATCCCACTTGGGACCAAAGCTGGAATCTTGGTGACTGTTGCAATCGGGTTGCGTTGTTACGAGGAGTGATCTTTCTGGATCTTAATGTCAGTGCTCCAGGGTCTTTGTAGTCGAGGAACGTTTCTTGGTACTTGATAGTCAAAATTATGCTGGATTTGGTGCAGGCCAATTCGTCATGCTTCCACGAAGTAACAGGCTCTCTAGGAAACGTAATTGCCAGGGTGTTTTGCGGGTGGTTTGTTTATGGGGCCGTGCGATCCCATGGTCGGAAGCATTTGTTTGTCGTTCAGAGCTTCAGAAAGCGCTGACCTTTGGATGGTAATGTGGTCTTCTGAGGTTGTGTTTAGCATTGGACTGCTCATTTTGCCCCAATGTTGGTGGTGACAAAGGCATTGATGTTGAGGTGAATTAAATTGAAGAGCTAACTTCTCCTGGAGTTTGGCTGCAGTTGATGTCAAACAAGAATATTGCCTTCTCTTGGTGTACAAAAGAAGGCTGCTTGAGCAGATTTAATGAAGTTTTAGGTCACGTACTTTTCCCAAGTAACTACTATTACGTTGGTAGTTGCGTTGGTAGTTGGGCTCTGTTAGCAATGTAGCATCTGGTTTTGATGTATAAAAATTTCAAGAGTCACAATACTTGTAATTGTAATTACGCACTTTTGTTAATGTTCTTTTAACGGTGTTCACATACAAGTGGACTGCATATGAGAGGTGCTTGTGGAGCCTGCTCATAAGCAAGTACCTGTTTGCTTCTTCCATTTACTATTTTAGTTGTTTTGTGATTGTTGTGTTATCCCTGTATACATTTCTTTTACACACAGATCACCCTGCTACAAACCATTGGTTTCTCATATACTATATGTTTTCTTATTTTTATCAGGCTCTTGAAGATGTTGAGAAAAACGTATTTACCTTGAGACAGACACTTTCTGGTGATGGAGAAGTTGAACCAAATCAGGAGCAGGTTTTACAAATAGCCCTTGAGATTTGCAAGGAGGGTGTCCTTTCACTCTTTGTTCAGAATCTGCCTTCCTTGGGTTGGGAGGTATGGTATTCATCAATTGAATTTGATGTCCTCTTTTTATCAATCTTATTAGACTTATTAGTTCTAAATTACAGGGTAGAAAGGATCTTGTCCACTGCTGGTGCATTTTGTTGAGGCAGAAGATTGATGAAAGTTATTGTTGCGTGCAGTATATTGAAAGTCATGTTGATCTTTTAGATTTCCTCGTTGTTTGGTAAGGCCTATATTTCTTGAGTATGGATGAAAAACAATCAATTTGTATATGCTGATTCGTTTATTGGTGATAATGCAATTGTAGCACCATTTAGAAGCTGTCTATTTGCTGCCTGTAGACAACTGCTTCCTGTTCCTTCCCTTTCTTTTTGGCTGCATCATTCTCTTCATGAATTTCTATGATTACTTGTGTTTGGTCATGAACTGCTGCTAGTCAGTAGCCATTGGTTCCTGCCTCTCTGACTCTCTCTGTGTGTTGGGGGGGGGGGGGGGGGGGGGGCATAACAACCTGTTATCTTCATTGTGTGGAGTTGGATAGTTTTCAATATATTTTCACCATCTATCCTAACATTTTTTTTGTATTTGTTTATGATTCACGTCTACTGTATATGTCATTGTAATATTTTTGTGCTTGATTGATTAACTCTGTTGCGCCAGCTACAAGAACTTGGAAGTTGCATTGAACTGTGGGAACATGTTGCGAGAATGCATAAAATATCCTACACTTGCAAAGTAAGGCTTCAAGAATCTTCATTAAACTAGATTTCCTATTTCTTGGTGATTAGGAGTATTTGCTGCCTGTACTTACATATGGTCTCCAATGTATATGCCTTGAAGAAAAATAACACAGTAAAATAATTTAGTAATTTACATACCATGGCAGTTACCTGAGGAAAAGAAAGTTTTACAAAAATAGGTCACCTCCCCCAATTGATTCCTTGCTAAATTAATCCTGGTTTGTTGACAAGCATTATGAGGCAGTTGGATTTTGAAACAGCTTTCACCCCCTTCACTTTTACATTTTGAAATTCATCATCAGCTTTGCTTTGTTCATCAGCTATGAGATGGTACCTAAAGCAAATGAGCAAACAGATGATTTAACTAATTACACAATTGATTAATTTTGCATGCATTTGATTTTGTAGTGCTCTTTCAGATATATATTGGAGTCAAGTAGCTTCGAGTTGTTTTTCCAGTATGTTGAATTGCCAAACTTTGATATCGCCTCTGATGCGCTGAACACCTTCAAGGTAAATCCAATTTGTCAATTTGGTATTTATATTATACTATTAGTTGGCTTTATGGTTGGTTCTTCAAGATTGATATTTGTTGTTCACAAGATGTTTGCAGGATTTGCTCACCAAACATGAAGCTGCAGTTTCCGAGTTTCTGAGCTCCCATTATGAACAGGTTAGTTGAGAGAGTGATATCTTTTTGTGAAATGAGTGAAGCACACCATGCTCATGCCATGCCATCGTTTGCATACGTTGATTCTTGTCATTATGAAATTTTGTTTTTTAGATTGTTAAATCTTAGAATATTGATCCATACTTTGTGTTACTATGATTATTTAAACGTGCAGTTCTTTGAACTCTACACAAGGCTTTTAACTTCAACTAATTATGTGACAAGAAGACAATCTGTGAAGGTTCGACTATTTTGGATTACTCTACCGCAATTTCTTGTTGAGCACTGAAAAAGGGAGCTTAAATGTGTTTTGCTTCATGTCAGTTTCTTTCAGAGTTTCTGTTGGAGGCCCCAAATGCTCAAATAATGAAGCGGTACATTTTGGAAGTTCGTTACTTAAATATTATGATTGGTCTGCTGAAGGTATTAGATTATCAATTATACATTTACTGCTTCTGCATTCAGAAATCATTGATGTACTTATTATCCTTTTCACTTCCTCTGCTTTGCTCCTCTTGCTTTTTTAACAATGGTGGATGGTGGTACTAGTATGAGAAATGAGAAACCCTTCTTTCTTTTACCGGCTCACCAACCAAAGGGTTTTCTAATATATACAAACTTATACACCTGCAATTGTTCTTTGGTGGCAACCAGAGGTCCAAAGCTAAATGGCTTTCTGTTTGTAGCTTTGCATGGTATCATTATTTTACAATCTAGCTGATAGAAAAGTCCAACAGTGTAACTATCAATTTGTTTCTTATTGTTTGAATGCCAGACTCGTTATCTCTGAATGCGAGAATTTAAGTAGCAATGTTGCTTTTCCAATATATAACTAGTTTGAATAGACACACTCCTGAAGGAAATAGTGTTATGAATTTTTTTTCTGTTAAGATAACTGAGCGATGAAAGCAATAAACAGTTCACGTATCTAGCACTATTGCCACATTTTTTTTTTTCAATTTTGGCCCCGTAACACCCTTTTTGCAAAATTGGCCCCCTCCTTGAGCTCGAAAGGCGCGGCAAGTGACACGTGTCACTTGCCACTCTTGGGGAGCTCGGCAGGAGCCGGCGGGCGTGGGAGCTTGCGTGGGCACTACAGGCCTCGGCGCGGCGCAGTAGCGCTACTGAGTCGGTGTAGCTCGGCAGCTGCATGCTGAACCGCCCTTGCTCGGTAGGCGTTGTCGGGCTCGGCACGTGGGCAGCGGGCCGCGAGCAGTTCATGTATTTGGAGTTTATGATGATGAACCTACTAGTATCATCTCTTACGCTCTTGCCTCTCATGAATACTAGCTTCAATTGTCAGATGAGCTGGAAAGAGAAACAACGGACACTCCACTTACACTCTATGATTCAAGAAGTGTCTCATTAACTGAATTAGTAGATGAAAGTATGAAACTACTTCTGAACTAGACAACCTACTAGCATCATCTCTTACGCGCTGTCGCGCTTGCCTCATGAAAATTAATGCCCAGTAAATACTGCGAAATAAGATTTGGAAAAAAGGGAAGCACTTGAAGGTATGGCTTGCATAAAGTAACTCCACACTTAAAATAGAGATCATGATGCTATTTTTCTTTGTAGTGTCAATAGTTCTGGATTTTCGTGGTGCTATTTGATGATTTTATGACTGAATAAAACAAAAGGAAGTCAGTTGTAAATATTTAGTTACTCCATCTGCTCACAAATATATGTCATTTTTCCTTTGCAAGGACTTCAAGATATAGCTTTGATCACTACTTATTCTAAAAGTGTTATATTAGCAAAGAATTACAATATTATGAAATTACTTCTGATGAGAATTGTGCAGGTTTCATTTTCTACATGTCCAATCTAGTGGGTGAAGTTGGCAAAATCTGACTGCATGAATATGACAGCAGTATACATTTGTGAATGGAAGGGACATGTCTCCTCCCTTACATTCATTGATTAAAACAAGCTCTGAAACAGACTCTACTAACATAGATGGAATATTCACTTTCACCATGGAAAGTTCACAATCAAATCTAGGCTTTTCCAATCTAAAAAGTCCATAATAAAATGCTGTCACTTAAACCTTGGGAACATGACCATAGGAAAATTATACACAGGGAGGCATAGGAAAGAAATTTTGTTGTGCAGTTAGTGCAAGGTAATACAATCTGAAAAGAATAATGAAATTTACCTGATAAATACCAAGAATTTTTGCCATGCAAGTAGGAGTGTAGGACTGCCAGTGCCAATTGATTCTGATAGGTATTTGAAATAGTCTGGAGCAAATTTCATGAAAGACTCTAATTCAGTTTTGGTAACCTGCTTAATTATGAACCTGTCATCCAGTGATTTTGCAAAGAATACATTGCTCTTGCCTCCTTGAGCGCCCCATTTCTTGCAATGACTTAGTGACCTGACAAAATCACGCTCTGATGGACAGCATATTCTCCTCAAAGCATTAAATTGTTTTGCGTAGTAACAAATCACAGTGTACTTCACTTGTCCTAGAGGACCTTCATCTCCAAAATTCACCTTTATGTGAGTTACTTTTCTATATACAAGTGGATATGAAGTTGATGAGTTCTTGCTTCCTGACACGGAAAGGATATTGTCCTCTGTCGACACGACACTTCTTAGAAGTTCAGATGAAACTTCAGAAGTTTCATCTCCTGATTCAGTTAATGAGACACTTTTCGAATCACAGAGTGGAAGTGGGGTGTCTGTTGTTTCTCTTTCCAGTTTATCTTACAGCTGAAGATAGTATTTATGAAAGGCAAGTGCGTACGAGATGATGCTAGTAGGTTCATCATCATAAGCTCTAAATACATGAACTGCCCACGGCCCGCTCCCACCTGCCGAAGCTAAGCCGGCCACTTGCCGAGCCTGGCCTGCTCGGCAGTGCCTACCGAGCAAGGGTGGCTTGGCAGGTAGTTGTCGAGCTACGCTGAGGCCTGCCGCGCCCACCGGCTCTTGCCGAGCTCCTTAGGCGCAGCAAGTGACACGCGTCACTTGCCTTGTCTTCCGAGCTCAGGGAGGGGCCGTTTTTGCAAAAAGGGTGTTAGGGGCCCAAAATTGAAAAAAAACATGGCAACAGTGCTAGATACGTGAACAGATTCGAAAGCAACGCATTAGTTATAGATGGTTTCTTTGCTCGTCTTGGCTAATCAGTTTTTATTGTCCATGCGCATCCTTTCTTAATGCCTGTAATAAAGTGAAACTTTTGTAGGATTCAAGCAAAAATATCAGGAT
Organism: Dendrocalamus latiflorus; assembly: GCA_017311315.1. Taxonomy (NCBI): domain Eukaryota; kingdom Viridiplantae; phylum Streptophyta; class Magnoliopsida; order Poales; family Poaceae; genus Dendrocalamus; species Dendrocalamus latiflorus. Next base: position 2,931,247 of record CM029643.1, on the reverse strand, counting down.
ATGCGCCTTTCACATTTTTAAGGTATTACTTTATCATTGATCTTACAACCTTGGTACTCGGTTAGCTATTATTAGCCATCTAGTGTCAAATAAAATTTCAATATCAGTTAGCACAGATTCACACATAAAGTTGCATTATGTTTGACCCTTCAATGGCTATAATCTCCATTCAGTTTTGTGTTTCTTGTGATATGTTTTTGCATTGAAAATTTCTGTTGCCGATCCTGTGAATTTTTTGTTAACTCTGTGTATTGAACATTTCAAAATCTAATCCATTTGGCACTTGATTTTGTCATTGTCATATTGATCTGGTATTTAATCAAGTCATCTTTTTTACTTGATCAAGTCTTGTTTGATTTTGAAATTTTCTGTTGAACTAGATACTGTTAGGTAATTATAACTCTACAAGCACTTCTCTTTTACCATCTTTTGGGGGTTCATTTTCGCTGCATGGAAGCAGGTATTTGTTGCCAATCCAAATAAGCCTCGTGATATTATTCAAGTTTTGGTAGACAGTCACAGAGAAGTGTTGAAGTTACTCCACAATCTTCCCACAAGCAAAGGTACTTTACATTTCTCTACTTCTAGCTTAACCCCAGAGGATTATGTGCTCTGACCAAGCAATTGATGCCAGTAATGGAATAACCAAACATTATAATTGCAACTCAATGTTAAAGGAAGATTCCTTGTTAGATTGTTGAGAGATGCAAACTGTGACACTAGTGCAATTCCTTTTAATAGGTGAAGATGAACAACTTGATGAGGAGAGAGACTTAATTATCAAGGAAATCGAGAAGCTCGTGCACTTATCAGTATAGATCCTCAGTAAATGCAAAATTATCCTTTCAAATTTCATTGGTCAAGAAAGGCAATCCCTTTCTTCACCTACTATTTTAGATTATTTTGAAGACCTCCTGTGTAATATGATACCCTGTATAGAGGTTGTTTATCATAGGAAAATAGTTTGGCCAAGTGTGTGCTTCACAAGGACACTTAGCATTGTTGTGTGCGTTTATCGACAGGATACACTGATAAAGGGTAATTGGAACTGATTCCATATATGGAATAATTTGCATAACGGAGCGGTCTTGATGTCCTTTTTTTTTAGAATTTGATGTCATATTTTGGAGATGCCTGAGTGCGCTGCTCCAGTGCGATGATGTTTGGAACAACTGGGAGAGAATGCCTGTCGTTGGGAATGTTGTGTTGTTTCATGTTTGCAAATACTCTACAAATTTATCTTGTTGGTGTGAGATTCAGAACTGTTCAAGAATGAGCTGCTGAAAGCACACAAATCGGTTCGAATTCTGAGAGACGGCAGATGCCGGACCTATGTTTTGTTCTGGATTAAAAGAGCCAAATAAAATTTCTGAAGATGTGTGACAATTAACAGCTAGAAAGATGCTCCTATGATCCTATCCTTCTTTGTAGTCTGGCACTTGTTACGTATGGTATACTTTTATATATTTTTAGTTGACAATAGTAGATGATAATTTACAGGGAGGGATTAGTTGAATCCGATTAACATGGGCATTGTCGGATCGCTGAACTGAGCTGTGAGATGGCGGCTGATCACAACGGCCGGAAGATCACCGGCGCGCCGTGCTGTGGGTTGAGTATCATGAGTACCCTGGGCGCATGCACGTACGCCGGCGACAGCCGGAACTCAAACCGCTGTAGCACGACGGCCAGCGCGACCTTGGCTTCCATCAGCGCCAGGTTCTGCCCGATGCACACCCGCGCGCCTCCACCGAACGGCATGAACGCCATCGGGTGCCGCCGCCGGTCGCCCGCTGCAGTGTCCGCGAACCGCGCCGGGTTGAACTCCGTCGCGTCGGCGCCCCACACCTTCGCGTCGTGGTGAACGGCCATGATCGGGATCAGGACCTCCGTGCCGGCCGGCACCACGCACCCGCCGAGCTCCACGTCCCGCTTCGCCGTCCGTATCATCGCCACCGCCGGCGGGTACAGCCTCAACGTCTCGTTCACGATCATCCCGAGCTGCACACGTCGATCGTAGCAGGAATAAGCAAAATATTTACGTTGGGACACGCAAATTAAACTCTCATGCATGTGCGTTGTGCTGTGACCATGCGTACGTACGGTTTTGAGCTTGGGGAGGTGGTCTTTGGACGGGAGGCCGTGCCGGCCGAAGACGTCGACGACCTCCCGGCGCGCGCGGTCCTGCCACTCCGGGTGCATGGCGAGGGCGACGGTGGTCCACGTGAGGAGGTTGGTCAGCGTCTCCTTCCCGGCGGAGAAGAAGTTCTTGCTCTCCTCGATGATCTCGTCCGCCGTCATGGCCGGCGTCATGAAGCTCATGAAGTCCTTCATGACCCCGTCCTTGCTTCCCTCCTGCTGTCCATCGCCATGGCTTTGCAAGTTGATGACGAACTTGGCTAGGTTCTTCCTGATCTCCCTGACCAGCTGCCACACGCGCCTGTTCTTCCTTATCGGCAAGAATCTGAACACGTACAGCGAGGGAAAAAGAAAAAGAAAAAGAAAAGTCAAGATCGCAATGCACATCGAGTGTCCGAGAGTACGTACAAGAATCGTATGTTTTTGGTACGTGCAAACCTGTAGCCGGGGATGAACACCTTGCTGTGCGCCTCGGCGGCGTAGCCGGCGAGCTCGTCCTGGAGCTGGAACACGACCTTGCCGTCGTCGTAGTTCCGGCGGCCGAACGTCGCGAACGTGATGACCTCCTGCGGCACGCGCTGGTACCACTCCGCGACGTCCACCTCCGCCTCGCCGTCGCCGGCCCCCGCCGGCGGCGTCATGCGCTCCTCCAGCTCGTCCAGCATCCGGCGCACCGTCTCGCCCACGAACGGCACGATCAGCTTGAGGTTCTCGGTGTGGAACGCCGGGGTGAGGATCTTGCGGCGGCGCGCCCACTGCTCGCCGTGGATGTTGCTGAGGCCGTAGCCCTCGAACTGGCAGATCATCGGGTGCGCCTCGTACCGGTCGAAGTGCTCCGCACGCGACAGCAGCACCTCCCGGATCAGCTCCGGCTCGCTGATCGTCAGCCTCGGCGTGCTCCCGAACCAAATCAAATGCTTCGGACCTGCCAAAATTAACGCTACAAATCAAATTAAAAAAAATATCCACCCACCTATATATACATGATCGATACTCATATCGTCAGACTAAGCTTATTGGCAGCGCATAAAAATAAAATGCAAGCGCGCATTTCGCCTCGTCCCGACCGTTCGATCGAAATTTGGACGGTCGATGTCGAGGCAGGCGACTGACTAAAGTAGGTGCACATTTATATGCAGTCAACTTTGAGAAATCCAAAGCACTAATACTGTAATACACCCAGCATTAATGTGATATTCGTGATCTACTACCAGAGCCAAGCCAGCACTGAACATGAGTATTTTTCATGTGGGCAATAGCTTCATCATTTCTTAAACCGATCGATCAACCATAAGATTCCTCACTTGGATTAAACGCAGATGCCCTGTGGGTAGCGTTGTACATACATATTATACTCCACGCACCGTTGAAAAAGAGAGGGAATTATCATCATCGGCTGCCGCGAGAACGGAGATAATTAAACTAATCACATCAACCAGAAGCAAAGCGGATCCTGAACCGAAATGCTCTGGCAATGCGATGCTGCTCATATGCAGCATAGCTAAGCACAAAGCAAGCATGCATGTGGGGCTAGCTCCGAGTTGCCGGATGGATCTGCATCAGTTGTGAGCTAGCCATAGCTACCTAGCCTCTTGTTTACTTACTTCACTCGCATTATCATTGACCTAGCTACATTGACAGCAAGTGTGCATGTACAGCCTGGGGAAAAGATCCATGGATGGATCAAGCGATCATGCATGGTGATGAGAACATCACCAAGTTTGACTTGGGAGGATGAATGCATATTTGCCAGTGTTTGTGGTTATCATTAAAATTAAAGTGAAGCAAGTAGCAGTAGCAGTACTGGCAAAGTGAAATGAGGCTCACCTAATCAACACATACCTTAAAGTGTGAATTCCTGTTTCTATTTGCAAAAGCATGGAAGCATGTCCCCTTCTTTCCTCCGGGTTCACGCGTGAGAGTCTACGTACGCTTTCCTTTCTATACTATATGGTATGCGCAAATGCCCGCACTATTGCTTAGAATTTTTCATGTGCTCTCGAAACAAAAATGTGAAAGTGCACCACCGCATATTGATTTGTCTCTTAAAAGTCAAAAGTTAAAACCAAGCTAACAAAGAAAGAATTGGAAAGTTGTATACTAAAATGAATATACCAAGAAATTAAACCGTGTAATGGCGCAAGAAATTAACGGACGAAATGAATTCGATCGATAAATCAACTGAATTAAAGAAGGAAAAGAGATGAAAGTATTAGTAGCTAGCCAGTGTAAATTCTTGGTTACCGTGGAGCTTCCTCCAATGGTGATAGAAGGCGAGGACCCTGGGAAGGATGTCGTGCGACGTCTGCGGCGCCATGGGGCGGGACGACGCCTCCACCATGAGCCTGATGAGCTCGATCGAGCTGCCGACGAAGAAGCGGTAGCCAGGGCCGCGCACGCCGTGCCGGGCGAAGTGCCGCTCCAGTCGCCGCGGCCGCCACCACAGCGCCTCCATCGCCCTCGCCGCCGCCGCGTGCACGCAGAGGCACGCGGCGCCGACGAGCACGCTCCACTGCCACGGCCACGGCCACGTCGTCCACATGGCGACTGCGCCCTGTAGTACTGCGGGTACGTGCCTCGATCCGTTCTTGGAGGCAGCAGGCCGCGACGGCATATATGCCGTGCTGTTTCCAGGTTTACTTATATATAGGTGGACAGAAGAAGAAGAATTTTGCTGGTTATAAGTATTAAGTTGCTGCTGATCACTTGATTAAGTGGGGTATTTGGTTGTACTTTACTAGTACTAGTTTCTTGAATTAACACCGGTCAATGGTAGCTAGCTCATTAATTGTGTTTGAAAACAAAATGCTAGCTCGTTAAGCTAAAGTGTTTTTGTACCATATCAATGATCGACGCACCTGCTTCACATTCCTATCTGTGTTTCACAACCACTGATGTACACATAATTCCAAGTTATAAAGGCACACTGTGGAAAACACGGTTAAGAACAAATTAATCTAGAACACAACCTGTTATGCTTTATCAACCCACATTCCGGACAGTGAAATACAATATTGTTAACAACAAACACATAACATGGCTTGCTACGCTTTCTCAAACCGCATTCCGAAAACGATCTAAAAAAAGACAAATTAATAAAACTGAAAAAGGCATAAATCATGGTCGAGTATACTATAATGTCACAATCCTAACGAGCCCCCCCCCCCCCCCCCCAAAAAAAAGGCCTGTTTGGTCCCGTAGACTTTTTTTTTCAATTTTGGCCCTTCCTCGTAGGGATGAAAACGGATCAAATATAATCGAATAGTTTCGAATACGAATACCAATCCATATTTTTAAAAAGAATCCAAATATGAATTCAAATATTCTCGAATACGAATATGAATCGAATATCGTAACGGATATGAATTCGAATCAAATATGTATTTAATTCACTTGAATATCAATATCCTCCTACAACTTTTGCCCAGCATCCGGTGATGTTTTCTTGCTGTCTCCTTTGCGGGAAAGGGTAGTTGACATCACTAGGCGATCGTACTCGACGATGCCCAGCTGTCGATGGACCCGACCGATAGTAAGTCTGGTCCGTACTAGGGTAGTACTCCTCGTACTCCATCTACTGGTGCAGATTCCTTGCTTGAAGCAGGGATCGAGCATCAACTTGCCGTTCCGGAGCCATTCGAGGTGCTCTCCTTTGACTTGTATTGCAATCGGGGGGTCCGACGCACCCTGTCATCATGTCGAACCCAACTAGGTGAGTTTCGTGATCGACTAGATGCAATCATACCTTGCCAATCCTCGATGTCATGTCGGCGAGGGTGCTCAAGTCTGACCATCAGATCACGGAGTCTTTGTGCAATTTCTTCAGCTAAGTGATCGTAGCCCGGCGCTCGAGCAAGCTCTTGAGTCGGGTTCTCGAGCAAGTCATTCATCCGTTAAAGCTCTCGAGCCTCTTTGGACTGGTACTGGATACGCCCAGGCAAAGACCTCTGGGCAACTAGTCACCTCCTTCAAGCAGTCTCAAGATCCTCGATCCCTGATGCTGGCTGGGGCTGCCTCACAAGAGAGCGATTATTTCTAGAATTTCTTCTACGCTCATCAAAGTAGTGATCGAACTCATTACTAGAGATCTCCTCATCATCCTCACGAGAGGCGGGAGAGTGTGATCGGTGGGGAGCATCCTCAGGCCTTCCTCCGAGAAGGTGATGAGGATTTGTAGGCAGGGCAAAGACCTCATGTCTAGAATCTCCACTTCTGGAGGAGGTCCCCTCGTCTGAAGAATCGTCCAGAGATATTGCCTCGAGGCCTAGAATAAACCCTGCCAGGTAGGGGAATTTTGGGTTATAACTATCCCTGGCCAGATCTGTTCCCTGCGAAAATACGTGCGAACACGGAGAGTGCCCACTTATTCTCTTTGCAGATTCGATCAAAGAGTTACCACCACCAGTTGGCGATGGGTTCCCTAATTGGCAGATTCCAGGGCTCACTGAAACTGCTCGGAGTGTCTCCGCGGGACTCGAATGCTCGGGGGTGGGCCCAATTGTTGCGTTGCGAGTTCTCCTATGGTCGGGTTGACCCTTGCCACTTGGGGGAAGTGAGTCTTACGTTGGGCGTACTAATGTGGGGGATTCGGATCCCTCATCAGACTTTCCTACGGCATATTCTCCGAGATCATTGGATGGATCTCTAGGGATCAACTCACCGTCGGAAGCAAGTATAGTCTGCTCGTAGTCATAGCAAGCCTCCCTGTCGATATCCGCGTAGTCGGCCAAGTCGAACCAATTCTCCTCGTTCCATTTGCCCACCATGAGGACATCAGGAGGAAGAAGAGAAACTTGCCGAGGAAGAAATTACCGAAGTCTTAGAAGAAGAAATCCCCATGAACGGCGCCAACTGTTGGTGTTTTAATACTGATCTTACGTATGATTTATTTGGATTCGGGGATTTTCTCATAAGACTATGCAATGGTTTTGCGGAACAGGGACACGAGAATTTTTATCCAGATACGAGGCTTCTTCTAGGACAATAATAACTCTATGTTCTGTGTGATTACTAATTAAATGAAATGATTACAAGAGTGTAATACGGAAAAGAGTCTACACTATCTCTAATCTGGCCTGGATCCCTCTTTCTCCCCTTTGATGTTAACCTTTAAATAGGTGGTGAAGCAACGGCTGTTGTGCCGCACTAGAAGACGCCTTAACACTCTGGGTGATAATCGTCTGATGGAAGTTATTGTCAGAGAAACATAGTGGTCTACTCACCATGCAGCGGTTGTTGTCAGAGAGAGATCGTGTGCGGTTATTAGATAAACACATGTTCTAACTGCCTTATCAGATGTTCCCACGATGTAGTAAGACATCGTTTGATAAGTCAATTGGAGATATAGAAACCGTAGAATAGTCTATGATCACAAGGTGATCGTAGGACTACTTACGACTACATGGTCGTAAAAGAGCTTATGACTTGATGGTCGTAGAAGAGCTCACGACCACAGAGTAGTCATAGAAGGACTTATGATTTCATGGTCGTAGAAGAGCTTGCGACTACGGAGCAGTCGCAGAAGGACTTATGACTTCATGATCGTAGAACAGCTTGTGACCATGGAGTAGTTGAAGGAGGATTTACGACTACTTCGTGAATCTTCTCCCTTATCAATAAGGGATATATCTGGTGGATATAGTGACGTAATAATCCGAGGATTATTCTATCCTCGTCAACAATATTGCTTAAAAATTATATACATGTTATTATATGCATGTTGAAGTAGTGAATTTCAGTCATTTTTATTTTAGTTCCACTGGTGCTGATGATGCTACCACGGTGGAGAGGAAGCTACTTTTGCAATTCTGCAGGAGAGAAACAGCGATGGCTTCCGAAAAAACTACCAGGCCCTTTTGCCTGCCCTCCCCCTTGTTTTCTTTTTAAACGCGCAAGTTGACGGGAGCGTGGTGCGGCGCATTAGTTTCTTGTTCTCTTGCTGTCCCCCCGCAAAAGCATGGCGAGAGGTTGCAGCGGTCGGGCTCCTGTCGCGGCCATTCCTCACAACCTGTCCTCCTATGGCCTTGGAATATAGTAGATCAGATTCGTGGGTCGGTTGCTGTGAGCTAGCTAAGCTCGTCACGCACTGCCATTGGATCGTTCGAAGTCACCTGCAGGTCTGCTCTGGCATGCATTCTTCTGCGCAGGCCTGGATGATGGCCAGGGTTTGTTGCTATCCCATCCATCAGGCACGATGGTTTGTTTCCTATTAACACCAGATTCTCCTGCGGTTTTGTTTATCCATCACGACGCGCTGATCTTTGATAGAACCACTTGGTATATATACTAAACTAATCTGCATCTTGTGTTTAGTTTCAAGGTTTGTTTGGGACGCAGGAGTTTCAGTGAAAATAGTTCAATTTTTCCGGGAATATTCTAGATCAACTTCTGCGCTCCAAGCTGTACTTTTGCCGAGAAGCACGTAACCAAATATGTAGGTTGACCATCCCACGTCAAGTTGATACTACTAGATTTTACCAAGAAATATGATTTTCGTAATATACAACTTTTTTATTTGCAAAAGCATATTACTAGTACATAAGGTCTGTTCTTTTTGGCTGAAACTTTAACTTTTGAGTTGTTCGTGTGAGAGATTATAAAGTAACAGAAACTCACATGCGGTTTTTACCGATATAAATGAAGTTGGTACAGTATGTACTACAATTAACTAGTAGATCCTATTTTAAAAAATACTCCGTTTAAAAGCTAAATACTATAAAAAAAAGTCAAAAACCAGTTTTTAGAAGCTGAAAAGAACAGGCGCATATATAATATAAAGCTTTGTGTATGATCGCAAGAAGCGTCGCTCTCTCGCAAGTCCTCGCTTCGTTCATCCATCCCTTGTGCGTTGAGGAACCGATCGCTTCGTTAAATCAACAAAATCAGACGCAGAATCTCGTTACGCACAGGTCGTTGTGCACGAAACTGTCTTTGTGCAGAACGCGGCTGTCACAGGAGTTTTAACAATCCGGAGAGCCGGCGCATAATATTCTGCAGGCTTCAAGTTTAATCTTTGACGAGCCAATCAAATCGAGCAAGTGCCTTTGTCAATTGCCATTACATGCTGTCCTGCTTGTCACCAGCTGCGCGGTGTTCACAGCTGGCTATCGCCAGCTGGCAGCATACGCCAACGCAGCCTGTTTGATTCAGCGATCAGCATGTACGTATGTATGTATGCACGGCCCCGTTGACATTCCACAAGGGATTGTATATATGATACTGTAAATGTAATTAAGGCTTGATTGGGACTTTCATTTAACCAATTAGCTGCCAAAGTCAACGTCATGCATCATCAAGGAGTGTAGATTAAGATGACGGCCTTTGTTTTTGGGGTTGGAAGACAAACATGGGAATAGGATAAATAACTTTAGCTGGAAACTGACCCCAGCTGCCTCATGGTTTAGGGATAGGGCAACCTAGTACCTAGTGCCTGTTACCAAGTGGTATTGCATTTGGGTAGTTACTAGTTAGGCCGGGCAACCTCCACCCTATCAAACGACCACCTTAGCGCCCAAAGCCACGGAATTTTGTAGGAAATAGTTCAATTCTTGTGGAAATGTCACAAAATTCTCGTGTTTCAAATGATCGGCTCATCCTTATCTGATTTCTGGCTTACAAGCCCATGTTTCTGCTGAAAATACACTAGCTTGTTCTTTTTCGCTGCAGTTTGTTGCTTTTAAGTTGTTCGTGCAAGAGATTACAAAGTAACAAAAATTCACGTGCAGTTTTTGCCGATATAAATGAAGTCAGTATAGTATGTACTACAATTAACTAGTAGACATCATCTTGAAAATACACTCCATTTAAAAACTAGTTACTGTAGAAAAACCAAAAGCTGAAGCTAAAAGCCCAAAAAAGACTCTATAGCTACTGTTAGATTTTTCAACATAATTAAATTTATAAAAATTGAAAAAAAAAGTTATATCATCGTAGACAACGAAAAAAATAAAAGGAAAAAACAAAAAAACCAAAAAGTCAAAAAAAAAGAGAGATGAAATTAAGATGCTAGAAGCTAAAAGTAGAAACTCATTAGAGGAGGGATTTAACTTTGTTAAGATAAAAAGAGACATACTCCGTACTACTGCTTCCTCAAAAGGACGAATGGGAACAAGGGTAAACCTTCATTGGAGGCTCTAGAGTGGAGACAACTATGGAGCATTGAATGCGGTTCCAACATGGACGCGGATCTGGTTCCAAACTTCCAACAGGAGTACAGAACTGAAACCAAATAAGTTCATCAGTAGGAACTGAAACTGTAAGTTACTATTGAAGAGATCAGTAAATTGAGCCAACAAACTAACAGCATTTCTGAAGGTAAACATTCTGCAAGCATATATTTACCAATTGCTCAAATGACAACATCCTGCAAGTCCAGGGAAGAAACCGAAAATCTACAATTGGAACGCAATGTAGAAGAAACGGCAATCATCACAAAATGGTGAATTGATCATCACAAAACATGGTAAATGCTCAGAAAACTGAGGACCAAGTTCACAAGATAATTATACAGAAGTTGGTAGGCTTACTGCCTTCCAAAGGTTGAAAAGAAATTAAAGCAACTATGAAGTACACCAGCACATGAATAGCGTAGTTAAGTACCATGACTTACAACGCACAATACCCACGGCAGCATCACCATCTGGTTCGCTGTGTAATACATTGCAATTGGCAAAAGCCTAAAAGTACGAAGCAGCAAAATATTCAGGCTTTTCCTTGCGACAGCATCACATGATCACATCAAAAGTACGAACTTTGTTACTGAATTGGACAGAAATCCAATGACAGTAAATAAACCCTTCCGAAGGGGCAACATGCCCAAGTTACTTCTCTGACATAAGTGTAAACAAATGCCGGTATCTTCAGCTGACAAAACCACTTCTTGAAGAAAAGAGACAAAAAAAAAAACCTACCATTATTGTCTATGTGCGTCTGGAGATCTTGTTAGACATCAGTTAGACAGGAGGAAAACAGGACGGCAGGACAGAAAAATTTATTGAAACCACTGTGCATCATAAATCCACTGTTCAGCTCAAGTAGGACGGTATGTGCTTGCCAAGAGATTATTACAATGTGATCCGTCCACACACACGCCAGAATGCTCCAGGGTGAAAAAGGGATCTTTCGAACACCCAGATGTCTTTCACAAGTACCTACCGAAATATTCAGTTACCAAAATATATTATGACTTATGAGAATGTTGTAAGCCAAATTGTCCAACTGTGATAAAGGTATAAGTAACAAGTTGATAACAACTGGACAATAAAAGAAGAAACTAATTTACTTCTGAGTGGTAGTTTATAAAACCTTCTAAATAAAAAAACTGTTTCTTACTCAGGGTCTATGTTTTCCATTCTTTTTCTCCAGTATTCAGATTTGTTTATAAAAAAATAATATATACTTCTCCGTGATGCAACAGGGCAGAGGAAAGCCAACAATTGAAATAACTTTTCTACTTTGTTTCCCACGCACTTCTCTTTCTCATGGAATTTACAGAGAGAGAAAGCAGTGGAATAACAGACTGGTGACTAGACAAGGCATAAATGTTTGGGTAAAATAATGGCCCTAATGTTCAATTACCTGACAGCAACCAGCTATTTAACTCAAAGATTAATGTTTTCCAGCGTATCATTGCAAATTAGATAATTAAACAATCAAACTTAACTTATGGTGGATTAGGACATTTTTGCTCAATCTAGTCATGTTTGGATAGCTATCTTCATTGTGATAGAAAACTAAATCACCATCAACTAATTAGTAGCTGGTACATGGCTAAAAATGGTAGTTTTCGTCCAGCAACTATCGAGCTTCTGACATTCAGCACATTAACCATATGGAATTTGGATCCAGTTATTTGACACTAAGTATTTACTGCCTGCAATGGTCAGTGGGCGACTACTGGCCAGCAGGCATATACAAGCTAAGTTATTGTTTCCCATATCTGGCAGTCCGGCACCACCAGCCATAAAACCAGCACAACACCAAATAGCTCTTTTCCCCCAACAATTTACCTTTTGCTCATAGAAGTGTTACTTGATATTAAAGTAATGGTAGATGTATCACTAAAGAAATGTAAAGATCTGTGTGGAAGACATCCAGAGGATAAAATTGCATGAGGGGCTACTAACATTTTGAAGAGCCTGTAAGCCATTTGAGGACAAAGTCGTATTTGTATACTTTGCGTTTTTATGCAAACCTAACTGAGCTAATCTCACTTGTTTGGTACTAGAACTTCAAGTAGTTTGGCATGTTTAATTTACCTCTTTTGACTTGTCACCAGAAACAACCTTGCCTTTTGAATTATAGGCTTCAAATTTCTACAGGAAATATAATTAAGAAATGGTCACAGGGTGCACATAGAGTACTGCATAAAATAATAAGACTATCGCAGCTCCTCGGAAGCAATAGACCATCTACTCATAGCACAAAATAATAGGAAATAGAGACCAACCTAATAGTAATAGGGGAGTGATTAGGAAAATAAATTTACTCTTGCCATTGCACCTTATGTTTTGAAAGTAGACATTTACAGTATATACTTTTTATGATTACTATCAATGCAGATTCTGAACACTACATGAATGCAAACTTTCAGGTCTTCTTCAAATGATGTAGACATGTAAGTTCTCAATGAAAAAACACATAGCATTTTCTTAGAAGAAACTTAGGGACATGCCCACCTAAACTGTGCAGGCATTCAGATGTGTATATATATAACTACATGCAAACACTGTCAAGTCGTAGTTCAATATCGCATACAATTGCAACATGAAACAAAAATACTTGGTAACAACGTGGTATCCAAAGTAGATCCTAGTATCAAGAACCACAATCTGAACATCAGAACAAGTTATGGAATTTTACAGAAAGAAGACATAAAATGTTGAAAAGATACACAGCCCTCCTGTGTGTTCTCGAATGAAGAAGACATGGAATATGTTCATAGTAAAGACAAAGACAAGACCTTAGAAGTGTAGGACAAATAATGCACATACAAGTTTCATCTATGAACTTTGGACAGTGAATGTCAATAAGGACAGAGAGACAAAGCAATTAGTGAATTTTTTGAACATCAAGCCAGTAGTTTAGACATAAAGAAAAAAAGTAGTTGCACTGCATTGAATCACACAAACACTTGAACTTTTAGAGAATGAAACCTGCTTAGTGACAAACTCAAGCGTAAGCTGTATGAAAGCTTTATCAAGGTCATTCTTGTCGAGGCCAATCTGCAAAGAAATAATGCATAACCAATTATTAACTGACATGGTCCAATCATGACAATATAGTACAACAACTGTAACATGTGGAACAGATGATTGTTAGAGTTAATATATTTTAGCATCTTTACCTTGATCAGAGTAACATACCACAGTATCGTACAAGAGAAAAACCTATAGGTAATCAGGGCAAACCAAAAGTAGCTTACCATGCGAGCCCTCAAAGTTCTTATGCTCACAGCAGGCTCCACCAATTCCCAATGTACAGAACTCCACATGGATTGCCTTCTCTTTAGTTCATTTTTTATAGTCTTCAGCCGGAAAAAAGAGAGACAAAAGAATAAAAAGCAGAGCCCCCAAAAGACATTATCTAACATCAACTCACAGCATGGTGAAAAGCTTACAGAATGCATTCTCTCTGTCAGAATTTTACGGAGAGATGATGTGTCTCCATGTGCCATCAGCGTGTTGACCTGAATCAAGGAAATTGGACAATGTAGACAAAGTTATTGTGCAACATAATTTGTATTATGCAAATTACATAGTAGTTGGCAATATCCGTAAGCACTTCCATTTTGCATTAAGGCATATAAACAACAGGCGAGGGAGAACACAGTGTTCTTTCATAAGTGCAAAGGGAACACATCAAAATTATATGATTAAAAAGAATTGAAAGGTCGCAATACAACTCGCATATGCTATGTGTTGAAGAGCTGAGAGATCATGCCAGAAAGATAACTCAAGAGAGAGAAAAATGTATCTCAGTAACTATTGTCTATTGCAATTGAAAAGAAGAAAAAAAATCACCGGTCCATGATAAACTAAGAATGAAATTGGACAGACATGTTAAATGGCCCACAGTAACTTGTAACCATTGTGACAAGTCCTGCAAGTCACCCACACAAATGTGCTCAGAACCAAGGGTGCTTCTGTATAACTATTATTAAAATTATGCATTTGGGTGTTTGTCAATTAGCACGAGCAACAAAAAGTCGTAACCATAAAGCCTCCAAGTCAGTAAGTTGGACCGTTGATTCGCTGAATAGTTTATAAAAACGTTAGTATATATTGATCTAGGCCTATGCATGAGAAATGGGGATTTTTTTAAGCGCATCTAAAGACTCTGTAAGTACAAAGTACGAACTCTCATCTCCCCTTATTAGATCAGCATACGTGCATGCAGATCTGAAACCCAAGCCAATCCAGTCTAAATGCTTAAATTATAGTTTATACCACTTCATTCCATGTGATAAATGAGGTGTACCTCCTTGTATATTTTTAATGCTTGATCATAGAATTGCTTTTTGGTATACCCGGTTTTCTTCCTCAACCTCGACACGGCATATGCACTCTTCATCTGTCAAGTAAGGCACCCAAATAGTCAGTGCATGATTCATAAAAGAAAGTAGCCCAAAGAAAATCAATCAAATCAAATATACAGGTAGCAAGTAAATACCAAAAGGTCATTATTGATAGGATTCAGAAATAAGAAGTTAAATCACATCAATAAAAAAAACAATGGTCCAAAAGGTTTCCTCATATGCAGCATTACACCATTGTAACATTGTAACATGCCAAATGCAAAAAAATAAAAAAGAACCCAGAGTATCGTGCACCTATATCAAGGAGTACAGAAAAACAACTCTGGAGTTCTGATAAATATCCCGTGTCTTTCCATCTCATGTAAGCAAACGTTATTCTGACTGGTTACTAACCACACAACCAGGTGCAGTAAACTTGGTTGAGTCAGTAATTACCAGCTATGTAGCCAAACAGCAATGTGCTTCCAAGGATGAAAAAGGTAACCTTTTAGATTTCTACTCCTGAACTAGATGGTAGAAATCAAAATATGGGATAACAGTACTGAAAGCAACGTTAGTCACAAGAAAACAAATATCCAAAGGTTGTAACAAGAAGAAAAGGATTTCACTTGCTCGTTGCAGCAGTTTTTACAGTAAAAAAAAATTCAATACCTCCAGAATAATATCCTCTTTTGTTCTTCTCCAGCCACTTGGTGTAAACCATCTAATTCACAACAAATCAAAGTTATGAAGATGAAGATTTTTTGTTATTATTATGCGATAAGACAGTTTAGTTAAGGGCAGATTTGTCTCTATAAAACATCAAAAACATGTGTGTGTCTCAATTTTCAAGTATTTAACCATTGCAGGAACAGATAGGGGAAAACACCATTACTTTCACTTGCTATTAGGTTTAGGTCATATCAGTACATTTAAAATTGTAGAAACCAAGTGTCTAAAATGCTCCTGCATCATGTAGCTCATCGAAGTCCGTTTAGCCAGAAAAAGTCAGTTTTTTTTTCATATGCGATAATCCCAATTTTCGTGATAGCCAAGAGCCATGGTAAAAATCAAGACCATTAGACCAGTTGCAACAATTCAATAATTTTGGATTCTTATAGAACCAACCTGCCCTTAATTAAAAAAAATGATAAACAGTAACTTCAGCTGCTAGCCACACTAAATAATATATATTTTTTACAGGCATCATCAGTACATGACAATACTAGTTGCAATAAAACTTTTAGGTACTGGTAGTCTCAACCATGTACTTCTTAAGCAACTTAAGAGTGATAAAACCTTTTAAGACCAACTACTTAACAGCTTCTTCATCATAAGCTGCAAACTCATCCTAACCAAATTGTTTTTCCTGGTTGTCACTAGCTCCAATATTGGGGATTGTTATAGTGAGATTCTGCTGGAGGGAGCGAGAAAGTTATCAATTGTCACGGATTAAGCCACCAACCACGCCAGAGGATGCAAAGTTATTAATTGTCATGGGTTAAGTCACCAACCACGCCAGAGGATGTTCTGCAGTTGCTGGTCTGCTGTGCTGACAGCTAAGATAACTGAAACAGCAGGGTTCCATCAATTACCAGGATGCTTAATGTTTTTTCTGGGTCCCTCAATTTATCAGTTAGTTTCATTCTGAAGTGTACGTTGGTGAACTTTGGTTTTCTGTTTTCACCAAAAACAGACTCTGGAGGTGCACCTTTTCCCTCCATTTTCGAAAAATAATCAGTCCATGCCATAGCCTATTAGTACAAAAGTTATACAGCAAAAGAGAATGAACAAGTTACACTTTTCTTCAGTAAGATTATATGATCATTGTTTATATGGAATGGCAATAGGAACAGCAAATATTGTACTGCAATCTTCATTCTCTAGCCTAAACTCTGGAACAGCATGCCATTTGTGGTGATGAACTACAGCTAGTCTAATGCTAGCTATGTCCTGGCCAACTAGCAGATGGATGGGTGTTTGACTGTTTGGAAAGAAAAATTCCCCCCACAACAATCAGAGGTTAGGGCATTGAGTACCATATTAAGGCAAATTATACAGTCAAAATATACAGCGAAATTCTACCTTTTCCAGAAGGAGATAGGTTCACGGAGGCTGTATGGTTCATAAACAAAACCAGGGCTCATCATGACAACCTTCAGACCAACCTGCACATACAAAATAAACAGAACTATTACGATTAATATGATACTTTTCCAACTGAAAAAGAAAATCACGAGAGTAAATCAGAACGTCCTCGCACCTTCCGGGCACCTTCGACGATGCTGCCGCCGGCGCTGCTGTTGACATTGGCCTTGCATGATTTAGGTGGACTACAAGCTCCAGGACCTGCTGCGATGCAACCAACGCAAATTTGTAACCCAAATCGAATAAGAAACTGTAGACAAAACATTGTAGATTCACCACAAAAGTGAACTCAATTACTCAAACCTTCACAACGTGGACAGGCGACGGCCCCCCGAACTTGTGACCAATCACCCCGCCGGCATTGTACGGCAAGCTTGCAAAACCTATTGATATAAAAATCGACCAAAAAAAACTAATTGAAATGAAGCCCAGACGGGAAATTAAACAGCGAAAAAACAAGCAAGCGACCAATCGATCACCTCTTACGCAGGTATTCGCGTGGCTCAGAGCTAAGTATCTGGTAGCCGCGGCATGGTGATTTCTGAAATGGAAACGAAAAGTGGGTAAGTATTATCGGATTCGCGCTGTGGAGAAAGAGATCTAGGCCGAACAGAGAGCCTGGAGGAGGATACGAGGGGTTACGTCGGCGGCGGTGGAGGAAGGGGGAGAGACCGGTGGAGGCGGTGGATCAGAGACTGTCCGAGGCGAGCTAAAGCCATCGGCGAAGTTTCTTCTCGGCGACGGCGACGGAGGTGGGAGTCGGAACTGGGCAGGGAAGCAAGGGTTTTAGGGAGTGTCGAGGAAATGAACCGAGCAAAACCTCTTGTGGAATCGACTGATTTCGCTCCTCCATTTCCTAATCAACGGCTGTGACCGACATCAATATAAAGATAAACAGCTGTGGTAAGCTTCAGATCTTTTTTTTAAAAAAAACTAGTAAGCTTTGGATCTGAAATAATTGAGGAATATTGAATTACACTGAACTAATTCCCTAGCATAAAAGGAATTAGAAATATGTTTAACTCTTGGGGAAATCATTGAGAGTTAACCCAATCCCGAATTTGGCACTAGAAGAATACAAGTCTTTCTATACCTCAAAAAAACTTTTCACATTTCTTTTATGTCACTATGTTAGTTTCGTTAGGGCAATTAGCAGTTAGTGCATGGAAACTTGTCAAATTTTTTGAGAAATGTTTATCTTACCCCTCTCAAAATCGGGGGTCCATGTGTCAGTACTCTTCTCCCCTTCTCCCTCTTCTCTCTCATGCGGTCATGCCACCACCATTGGCCACGTGGTGGCCCTTGTTGAGCATGGTGTGGGGGGCGACGAGGGTGGGGTCCCAGCGGCGGAAAAGGAAGAGCGTGGAGATGAGGGAGTTAAAGGAGACGACATCACGGATTGGCGGGGCACGACAGCGAAGAGGGCAGGTGTGGCGGGGAGGTCATTACAACTGGCGTAGGTAGTGAGGAGGGCGGCGTACTTGAGGGAGGGCGAAGTGGTCGAGCGGGGTGGAGGGAAAAGCTGCGGCAGCCATGGAGGAGAGTGCGCGGAGGGGGCCGCATGGTGGCAAGCGGTAGTTAGGGAGCGGAGGTGGAGGGTTGAGGTGGAGACGTGGATGCCAGTGGGGTGGTGGAATAGCGGGGGCGGATTTGAGCTTAGCAACAGCGGAAGGTACAACGACGCTCAGTAGCCTCACGATGGTGAGGAGGACGGGCAATGAGGGAGAGGTGGTGTTGCTCCTTGTTGCACAGACTCGAGTCACCGCCCTTCTATGCATCTGAGCCGCCACCCACCTCGAGTCCCCTCTGCCACCGAAGTTGACTATCGTCGCCTTTGGAGAGAGAGAAGAGGAGAGAGGGAGGTGAGGAGGCATCGCAAGGACGAGAGAGGGGGAGGTGAAGGGTGTCGTAGAGCTGAGGAAATGGGAAGAAGAGAGGAAGGTTGTAGCACACACATTTTTTAAGAGCAATCATCCATAACTTTGTAGTTGGTGATAGGATCAGTCCTCTGTGATTAGGCAAGGATTTGCTTTCTTGTTAGTGATCAACTACTCCTTTTTACATGTATGTAAATTTCACATTCCTCGACGAAGGACTTGTTATGTAATGCATTCATGCAGGGCACTTTGTATTTGCGTCGTGTATGTACATGCAGTGTGTTTGCATGTGGATCTATTGTAGCACATTGGAGAGAAGTGCAGAGATAATCTGGTTGGAGGATACGCTTTTTCTTTAGGGGTTTTGATATGCTCCTTGGTTGTAGAACCGAATAGTATCTATCGATAAATCTCTTTTTACATATGCTTTTACTTCTTTATTAAATTTTCAGATAAAATAGCAAGACTTTATATATGCTTCTGACTATGTGGATGTATCTATAAAAGACTTCACAAGTCATCTTACAATAAATTTTGTGTTTGATATCATTGTGAATAGATCAAGTGCCTTCTTGTGATTTAGTATAAACTCTCAACTTCCGCGATTTCATATGAGCTCATAATTTTTTGTAAAGTTGAATGCACATCTGACCAAGCTAAATAAATCACTCTTTTATATCCATCAACGACGAGAAGTAGTCACAAATATGCTTGATCGTACCTTGGTAAAGTTGATATTTCTGTTACAACGCACAAATATATCAACTAGTAATCTTTTAATATCACAGTTATTGATCTCCTCCGACTTTGCAGTAAAATTGAAGGATCTCTCTGGCCCCGCTTGTTTGGGCTTAGATTTCTGGATTTTGGCTTATTTTTTACTATTCATAAATTTCATCTTTTTCTGACTTTTCGGATCTTTGAGCTTTTTTGCTAGTTCTTTTTTCCATATTCGTTTGCATTATATGTGTTGGGCTAACCCGTTTTTTCTATTTTTAATTTTTTAAATTTAATTATACTAAATAAATCACTATTAATTATAGTATAATTTTAGTTAAAATCTCTGGTCCCTGCGCGTGCTGTTCGGACGAACCGCACAAGGCAGGAATCGGTTCCAACCCGACCACGTTCTGCGACCCAAGACGTCCCGTGCACAACAAGTGGTGGAATCGTTGCTTATCCATCTCACCACGGCCACGGACCCACCAAACCCAGTCCAAGTAAAGCGACCCCACGAAGGCACGAACCCAAACAAAACCAAACGTCTTGCCTTTCCCGCAGCCCGCACTGCTCCGCCCAACCCACCGAAATCACGAAGCCGATCCGATCCAAATCTCCATGGATTTCTTCAAGTCCATCCTCGCCGAGCCCGAGCCCGATCCCGACCCGGCCTCGCCGCCGCCGGAGCTGGAACCCGCCGGATCCACCTCGTCCCCGCCTGCTGCTCCCGCTGACGTCGGCGGGTGGGGCTTCGGCGGGCTTCTCAAGACGCTCACCTCCCAGTCCGAGACCGTGCTCGAGGCCTACCGCCGCGACCTCGCCGAGTTCGGCACCGGCCTGCGTCGCGAGACCGAGGCGCTCCGCGACGCCGCCGCCCGCGCCGCGCGGGACCTCCCCTCCTCCGCGCACGCGCTCGACGGCCTCGCGGACATCGTCGCCCAGGGAAAGGACGCCATGGCCCAGGTCGCCGGATCCTCGGCCGCCCCCGGCTCCGGCCCCTCGGATGGAGGCGACTCCGAGCCCAGCTCCGCCTCGGGACACCTAAGGTACAACCGCTTCGAGGCGCAGCTTCGCGCGCTCCAGTCGGATCCGGCCACGTTCACCGCCGATCCCGAGGATGCCGAGGACTTCGCAGCGTGGAGGGCGGGGTTTAGTGTGGAGGAGAGGAAGGGGGAGATCGAGGCGTTGTGCTACGAGAGCGACGTGCTGGAAGCGATGGTGGACAAGCTCGTGCCAGACACAGTGGAGAGCGAGGTGTTCTGGGCGAGGTACTTTTATCGCGTGCATAAGTTGAAGCAGCAGGAGGACGCCAGGGCGAAGCTTGTGAAGCGCGTGATCGCGCGAGAGGAAGAGGAGGATTTGAGCTGGGAAGTGGATGATGAGGATGACGAGGAACCGGCAAGAGAGGAAGTGAAAGAGGAGAGAATTAAGCAAGCACCGATTAAAGAAGAAATGAAACATGAAGTGGAAGAGAGGGAACATGAGAGAGTGGTGGAAGAAAGCAAAGTAGAGGCGGTGGAAGAAGCAACTGCTTTGGGGAAGGAACAGAAGAATGCTGATGCGTCACAGCCGGAGGTCTTCGGTAGCTCTATGGTGGTAGTGGATAAGGAGGAGAAGGAAGAGACATCTAAACCGAATGTTGAAGAATCAAGTGACAAGAAAGCTGTTGCTGAGGAACCACATTCTAGCACTGGAGATGATGCAGTAAAAGAAGGGGCAAAGCATGAGACAAGTGATTCAAGCAAGGATAGTGATTACTCCATGGTGTCTAGACAGAGAACAACGACTGAGGAGGAGGATCTCGAATGGGATGAGATTGAGGATCTTGGGGAGCATGAAGAGAAAGGGAGCGCTCAGGGCTCAAGCCCTGCTCTAAAAGAGGAGTTGCGGAAGAGGCTCAGTGTTGCTGAAGACGATGAGGATTTGAGCTGGGACATTGAGGATGATGATGATAAGGCCTAAAAGCCTTTCTGGTATGGAATTGTCGACTGTATTTTCTACATTTTTATCTTTCATTACTTGTGCAACATACTGTCATGGGGCCAATAAAGATTGGTTTAGTTGTGCTGCTTATGCTATGGATACATGTGTAAACTCAAATTTGATGTTATCAAGTGGCATTTGGCTATGCATCAATGTGCTAATGTGTTTATGTTACTGTAAATATGTTGTTTTCTTTGACCGTGTGTTGCTCACTTAATGTACATTGGTTGTACTGGAATTCGAAACAGCATTTGGGCAATTTTTTGAGAACAATCTTTGTATCAGGTCATAATAATACTGTTAACTACGTTACGTGATTTATCTCCTTTGGCAGTCAATAAGGTGATGTGTATACTGTGTAAATTGGTATGAGTATGACCCCTCACTGATGTAGGTTCCATGCATTGTCATTAAGCTTTCTCCGATAGTAGCAGATAGTGGATGTGGGATGCAATGATAGTATGATACATGATGAATGCCTTGAGAGTTGATACTATTGTGACGGTTCAAAAATTTCCGTATCATTTTCAATGTTCAAGTAGGTGCTAGGCGAGCGGTAAGCAGGGGCCTAGCGTCTAGGTGGGGACTAGGCAGGGTCTAGACGGCCAACTTTAGCATGATGTGCTATTGACGATGTCAGGACATATATGATGTTTGGAGGAAGAATAGTTACTTAGAATAACTTGTAATATTGTAAATTTGATAGATGATGATGGATACTTCATCACTTGATGTAAATTCTTGATGTAAATGTTTCATGTAAACCTGCACATTAAATATTAAGCACATCCTTAACCTCATCTTCATGAGTTTTCTTGCTCTTTTTCTTGTTCATTGCCTCAGCAATAGAGTTTTGGCACTTATCTTGGTCTTCCTTTATGGATTTGAGGCATTTCACAACATTCCCACTAATGTATGTAATATGTTGCTTGATCCTATAGATTCCACCGGAAATAACCTTATCACACAAAATGCATTTTATCTTGTCTAAGTTGTTTGTCTTTCTCACATTGGATCATCTTTTTTTGTGTCATCGCAAGAGAAGCCCGGCGATGTTAAAATATCCTTGATCGCATAATATTTTCGCTTCATCACTTTCAACCGAGAATCAACATGAGGATTGGCTTTAATACCACGGCCGGGCAGCCTTTGTGCAAGAATGCTATCTATCCCAGAGAATAACACTTCTTGAACCCCCCCTCCTTTGACCCTAAATCTAGGATCAAGAGACACCTCACACAAGGCCTTGACAAGCTCTTCATCTTCTTCCGCTGTCCACATCCTTTTTTTCTACCTCTGCCGCGCACTACTGTGGAGCTTTCACTGCGATTCATCCCTAGAACAAAAGATTAATTTAGTTTATGTACATAACACTTCTATAACAGTCAAGATTAAGACCAGCCATATATGGTCTGTTTGGTTGCCTGCATGGGGTGGTTCGCACCAGCGCATGCAGAGAGATGATGTTTGGTTGCCTGCATGGGGGGAAGAGCCTGCACGAGTGGATGCAAAAAATCAACTGGAGCCAGGCTGAGGAGAAACGTGGCTGAGGAGCTTCCCTCCTCAGCCTGGCCACGCTCATGCAGCTGCATGAGCACATGCAGACAACCAAACAGCCCCATAGTCATTAACATATTAAACAAGGGCATATGCTGTGAAGTACAGGACCATTACTGCATCACTTCAAACCTGTAAGAGTGGCCATACTACATAGCATATTGAGCTAAAAAATCACAGAATAGAGGAACTGGAGAAAATGATGGGGATAGATACCTGTGAAGACCAAATTCCCCACTGCAATGCGATGACACGGCGAGGGTTGGAACGTAAACAAGATCGGAGCGCGAGCACTTGAAAGTAATCTGGGAATTCCTATTGTAACAGTGACAAACTCTTCTTTTATTTTTCTCTGATAATGTTGCAGTGTCTCCTAGTTTGTATTGAACGTGGTAAACAGTACAACAATTTTGCAATTTCAAACATTAGGGTTATCGATTTATTAGGTCCCACTAGTTTTGGTTTTAGCTTTTGACTTCTTATTTCTACTTTGCTGTTTCTTAATTTCCTCTTTTTCTGGCTTTTAGTTTTTTTGAGTTTTTTTGCTTGTTCTTTTTCCCGTGTTTTTTACATTGTCTGTAATGGGATAATCTGTTTTCTATTTTAAAATTTTTTAAATTTAATTATGCCAAAAAACTATGAGCTACTGCAGTGCAAAATAAGTTAACTACAGTGAGAAAGCCAAAAGCCGCA
Source organism: Dendrocalamus latiflorus (assembly GCA_017311315.1). NCBI lineage: Eukaryota > Viridiplantae > Streptophyta > Magnoliopsida > Poales > Poaceae > Dendrocalamus > Dendrocalamus latiflorus. Next base: position 2,907,616 of record CM029643.1, on the reverse strand, counting down.
AAAAAACCCAACTGACCGCAGCCTAATTTTCTTGATTGTTTGTCCATCTGTATATCGCTAAAACCGATGAGGGTGGAAGAAGCAGATCTGAAAATAAAGGATGTTTTTTTTCTTCTGCTATGGCTGATAACTTATAGCAGCGGGGCTGATAGCTTTTAATCCTAGCGTGACTGCTTGTGCGAATGAACCGAATACCGATAAACCGTTTCAAAATGTTTGTCCCTATAAGCTGCCTCGAAACGATGACAGAGAAGCTGTCCCGTTTGTTTGTTCGGAAGAAACATAAGTCATTAGCTAAAAAAAGATGCCAAAATTGCCAAAATATGGAGAATATAACTAGAGCTTACAGAAACAACTATGCGTTCTGAGTGATTCGCACAAATACAGACGATAACACGTTACTACCATTTTTTTCTGTGACCCCACAAAAAATAAACTGGGCAGTGGGCAGTGAGCACACAAGATCCATCGGCGTCCCATTCGTCAGAAAAAGAAATCATCCGTTACAAAGTGAAACTACTTCATACTTTGCGCAGAATCCATTGGATATCAGGAAATATTGTCATCCACTTTGTTAATAAGAGCACTGTTAAAATCAAGGCGCATTTACACAAGAACATTATGTACACAATTGTACATTACAGGCAAGAGCAGCAATTGATAAGAGTGGCTGGAGAGTATATCAACTGCCAATTATGAGTTTGCATTACTCAGTGTTCTGTTAGTAAAGCAAATTCCTTGAACAGGCTTCAGCTCACCATAGCAGTTCAGGTATCAGACTGACAGTAACAGTGGCCAGCACTTGAAGAATCAAGTGGTTTTGAAAAAAGTGGTTCACCGTGGTGGTGTAAGTGCCAGATTTTGCATCATATAGTGCTGTCAATGGCGGCATGTTCTGACAGCTTGGTTGATTCTTCTCCGGCAAAGTGGACAGTTTGTCAAATGCGAAGAGCAGGTCATACAGCGACACATGTGGCCACACCTGCATAATGTTGGATTTACTCACTCACTCATGAACTTTTGGGGGGGGGGGGGGGGGGGGGGCAATATAATGAGAGCAGAACTAACATGGACAGATGTTTATCAATGAGTAATGACATAGACATTGATGGAGATGATTCACAAAACAATCATTTTCATACCAAAAAGATCTAAAATGTAAATAAAGCTCACCAGGTCAGGGCAACTAATCTGCAGTTCAAATATTTGATCAGATTCCAACCAAAATTGTAATTCGTCACTTAGAATAAAGTTTAGTGAGTTGTCTAATCATTTAGCAGCATTCCTATGGTTAGCAAGCTATAATGCAAGTTGGTAACAAAGAATTTGGCTAACTCATCATCATGAAACAGTAAACACCATAAATCTTTGCTAGTATACTTGGGATTAGCCAAAAAGAAAATGAAAAGAGAAAAAGGCAGCTTCATTCTTAACAAATAAAGTCATATGATGGGATATGGAGTATAATATAAGGTACTTACGGCACAAAAACAGCATTATACTCCTGTTCAAGGCATATGGTACATATGTCCAACACCAATTGATCTTTTTTACTGTTAGATTATCCGTCTGATGTAGCATTGGCCCCTTCACAAAATAATAAAAGATATCATAAGACAGAAACTAGTGCTGACAAGACAAGACAGCCTAATCAATCAATAAGAAAATCACCTTCAGCTTCTCTAGCTTGCCATTGTGCTGCAGCAGCATGAACCCTGTATGGATAGAATAATGCATAATATTAATGTTTTGAAACCCCGGGTGAACAAAATCTTCTGTGCTTGCTAAAGTATCATAGTATCCAATATCATGCATGAGTGTTGGTTCGCGGTTTTCACCCAACACAAATATACTCCAAGGGGTAAAAACATTTTTAATACAATGTCTTTAATATCTTCCTTTTCAACTGTATGTGACCTCTAAAGAAATATATTAGCTGCAGGCGGCAAATGCAGTTTTTCCAATTAAAAAGCATAAGGAGATTAAAATACTATGCACATGCAGTTTTTCCAATTGAAAAGCATAAGGAGATCAAAATACTACTCAGCGATCAGCATCCAAAAGGGACTTCCAAACTATACAGCACTCTAACCATGTCTAGCAAAGATGAATGGACCTCTTGAACAAATGAACACGGAAAGAATGAAATTGTTTTTTAGCAACCTGCCCACTTGAACATTCTACATAAAAGGAATTGATGTTAGCACATACCTCTTCTGAAATTCATGCCGGCGCTTTCTTTCCAGAAAATGCTGTGGTGCACGCTTTGCAAGAAGAAAGACACCAAATGCTGCAAAGCCCATGGAAGCAAGCTGGTATAACCTGTCACAAAGAAACATGCTATTAGCACCAAGATGCCTCAACAAAGAGAGAGAACGTTCTACAGCATCTCCCTACTTGGCCCATTTTCCAAGATTCAAGATAAGTTGATCGATGCTTTTTGGGGATACATAAAATGGTCCTTTTGTGTGGTCGCTGAATTCGAATAGTTCCGACATCATCTTTAATGGCCTGGTCATACAGCATGAGAATCCGGAACAAAAAGGAGAGAGCAAAGAAATTAGCCATGAACAAAACTCAATCCAACACAATGAGGAGAGTAAAGAAATTAGCCATGAACAAAACTCAATCCAACACAATGCACCGCAAACCAGTTGAAGTTATGAATACTACCTCACCAACAACAGTCAATGGAGTTCCAGTTGGAAGAACCCTTTCAGTTCGCTTTCCTCCAAGCATCTACGAAGATTATTGCTTAATCATGAATAGCATTCCTATAAGCATTGACATTGTTGAAAATGTGATTAGACAAACCTTCAGTCCTTGCAAATAATCAAGAGTTCCACGGACAGTTACATGTGGGGCCCCGTCAACTCAACCAGTTCTTTCGCTGTAGGTGGGACCGTGCTACGGTTTTTAGAGGAGGAGGTTCTCAGCGGCGGCGGCAGCCACAAACCCAACCAACCATGGAGAAGGCGAAGCTCTCGTCGGCGCTCTTCGCCGGCACCCACTTCGACCGCAAGCGCTTCGCCGCCGACTTCGCCCGCTTCCAGCAGGGCCCGCCTCCCTTCGCCCCCAATGCCGCCGCGGCGCCCCTGTTAAGAAGCGGAAGCGCAAGAGCAAGACCAAGGCAAAGAAGGGTAAGAAGAAGCGTGGCGAAGTGGCCGCCTCCTCGTCCGGTGAGGTTTCACTTCCGGTTGGTTCGCCTCAAACCGTCGCTGCTTGGAGCGCCTATGTTGGTAATTTGGTTCTGCCCACTGTGTTCTGCAGATGTTGTGGAGGGGTTCAGTGTGTTCAAGGGATTGGAAGCGAAGAAAGCTGTGGACGATTCTGGCAAGGTGGAGGCTGCAAAGGACGAGGACTTGGAGGTTGTGAGGCGGCGGAAGGAAGCCGAGAGGGAAATCGAGGTAACGGCGTTTTCCAATGCACTGATGTTCGTAATCATGATTCATTTTTTTTTGTTTGGTAAGCATGTGTGCAAATTCCGTTGAGCTGAAATCGTAATCACGATGCGTTGTTTTGCAAAAAGCTTGCATATCTAAAAAATTGATGAGGGAAATTAGGAGGTATGTTATGATTCCTCAACATCTTGCTTGGATTGAAAATAGTGGTACAGCTTGACATTTAGATGTGTTATTATTTGCAATTGCAACCTCTCAATGGTTGGAATTTGATCTTTTTGATTGGTTCCAGAGAGCTGCCATTCTTCGGGAGAGATTTGACATTCACATTTCGGGGCAAAATGTTCCAGCACCACTTGAGAGTTTTGAAGAACTGGTTTCAAGGTTAGTATTTCGAATAATTCAAGAGCCCAGACATGCTAAATTATTTATTGTAGGTGTATCGTGTACATGCTGCACTACATCAAACCTCAGGGTATTATGTAATCATTTGAGGTTGTTAAGCTACTTTATTTGTGCACTAGGTATGGCTGTGATTCCTATTTGGTAGGGAACTTGTCAAAGCTTGGGTTTCAAGAACCTACACCTATCCAAAGGCAGGCCATTTCCATTCTTCTTTCGGTGAGTGATTTTGAACTCTGTTTTGGATTTTAGTCCCCTTGCCATGGAAAATGATTTTTTAAGCGATTTATCTCACATTGCTTGCTTCAGGGCAGGGAATGTTTTGCATGTGCACCTACAGGCTCTGGCAAGACACTGGGTTTCTTGCTCCCAATGCTTATGAAAATTAAGGTACTTCTTCCGTCTATGTTTATAGAACGTATTTTTTGAATGGCATTGTCCCTATATATAGGGTGTATTCATGTTCTAATACAAAATTAGTGTGATATTCCTTTTATACCGCTAATAAATATGTAGTTTTATTTGCTATTCTTTACATTCATACATTGATTATAGTGTTTAGAGATAATAATTAGAGGGTAATCTAGCCATTTTTATTATCTCCTTGGTCTATGTGATATGAGAAAACACGCCTTATAAACTTGGACAAAGAGAGTATTTGTCTCCATGGTATTGTGTTTGTTGTTCAGATTTCGGACATGCTTTATGATGATTATTGTTCTAATAGCCAGGGTCTAAAGGAGGTGTTAAAGCTGTTATTCTTTGCCCGGCAAGGGAATTGGCAGCACAAACTACGAGAGAGTGCAAGAAGTTGGCAAAGGGAAGGAAGTTCTATATTAAGCTAATGACCAAAGATCTATCAAGATCTGGGAATTTCAAAGATATGCACTGCGACATCCTTGTTACCACCCCGCTTCGTTTGGACCATGTTGTACAAAAAAGAGACCTTGACTTAAGTAGGTCTGTGATCATAGCTCAAATGTTTTGCCATTCAGTTCTCCACCACCATGGCACAGTTGGTTCCATATAAGCAATGTTTTAACAGACACTCTGAATACATTGTGATTTTTCTTATGTTTGATCATAATTGCAACCTAAATGCTTGCATATAAGCAAAGTTCTAACATTTTCATTTTTCACACTAAATGTTTGCATGGTTATGCATGTGGTATTTCAGTTATGAAATGATAACTTGTACTAGAATACAGATTTCCTTCACATGTTATTCAGAAAACTGCGCCTGTTAAGTGTTTTATTTATTAGGAAATACTGGAAATCCTGTGTTTTGTTCATTCCTACTAAATTTGTTTAGAATCAAAACCTAATAAGATCAATTCAGCTTACCCTTATGTTGAGTTTCATCTCATCTATGTCCTCATGTGATTTACAGAGGAACCATGAATTGCATTTTGCTAAATCAGTTTCTTTCAGCACTGTACAACATAATTCAACAATAAGTCAATAACATTTGTGCTTGTGGAAATTCTCGAGCGAGCGTAGCTGAAAACGTAGACGAAAGATTTTGCCAAAAATGCGGGGTAGAATTTGTTGATTCTCGGATACGAAGATATCAAATGGGATACATCAAACTCGCATGTCGTATTTGCCTGAGTTTAGCTACAGCCTGCCCCCTAAACCTAAACTTGCTTACTAGTCACTACCCTTACTGAGACGGCTAACAACCGTTTTAAAGTGAGATTCGAATTTGCTTTTATCAACTTATGAAAAACAGTTCATTTTATCTTCTTCTCAATCTCCGTTCTTCTTTGATCCATAATTCGACCTCCGTAATGTGTTACCCCTTTAGTGGTGTTAAAAAAGCACAGTCCTCTTTCGGTAGCTTAGCTTGCAAGAAAAGCTAGAAAAGGAATTGCGGCCGTAGACATCAGCTAACCTACTTTAGTCGATTTTCCCCTTCCCGTAAAGTGGATCTAACTGCCTTTTGCTGGGTGGAGTACCTTGTCTTGGATGAATCTGATAAACTTTTTGAACTTGGATTTGTTGAAGTGATCGATTCAATTATTGAAGCCTGCTCAAATCCTTTAATAATTCGATCTTTGTTCAGTGCCACACTGCCTGACTCAATTGAGGCTCTTGCACGTACTATAATGCATGATGCTATTCGAGTCATTGTGGGAAGAAAGTGAGCATCGCCGTCTTAATGTGAACAAGCAGATATATTTTTGGAGGGCTGTTTTCATTATTAATCGTTCAACTTACAGGAATTTAGCCGCCTCACTGATTAAGCAAAAGTTGATTTTTGCTGGAACTGAGAAGGGAAAGTTGCTAGCTCTTCGCCAAAGCTTTGCAGAAGTATCTCATGCTTCTCTAGCAGTTTCTTCTAGTATGTATGTCTTGCACTGTTTTAGAGCTGGTTTGTACTGGTCGTGCCTAACCAGCACCACAGTCTAATGCAGCAATTCCCGATTCACACATGCACAGATATAATATAGCAAAGCTGAGCCTATTATGCTGCATTTAGCCTTAAACTAACTACTAACAAAATATTTTATAACGTTGAACTGTACATTTGTTATTATAAAAGGATTTTCTTTGTGTTTTTGAGTTTATTACCTGTTGCTGATAGAATCATTTTTTCATGGTAGTCTCTGAATCCTCCAGTATTGATCTTTGTTCAAAGCAAAGAGAGGGCAAAAGAGCTTTACAAAGAACTGGCATTTGACGACATTAGAGCTGATGTAATTCATGCAGACCTTACTGAGGAGCAGGTATTACTTTTGCATAATAATATTATTAGTTGTTGATAAATGTTTGTGCCATTTTGGTTTTCACTGTTGTAATATTGTCGATGTCGGGCTCACTGGCTCAATTTCTATTTCCGTACTGCAGCGTCAAGATGCTGTTGACAACTTGAGAGCTGGAAAGACCTGGGTACTGATAGCAACGGAAGTTATTGCCCGGGGAATGGATTTCAAAGGTGTTTAACTGTGTGATCAACTATGACTTTCCAGAGTCAGCTGCTGCCTATATTTACAGAATAGGTATGAAAGATATCCGGCTTTGACTGACCCCAGACACCTCCACCTGCACGCGCTCACTGCTGTAATACTCCAAATCTCTTTTCTCGTTATATATAGGACGATCTGGAAGAGCAGGTAGATCTGGGGTGGCTATTACATTCTGCACAGAGGAGGATAAGCCATTCTTGCGGAACATCGCTAACGTGCTGATATCTTCAGGCTGTGAAGTTCCTTGCTGGATAATGGCATTGCCTAAGCTCAAGCGCAAGAAGCATAGGGTGAAGAGGGACCCCATCTCCAATTTAGCTGATGAAGATTTGAGAGTGGCGTTGTAACCATGACCAGGGCCGTCTCAACAATTTCAAGGGCCCTTGGGCAAGCAAGACAGCAAAGGCCCAGCAATCTAATTTTTTAATATGACGCTGAGAACTGAGAAGGGCCAATCACCGTTGCTGCTGCCTGCGAGGGCCGGCCGATCGCCGATCGGAATTATGGCGCTCGGGCGGAGAAGCACTGAAGCAGCAGCGGGGCAATAGGGAGACGAAACGCCGAAACGATCGGATAGGAAGCGACGCCCGTGACATATATACATACATATACTGATATACATACTCATGGGCCGGTGGGCCCCCCGTGGCATGGGCCCCCGGCCGACGCACTTCACCATGACATTTTTGAGATGACATGTTGGCTCCAGTTTTCCCTGTTTGAATGCCTGGCGTATCCATCAATTTGTTGACTAAAACCTGAGATGAGCATATGCATATCCTTTGTTATTTACAGTTACTGAATTGACAAGTGGATTAATTCTGAATTCTAAATTCTGAATTGAGAATTAGATTCATTGCAGCATATGATACAAACAATAACAAATATTGAAGTCATTTCAGACTAGGAAATCATTCAAACCCAAATCCTTGTAGTCATTTGCTAGCCATCCTGCACGCCCTGCATAATCTCAATTGCATCATCTACAAGCGAGGATAGGGTCGAGCCGTGCCTGCTCAGCCCGATGCTCCCGGAGAACATGATGAAGTTCTCGAGCTCCGACGTCGACCTCGCGACTCTCCTGAGCTCCTTATCCAGCTCCAGGCTCCTGAAGAACAGGACGAGCTCGCCGTTGCCTCTCATCATCGCGACGGCCATCTCGATGGCGAGCCTCCTCATCCTTGGAACCTTCACCTTGGGGACCCTGTGCTCTTTCAGAATCTCCACTAGCTTCCTTGCAATGTCTGTGTCTGCTACACCTGCCTTCTCAAAGATTTCCATGTACCCTTGATGAGTTGCAAGCGTTATCATCTGCATTGCCAGCCCTATGGACACCTCAAGCAGGCTCCTCTTCTCAACCATGATTGCTTTGAACACCTGTGCAAGCAGTACAAGTAGACATCAATCTTGCAATTCTGTAAGTTTTATTTTTATTTTGTTTGGTTTTTATGAGCGTACAATTGGGATAGCAGCAGTGAGCTTCCTGATCAGCTGCAAGAAGTGTTCACTCCTGCTGTACCTGCACAGGTTCAGAAGTATTCTGGATGAGGTGATCTGCATGCTGGGATGCTGCAGCGTCAGCACCAGCCTATCGACGACGGCCACCTCGTGGAGTATCCGCTCGCAGTTGGCCTCGCTCTCGAGGGCCAGCAGCGCGAGCACCTCGCCCGCCTGCAGCCTGATGCATGCATCATTCGCCTGCGCCTCGGAGGAGGGGGCAGCCGGCGTCACCGAGCCGATGAACATAGCCAGCAGCTGCGCGATCACGCCGCCGGTGCTACCGATCTTCTCCTTGGCGTCGCCGGCGATGGCGAGGTCCGCCAGGACGCCGATCGCCGTCAGCTGCATCTTGGCGTGGCGCTCGCCGTGCTGCAGCACCTTGCGGATGTTGCTCAGGATGAACACATTGTCGGAGATCTCCTTCCTGATCGCCTCGCCGGTGTGGCCCGGCGTGCCGGAGAGATTCTTCACCACCTGCAGCGACCGGAGCACCGTCAGTAGGCTCCCGTCCTCGGCGTTCTGCAACGCCGACTTGGTCGTTCTCGTGAAGTATATGATCCTGGACAGGACGCCTCTGGTGTTGCAGATCTTGGCCGAGTTGCCCTGCTCGCGCGCGAGCTTCTTCATGACGTGAAGGCCCATCTCGTTGAGGGCTAGGTTGGAGTGGTCGCCATTGTTGCTGGTCTCGAGCAAGGCGGAGACGGACTCGATGGCGCCGGGGATGGTCGCGACGCGGAGCACGTTCCGTCGCTTCCCGGAGAGCCGCAGCACGATCTCGGCGGCGAGCGCCCTGACGCTCTGCTTGCTCGGGCTCCTCCAGCTAACCATCTCCACCAGCCTCTCGACCGTCGGCGCGGACGTGCCAATCTTGCGCACCGTCCGCTCCGCCGAGTCGCGGTTGGTGATGGAGCTCTTGAGGATGTGAACGCCGATGAGCTGCTCGTCGCTGGAGTCCGAAGAGAGCAGCTCGGAGGCGAAGGAGATGAGGTCCATCCGCGTGCCGTCCAGGACGCTGCCCTCGACAGACTTCGAGAAGGCGCGGTAGAAGAACCGCTTGATCGGCACAGCGCCGTGCTCGCCGAGGTCGCACTCGCCGCTCACCGTCTCGACGAGCCGCCGGTAGCTGAGCACCCACTCCCAGTAGGCGCGCTCCACCAGGAAGATCACGGCCTCCGACAGAGCCAGCACGTAAAAGAGCATCAGCGCGTAGTACGCGTTCGTGTTGCCTTTGCCGCCGGCGAACCGGAGCTTGGCGAGGCGTATCAGGGACAGCACCGCGCACGCCGAGGCCGAGAGCAGCTGCAGCCAGTAGAGGACGTAGCTCACGTTCCTCGCCTCGACGAGCCAGCCGCCGAATGGGAGGAGGTGGATGGGCGAAGCCTTGAGCGACGGGCCCTCGTCCCCGCCGCCGGCGGTGTCCGCGGGTAGGTGCATGGGCTGCTCCTGCAGGTCGAGCTCGTTGCTCCGGCTGAACACCCTGGTACCCTCGACAAGGAGGATGGCGGTGACGAGCCAGAAGTCCCGGGAGTCGAGGTCGGAGGCGAAGCCGCCGAGGATGACCACCGTGGCCCACACGAAGCAGACGGCGCCGATGTGCGACGCGGCCTTCTCTAGCACCGCGACGTGGAGCGCGAAGAGGGTCACCTTGCGCTCCGGCACGTCGGTGGCGTCGAGGTCGTCGCGGGTGACGCTTACGGAGGAGACCTGGTGCACGACGGGGTGGCGCTGCGGCTCGTAGGAGGACGCCGTCGAGTCGCCGGTGTGCGTTCTCCGGTGCCTGGGCGGCTGCTGCACCAGTACTTGCATGGGGGTGCTAGCAGAGCCTTCTTCCTCAGTCGTGTCGACATCCATTTCTGGTATTCTTGTTGAACTCGTTTGGGTTCGGAATTTTCGATGGATGGATGGATGGATCGATCGACGTGTGCATGGCAACACTACAATGAGGGATGCGTTGTGTTTTTTATTTGTTGGGTTGGATTTTGTGTGAAAGCAATCAAAAGCTAGGAGTAGAAGCAATGCATTAGCTGCATTTTGGTTGGTGTATGTCGCCCTATGCATTGTTCTTGTCGAGGAACCGTCGCTGGCGACCAGTCCGATCGATTTATCTGTTTAGAACAAATTGAATCAATCACAGAAGACAGAATAATAGATTGAACACACAGAGAAAGATAGAGAGAACTCCTGATCTTTCTTTATTAATTTCTGATTGCATATGTACAAAATATGCTGGTACGACTCCCTATTTATAGTCTCCGGTGATGTGCCCGCCATGGGCCAGGGCTACTGGTCCAGACCCGGGTTTCCTAATAGTTCTCTCCTACGTGATAGACGTGCAATGCATGAGTTTATAGACGTGCAATGCATGAGTTTAGTGTTTTTTCGTTTTTATTTTCTTCTATGTTCCATTTTGCTTGCGATCATGAGATTTCTTTTACGTTCCATTTTGCTTCTTACGTGAACTTGCCTTTTTCTTCTAGGCAACAAACCATGCATGATGCTTTTCCAGGCAAGTTTCCATTGTCAACTCATAATTGCTTCTCCTAAAAACACATTGCCATAGTCAACATCTTTTGTTCAGAGATGCTTAAACAATAATCGGTTGTGCTAAGTCTTATTTACCTGAAAATTTCTTATCTTTCAATCACCTTAACTTGCATAGTAGTACTGTAAACCTAAAATTGCAGCACTAACAATGTGCAATTTTAGCAAAACTTTACTATCATTTCTAGTTTTATTTTTTTGTATTTATTGGGATTCACCAGATTTAAATTGTTCTCTAGGTTAGAATTTTTTTATTTGTATTTTGTGGAGGGTTCACCAAACTTTTTTTTTGTCCGGGTTAGAATAATTGTTTGTTTCAATCTTCGTCCTGGGGGTGAGTGGGTGAGTTTATATAGGAAGAGGAATGATAGGAGTGGTTGTATCTTCATCCATTCGTAAGAAAAGTCACTTGATTAATAGACAGCCCAATAATAATTTTCGTACCGGCACGGGAGTGTCTCTAATTTTCTATGCATGTGTGACTTTTTGTTTATGCCTGATGTGCAGAAAAGAAATGGCTTTTCTCTCCAAATTAAGAAGGTTCTCTTGCTTGTTATGTAGGAGTAACAAATTAAACCGTTTCAATCAATTCTACATACGTTTCAGCTACCTCTTAGAATTTGTGCATGTTGCTTCGATTAGGATTAGGTATAATATCACCAGTGTATCACGATAATACACTTGTCTCCATCATTAGCTGTTGACTTTGTTTGGTAAATCTAGAAGCAAAGACTAGGTGGCCAAATGGATCGGGTTAATCATGTCGACCTGAAGCACGATACTAGTGCCCTGGTTCAGGCATGATACAACCCACATCTAAATGGGCCGTGCCAACCCAATTCGACCAGCCCGGCATGACTCGTCGAGGCAGTAGGGAGGTGGTGGTTGGAGTGCAAGGCAAGGCGGAGGGGGTAGCAGCTGACGCTGGAGGCGAGGCGGGAGGCGAAGGCAACGCCGGAGGGTGAGGCAAGGCAGAGGGGGTGATGACGCGAGGGAGTTGCGTCATGTGGAGGGTGATAATTGATCATGTTATATTTTGTGATTTGACTTTGGTCGGATCCAACCACTGTTGTTTTTTCCGAGCACTTAAAGAGTCTGACCAAGCTTTGCTCAAGCAATATAAACTGGTCGGAGGTTATGATTGGAATATCTCCGTGTCCGTGAAGGACTTTGTGTTGACTAGAGTCAGACGTGGTTACTCGATGCGCTTCTGACTACAACTCTACATCATTATTTTCTAAGACTCTCCGAGCGAGGTGTTTTTCCTGTCTCCGAAAATATTACCGTTTTAGTTTCCGAGTAAGTATCTCTTTTGTTATCGATTAGGACTCTATTCTTTTTCCGTCTAGGACTCTTGTTCCTAAACATATATATATATATATATGTATTCATGTAGTCGCATGTTATGAACCTTAGTTCATAACGGGTAAACACCACCAAGAGGATGGCCGGATGGCGTCGGCGTAGGGAGAAAGAGGAGACTATAGACGAGGAAGACTTTGATATTATTCTGCTTGATTACAATAGCATGCGGTAGCCCTCTTATATAGACAGCTCCCCCTAACAGATGGAATCTAATCCCAATCATATCTCTAACAGATATAGTAACTAATATCATATCTCTAATTATATCTCTAACACAAGGAAACTAATCTCTAACTCGAATAGAAACCAATCTCTAATTCCTAATAATAACCCGGCTGGGCCTAAGGCCCATGCCTATAACACTACACCCCTCCCGGACATGCAGCTCGTCCTCGAGCTGCTAGACGGCAGCCAATGGAAGACCTTCAATGCCAATGTAGAAGACGAACGGTGGCGGGGTGTTGCAGCGGATGGAGACGACCGGCCAAATCCAAGCGGAACCAGGCTAGACGAAGTGTAGCGCCTTTGGGTACATAATACCTGCAAAATAAGGTTTTTTTGCTTTTTTTCTTCTAACCGGTTGGTTTTAAAACCGACTGACACCGAACGCATCGGTCAAAGGGGAGGCCTCCGCGCGGAAGCAGAGGCGTAGCGGCGGCCGGAGGCCGGCGGAGCGGGCGGCCGGCGGCGGTCGACGAAGCGGCGGCACGGGTGGAGCGGCCAGCGGAGCGGCAGCCGACACAGGCGGAGACGGCCTGGGCGACGGCGGTGGCGCGGGTGGAGATGGCCCGGGCGGCTGCGACGCGGCGGAGGCGGCCCGGGCGACGGCGTGGAACGCCGGATCTGGTGGCGCAGGCTCCTCGTCGGCATCGGCGGGCGACGGGGAAGCCAAGCAGCTACCGGCAACTTCGGCGGCGGCTCGGATCCGGGGCTACGCCCAACGGCGGTGAACAGCGGCGGCCCGCGGAGCAGCAGCCGACGGATGACGACCAGCAGGGTGACGGCCGGCCGTGCTCGAGCAGATCCAAGGAGACGACGGCGGCTGCGGCTTGCAAGGATGAAGGCGGCCCGCGACCGGGGACGGCGACGTCGGCAGCGACGGCTGTGGATCCAGCGTCGGAGGCGGACCCGGCGGCAGCTGCAGTGGCTCGGATCCGTGCGGCGATGGCGACCGGCGACCCGAGGACCGCGACGACGACGGATCTGGCGAGGTGGCCCCGGCGATGGCGGCGGCTGCACTGGCAGGGGTGGCCCGAGCGCCGTCGACGGAGCAGCGGAACGACTCGGGCGCCGACGGTCCGTGCGGCGGCGGCGGAGCAGCAGAGCGACTCGGGAGATCGAGGCGTCTCGGCGGCGCACAGAGGTGGTCGGTAGAGCGACGGCGGCTCCAGATCCCCCGGCCTGCGAAGCGGTGGCGGCGCGCGGCTTCGAACGCGGGACCGACGATAGTCGGAGCGGACGCGACACGGGCGGAGGTGGCCAGGCGATGGTGGCGACTCGGGCGGAGACGGCCCTGGCGGGTTCGCGACCGAGGACGGCGACGGTGAGCAGCGGCGGCCGACGGAGAAACAGCCGACGGAGCGGCGGCCGACGGGTGGCGGCCGGCCCAGGTGTTGGCGGCGGTTGCACGGCGGTTGGTCGCTGCGGCGCAGACGACGGAGAAGACACTGCAGGAGGCGCTGCGACCGAGGGAGGAGCGGCGTGATGGGATGGCGGTGCTTCTGGGAAATTGTGATCTTGTTTTTGTTGTTGTGAATCTGATGTTGGATGATGAGCCTGGCGCTTTGTCTCTTGTTGCACCTTCCTCCAATTCTCCATCCTCTTGAAGATGGCATGTATGTTGAGGAAGATGTCCGCCATCTTCTTGTCGATGCTGGCCATCTTGTTGGCGCTATTTTTTATTATGGCCAACGAATCGACAGCAGGAGAAATCGCAGAAACCATGGTAGCAGAAGTCGTGGGAAGGGATCGACTGCTCTGATACCAAGTTGTTATGAACCTTAGGGGGTGTTTGGGACTGCTCCACAAACTCTGCTCCACAAACTCCACCGTGGAGCAGCTCCACAAAAAACCTGGAGTTTGTGGAGTACCCCTTTAGGTGCTCTCACAACTCCACCCTTTTTTTCTCGAACAGAGTGTGTGGAGCTGAACCTGTTTGGCTAAAAAACGTGGAGCGGAGCTGAAAAACGTGGAGTGGAGCAGTCCCAAACACCCCCTTAGTTCATAACGGGTAAACACCACCAAGAGGATGGCCGGATGGCGTCGGCGTAGGGAGAGAGAGGAGACTATAGACGAGGAAGACTTTGATATTATTCTGCTTGATTACAATAGCATGCGGTAGCCCTCTTATATAGACAGCTCCCCCTAACAGATGGAATCTAATCCCAATCATATCTCTAACAGATATAGTAACTAATATCATATCTCTAATTATATCTCTAACACAAGGAAACTAATCTCTAACTCGAATAGAAACCAATCTCTAATTCCTAATAATAACCCGGCTGGGCCCAAGGCCCATGCCTATAACATCGCACAGTTGAGAATTCTCGTGCTTGTAACTTCTTATATAATAAATTCTGCTTTCGTATGTCTGTGACTTTTTTCAAAAAGATTTTTCATACAAAATTCATTCTTTTTATTCTTTTGATCTTCTATTTCTATTGTGAGTTTGATAACAGAGCAGTCTATATTCATGATGGAGCTGAGATTTCGATATGCAAACCAGTTCAGAGATTGGGGGCTGATGGACGCACTAAGGGTAGAGAAGACACCATCAAGGGCTGAAAAGTACGGATTTTTCTTGGGCAATGCAGGGCTCATGGAGCACAGCACACATCTAGCTAGCCTCCCTTGTGACGAGACCGAAACAGTAGATGGCCGTGCATTAACAGCCATGAAGTCTCTATTTACATTTCCCTTTCAATGTGAAATACCATTAAAAAAATGCTGCAGAGTCATATCAGCTCTCGAGTTGTGTTTAAAGCCCAACTAAAAGGCTAGCTTTTGTCAAAAAAAAATTGAGTTCAATGGTTAATTCCCTGCATTGTCTTATGTACCGTAGATATCTCCTGATCTCCACATTGGTTTTTACTTACATTGCCTGCTGAGAAGCCACGTGTGGTGTTTTTTTAATTACAGCTTATATCTTTTACCTCTGTTTTATTAGTCTAATAAATATAAATATTGATGAAACCAAAAACCGACCGAAAAATTAAAAAGAACGGGACAAGATCTTTTCCTCTCAGCAATTCATACTGTGTACGTATGGCTGGAAAGGGATTTTAATCAACTGAAAGCACAGCATAGCAAAACTGTGGCAGGACTGAATTTTCTGCTAGCTACATCGCAGTTGACCATTTACCACTAGCTATCCTAAGAACCCACAAGAGCACCAAGTAAGAATTCCACATCCCTAAGCAGAATCGACAATTGGAATAGAAATCGGCAAAAGCGTTTTAAGAAGTTGACCGATCAACAACAGTACAGCTCCGGCGGCTAGCTCTCCGGCGAGCGCAGCCCATGCCCAGAAAGAGGGATGCAGAGATAGACGGTGGAAGAGAGAAACGGGGAAAGCAAGGCCACCTGTCAAGCTACGGGTTGGAGCAGAGCGGAGCGGACACGTTGGCCTCGAGCTGCTCGTCGGCGTCGCGCTGCCCGAGCCGGCTGCTCATCGGCCATCGCTGCTTCTCGGGTAAGAGGGGACGAAGGGGGGAAGAGAGCAACTGACGCCTCGTACCCGCAGCTCTGCCCGCGCCCGCGGCAGGTCAGCCCAGCCCATCTGATGCCGTCCACTCCGCCTACTCCCACGAGGGCCATATCGCCCAATGGCCAATTCGTGCTTGCGTGCCGCTATGCGGCCCGTGCGTGACCATCGCATCGCGGGCCGCAACCCACGTGTTCTTTCGTTCGGCCGTTCGACTAGCACCACGTCCGCATCGGCGTAGACTTGGGAGACGACCGTCCTTCTCAGGAGTCTTCACCGCGCAGTGAAGTTCCAGGAAGATTCCTTGGGGTTCCACGCGCCATTGCACACCAGACAGTGAAGTTCTTTGGATGGCTCTGACAATATGGCTAATTTTGACTAGTCCGAAGTACGGACGAGAATGACCGAAATAATCCAAATCACGGAGGAGGAACTCATCCGCAAATCACGGTAGGTTCAACAATATCAACCGTGTTGCTGCCGTGCTGGTAACTGTATGTTCATTATAAGTATTATGTGTTCATACTGCGTTATAGAATTTGATTCTATATATATTTTGTTTTTACAGGGATTAATATGAATAATATAGCTCATTATGTATGTGATACACATATGAGTTTTTTATAGCCTACGTGTCATGTTGATTTATAGGCATGTGATATATATTATTATATAACGACATGCATGCCAACATATGATAGTTGATATTTTTTATATATAGATATTTTTTTATATATAATTCATTGTTAGCTGTTAGGAGTAATAACTAAGTAAGATGAATAAGGTGATAGTTCACAGACAGTTATTAATACAAACCGTCTGTGGTAATTACGTATTATAGATGATTTGTGGTTGGATGTGTCTGGGATACGCCGTGTTATTAATTAATACCTAGCCAGACCGGTCCTAATAGATATGTCTTCATTGCGTTGCATTGAAAGAGGCAGCCAGCTTTGGGGAGTTTGGTGAAAGCATTCTGCTTGTAGATCTAGCTGCTTGTAGATCGATTTGTTATTGGTTATTAGATATTAATATTTGCTTCTAATTATATGCCTTGTAATAAAGAGAGATGATAGCTAGGTTTAGATCTAGCTTATATATTTGGTAGTTTGCTCCAATTTAAGAATGGGTCACTATTCCTAATTTACTTCAATATATTCTTGGTTGATATATATATATATATATATTACTTCATGAATAGTATGTAGCTACTTAATTTACATATGGACAATTTATTATAAGGTAAATGACAATTATGTGTAAGTATGTATTAGGCTATAGCTAGCTATAGTAGTATCAATAATCCAATTTGACACTAATTTGTTACATACATAGCATAAATGGACTGAAAGTAGATGTATGTTGAGAACCGTACGAGTGAAAAGTACATTAATGACGTGTCTGCTTTTAGAAGAGTAGCCGAGCAGGATATATTGAAGGGGATAGAATATATGTATTGTCGTAGTGATAGTGTTGAGATTAGGACATATGGATATCATTCAACAAACAAGAGTTGTATGTGATGTAATTAGTAAGGGGTTACTTACCTACATCACTAGGTTTCTAGCAGTGATGTCAAAGCTCACTAAGATTTGGTGAAATATGGATCTTAACTCATTATGTAGTTAGATGGAATATGGTTTTTAAACATATGATGGGAGTATCTTTTGTTAAATTATTTAATGAAAGATTTTACATAAACTTGATGCTGAATTTTTTCATATACTTTTTATGTTGTAGACCATGCCATCACCTACTTTCTCCGCACCAAATTTTAACTTACAATCTATTCTTGATAAAGAAAAACTAAATGGAACAAATTTTCTTAACTGATATCCAAACTTGAGAATAGTTCGTAAATGCTAAGCCTAAATGATCTTACAAACCGCTATAGCCTAAGTCGTCAACCTAAATGCTTGGGTCGCTGACATTCGTGACGCCCTCACTGTTGATGCTCTAGCCTAATACTTTCATTTGTGGATCAAAGTTCGCTCTGTGACCTTACAACCACATATTGCAGATATGATGGTTTGGAAATTTAACTCTTCGGAGGAATCCTACAATATGTTTTTTATTGGGGAACCCTTTTCCAGGCCACAAACAAATTTGAAAGAGTACATCGGCATTGAAATGCAAATTATTCACGTGTCTCGCGGCCAATGATCGCTGCTGGATGGCCGACCGTCTTGCACGTCGCGGATTGCCAATGCAGCCAACATGTGCCTTCTGCAAGCAACACCTGAAAACATCGACCATCTCCTTATGCATTGCCAATGGGTCAAACAAGCGTGGGCTAAACTCTATAGTCTTTTCACTTCATACCAGGTAGTACATGTCTCGCATGAAAGATTGATAGATTGCAGGACAACATGGCGGAAGAGTTTACCCAAGGACCACAGAAAGCACTTTGATTCGCTAATCATTCTTTTCTGTTAGATCATATGGAGGGAACGAAAACGCTCACATCTTCGATTACTCGGACATCGCGGCCATCCTCACCAACCTCCTCGATGAATTACCATGCTGGCGTCGGATTGGACAAGTCCAATGGATGCCGCAAAGGTCACCACAGAGCTTGCAAAGAACCTCCGAGTATCTGCACTTCTGGACGCTGATGGCAAACTGAAAAGAGGAAACCCACTTCTGGACACAGATGATGAACAAGACGAAAGACAAATGGAGTGGAATTCTATTACTCTTTCCACAGTCGAGCACCTCGTCGGCTTCTATGTACCGGGCTCGACGACCGTCCTTCGCAAAGTCCACCGCTTGTGAGCAGTGGAAACTCTAGGGGTGAAAACAGACGGAGTATCAATCAATCATATTCGTACTTTTTAATCGCATATTTAATTACTCTTCGCAAAGTCCAGCCCTATTCTCTGGGACCTGGAAAGCTAGTCGAGTCGAATCATGGGCCGACAAGACAAAATAAAGTTAAAATTGTGGCTTAGATTAATTGACTTACTGTGGAGTCAATGCCGCGTACGTACGTGTGGGGTGTTGCCGTTTTAAGTAGCGTCTGGGCGGCATTACAGAAATGTGAATGCGCTCCCGTGCGAGACGTTCGCGACGGTGTGCCGAGGTCGCGCGTTCAAGCGATGGCGGAGAGCACCGGCGGAGAGCACCGCGTCCAAATAGCTCCTCGCGGCGGCGGACAAGGCAAGGTCACCGCACCAGAGAAGCGGCTGAATGGCTTTGTTCACTTTGTGGTGCTGCTCGAAAGAGTGGGCAATGCCCTCGGCACACTGGCCTTCACGTGGGCAACCGTCGTCCTGCTGGGCGGGTACCCAACGGTGCTCGGTGACGATTTTTGGTTCGTGACAGCCATAGTTTTGCTAGAAGCCATAAGGTATGCAACTATAGGCCTTATTCTTTTCAGTTTCTAAAAACTGCTTTTCGGTTTTTCTACAGTAATTACTTTTTAAATGGAGTATTTTTTCAAGATAAAGTCTACTAGTTAATTGTAGTACATACTGTACTGACTTTATTTATATCGGCATAACCGCACGTGAGTTTCTGCTACTCTGTAATCTCTCGCACGAACAGGCTAACAGTCACAAGCCGCAGCTAAAAACCATAAGTTTCAGCCAAAAAGAACATGCTCTTATATATATATATATATATATATATATATATATATATATATATATATATATATATATATATATATATATATATATATATATATATATATATATATATGCATGTAGAGCACGGCTAAATATCACGTGCAAACTGCAACTTTGGTTATGAATTTCTAAAAATTCTCAGATGAAAGGGATATGTTATTTATCTCTTTAAAATTTTAAGATTAAACTCAGTTGTATATGCGAGATATTAAGAACATAAATACTTAGAAAAATAATGAAAACACTATTTTAGCAAGTATTTGCCGTCTTTGTGTCGCACAAATACGAATGAGTTTGCTATTGAATTTTTGCAGAATTGTAGAACATACCCTCCCCTATATCCCATATTTTTTGAGATTTTGTTAAATTTCTACATTTGATATTACAAAAATTTTCATCCATTCACATTTTCACTGGATATGCGGCCTACACAGTATGTCAGCATACATAATGGCACTTAACGGCATGTGTTTACGATCGTAAGGCTTCTGCAACTTATGATCTTAAAACCTTGGGTCTTATGAAATATGTACGCTGCTTATTTGGAGTGAGCCCAAATCGTGACAACACTAATTAATCAGATAAAAAGATGACTCACTATACAACTCGCACATGTTGCGTCCAAAATATAGAGTGGACAAATTGGATTCCTATTGCATGAACATATAAACAAAAGCAAACACTTCTCACCTGTTTCTAAAAAAACAAACACTTCTCTAATTGATTTGAATTCTACGCATCAATCTTTCTCTCTGTATAAAGGAATTAGAACTAGCCATGCAGCTGCACACACAACATTGTGATTTAGGCACATTGTGTCCATTTTATTTAATTACGCCATATATACTTCAGGATGTTCACCCGCGGCAACAGATCGGATTACCAACTCTTCTTTAGTACCAGAGGAGCTTTTAGACCTCTTGGCTGGAATGGGGTGCTGATTGCGACAGTATATTTTTCGGATGCTCAGATGTTCCTCTTGAAGCATTTTTCCATTGGAAGTATATTAGTGTATTTACTTATGACAATGGCAATCCCACTTGCAATTGCTCTAAGACAACTCATATGCAATCCACTACAACGTGCGATATCGTTATGGAGCCCCATGATTGCAATACTATTGATGTATCCCTTTGTATCACGGGCCAAATGGATAGCATACCTAGTACTATCTATGTCAGTGCTCCTAGTGACAATCAGCAGGCTGCGGTTCCCATGGATCATCAAACTAGTACATAGTGCTCTGGGCAGCAAACTAGTATTTTGGCGACGAGTTATTTTAAACATGTGCATGTTTGCAGCGATAGTGATGTTGGTGTGCATTTCCCCCCTTCCAATTGCGATGATCGTTGGCCAGGTTTCTGCAGTGTCATTTGGCAACTTACAGATTCCAGCAGCTGTCGTGCGTATCGAGCTCGCACTACTGCGCCAGATACCACAAGACTACTACGGTGATGATAAGAACAATGACAAGAAAAACCTGGCGCCATCTCTAGATATCTTCTACGGGATGGTGCTTGGCCAAGGGATTCTCTACGTTGTGGCCAGCATGATCGAGGTCTTTTCATTCATTCCTCGGAGATTACTCGTCCGCCGTGCCGGATTTAGAGGTCGGCTAGGAGTGAAATATGTAAACTTGTACTACGCATATGCCTTTGAGAAATGCATGGGAGGGGCTGTGCTTGCTCCAAAGAAGATCAGCCTCATCACCTTTGCCATGGATTCACTGAACTCAGACTCACCCAAGAAGCAGCTCTACGGGGTTCAGATGCTGCACAGCTTGCTTAAAACAGAGCCCTTCAAGGATAAAACCGTCTCAAAACTCACCTCTTCCACGAAGACGGTAACCTCGTTGTTCAATATGTTGGGCTGGACAATTGAAGGGGATACGACTGTCAGATTGTTCGCCGCAAAGGCCACCGCCGAGCTTGCTAATAGCCTCCGAGTTGTTCCTATTCCCTGGGCAATGCAGATCATAGCCTCAGTTCTGGACACTATTCATCGACCAAAAATAAAGGATCCTCTTCTGGACACTGATAGCCAAAAAGCAAAACAAGACTGCCCAATTCAGCAAGTTAGCATGGGCGAACAGAATTCCCGGGTACTTCAATGCTTCAAAGAGATGGTAATATATTGCTTGATTCCACAGGAGGAGCCATCTAACATGGATGAACAAAACTCCCGTTTACTTAGATGCTGGAAGCGGATGACAAAATGCTGGTCAGTTCCTGAGGAGGAGCCATTGACAGACCATGATCTCCTTCCTGTACTGGGCATGCAAATTCTTGACAAGCTTGCTAGCTTTGATATTGAAAACTGCATGGAAATCAGCAGAGCAACAGACCTCATCTCGAAGATCATAGATTTTACAGGCAAAGGAACTGACATGACGAATATTAATGACACACAACAGACAATGCTTATGGGTTCGTCACTGAAGGTGCTGAGAAGACTTGCAGGCACTAAAGGGAGATTTGGTGTAACTTTGCGACAGAAAATTTCAGAACATCCCTTCCTATTGAGCAACCTTGCAGAGATCTTGGATGAAAGCAGGAGCAGCCAAGAACTGAGGGAGCTGGCAGCAGAAATCCTTAGAAGCCTTGCCATTGATGGGAACACAAGGCAGGAGATTGGGCACATCCGAGTGATCATTAGTAGGTTGATGCATGCATTTCTCAGCCGAGATGCACCCTCCAGTACCAATTCAGATCACTCGCTACGAAAGATAGCGGGGCAAACACTTGCAGTGCTGGCAATGGATAGTGCCAATAACTGTTTGGTTATGTTAAGGGAACCAGGGTTTGTATTCATTAAGGAACTCACAATTATGATCCATGATGACAGGTGCAGGTACGCAGCAACAAGCTTGTTGCGGAACATGTGCACGCATGCTCAATCCGAGCTCAGCAACTCGGACCTGAAGGAACTATCTTACATCTTGCGAGAGGTGAGCCCTGCTAATTGGAGCTATAAATGCAATACTAAATTTGGATATTGTGGCTTACTATTTACACATGTTCTTGCAATCTTTGCTTTTCGTTCATAAACTGTTATGGAATATTGACCTCCATTTTTCTATTTTTGGACGTTTATCTGCACACATGTGTGCTCTTCGTGTTCGTGACATTTCAAGTTTATGTCATGCAATTGATAATTTGAACACTGTGACTTGTAAGAACTATTGCTGTACAAAGAAATATCCTGTATTACGACTTATCTAAATAGGTGCAAATGTAACTGATGTTTCTCAAAAGTATGTTTTTACTAATCATGGCTTACATTACATATCTATTTCCACTACAGGTGTTGGAACAAATAATGGGCGTAGAAGGGGCAGAACTAGAGGTCCTTATTGGCCTTAGCTCACAGATATGTAATGTCTCTCCTGAAGACTTTGCCCGAGAACTAGAGTACGGTCAGATTATGGAAAGATTTGTGAGGAGGCTTGTCAATACACTTAATGCAAATATCAAGCCCACTGCTCATTGTCCCGGAATTAGGAGGGTGATAGTTGAACAAGCCAGATATATGATGGAGTGCAATTCTAGCTATGCAAACTATTTCAACAAATGCGGGATGATGGAAGCACTGTCAATGGTAGAACATACACCCTCAAGGGCTGAAAAATACAGGTTCTTTTTGGGTGATGCAGGACTCATGGAGCACAGCATACCTCTCTCCGCTCTTGTGGCCAGAGCAAAAGAATTGATGGGCCGTGAGTGCCTACAAGGCATCAATTGTGTCACCTGACAATGTATGTAGGTGGTACTGGGACTTGTAAACACGTTCAATATCGACATTTCGTAAGCCAAGTTGTATGAGAGATGTTGGTGTGAGTTAGAATTAGGGTCCAATAAATATTTAATAAGAGTCCAAGTCATGTGTGAGTCATGCTAGAATCAGATTGTAATATTGACACTAAAAATAAAGAGTGTGGGGTCATATAAGACAACACACTATTCAACAGCAAAGTATTTTGTCCTAAATAAGTTAGGGTAAACTAGGAAAAAAATCTTCTCAAGATTAAAGAAATAAAACACTGCTCCATCCTACAATGCTAAAACCTAAGCTGTACATCCTACCATCTGAGCCGAGAGTCTAAAACACTGCTCCTAACTTTTTTATAATTCCAGTACGTGTATCGCTAACTTCTATGCGCTCATATCCAAAGCAATTCTTTAGATACATTCCAATACCTCATGTCTCTTTTAACTGGTTCCTCTCACGTCAGTCTTTCGACTCTGCCTCTTCTTATGTTTTTAGTACATTTTAAAATTCCACTACGTGTCGTTGCCTCAAGAGGCCTCTGTTGGAGATGTTTAAACCATCTCAAGCGATGTTGGAAAAGTTTCTCTTCAATTGGTGCTACCCTCACCCTATCACGTATATTATCATTGCGGATGTGATCCCGCCTTGTGTGACCACTTATTCACCGCAACATTCTCATTTCCACTACACTCATTTTCTGTATATGTTGTCTTTTAGTCACCCAACATTCTGCTCCATATAGCATCGCGGGTCTGATCGCCGTCCTATAGAACTTACCCTTTAACTTTTGAGAAACTTTTTTGCCATACAGGACACTAGATACTTGGCGCCATTTCAGCCACCCTACTCTTATATTGTGGCTTACATCTTCATCAATCTCACCGTCCTACTATAGCTGTAACACCCCAGCCAATCAATGACCTGGAATGCTACCAAACTAATAACATAATAATGAAAACTAATATTCATCTTACAAAAATTCGGCAGAACCTCCTTTGTTTATTGTCTAAATCAGAGGTTCTAACAATCATGATCAAATGATATGAATAATAGTAGGCAATATAATCATTTATAAGCAAAACTGGATTATGTTCATCATCGCACTCATAACAATAATACTTAGATAAAGAACAGAAATCAATGTAAAAGAGTTCTAATCTTTTATTACATTTTAAACCTGATAGACATTAATCAAATACCACTTAAATTATTCAGCAAATAGTGTTTAATATTCTTTCTTTCTTCCATGGTGAATAGACCGTGCAAGGGCAACAAAACAAATCCTTCTTTATCCCCATGCATGCCGATCCCATGTAGGTACCTAAAACAAACAGCAACCACAACAACAACAACAACAACAACAACAAGAGTGAGTCCAATGACTCAGCAAATATAAATAGTAGTATCAAGAATAACAGTGAACATCATTTCTCAAGTTCATCCAATAATCATATAAATAAACCATGCTATGCAATATGATCAAAAATCTCTTTATCTCTTCTCTTTCACATTTTACCGGTAATGCGGAGTGTGCATCCGTCAATGCACACCCATGCCTGTACCATCTGGTACAGGGACCAATTGCCCATACTCCTCAAGTATGGGGACCTTTAGCCCGTCATGTCATCAACATGACGGGGACCTCGGCGCTTGGTCATCTCGTGACCAAGACTTTAATAAATCAGCATGATGCACAAATGTGAATATCTCAACAAATAAAACTTGCATTCACAATAGCTATGCATCAGAAATTCTCCTGAACACTTTCATTTGCAATCAACCATAAACAATACCAACATATCATTGACATAATCAAGATTACATATACTCATAATATAGTTCAAACATCTACAAACCAACAATCATCAACAATTCACACTATAAAGTTTAGACCATCATTATACTTGCCTTAACCACGAGAAAACGGGGGATGAGCAGAAGGTGCCGCCTCTAGGATCCGTTCTCCACCTGAATAATTATAATATTCATTAAGATAACAGTAGCGGACCTTTGCCCAATTAAAAACAACCACGAACTAGAAAATTCGTCTAACTTGGTTCCAATTCCCAAATCCTACAGGTCATCCCGTCCCCCTCTGTGGATAGTCAACTTCAAAAATTCATATCTATTGGTACAGGAGACCGAATAGGGTGTTCTTAGACTTTCTGGAAAGATAATTAAATTATCTAACTAAACCTAGTTGGTGAGCCTCCCTGATTAGGCCATCTTCTATCCACACCATCCAATTTTCTAAAACATCAATTTCACGTCGGGTTCTCTGGACAGAGCACTAAAAATGCCATAACTTCCAGACCGAGTGTCAGAATCATGATTTCTTGACCTTCCTGGAAATATAAGACAATTATCTACAACTTCCATAATATGGAGATCCTCTGATTCTCACTTTTTCTAATCTCCCAATCCAATCTACCAAAATCTGACAGAAATCTCCCGATCTGCAGAACAGTCTTACAAGAAAAATAATAACTTCTGCTACAAAGGTCCGATCGATGCGTTCTAGCACTTAATGGAAATATAACGACGTCCTCTACAACTCTCTAGGAGAAGTCCAGATCTGAATCCCCACGAAACTACCCCAAAACAGCCGTCCAACAAAATCTGTCCTAGCAGTCCAGAATACCGACCTTGCAACAACTAGTAAAAATGCATCTAATTGGGGAACTACGGGGATTACCCTTGACAAACCGATGCAGATTACGATGAACACCACGCAATCGCTCTCTCCCCCTTCCTCTTCTCCTTCTTCTTCCCTTCCCTCTTCCTCCTTTCTTCCCTGTTTTCTCTGCCACGGCAGCACAAACTCTGCCGCGGCAGCCAATAACCTCGCCGTGGCAGCCACAAACCTTGCCGTGGCAGCAGTTCTATTGGTGGTGGCTGTGTGGGGGAAGAGGGGGTGCGGCCAGCAAGGAAAAAAGGAAAAGGGAGGTTGGGGGAGGCGGCTAGGGTTTGGGGGAGGGGCGCCTCCCCACCCCTTATGGCCAGCCAACACCTGGGCCAAGGCCCAAGCCCAGGTTGCTGGGTTTTTTTTTTGCAGAAATCCCCTGTCTAAAAACCCTGTTAAACTCTTTTCTATCTATTCTTTCTTCCCAATTAATCTATTCTCTCTCGAATCATATTTGGGGTATTACAATAGCGTTGGCCACAAATAACGAAACCTGTCTTTCTTAGGCACTGCTTGTCCGTTCAATCTAATATCACCATCATCTGCCCTAGCACCACTGAAATCACACCTCATATACTCAGTTTTAGTCCTACTAAGTCTAAAGACATTCAATTTTAAGGTCTTCCTCCACAAGTCGAGTTTTCTATCAACACCTATCCTAATCTCATCAACTAGCAACACATCATCAGTGAAAAGCATACACCAAGGGATATCTCCTTGTATGTTCCCTGTGACCTCGTCTATCACTAGGACAAAAATGTACGGGCTAAATGCTGACCCTTAGTGTAGTCTTATTTTAATAGGAAAATCATTAGTAACACTACCATATGTTCTAACATGAGCCATAATATTTTCGTACATATCCTTAATTAGAGTAATATATATTGTTGGGACTTTTTTCTTTTAGAGCACCCACCACATGACCTTTCTTGGTTCTTTATCATAGGCTTTTTTCAAATCAATAAACATCATATGAAGGTCCTTTTGCTCCCTATACCTCTGCATCAACTGTCGTAGCAAGAAAATCGCCTCCGTGGTCGACCTCCCAGGCATAAAACCAAATTGGTTTGTCGTCACGCACACTATTATTCCAAAAACTTATGTATGGTATTAGGGTCAATCCATCTCAAACAAGCAAAACCCTTACCTAAGATCCATCAGCAACTGTTGTCCCATTGTGCGTGGTCCTTCGCGACGGCATCGCTCAGGAGTGGACCGCAGCAGGCCGGGTTGCATGCGGGACATCAAACTCTTTGAAGGAGGAGAGGGACCGGGAGGTTGCCGCGAGGAGGACGAGGAGGTGCAGCAGGAGTGAAGGCGCTAGATTCGGGAGCGTAAGCGGCTGCGGGCATGCAGGAGATGGTCGGAGTGACGACAGCCGATGCAATGGCGAGGGTCGAGGCCAGTGTAAGCTCACGCGGGTAGGGGCCGATGGGGCGGCCGGTGCGGGAGGCGAAGATGGCGGCCAATGACAGCGACTGTTACCGCGCGGGCGAGCAGGAGCGAAGGCGGCTAATCAACGACGGTGGCGACTTCGAGGCCAGCATGTGGTGCTGGTGTGCACGGAGGAAGGGAAAGGGGGCTGCTGCATAGGGGAGAAGAGGAGCTGTTGATGGAGGAAGAAAGAGAAGAAAGATATGATGGTGATGGTGGAGGTTCAGGGCAAGGTGGTGCCCTGAAACAGGAGAAGACTGGTCAGACAATTGTTTTAGTAGTTTTAGAGGAGGCGGTAAAAGCAGTGTGAGTGTGCTCAGGTGGTGATGGTGGAGTAGGAGCTAATGGTAGCTCTGGTGGAGTCTATGGATGGTGGAGTCTATGGATGGTATTGGAGTTGAGTGGTGCTATAGAGGTGTTGGTATGGATGCCAAAGGTGGCATTGCTGAGGAGTGTTGTTGGAAGGTGGAGGTCAAGGCAAATAGGGCGTGTTGGGAGAGATGATGGAGATCAAGGTGGTTGGGGTATGTTAGGAGAGGTGGTAAAAGCCAAGGTGATCGAGGGCGTGTTGGGAGAGGCGGTAGAGGCTGGGGTGGCCGGGGGGCTTAAGGTAGAGTCGGTGGAGGCCAAGACTTTGAGACATGTAACAATGCGATGGAGGAGATCAAGACCGAGAATGTGATGGAGAAAGTGAAGGAATTGATGTTAGTTGATGCTGGATTGAAGGTGGTGGAAGTGATGATCATAGTGGATACTATGGTCGATGGTGGTGTAGGTGATGGTACTCGGAGGTTGCGTCTGGTGTGGTGGTGTGATGCGGTGTTGGTGGTGCGAATGACAAGGGCAACGGTCTTGGAGGTGGTGTCGATCATGACGTTGGAGGCAGTTTTCGTATATGTGAATGTCATGGTGGTGGTATTCGTTATGGAGTTTACGCTAGGTTTAGTAAAGTATTAGATTCTAATAAGAACATTGATTTATGTAATAAGATGGTCATGATTGTATCTCATGTCCATCTTGAAGGGGAGTATTGGTGTGAATTAGGGTTCAATAAAAGTTTAATAAGAGTCCAAGTTATGTACAAGTCGTGAGTTGTACTAGAGTCGGATTGTAATATTGATATTATAAATAAAAGGTGTGAGGATCCTATGAAACAACACATGATTATTCCCAAAAAAAATTCTACGAGAGATTACTTTCCCATCTACAATAGGTAGTTCATAAGGGCAGGGACTGGACCACATATAGGTAGTTTAGTAAATTTCAAGAGGGGATTAGAACGTGGCATACCCGACGTTGCTGTACCACATATTATGTTAAGAACTGTGCTTTGTATTGGCCCATGACTACATTGAAAGCGAAGAATTTCCCTGATCAATAATTTGACTGACTTGGTCAGTCAATGGCACTAGTATGGTGTTGATAACATATGGGTTCTATTATATAATCAGTCATCACTGAGAGCTGATGTTGAGGCTTCCTAGGCTGGAACGGTGTGCTAAGCTCGTTCAAGCAATGGCCAACAGCACCAGCGGCGCCGGACCAGGCAAGGTCCCCGCACCAGAAAAGCGGCTGAATTGCTTCGTTCGCTTTGTTGCGATGATCGAAAGGGTGGGCAACGCCCTCAGCACATTGGCCTTCACATGGGCAACCGTCGTCCTGCTCCGCCCCAAGGATGATTTTTGGTTTGCAACAGGCATGGTTTTCCTTGAAGCTGCAAGGTAAGCAATTACATATAGCACGTGAGGAGATAGCAATTTAGCACTCAAAAATAGATTTGCACACGACAATCCCCGAAGATAAAAATTGTACTTTATAATAAGTAGTATCTTCCTTAGTAAACTGAAACAAAACAGACTGCTACAAATTATACTCTAGCAGTCTAGCTCCTACTGCCAGCTGCATCAATGTCATCAAAGCTTAACTATAGAGTTGAACATTCCAAAGTCCAAAGTAGAAACAAGCGTGATAGCTGTTGAATTGATGGAAACTGCCGTCTTTTTTTTCAGTTTTTCTTGTCAGGCTTTAGAACTGCACCGAAATATCATTTAATGATAACATATATGCTTCAGGATGTTCAGCCGCAACAGCAGACTGGATTACCAACTGTTCTTTAATACCAGAGGTGCTTTTAGACCTCTTGGCTGGAATGGGATCACTGTGATCGGATGTTTTTCCGGTGTTTTGGTGTTCCTCATGAAATATTGTTTGTTGCATGGTATACGAATGCCTTCATTGATGGCAATGCTACTTATAATTGGTCGATTTCAGTCTCCCAGAGCTCTAATACTACTCATATGCAATCCACTACACCGTGCCACATCACAATGCAGCCCCTTAGTTGCAATCCTATTGTTGGGTCCCTCTGTACCAGATTCATTTTCAAAAACTCAATGGCCAAATGGATAGCCTATTTGTGGATAGTTGTAAATAGTGTTGTGGGCAGTAACCAAGTATTTTGCCGTCGACTTATTCTATATTTGTGCATGCTTCACTACTACAGAAAGCCTAATAGTAGACGCCTCATCACAGACGGTTTTGTGAAACCGTCTCTAATGAGCACTATTACAGACGGTTGTAATTTGGAGGACGTCTGTGGTATTTGTGGCGGGAAAATGGATTATCACAGACGGTTATTAACTATGAACCGTCTGTGATACGTTCGTATCACAGACGGTCTGTATTAAAAACCGTCTATGATAATCCCAGATTATCACAGACGGTTTTTAAATAAAAACCGTCTGTGATAACCTTGTTATCACAGACGGTTAATAATTAAAAACCGTCTGTGATAATTCACAGACGGTTTTTTTATTAAAAACCATCTGTGATAATGTCAGTAGGCATTTATTGCGCTGCTCAGACCGCATCTGTCTTCATTTCGATCCAGATCTAGCCACTGCTGCGCACTTTTTCACTCGGGAGGAAGCTAGGCGATTTCAGGCCTTGTTAATTTGGTGGGAAGAGGCAGAGATTGAGCTTTGAAGATTCATACTTTGCTGGTTGTTCTAGATATGGTTAGTAATGCAATTTATTTTTTCTTTAATTGCATTACAATTTAGTTCTAAGTAATCCATGAGTGGTTATTGAAGATGGTTAATTTGCAAAATTGTTGGTTATATAATAGCTGTTGTGTTTGTAATATGAATCTAGCAAATAAAGTCTCAATATAATAAATGTGGCCGGTATATATGTAGTTATAATTAGTTAATCTAGATTTTAATACTAAGTTGTTATATATGTACGTAACGTAGGACCGAAGCTGGATGTATGCCGCGAGCCGTGTGAGTGAAGAGTACATTAATGGCGTTTCTGCTTTTATAAGAGCTGCCGAGGAGGATATGTTGAATAAGGGGGCGATATATATGTGTTGTCCATGCACTGACTGCGAGAATGTGAAGATGTTTAAGAACCGAGGGCAAATTGAATCGCACTTGATTCGGAGGGGTTTCAAAAAGGATTATACGTGTTGGACCA
Source organism: Dendrocalamus latiflorus (assembly GCA_017311315.1). Lineage (NCBI taxonomy): Eukaryota > Viridiplantae > Streptophyta > Magnoliopsida > Poales > Poaceae > Dendrocalamus > Dendrocalamus latiflorus. The sequence goes on along the minus strand of CM029643.1, from coordinate 2,876,741 downwards.
GTCATGGCGAAGTGAATTATCATATGCCGCCGGATGACATCGCCGGTGAAGTGAATGATATGCCCCCGGATGACATCGCCTGTGAACTGAATGACATGCCGCCGGCTGATGTCGATTGTGGGTCGGATTCGGATAGGTTGCACGATGATAATCTGGATCAGATGCTTCGCGATGTTGAAGAGAACTATGATGAGAGAGAGTATGTTAAATTCCGTGGCTTGATGGAGGACTCAGAGAAACCTTTGTACACGGGATGCAAGTACACGAGGTTGTCGGCCGTGCTTGAACTGTTGAAATTGAAGGCAAGCAACGGTTGGTCGGACAAGAGTTTCACGGGGCTGCTAGGTCTTTTAGCGGACATGCTTCCGGAGGGAAATGAGTTGCCTAAAACCACGTATAAAGCCAAGAAGATTCTTTGTCCGTTGGGAATGGAAGTAGAAAGAATACATGCATGCCCGAACGATTGTATCCTCTACCGTAAAGAGTATGCAAACATGCATGTATGTCCGGTGTGCAACGCATCCCGATACAAACGTAACAATCAATCAGTTGATGGCGAGGGAACAGAGGCGAAGAAAGGACCTCCTGCTAAGGTGACATGGTATTTTCCTATAATTCCCCGTTTGAAAAGGTTTTTTGCAAATCCAAAGGAGGCAAAACTACTGCGTTGGCACTCGGAGGAGCGCAAGAAGGATGGAATGATAAGACACCTTGCTGATTCCGCGCGGTGGAGAAACATCGATAGGAGTTTTGCAGAGTTCGGTGCAGAACCAAGGAATATAAGGTTTGGACTGAGTACAGATGGAATGAATCCTTTCAGTAGCATGAGCAGCCGACATAGCACATGGCCCGTGACTCTCTGCATCTATAACCTTCCTCCTTGGTTGTGTATGAAGCGAAAGTATATTTTGCTGTCGATACTTATCTAAGGGCCAAAACAATCTGGGAATGATATCGATGTGTTCCTAGCACCGTTGGTGGAAGATCTAAAAGTAATGTGGAACGAAGGGGTACAGGTATGGGATGCGTACAAACGAGAGAACTTCACTCTGCGCTCCTTATTGTTCTGCACCATAAATGATTATCCTGCCCTTGGTAACCTATCGGGCCATAGTACAAAAGGTGCCAAAGCTTGTACTCACTGTTTAGATGGTACCGAGAGTGTGTGGCTGAGACACTCACGCAAAACCGTCTACATGCGTCACCGCCGGTTCCTTCGGAGGGCTCACCCATACCGCAAGATGAAGAAACAATTTGACGGAGAGAAGGAAGATGGTTCAGCTCCAAGGCATTTAAGGGGACGCGAGGTTTATGATATGGTTAAGGATTTAGATGTTGTCCTCGGAAAGGGACGTAAATTGAGGGCTCATGAGAAGAACACCTGGAAGAAGAGATCAATATTTTGGGACTTACCTTATTGGGAGTACCTAGATGTTCGGCACTGCATCGACGTCATGCACGTAGAAAAGAATGTGTGCGACAGCTTGATTGGTCTCTTACTGAACATCCGTGATAAAACAAAGGACGGTGTCAACGCACGGCTTGACTTGGCTGACATGGACATCAGGCCTGAGTTAGCACCGACAAGCACTGATAATGGACGAACGTACCTTCCCCCTGCGTGTTACACTCTGTCCAAGGCTGAGAAAACAGAACTGTGCCAGTGCTTGCATGGTGTGAAAGTTCCGTCTGGTTACTCCGGCAACGTGAAGAAACTTGTTTCGATGCAAGATTTGAAGTTAAATGGCATGAAGTCTCATGATTGTCATGTGCTGATGACACAGATGCTCTCTATTGCAATTAGAAATTTAACATTTTTTGCACTAACACATTCCATTTTTTGCAGTGCCACCAGCAGCAGCCGGGCAACACATGTGGATACTACGTTTGCCAACATATGGAACTACTCCTCGATTCCTCGAGGGTCACCAATCGCAAGGTTTGTCACTCTTCCCATAATTACTTCATACTTATCACGTTACATATATATGTACATTGATATTCCTATCGACAGGCTGTATCAATCCCGTCAACTGCATTGAAACAGTCTGAGCTTCGAGAGGTTCAATCAGAGTTGGCGTTCTTTTTGCTGACTCAAGTCATACAGCCAGAAGGACGGTTCCACTGCGCACACTGATTTCTTATTGGTGTTATCACTAAGTGTAAATGCAGTGTAGATCTTTTGTAACTGTGCATTTGTTAATGGATATTTCAGTTCAATTCAATTAATTGATTTGCGAAATGGATGCATGCTTTATGTCTGTGAGATGAAGTGCGATGTCAATTGGATGTTTTATGTCTGCGAAATGTACCTGAAAGCAAATGAGATGTGTGAATTGTATGTTTTTTGTCTGTGATTATCTGCTTGTTTCAGAGGGCATGGCTAGCATTTCCTGAGGCTAGCCAATAAACAGAAATAGATTTTGGTTTAGGAGGAAGGAATATCACAGACGGTTTTTAAGTAAAAACCGTCTGTGATATGTATCACAGACGGTTTTTCATTAAAAACCGTCTGTGATTATTAGATATCACAGACGGTTTTTAATTAAAAACCGTCTGTGATATCTGATAATCACAGACGGTTTTTAATTAAAAACCGTCTGTGATATCTAATAATCACAGACGGTTCGAAAACCGTCTGTGATAACCTTCGATCATCACTGACCCATAAATTCAGACGGTTCAGAAAACCGTCTGTGATGACGTTTCTGAATCGTCTGTAATGTCGATTTCTGTAGTAGTGCTTGCTGCAATAGTGATGTCGCCGTTCTTGCTTGATGATCCGTATGATCGAATTTTGATGATCATATTTGAAGTTTGCACTTTCGCGATGGTGTCATTTGGCAACCTCAGCCAGGAAATGAGGGTGGGAGATGAACACAATATATTTTTCTAAATGGACAGATGGATAGATGAGAATTATATTGAATTTCGTTAGCCTTCTTTCTAGAAGCTCATTCCACTGAAAGTAAGGAGGTCGACCATGTTAGACCATATGATTAGATGTAAGATATTTGTGATAATGAATAATTGACAATGTACCTTACTGAGGTTATTTGAGGCGTGTAACGTGTGTGGACTCATATTAATCAAGTTAGAAAGAACTTGTGCCGAAAAAGTGTTGCTTTGGTCTTTACATGTGCAGGGTAACTCGGAGGCAATCATGTTCTACGACATGGACCGAGAAATGGCTTAGGGCAAAGTCATGGTCCAGAGGGTCAAGAATGCTGTAGGAGACGGTTGTGCACGAGTTGGGGCATGTGGAGATAAAGATGGATGATGCGTGTTGGAACTATGGAAGTGCGGTTCAAAAGTTACGACACGTAACAATTTTTGAGTATCCAAAATTAGGTATGTGATAAAAGTTGAAAACTCGTGTCACGTAAGAATTTCGGGTCACTTATTTGTTAGAATTAGATAAGAATTCGTTTGGGTCATAGACTATAAATAGAGATAAGTTAAGGATTAATCCTAGTGCTTTACACAAGCAATTTTTTGCTAAAGTTTGAGAGATATCAAGAGAATATTTTGTAGTCACAAATATAATACAGAAATAAAAATAGAACTATTCGGACAAAAAAAAAGGCCGCCGCTGACGGCGCTTCCATGCGCTACAACTAGGGGTGGAAAATAGCTTGAGGCTCGTGGCTCGGCTCGAGCTCGTTACGAGCCGAGCCGGCTCAGCTCGAGCTCGTTAAATTTCGAGCCGAGCCGAGCCGAGCCGAGCCTCCTTTATAGCTCGTGAAAAAAACGAGCCGAGCTCGAGCCGCTCGCGAGCCAGCTCACGAGCTATTTGGCTCGCATCTCCCGTCCATCTCCTGGGTCCTGCCTGCTTCCCCCGGTCCCCCGGTCCATCTCCCCACCCATCTCCACTTCCCTCCTCCCCATCCCTCTCCGCCGGGAATCCCCATTCCCAACTGCCTTCGCCGGGAATCTCACCGCCCCCATCTCCCCTCCCAGGCTCCCATCTCCACTTCCCATCCCTCTCCGCCGCCATGGCCCCCTCCTCCAGCGCTGCGGCCTCCCCGCTCACCTGCCACCAGCTCGGCCTCCGCCTCCTCCCCCACCTCCCCTCCCTCTCCCTCTCCCTCCGCTGCCGCTCCACGACCGCCTCCCTCTCCCTCCGCCGCCGCTCCACGGCCGCCTCCCTCTCATCCAAACCAATCTCACGCTCCCACTCCCACCCCAAACCCCTAACCCTAGCCCGGCGATATTGCCGCTAGCGCCAGCGAGCGAAGGATATCCGGTGGTACCGCGGCATGCGACAGCGGCCGTGGCCCGTGGGGCAAGTTCGCGGCGGAGATCCAGGACCCTGCGCGGAAGGGGGCCCGCATGTGGCTCGGCACCTACGACACCGCCGTCGAGGCCGCGCGCGCCTACGACCGCGCAGCCTTCCGCCTCCGCGTCTCCAAGGCCATCATCAACTTCCCCAACGAGGTCGGCACCGCCGCCGGCCAGTGGGCGCCGCCTGTTCCACTCACTGTCCCCACCATGACCACCAGCGGTAAGAAGTCACCAACAGTAATGGCCTCGCGGCAGCGAGCTGGGACGGTATGGCGTCGACAACGCCATTTTGTGAATGCTCTCTGTCTGTATCTGAATGCTCTCTGTCTGTGAATGTGTTTGTGAATCTGCTGCTCTGTGCCTCTGTTATCTGTGAGCCATTTTGGCTCGTTCGGACTCGCGAACCGGCTCAAGCCTCATTTCGAGCCGAGCCGAGCCCCTCGCGTAGCTCGTTTCGGAAACGAGCCGAGCCGAACCTACTGTTCACCTGAGCCAAACCGAGCTTAGTTCGAGTCGGCTCGGTTCAGCTCGGCTCGTTTCTAACCCTAGCTACAACGTTCTGATAGCTTCAACTCGGCTTGCTAGCAGGACGATTCCCATCTTGCATCCGGCCGCTCGGGAGACAACGTGCTGACCATCACGTCAAGTAAAAGAAGGGCAGAGGGCTACTACACGTGTTGTCCTTCGGATCGTGTGTGAATGCCAGCAGGAAGCAAGGTATTTGGTGGTAGCAGCACGTGGTAAAGTTAAAACAGCATAGGTGTTGTTTGCTCTCCATTACATGAAGAGGAGTTAGTGCTGCTGCCTTGTGCGGTGTTCCATCACGTCAAGAGGAAGCCAGCCCGCACCGCGCTTCACTTTCCCCGTAATAGCATAGCTCCAGCTCGGAGACTCCGATGGAGGGTTCTTATTACCGAATAATAATCTAATAACTATCTTAAAAAATAATCAGATAGCTTCATAACTGTTAGATAATTACTTTTTGAATCTGTTTTTGTATCTAATAGAAAATATCCGACTTCGTTTCCGTATCCGGTAAAAATCTTCGGATATCTAAGAATATGCTCTGAATTATATCTAAATTAAAATGAATGGATGGACGATCAAAAAATATCCACTTCGTTTGCACCTCTAAAAGCGATGCGTTGTGCTGTGTTCCTTCACGTGTAGGAACCAGGGCGTCAGGGGCAAGGACTGGTGGGTCGCACGGTGGAAGGAGGACTCATCTAGCTGCTCCATCTCGTAAGTCGTAAGGGCATATATAATGTAAGATACTTATATATGAGTGCTTAAAGAGAGAATATAGCCATATCATCAAATATCCATGCAAAAGTTATTTCCTCCAATGTAAGCATCTCTTGTGCTTAGATGCTATATTATCTATTAATAGATATAGTTATACACATAAGTATCTACTAAGCACCGGTGCTTATTTAAGCATCGATGCTTCAAAATAAGCACCTTATCTATCTTATGTGGTAAGAAAAATCAGTTTTTTATTACTAAGCATCTCTCTAAACGTCTGCATTGGACATACTCTAACAGCAGAGGGGTCATGTACTCAGATCGGTGGGCAGAGACCAGCAGGAGTCTCTGGACCAAGCGGCGACAGAGAAAGGATCGCAGGAAAAAAATCCGTATCAGAGCAAACCGAGGACAGAGAAGCAATACTTTGCTAGTAAGACAAGCGACGTCTCGGGTTTTATTAATTTGATAGAGAAAAAAATTATTTTTTTGTTATCTTTTGTTTTTTATTTATATTATGTTGGCAGGTTGAATAATCAGAAAGACAATAGAGTTGAGAAACAAAGGTTTTCGCTGTAGATTATAATTATTCACCTCTCTAATTTTCATCGATAATCTTACAGACGACTGTGGCCCAAGTCATCAACCTGAACGCTTGGGTTGCTGACATTCATGACGCCCTCACTATTGATGCTCTAGCCGAATACTTTTATTTGTGGATCAGCGTTCGCTCCGTGACCTTACAACCACATATTGCGGATATAATGGTTTGGAAATTTAACTCTTCGGAGGAATCCTAAAACGCATTTTTTTTTATTGAGGGGACCTTTTTCCAGGCTACAAATAGATTTGGAAGACTACAGTGTCGTTGAAATGCAAATTATTCACGTGGCTCGTGGCCAATGATCGCTACTGGACGGCCGACTGCCCTGCTTGTCGTGGATTGTCGATGCGGCCAACATGTGCCCTCTGCAAGCAACACCAGGAAAACATCGCCTATCTCCTTGTGTATTGCCAATGGGTCAAACAAGCGTGGGCCAAACTCTTAAGTCTTTTCACTTCATTGCAGGTAGTACATGTCTCGCATGAAAGATTGATAGCTCGCATCTTCGACAACTCGGACCAAGACATCGTAGCCATCCTCACCAACCTCCTCGATGAATTATCATGCTGGCGTCGGGCTGGCATGGGATCGCTACCGGTTGCTCAAAGAGCGCCCTTTTAATTCCTTAGTGCTGCATTTTCACAGCGTCGGGACAATACCTCAACTCTGAGTGCCGGGTCTTCCTTTTTCCCTCTCAATCACATGCGGCTACCTTGTAAACTATTCGCACTTTAGTGCCGAACCATTTGCCTTCTTAATACAACGGCGTGCAAATCTTCTGTGCATTCCCTAAGGTTGTGTTTGGTTTAGAGACAAGGTGGGATGGAATGGTCCTGTCCCTGGTTTTGGGATGAGATGATCCCATTTTTTGTTTGGTTAGGGGATAGAGTCATCCCTGTTTTTTGTTTGGTTGGAAGGATAAAGTGGGATGGAATGGTCACATCCTTTGTTTGGATGGAAGGATGAAGGTGGGACATGTGTGGCCTTTGAGTTTTTTTTATAAAAAAATTGAAGGCTATTGTTGATATATTTGTACACATAAGCCTTTGAGTTTTTTTTTTTAAAAAAATTTAAACAAAATAGTACTTAAAAAAACAAAGAGGTGGGATGACTCTATCCCACGTGGGATGACTCTATCCCACGTGGGATGACTCTGTCCCATGAAAAAAAGAGGATTGCCTGGTCCCGGATCTACAAGGAATATTCCTAGTAGGATGTCCTTGACTCTGCTTGTCCCAGAAGCAAACACCACCCCAAGGTGGGATATCCTACCTGGGACGTCCCTGTCCCTCGAACCAAACACTGCCTAAAATAAGATTCCAGTGGCACTTTTGCGTGTCGTGCTCGTACTATGCGCCTTGGACCACATTACTACTACGGTGATGATGAGATTATTGACAAGAAAAACCTAGGGGACAAGACAAACCTCAAGCCATCTCTAAATATCTTCTATGGATGATGCTTGGCCAAGGAATTATCTGCATTGTGGCCTTCATGCTCGAGTTCTTTTCGTTCATCCCTCGGATATCTGTCATCCGTCATGGCAGATTTAAAGGTCAGTGAGGAATGGAATCAGTATGCATATGCAGTGGCGGAGCCATGATTTCAACCTTGGGTATTCCCACTCTCACATAAAAAAAACCAATCCATAGATTTAAAATATAGTTCAGAGTAGTACGTTATCGATAATTAAAGTCACAAAAATATTCAAATAACAAATTGTTCAGCTCTAAGATATGCATGAAACAAACTAATAAGTAATAAAGAGAACTTACAAAATACTATAATGTTGCTTTAACCTTGCGATTCTTCATGGCTTGGAAGCGGTTGATGATGTCTTTGTCCTTAACTTGTAGAAAGAACTCCCGCTCAATAAATGTAACCAAGCAATCATTCAAGTATTGATCCCCAATCTTATTTCTCAATTTGTTCTTCACATAATTCATGACAGAAAAGACTCTTTCAACACTTGCAGTTGCTACTGGAAGCACTAGCACCAATTTGAGAAGCCTGTAAACAACTTCATGTCTAAGATGCTTTATTGTTTCAACAAGCTTAATGGAAAGCTCAGGCCAATAGGTTGTTTTTTGGGCCGCTGTGGGCTAGAATAGCGAAAATATCACAAAATACATCATTATACATTTATATATATAAGTATACACATATATATACTAAAGATTACACCAAAAAAGTTGGGTATTCCCGGGAATACCCAGAAATACCATTAAATCCGCCCCTATGCATATGCCTTGGAGAAATGCATGGAAGGGGTTGTGCTTGCTCCAAAGGTCAGCCTCAGCACCTTTGCCATGGATTCCCTAAACGCAGATACATCCAACAATCAGCTGTACGGGATTCGGATGCTGCACAGCTTTCTTCACAGGGAACCAACCAAGGCACATCTCCTTTCAAAACTCACCACTAATACGAAGACGATGACCAGAATAATCAGAATGTTGGATTAGACAAGTCCAATGGATAGAACTATCAGATTATATGCCGCGAAGGTCACCACAGAGCTTGCAAAGAACCTCCGAGTATCTGCACTTCTGGACGCTGATGGCAAACTGAAAAGAGGAAACCCACTTCTGGACACAGATGATGAACAAGACGAAAGACAAATGGAGTGGAATTCTATTACTCTTTCCACAGTCGAGCACCTCGTCGCTTTCTATGTAGCCTTATGCGCGCAAATGGAGTGGAATTCTATTGCGCTTTCCACTGACGAGCACCGCGTCGCTTTCTACTTTTTAATCGCATATTTAGGCCCGCTGTTTGGACTGTTTAGACTTAGACTTCTGATTTCTGGTTTATTTTTTACTATTCATAAATTTCATCTTTTTCTGATTTTTCGAATGTTTTTTGAGGTTTTTTGCCAGATCTTTTTTCCGTATTCGTTTGCATTATACATGCTAGGCTAAATCATTTTTCCATTTTTAAATTTTTTAAATTTAATTATACCAAATAAGCCACCAACAACTACAATGTAATTTCAGTCAGTTACAGTAAAATTTCAACTATAAGCCACAAAAATTTTGGCTAACTAAACACCATCTTAATTAGTCTTCGCAAAGTCCAGCCCTATATTCTCTGTGACCTGGAAAGCTAGTCGAGTCGAATCAGTGGCCGACAAGACAAAATAAAGTTAAATTGTGGCTTAGATTAATTGACTTACTGTGGAGTCAATGCCGCGTACGTACGTGTGTGGTGTTGTCGTTTTAGTAGCGTCTGGGCTGCATTACAGAAATGTGGACATTCTCCCGTGCGAGTCGCTCGCGACGGTGTGCCGAGGTCGCGCCTTCAAGCGATGGCGGAGAGCACCGGCGGAGAGCACCGCGTCCAAATAACTCCTCGCGGCGGCGAACAAGGCAAGGTCACCGCACCAGAGAAGCGGCTGAATGGCTTCGCTCACTTTGTCGCGCTGCTGGAAAGGGTGGGCAACGCCCTCGGCACACTGGCCTTCACGTGGGCAACCGTCGTCCTGCTACCCAACGGTGCTCCGTCCCGATGACGATTTTTGGTTCGCGACAACCATAGTTTTCCTAGAAGCCACAAGGTATGCAACTATATATACAGCAAGTCTATATATGCCATATATATGTGCATGTAGAGCACGCCGAAATATCACGTGAAAAATGCAACTTTGGTTACGAATTTCTAATTCTCAGATGTAGGGGATATGTTATTTATCTCTTTAAAATTTCAAGATAAACACAATTGTATATGCGAGATATTAAGAACATAAATACTTAGAAAAATAATGAAAACACTATTTGAGCAAGTATTTGCCTTCTTTGTGTCGCGCAAATACGAATGAGTTTGCTATTGAATTTTTGCGGAACTGTAGAACATACCCTCCCCTATATCCCATATTCTTTGAGATTTTTTTTAAATTTCAACATTTGATATTTCAAAACTTTTCATACATTTACATTTTCACTGGATATGCAGCCTATGCAGCATGTCGGCATACATAGTGGCACTTAACGGCATGTTTTATGATTGTAAGGCTTCTGCAACTTATGATTTTAAAACCTTGGGTCTTATGAAATATGTACGCTGCTTATTTGGAGTGAGCCCAAATCGTCACAACACTAATTAACCAGATAAATGGAGGACTCACTATACAACTCCACATGTTGCGTCCAAAATATAGAGTGGACAAATTGGATTCCTACTGCATGAACATATAAACAAAAGCAAACACTTCCCAACTGTTTCTAAAAAAAAAGAAAACACTTCTCTAGTTGATTTGAATTCTACGCATCAATCTTTCTCTCTGTATAAAGGAACTAGAACTAGCCATGCAGCTGCGCACACAACATTGTGACTTAGGCACATTGTGTCCATTTTATTTAATTATGCCATATATACTTCAGGATGTTCACCCGCAACAACAGATTGGATTACCAACTCTTCTTTAGTACTAGAGGAGCTTTTAGACCTCTTGGCTGGAATGGGCTGCTGATTGTGATAGTATATTTTTCGGATGCTCAGATGTTCCTCTGGAGGTATTTTCCCTATGGAAGTATATTAGTGTCTTTACTTATGACAATGGCAATCCTACTTGCAATTGGCCAATTTGTCTCTCTAGGAGCTCTAAGACTACTCACATGCAATCCACTACGCCGTGCGATATCGTTATGGAGCCCCATGATTGCAATCCTCTTGATGTGTCCCTTTGTACCACATCGCTATTATGATTACCAAATGGACGAAATCATTACCGAAAACTCAATGGGCAAATGGATAGCGTACCTAGTACTGTCTGTGTCTGTGCTCCTAGTGACAATCAGCAGGCTTAGGTTTCCAAGCATCATCAAACTAGTAGATAGTGCTCTGGGCAGCAAACTAGTATTTTGGCGTCGAGTTATTCTAAACCTGTGCATGTTTGCAGCGATAAGGATGTTGGTGTACATTTCCCCTTATCAAATTGTGATGATCGTAAGCCAGGTTTGTGCTTTAGTGGTAGTGTCATTTGGAAACTTACAGATTCCAGCAGCTGTCGTGCGTGTCGTGCTCGCACTACTACGCCTGATACCACATGACTACTACGGTGATGATAAGAAGATTGACGAGACAAAAAACCTGGCGCCATCTCTAGATATCTTCTACGGGATGGTGCTTGGCCAAGGGATTCTCTACATTGTGGCCGGCATGCTCGAGGTCTTTTCATTCATCCCTCGGAGATTCCTCGTCCGTCGTGCCGGATTTAGAGGTCGGCTGGGAGTGGAATATGTAAACTTGTACTACGCATATGCCTTCGAGAAATGCATGGGAGGGGCTGTGCTTGCTCCAAAGAAGATCAGCCTCATCACTTTTGCCATGGATTCCCTGAACTCAGACTCACCCAAGAAGCAGCTCTACGGGGTTCAGATGCTGCACAGCTTGCTTAAAACAGAGCCCTTCAAGGCTAAAACCGTCTCAAAACTCACCGCTTCCACGAAGACAGTAACCTCATTGTTCAGTATGTTGGGTTGGACAAGTGAAGGGGATACGACTGTCAGATTGTTTGCCGCAAAGGCCACCGCTGAGCTTGCTAATAGCCTCCGAGTTGTTCCTATTCCTGGGGCAATGCAGATCATAGCCTCACTTCTGGACACTGTTCATCAACCAAAAATAAAGGATCCTCTTCTGGACATTGATAGCCAAGAAGCAAAACAAGATAGCCAAGAAGCAAAACAAGACTGCCCAATTCAGCAAGTTCGCATGGGCGAACAGAATTCCTGGGTACTTCAATGCTTGAAACATATGGTAATATATTGCTTGATTCCGCAAGAGGAGCCATCTAACATAGATGAACAAAACTTCCGTTTACTCAGATGCTGGAAGCGGATGACAAAGTGCTGGTCAGTTCCTGAGGAGGAGCCATTGACAGATCAAGATCTACTTCCTGTACTGGGCATGCAAATTCTTGACAAGCTTGCTATCTTTGATATTGAAAACTGCATGGAAATCAGCAGAGCAACCGACCTCATCTCGAAGATCATAGATTTTACAGGCAACGGAAATGACATGACGAATATTAATCACGCACAGCAGACCCTTCTGATGGGTTCGTCATTGAAGGTGCTGAGAAGACTTGCAGGTACTAAAGGGAGATTTGGTGTAACTTTGCGACAGAAGATTTCAGAACATCCCTTCCTATTGAGCAACCTTGCAGAGATCTTAGATGACAGCAGGAGCAGCCAAGAACTGAGGGAGCTGACAGCAGAAATCCTTAGAAGCCTTGCCATTGACGAGAACACAAGGCAGGAGATTGGGCACATCCAAGTGATCATTAGCAGGTTGATGCATGCATTTCTCAGCCGAGATGCACCCTCCAGTACCAATTCAGATCACTTGCTACGAAAGATAGCGGGGCAAACACTTGCAATGCTAGCAATGGATAGTGTCAATAACTGTTTGGTTATGTTAAGGGAACCAGGGTATGTATTCATTAAGGAACTCACAATTATGATCCATGATGACAGGTGCAGGTACGCAGCAGCAAGCCTGTTGCGGAACATGTGCACGCATGCTCGATCCGAGCTCAGCAACTTGGACCTGAAGGAACTATCTTACTTCTTGCGAGAGGTGAGCCCTGCTAATTCTAGCTATAAATGCAATACTATATTTGGATATTGTAGCTTACTATTTACACTGTTGTGGCTATAGATCAAACAGAGAGAGAGATGGTAGTGGAGAGTGAGGGAGATGAGTAATGGCTTGGGTCTTCCCCATGGCATGTATTCCATATATATACATGGGGAGTGCTTTTACAATTATACCCTTACAGTTGATCATCCCCCACAGGGGCATCTATGTCATTACACATGGCCTATTCTGAGCCTTGTAACCTCCTACTAGGCCTGCTGGGTTTAGGTGGGGGCCACCCCTACAACAGGAGCCTCTCATGGGGAAGGGCTTCACAGGGCCGAAACCATGTTGCCGAGTCCTTTGGCCCCCTCCATCCCTGCGGCCTGTGAGCTTTTTCTGAACTTGACCAGGGGCTGAGGCCGTAGCTGAAGTAGAGACGCGCGCGCTACGTCCCCTACCCTTCGAACGGGTGGCAGCGGAGCTGGCGCCTAGTCGAAGTAGACGCGTGCGCTCCGTCCCCTACCCTTCGAACGGGTGGCAGTGGAGCTGGCGCCTAGCCCGAAGTAGACACGCGCGCTCCGTCCCCTACCCTTCGAACGGGTGGCAGCGGAGCTGGCGCCTAGCCAAAGTAGACGCGCGCGCTCCGTCCCCTACCCTTCGAACGGGTGGCAGCGGAGCTGGCGGCTAGCCGAAGTAGACGCGTGCGCTCCGTTCCCTACCCTTCGAACGGGTGGCAGCGGAGCTGGCGCCTAGCCCGAAGTAGACGCGCGCATTCCGTCCCCTACCCTTCGAACGGGTGGCAGCGGAGCTGGCGCCTAGCCGAAGTAGACGCGCGCGCTCCGTCCCCTACCCTTCGAACGGGTGGCAGCGGAGCTGGCGCCTAGCCAAAGTAGACGCGCGCGCTCCGTCCCCTACCCTTCGAACGGGTGGCAGCGGAGCTGGCGCCTAGCCCGAAGTAGACGCGCGCCCTCCGTCCCCTACCCTTCGAACGGGTGGCAGCGGAGCTGGCGCCTAGCCGAAGTAGATGCGCGCGCTCCGTCCCCTACCCTTCGAACGAGTGGCAGCGGAGCTGGCGCCTAGCCCGAAGTAGATGCGCGCGCTCCGTCCCATACCCTTCGAACGGGTGGCAGCGGAGCTGGCGCCTAGCCTAAAGTAGACGCGCGCGCTCCGTCCCCTACCCTTCGAACAGGTGGTAGCGGAGCTGGCGCCTAGCCGAAGTAGACGCGCGCGCTCCGTCCCCCGCGGGCGTATCCGGGGCTGTCGGGGCGGGGTTTAAACTTCTTGGCTCTGGGGTCCATGTTGGGGGCGGGGCCAGAACCGTGGGCGATGCGGTGGTGAAGGCGGGTGTTGTACCGCCGGCTTTCCCGCGTTTCGCAGCTGCCACGGCCTCGCGGCCTGATAGTGCGCTTTAAATGACGGCTGCAATCGTGCCGACGCCTGGCCTATCAGAGGGCAGGTTGTCGCGTTATGCAGTCTGCCTTCGCGTGGGTGGGGCACGCGGCGGCTTGCAACTGGCACGTCATGGTATGTGAGCGGTTGCGTGCTCGCGGCTGTTCGCTGCTTCCCCAGGGAGGCGGGACGCGTGTCGAGCGCGTACTGGGGTTGTGCGCTGCCAAGCCACCTACCCGGCGCGCCCTCCAGGTACCGACGGTTCTTCTTTCTAGGTCGTGCGTATTCGAACCGCTGGGGTTCTGGCCTAACTGCGCCTTCTGGCCATGGGGGAGGCGAGCGGGCTTTATAAGGTGCCCTCACCGCGATGGGAGCACTTTTGTCCCGCTTGCCGCTTAGTTCTGGTTTATTCCGTGCCGGTAGTAGCGCGACTTCCTGCCTTGGTTTCTTTTACCCTGCCTTTAGGAGACAATGGCCAGCCATGGCGACGCGTCTCGCCCGCCCAGCGGCGGCTCCTCGTCTAGTTGGGACAAATTATCCTTCCCTTCTCGGGAGTACAAGCTGGTGCTGCGGGGGCGCTCGCATGCCGACAGGCGATGGGACGTCATGGAATACTCGGGGGGCCGGTGTTTCCGCGTGTTGGGAAAGAGCCGCATGACCGAGGAGACGCTGCAGCGGCTTGTTCGCGACGGGAAGATCGAGGATCGGGATGGGGCTCGCCTACCCCGTCGCAACGAAACGGAGCCGAAGCCCCGGGAGACAGAGACGATCGTTTTCGTCGCGTTTTTTGATGCCGGCCTTCGCATGCCCTCAAAGATGTTTGTGGGCGAAGTCTTGCGGACCTATGGGTTGGAGTTAGCGCAGCTGACGTCGAGTGCAATAGTTCGCCTGGCTGTCTTCACATGGGCGACGCGGACGGAGGGCCGGTATCCCAGCGTGAGCCTGTTTGCCACCCTGCACGACGCCTGCTGCTGCCCCAAGAAGGCTGGAGATGGAGCTATTTCCAATTTTGGCAGCGTGGACTTCGTGCTGTGATCGTCCTGCACGACGCTGTTCCCCGCGCCGGCCGCCCTGGGGAAGTGGGAGTCCGGCTGGACGCGGTGGTGGTTTTATTACCACGTGACCGCCCCGAGTGACCTGCTATGCCGAGGCGGGCCCATCTCATTCAATACTTCGCCAAGCGTGAAGCCGGAGGCTGACGACGCGCAGAGACTCTGGAGGCTTGTCGGCGTCGCCCGCCGGCTAAGTATGCGCGACCTGGCCGAAGAGTTCATGATGTACGGGGTGGCGCCGCTGTCTTCCCGGTGGAAATACACGGGCCGGGGCAATGACCGAGCGGACGGGATCTGCCCGCCAGTGTCCCGCCTGCTTCCGCCCTCCGCCCCTTGTAAGTTGTTTAGAGTGCAGCAGACATCTCTTGACGTATCCGCACTTGTTCTCACGTGATCGCCCTGCTGTCTCTTGCGCAGTGGCTCGGCTAGAAGATGCGGAGCGCGCGACTGAGGTGTTCCTCGGCCCGTACACACTCGAGGAGCACAAGCTACGCGAGGCCGCGACCCAAACGGCGAAGCCAGGGCGGGTGAACCGCACATGCGAAGTTTTGGGTATTGCTGTGCCGGAACGCCCGATACCAACGGAGATTCCCACGGGGACTTCAAGTCATCATGGCGGTGGCGGCCGCGCAGACGCCTCGTCTTTGCGGCGTCGGGCTCGCTCCGAGGCTGCCATACTCAGCCTGCCAGCCGCCTCTGCGGCTGACGCTGCTGGGGCAGGACACTCGACCGGTGACGCGCTCGGCCGGACCAATTCGGCGGGGCGCGCCGCCTTGATTCCGCCGGCCGCACTATCCGGAGACGCTGCTGAGCGTACGGGCACGACCTTCACTAGGCCGGAGCCCGTCAACCCGGAAAGGAACGTTACGCCTGACGAGAGGGCCGTGGCCGTTGGTGCTGCTACTACCAGGGACACGTCCGGCGCGGCGGAGACCGAAGGTGGAGTAGGAGCTGCGGCCGCTAACGTCACGGAGGAATCGCCCTCGGTTCCTCAGCCGAAACACCCTCGGATGCAGTCTCCCCCGCCTCCGAAGGGTCGCTACAATGTTGCAGGCCCCATGCTTGGGATTGTGGCGCCCGATGTTGCCGAGGGGGCCTCGCACCCGGCCACCGAGGCGCTCACGCCCCGATCGGTGGCCGAACAGACACCACCCCCTACTGCGGTGAGGGGGGCAGGAGGTAAGCGTGGCTCCCTCTCTCTGCTCGACTTCGCGAAACTCTCTCCGATCTGCTCGCTCATTCCGTCAGCATCAGGCGAGACGAGGTCTCCCGGACGTGGTGAAGGATCGAGCAACGGGGGAGTGCGCGAAGTCCAAAACCTTGTGCAGGGTGTCGCACCGGTATCTGCCGCTGTCGAAGCAGCCGAAGCCTCCACAGCCCTCGACGCGGTGGGGTCCGAACCCGTCTTGTCCGACTACCTCCCGCGTCTGGAGATACTCCGTGCTCTTACCATGGCCACAGAACGCGCCAGTGGCAGCCTTGACCGGCGGATGCTATCATCATGCGAGGGAGACCACCTAGCGCTGGCGCTGCGGGCCTCGGAAATAAGGGTGAGTACGTGCGCCGCGCCTTTTGTATGGTGCTACCGGGCGCCTGGTGACTTCCATTGCTGCTTTCAGACACTTGTCATCAGCGACGCGCTAGACGAGGCCCGCAACCGGGAGCGGAGGGCCCTAGAAGCCAGGCTTTGTGAAGCGGATGACGCTCACGCAACAAAGGACGAAGAGCTCCATGCGCTGGAGGGTGCCTTGTCATCCCTACAAGTCGAGGCCGAGGAAGCCAAACGCGCCGCTGCAGAGGAACGCGCCTCCTTCCTGCGGCAGATTGCCGCCTTAGAGGGGGAGAAGACCCAGCTGGTCGAGACTCTTGCAGGGAAGACCCGCACCTTGGACGATGCGTCCGCGTCAGCCTGGGGGGCAATGGAGTCTCTGAACCGGGCCCTCCGTGATCTGTGTGTTGACGTGCCCGACGCCACCCACGGGCCGGAGGACCTGATGGAGACGCTTGGGCTGATCGAGGAAGGGGCGGGCGTCGCGCTTCGCAGCGCCAAGACCTTCGGGGAGCATTGCGGCTATCTTGGCGCGTGCCTTGCCCTCGGCATGCTTCACACCTGTGGGTGCAGGCATATGCAGGAGCTGGCAAACCCTCACCTGGATCTTCCTGGTCGACCGGAGGCGCTACCGGACGCTATTCGCTCCATCGAGCCTAGCCTCCGGAACTTCCACCGGCAGATCTGGAGTCGCGTCGGGGAGGATGCGGCGAGGGTTGCAGTACAGCAAACGCTGCGCGGGGGAGGGGACTTCCTTCGTTGGCTTGAAGAGGTTACCCGAGGCCATGGCAGCGGCACGGGCCCCTCGGCGCCGCACGAAGACTGAGGCGTTGGTCATATCAGGCGGAGGGGGGGTTCGCGCTTGTGCGCCCATACCTGTAATCATTTGACCCCATATTTTTGCAATGGGACGATGCGCCATTTATTTTTACTGTTGTAAGCTGTGGTTTGAGCCGACGACACCTTATTTATAGTCCGTAGACTGTCGCGTGCGGAGGCGGTCCTCAGCGCTACGACTTAATTTATAGTCCGTGGACTAGTGCGTGCGGAGGCGGTCCTCAACGCTCCGTCTTGTCTATAGTCTGTGGACTCTCGCGTGCAGAGGCGGACCTCGACGCTACGTCTTATTTAAAGTCCGTAGACTGCTGCGTGCGGAGGCGGACCTCGACGCTACGTCTTATTTATAGTCCGCGGACTCTCGCGTGCGGAGGCGGACCTCGACGCTACGTCTCATTTATAGTCCTTAGACTGGTGCGTGCGGAGGCGGACCTCGACACTACGTCTTATTTATAGTCCGCGGACTCTCGCGTGCGGAGGCGGACCTCGACGCTACGTCTTATTTAAAGTCCGTAGACTGGTGCGTGCGGAGGCGGACCTCGACGCTACGTCTTATTTATAGTCCGCGGACTCTCGCGTGCGGAGGCGGACCTCGACGCTACGTCTTATTTAAAGTCCGTAGACTGGTGTGTGCGGAGGCGGACCTCGACGCTACGTCTTATTTATAGTCCGCGGACTCTCGCGTGCGGAGGCGGACCTCGACGCTACGTCTTATTTAAAGTCCGTAGACTGGTTTACCTGCGCGCGGGGGTGACCCCTTACACATTGCGGCTAGACAATGCTATTTGTGGGAACGGTGAGCTTTATTGAATACCCGTTTGCGCGGGCGAGAACCGTACAAGGAGGGGCCGATGCCATTATAACCTTTGTCCCGCTTCTAGGCGTAATATCGCCGCAGCTTGTCCGCATTCCATGTGTGGCGGAGAGTTTGCCCCTCAAGTGTGGCGAGGCGGTACGCTCCCTTCTGCAATGCTTCAGCCACAATGTATGGACCTTCCCACTTGGACTCCAGCTTGCCAACGGTCTCCGCATGGAGTGCCGTTCTAAGGACGAGATCCCCGGCCTTGAACCCTCACGGATATACGGACCGGTCTCGAGTACGTACTGTCTGCCGCGCGTACTTTTCAACGTGTTGGGCTGCGCTTGCTCGCGCCCCGTCGAGGAGGTCCAGGGACACGCGACGCTCTTCGTCGGGCGCTTGGACGAGGACCCTCCGCGACCCAGCCTTGATTTCTTCAGGCGTGACCGCCTCGTCGCCGGAAAGAAGCTTGAAGGGCGTGAACCCTGTCGGGCGTGTTATCGTTGTGCGAAGAGACCAGAGGACGCTGTGAAGCTCGCTCGGCCACCTGCCTTCGGCAACCCGACTAGGCGTTTTTTGACGGCGACAGAGATGGCACCGTTCGCCCTTTCGACTACTCCGTTGGGCTGGGGGTGCCCAACCGAGACGAACCGAATCGTGATGCCCATGTCACCGCAGAACTCCTTGAATGGGGCGGCGTCAAACTGCAGGCCGTTGTCGACGGTGAGTTCCCTGGGCACGCCGAAGCGACATATGATGTTCTGCCAGAGGAAACGCTGCATGGCCGCCGAGGTTATCTTGGATAGGGCTACCGCCTCCGGCCACCTGGAAAAGTATTCCAGGGCGACTACCACGAACCGCAGGTCTCCTGGGGCTCGGGGGAGCGGTCCCACTATGTCGACGCCCCAGCGTGCCAACGGCCACACCGGGGGAATAGGATTGAGGTTCGTCGGGGGCCTGCGGATGATGCGCCCCATCCACTGGCACCCCTGGCATCGACGCACGAGGTCCTGGGCGTCAGTGATGGCAGTCGGCCAGTAAAAGCCTTGCCTGAACGCTTTGCCGACCAATGACCTCGGCGCGAGGTGAGACCCGCAGGCCCCCGCGTGGGTCTCCGCGAGGAGCTTCTTGCCTTCTTCGCGGGAGAGGCAGCGCAGAAGTGGTGCACAGACT
This sequence comes from Dendrocalamus latiflorus, assembly GCA_017311315.1. Lineage (NCBI taxonomy): Eukaryota > Viridiplantae > Streptophyta > Magnoliopsida > Poales > Poaceae > Dendrocalamus > Dendrocalamus latiflorus. The sequence goes on along the minus strand of CM029643.1, from coordinate 2,857,230 downwards.
CCCTGCTTGTAGAGTGTCCCTTCAAACACCTGGAAGGATCTGGCACGGTGTTGCAGACGCCGGAGCTCGGCGTGGTCCTCTGGCTCGGCGATGCCCTGCAGAAAATTAAAGATGGGCTCTCGCCAGTCGCCCTGCTGGACGACGTGGTGAACAAGGGCTATGTCCCGGTTGTCCTGCGCGATGGCCGCCTGCGGCAATACTTCGTAAAATGCCTCGTCAGGGGTGGCAGCTGCTGGTTGGCCGCCTTCGCGAGAGCGTCGACCTGCTCATTTTCCGCGCGAGGGATGGCTTTGACCGTGATGCCTAAGAAATGCCTTTCCCTTGCTCTTACGGCGGCGAGGTATTTAGCCAGCTCGGGGTCCTTGGCTTGATATGACTTGTCTACGTGGCCGGCCACCAAACGCGAGTCCATGCGGACGAGCACTCGCCGCGCACTGATTGCCTTGAGCTTGGTCAGGCCGAAGAGTAGCGCTTCATACTCCGCTGTGTTGTTGGTGGCCGAAAACGCGAGGTGCGCCGAGTACGATAGGCGCTGCCCCTCGGGTGTGACAATTACCGCGCCGACGCCCGCGTCCGCGACGCCGTAAGCCCCATCGACGGTGAGGGTCCAGACCGGGTTCGTCGTACTTCTGAGCAGGCTGAGCCGGCGAGGTCCATTCTGCGAGGAAGTCGGCGAGGACTTGAGATTTGATTGCCGTCCTTGAGGCGTATGTCAGGGAAAACGGGGCGAGCTCGGCAGCCCACTTGCCGATGCGCCCTGTGGATTCCTTGTTGTGCAGCATCTCCGCCAGTGGGAATGAGGAAGGCACTGTGATTGGATGGGCCAAAAAATAATGCCGGATCTTCCTGGAGGCCATGACCAACGCGTAAGCAAGCTTTTCGAGCTCTGTATACCTCGTCTTGGCGCCTTGAAGGGCTTCGGAGACGAAGTATGCAGGCCGTTGTACGGCGCCTTCCTCTAAGACGAGGACGGCACTGACCGCTGTAGCTGACGCGGCCAGATAGAGCAGGAGGGATACCTGCCCTATGGCCTGCAGCGGTTGACCTCCGATGCCCTGAAGCGGAGTTCCTGCCTGCTCCAGGCGACTTCGGTGGGTTCCCATACGATCGAGGGCCCTTGTGAACAGAATGTTCGCAGAGCTCCCCCCGTCGACAAGGATGCGCCTGACGTCGTAACCCGCGATGTGGGCCCGGATGACCAAAGGATCTTGATGAGGGAACTCCACGCCCCTAGCGTCATTCACGGTGAAGGTGATGTTGCGGGGCGGCAGCCACGATTGCGGCTGCTCCACGGGGGCCCCTGATAAGGAGCCTCCGGTGATGACGTTGACGGCGCGGCACCGTGCGTCCTCCCTGGCTGAAGCTTGCGAGGGGCTGCCCCTCGGATGCCGCTCCTGGACCTCGGCAGGGAGCCGAAGGGGCGAGTCCCGAGGTGCGGCCATCGCCCGTCGCAACTCCACGACCGCGGTGCATGTCTTCGTGTAGTGATTACCATAACCGTGCACCTCGCACCACTTGCCGTAATAGAGTTGCTCTTGCTCCGCCCGGGGTCGCTCATCGCGGCCGAGTTCGCCTTCGCGTCCTCGAAGGGCATTCTCGATGACGAAGGTATGGCGGGCCTTTTGTGGTCTGCGCTGGTGACGCTGGGGCTTGCGTCTGCTCTTTGGAGAGCCTTCCGGCTCCCCGGTGCTGTTGCTCCCAGGGGAGTCCTCCCGGGGCTGTCGACTGCGGGCCTGCTTCGAGGGGTCGTCGCCCACCCCCTCGTCGTATGTCGAGCGCGTCGCTTGAGCAGGATCAAGGGTGGAAGCGCTGCGTGTCCGCGCATCTTCCTCAGCCCGCGCATACCCCTCCATCTTGTCGAAGAGCTCGGCGACCGTCTTGATAGGCTTACGTGCGTTGTATTCGGCCAAGGAGCCCGGACGAAGACCCTGTATGGCCGCGTTAATGACGGTTGTCTCATTAACATCCGTGATCTGGCAGCGTATCTTCGCGAAACGCTTGAAGTAGTCCCGGAGCTTTTCCGAGGGTTTCTGCCTCACGGCGAAGAGCTGGCCCGCGTCGACTCGCTAGACATAGCTTCCCTGGAAGGTGTTGTGAAGGCGATGGTGGAGCTGCTCCCACGCATAGATGGAGTTTGTCTCTATGGTAAAAAATCAAGAAAGTGCCATTCCTTGCAGCGCGAGGGGGAGGCCTTTCGCCTTTGTGGCGTCATCTCCGCCCGCGGCCTCGATCGCGGTTTCGTACATGCGCACGAACTCGCGGGGATCCGTATCACCTTTGTATGGCTCAATGACACTGGGAACTTGAAGTCTTCGGGCCACGCCACCTGCTGCAGCCCCGCCGAAAGCGGGGACTCTTGATCGACGCACCGCAACGGCGCGCGGCTGGGCGTGGGGGCGTCGCGGCTGTCCGCCCTTTCCAGCGCGGGCTCTGGCGTGGCCACCGGCGCGGCCTGCTGGCTTCGAGCCTCTTGCATATCACGGACAGCCCCGTGAAGGTCCCCTAGCTCCCGCTGGAACGCGTTGAGGGCCGCCAGTAGCGCGCTTTCTACTGCGGGCGCAGGCGGGGCCACCGATGCGCCCCGCGGGCGGGTCGGCGGGGATACGGTCATCGCGATGCCGATGGCGGGGTCGATCGTCGCGGCGCCGACGGCGGGGTCGGCCGTCGTGGTGCCGATGGCAGAGTCGGTCGTCGCGGTGCCGATGGCGGGGTTGGTCGTCGCAGCGCGAGTGTCGACATCCTTGAGTGCTGCGACCACGCCGCCACCTGCGCCCGCGACAGCCGACGCCGAAGCCCTAGAGCTCACGCGACGCCCCGCCCCGGCCGTCTTCTTTCCCTTCGCCGTCGTCGACGAAGCCTTTTCCGGTGCCATCCTCCTTCGAACTTCAGGCTTACTCCTGTCCTCCCCACGGACGGCGCCAACTGTTGTGGCTACAGACCAAACAGAGAGATAGATGGTAGTGGAGAGTGAGGGAGATGAGTAATGGCTTGGGTCTTCCCTATGGCCTGTATTCCATATATATACATGGGGAGTGCTTTTACAATTATACCCTTACAGTTGATCATCCCCCACAGGGCATCTATGTCATTACACATGGCCTATTCTGAGCCTTGTAACCTCCTACTAGGCTTGTTGGGTTTAGGTGGGGGCCACCCCTACAACATACACATTTTCTTGCAATCCTTGCTTTTCGTTCATAAACTGTTATGGAATATTGACCTACATTTTTCTACTTTTGGACATTTATCTGCACACATGCGTGCTCTTCGTATTCGTGACATTTCAAGTTTACGTCATGCAATTGAGTAATTTGAACACTGTAACTTGTAAGAACTACCGCTGTACAAAGAAATATCCTGAATTTCGACTTGACTAAATAGGTGCAAATGTAACTGAAGTTTTTGAAATGTATGTTTTTACTAATCATGGCTTACATTACATTTCTATTTCCACTACAGGTGTTGGAACAAATAATGGATGCAGAAGGGGCAGAACTAGAGGTCCTTATTGGCCTTAGTTCACAAATATGTAATGTCATTCCTGAAGACTTTGCCCGAGAACTAGAGTATGGTCAGATTATGGAAAGATTTGTGAAGAGGCTTGTCAATGCACTTAATGTAAATATCAAGCCCACTGCTCATTGTCCCGGAATCAGGAGGGTGATAGTTGAACAAGCCATATACATGATGGAGTGCAATTCTAGCTATACAAACTGTTTCAACAAATGCTGGATGATGGAAGCACTGTCAATGGTAGAACGTACACCCTCAAGGGCTGAAAACTACAGGTTCTTCTTGGGTGATGCAGGACTCTTGGAGCACAGCATACCTCTCTCCGCTCTTGTGGCCAGAGCAAAAGAACTGATGGGTCGTGAGTGGCTACGAGGCATCAGCAGTGTCACCTGACAATGTATGTAGGTGGTACTAGGACTTGTAAACACGGTCAATATCCACATTTCAGAAGTGAGTTGTATGAGAGATGTTGGTGTGAGTTAGAATTAGGGTCTAGTAAGAGTTTAATAAGAGTCTAAATCATGTGTGAGTTGTACTAGAATCATATTGTAACCTTGACATTATAAATAAAGGGTGCGGGGTCCTATAAGACAACTCACTATTCAACAACAACAATAAATTATTTTGTCCCAAACAAGTTAGTGTAGGATAAGAATAAAATCTTCTCAAGATCAAAGAGATGAAAGTCTTGAAATAAAACCTACAATGCTAAAATCCTAAGCCGTACATCCTGCTATCTGAATCGAGAGCCTAAAATATTGCTCCTAACTTTCTTATGGTTCCGGTACGTGAATCGCTAACTTCCATGCGATCATATCCAAAGCTAATTCTTTAGATACATTGCAATACCTTAAGTTTTTTTTATCTGCTTCCTCTCACATCTGTCTTGGTCGACCTCTGCCTCTTCTTACGTTTTCAGTATTTCTTAAAATTTCACTCCGTACCGATGTCTCAGGAGGCCTCTGTTGGAGATGTCCAAACCATCTCAAGCAATGTTGGATAAGCTTCTCTTCAATTTGTGCTACCCCCACCTATCACGTATATCATCATTACAGATGCGATCCTGCCTTGTGTGACCATAGATCCACCGCAGTATCCTCATCCCTGCTACACTCATTTTCTGTATATGTTATCTTTTAGTCGCCCAATATTCTGCTCCATGTAGCATTGCAGGTTTGATCACCGTCCTATAAAACTTACCTTTTAACTTTTAAGAGATTTTTTGTTACACAGGACACTAGATGCTTGGCGCCATTTCACCCACCCCGCTTTTATCCTGTGGCTCACGTCTTCATCAATCTCACCGTCCCACTATAGCATCGATTCCAAATAACAAAACGTATCCTTCTTAGGCACTACTCGTCCGTCCAATCTAACATCTCTATCATCTGCCTTAGCACCACTGAAATCACACCTCATATACTCAGTTTTAGTCCTACTAAGTCTAAAATCCTTCAATTATAAGGTATTATTTCACAACTCGAGCTTCCTATCAACACCTATTGTACTCTCATCAACCAGCACCACATCATCAGCGAAAAGCATGCGCCAAGGGATATCTTCTTGTATGTCCCATGTGACCTCGTCCATCACTAGGGCAAAAAATGTATGGGCTCAACGCTAACCCTTGGTGTAGTCCTATCTTAATAGGTAAGTTATTAGTAACACTATCACATGTTCTGACATTAATCACAACATTTTCATACATGTCCTTAATTAGGGTAATATATGTTATAGGGATTTTTTTCTTTTGGAGCGTCCACCACATGAACTTTCTTGACACTTTATCATAAGTTTTCTCCAAGTCAATAAACATCATGTGAAGGTCATTCATTTGCTCCCTATACCTCTCCATCAACTATTGTAGCAAGAAAATCGCCTTCGTGGTCGACCTCCCAGGCATAAAACCAAATTGGTTTGTCGTCATACACACTATTATTCCAAAAAAATTCTATATGGTATTAGGTTCAATCCATCTCAAACAAGCAAAACCCTTACCTCAAATCCGTTGGCCATTGTTGTCACGTTGCATGTGGTCCTCCGCGACGGCGTTGCTTAGGAGCGAACCGCGGCCGGCTGGGTTGCATGCAGGACATCAAACTCTCCAAAGGCGGAGAGGGAGCGGGACATTGCCGCAAGGAGGACAAGGAGGTGCTAGAGGAATGGAGGCATCAGATTCGGGAGCGCTAGCGGCTGCGGGCGTGTGGGAGACGGTCGGAGTGATGGCAGCCAATGCAGCAGCGAGGGTCAAGGCCAGTACAGGCTCGCGCGGGCGGGGGCCGATGGGGCCGCCGGCGCAGGAGGCGAAGATGGCGGCTGGTGATGGTGGCTACTGCTGCGTGGGTGACCAGGTGCGAAGGCGGCTAACCAATGATGGTGACGATTTCAAGGCCAGCGCGTGGTGCTGGTGTGCACGGAGGAAGGGAAAGGGGCCTGCTGCATAGGGGAGAAGAGTAGCTATCGATGGATGAAGAAAGAGAAGAAAGATATGATGGTGATGGTGGAGGTTCAAGGCAAGGTGGTGCTTCGAAATAGGAGAAGAAGGCAGGTCAGACAATTGTTTTAGTAGTTTTAGAGGAGGCGGTAAAAGCAGTGTGAGTGTGCTCAGGTGGTGATGGTAGAGTAGGAGCTAGTGGTAGCTCTGGTGGAGTCTATGGATGGTACAGGTGTCGAGTGGTGCTATAGACGTGTTGGTATGGATGTGAGAGGTGGCATTGTTGAGGATTGTTGCTGGAAGGTGGAGGTCAAGGCAAATAGGGTGTGCTGGGAGAGATAATGGAGATTAAGGTGGTCGGGTTATGTTAGTAGAGGTGGTAAAAGCCAAGGTGATCGAGGGCGTGTTGGGAGAGACGATAGAGGCTAGGGTGGCCAAGGGGCTTAAGGTAGAGTCGGTGGAGGCCAAGGCTTTGGGATATGTAACAGTGCGATGGAGGAGACCAAGACTGAGAGTGTGATGGAGAAAGTGAAGGAATTGATGTTAGTTGAGGCTAGATTGAAGGTGGTCGAAGTGATGATCATAGTGGATACTGAGGTCGATGGTAGTGTAAGTGATGGTACTCGGAGGTTGCGTCTAGTGTGGTGGTGTGACGCGGTGTTGGTGGTGTGAATGACAAGGGCAACAGTCTTGGAGATGGTGTCTATCATGACGTTGGAGGCAGTTTTGGTATATGTGAATGTCATGGTGGTGGTATTCATTATGGAGTTTACGCTAGGTTTGGTAAAGTATTAGATTCTAATAAGAATATTGCTTTATGTAACAACATGGTCATGATTGTATCTCATGTCCATCTTGAAGGGGAGTATTGGTGTGAATTAGTGTTCAATAAAAGTTTAATAAGAATCCAAGTTGTGTGCAAGTCATGAGTTGTACTAGAGTCGGATTGTAATATTGATACTATAAATAAAAGGTGTGGGGATCCTATGGAACAACACATGATTATTCCCAAGAAATTCTACGAGAGATTACTTTCCCATCTACAATAGGTAGTTTATATGGGCAGGGACTGGACCACATATAGGTAGTTTACTAAATTTCAAGAGGGGATTAGAATGTGGCATACCTGACGTTGCTGTACCACATATTATGTTAAGAACTGTACTTTGTATTGGCCCATGACTACATTGAAATCAAAGAATTTCCCTGATCAATAATTTGACTGACTTGGTCAGTCAATGGCACTAGTATTATGGTGCTGATAACGTATGGGTTCTATTATATAATCAGTGCTGTTGAGGCTTCCTAGGCCAGAACGGTGTGCTAAGCTCGTTCAAGCAATGGCCAACAGCACCAGTGGCGCCGGACCAGGCAAGGTCACCGCACCAGAAAAGCGGCTGAATTGCTTCGTTCGCTTTGTTGCGATGATCGAAAGGGTGGCAAACGCCCTCGGCATAGTGGCCTTCACACGGGATTTTTTTTCCGACGGTGCTCCGCCCCAAGGATGATTTTTGGTTTGCAACAGGCATGATTTTCCTTGAAGCTGCAAGGTAAGCAATTACATATAGCACGTGAGGAGATAGCAATTTAGCACTCAAAAATAGGTTTGCACATGACAATCCCCAAAGATAAAATTGTACTTCATAATAAGTAGTATCTTCCTTAGAGCAAGTATAATAAGAGGTTGTTAGTAGGCTGTATGCTGAGGTGGAGAGAGAGGAGGAGAGAGAAGAGAGGTGGGCTGTAAGTTTACAGCCAGCTGAAGCACAAGAACCAAGAAACTTTGTGAGAGAAAGGAGTGGATCATACAGCCTTCAGCTGGCTGTAAACTACTATATGAATGGGTTGATAAGTGGACTGTAGTGTCCATACAGCCAGCTGAAGGCTGTATTATTAGCCTTGCTCTTAGTAAACTTAAACCAAACAGACTGCTACAAATTATACTCTAGCAGTCTAGCTCCTACTGCCAGTTGCATCATTGTCATCAAAGCTTAACTATAGAGTTGAACATTCCAAAGTCCAAAGTAGAAACAAGCGTGATAGCTGTTGAATTTATGGAAATTGCCGCCTATTTTTCAGTTTTTCTTGTTTGTCTTTAGAACTGCACCGAAATATCATTTAATGACAACATATACGCTTCAGGATGTTCAGCCGCAACAGCAGACTGGATTACCAATTGTTCTTTAATACCAGAGGTGCTTTTAGACCTCTTGGCTGGAATGGGATCATTGTGATCGGATGTTTTTCCGGTGTTTTGGTGTTCCTCATGAAATACTGTTTGTTGCATGGTATACGAATGCCTTCGTTGATGGCAATGCTACTTATAGTTGGTCGATTTCAGTCTCCCGGAGCTCTAAGACTACTCATATGCAATCCACTACACCGTGCCACATCACAATGCAGCCCCTTAGTTGCAATCTTATTGTTGGGTCCCTCTGTACCAGATAGCTATTATGATGACTCAGTGCACAGATTCATTTTCAAAAACTCAATGGCCAAATGGATAGCCTATTTGTGGATAGTTGTAAATCGTGTTGTGGGCAGTAACCAAGTATTTTGCCGTCGACTTATTCTATTTGTGCATGCTTGCTGCAATAGTGATGTCGCCGTTCTTGCTTGATGGTCCGTATGATCGAATTTTGATGATCATATTTGAAGTTTGCACTTTCGCGATGGTGTCATTTGGCAACCTCAGCCAGGAAATGAGGGTGGGAGATGAAAACACAGCACACTCTTCTGGATGGACAGATAGATGGGAATTCCATTGAATTTCGTTAGCCTTCTTTCTAGAAGCTCATTCCACTGAAAGTAAGGAGGTCGACCATATGATTAGATGTAGGATATTTGTGATAATGAATAATTCATAATATAGCTTGCTGAGATTATTTGAGGTGTGTAACGTGTGTGAACTCATATTAATCAAGTTAGAAAGAACTTGTGCCAGAAAAGTATTGCTTTGGCCTTTACATGTGCAGAGTAACTCGGAGACAACGTGCTGACCATCACGTCAAGAAAAAGGGCAGAGGGCTACTACATGTGTTGCCCTTCGGATCGTGTGCTGACCTGAACGCTTGGGTTGCTGACATTCGTGACGCCCTCACTATTGATGCTCTAGCCGAATACTTTTATTTGTGGATCAAAGTTCGCTCCGTGACCTTACAACCACATATTGCAGATATGATGGTTTAGAAATTTAACTCTTTGGAGGAATCTTACAACGCATTTTTTATTAGGGGAACCTTTTTTCCAGGCTACAAACAGATTTGGAAGAGTACAGTGTTGTTGAAATGCAAATTATTCACGTGGCTCGTGGTCAATGATCGCTGCTGGATAGCCGACTGACTTGCATGTCGTGGATTGTTGATGCAGCCAACATGTGCCCTCTGCAAGCAACACCAGAAAAACATCGCCAATCTCCTTGTGCATTGCTAATGGGTCAAACAAGCGTGGCCCAAACTCTTAAGTCTTTTCACTTCATAGCACGTAGTACGTGTCTCACGTGAAAGACTGATAGATTGTTGGATAGCATGGTGGAAGAGATTACCCAAGTACTACATAAAGGGTTTTGATTCACTAATCATTCTTTTCTGTTAGACCATATGGAGGGAACAAAAACGCTCGCATCTTCGATGAAACAAATCAAAAATCTTCAAAAATTTGAAATTCTTTTTGCATTTGATTTCCTGAGCTTCTCTAGCCAATTATCCTTCAATCCCAACCGGCCAAACCTGGAATTCAATCCTGCATTGCATTCACGGTGAACTTTTGCGAAGTCACTGTACACCGTGCGAAAATATTCTGTCGCCTGATATTTTTTTTTTCGCTGTCGTTGCCCCGTTTCTTTGCAGCCAAGCCGGGTACGTCTTCTTGTGCCTTCTCGTGCCAGCACGACTTGCCAGCTCCGTCCTCCCATGCCAGCTTTCCCCCTCTCCCAACCCTTCTCGCATCCCATGTGTCGTCGCCGTCCTGATCTCCTCCTAGCGCCAAACCGCCTTCGGGCATCTATAAAGCCAAGAGACCCCTCCAACCTTCCTCATACCCTCCAGAGAAGCCCCCTGCCCGCTCAATTGGTCTCCCATCTCCTCCACTGCCGACAATCGCCGAAGTTCCCCACGGTAAGCCCTAAACCGATTCTTTTGATTTACTCGAGAACTTTCCAATTGCTTGCTGCTGTGACCTCCTCATAACCTAAGAAACCTCCCCAAACCCCTGCACTAACTCCCTAGGCTCTCCTCTTCGCCGTCGCCAAAGTTCGCCGCCAGCCGCATAGACCTCGCCGTGGCCGGCCTCGCACGGTCTTCCCCGGCGTGAACCACTGCCTCCCCGAGCCTCCCCTCACTCTAGACATACTCAAACGCCAAAAACCCGACCCCTTTAACCCTAGAAACTAGCTATTGCTACCAAAAACCGTGTTGAGTTTCCCGGCTCGCCGCCGGCGATTGCCGCTTCCCCTGGCCGTGCCGACCCCAAAAATGGGTTCTCCTTAGTCCCAGGATTCCAACCATGCCCTCGGTTTTCACCGGAGTTGAGCGTAGCACCAGAAATCGCCGTTGCCAAAAACCCCTGTTTTCGGGCACTGTAGCACAATCGGGAGGAAGACGATGAATAGTACCGGTCTGGTACTGTTCATCCGACCCGCTAATGAATAGTGACCTGACCCGGTACTGTAGCAAACGGATCCGAAATGAATAGTATCCCGACCCGTTAGTGAATAGTATCCGAACCCGATACTGTGGCAACCCGACCCACCATGAACAGTAAAGATCCACCGTGAACAGTGCTCTGACCCGCTGTGAACAGTAAACCCGTTACTGTTCACCGAACCCAAGAACCCATGTTTGTACTCGATTTGATCGTCTCGAGCCCGCCGACCCATTGTTTTTCAACTCCATTTCCTCATATCGGACCCCGATAATCCTAAAAATCTAAAACATGTGTCCAAACCCTAGACACTAGTACAATCCAAACCCTAGACACTAGAACAATCCGAACCGCCGAAACCCTAAACACGCATTGACCCTTTATCCTTTTGAACCTGTCCACACCTTTTCAATTTCACTCTAGACTTAAATAAGGCTCGGAACAACCCAGACAAATATCCTAACCCTAAAAATCGATGCCGTCCACACCTTCTGCCATTCACCGAAAATCCATCCGCCACATATACAACCTCGACCATCCCACACACCTAAACTCTGACCACTCCACCTACCTTCTTTATGTTTTTTTGTTTATTTATTTGTATTTTGTTCCCAGCTTGCGTTCCGCAAAGTAGGAACTGGTGTACTCTTGTCTTCCACGCTAGTACTCGGACCACACGAGTTGGTCAACAGAAGGACTACAAGAGCAATTAAAGAAGTCGATGTCCAAATCGAAGATTACGTGGAGATAATCAGAGACTAAGGACAAAGAGGCAAGTCACATGTTTTTGATCATATTGAATCCCATGAAATTTACATTATTTACTTAATGTATTTTCATTATTGATAGTTGTGAAATGATAGTTGTTTAAAATAAATGTTTAGAATGACGTGTTAATTAGATACATCCTACCACCGATAAAAGCCCTGTTTACTTTGATGGCCATTCACCTTGACAACCTTAGTGATTATTATTGTACGGTATAAATATTCATCAATCACTTCGTTCAACATTTTGTACTATTAAGTGACTTTGGCCGTGGGCCGGTAGATTTGGAAAACCCAGACTAGGGTAGGGTGGTATGGGACACCGTGCCCTGGGCTGGTGATACCAGTGTATAGTAGGGTAAGCGAGGATCACAGATGGAGATCCGAAGACCTTATCCTAGGGTGGAGGCTTGGGAGAGGAATGGTGGCAGTACAGGAAGGTACTGAATATGGGTTTGTGCATAGATGATGCCTCAGTGAAAAATATAAGGTCTAGACCCTTATGCTGAGTAAAGAACATAGTATCCGCCCAACCACAAGCGTTGATTTTGTCAAACCTGGTTTAGTAACTGCTCAAGTTCAATTGAACCTCTGCAACTGGTGGAGGGAGACGAGGGTGAGTTCGTATGGGAGGTGGTTAACCATACAACATTAGGACTGCTATGAGTCGGAGGAGATCCGTGGGGTTATCCGAGCTTATGGAGGCCTAGGACCTACTGGGTGGAGGCTATATAAAGAATTGAGCAGTGAACAACCTTGTTTTCTTAATGCCAGACGTGGAATTAAGAAATCTTGTGGGTAAAGCAGGGCAACTCTGCAGAGTGAAATAAATGGTATTCGAATACGCCGTGCTTCCGGTAAATGAAGCTGTGTTTACTGGGTGATTCCAACAACGAGGCATAAGTAGTGTTTCTGATGTTGTTAATATGAGTAATGATGAAACTTTGTCTGATGACAGAACCCCCTGATCTTAAGGAGCAATGTTTTAAATTTTATTTGTTTGCAAATAAAATTGCATCCACCTCTTAATAAAACACTATACTCCCTTCCCTTGAAAATCCTGGCATATAGTTATATATTATTTTCCACATGTGATTTGCTGAGTACGGGGTTGGAGTACTCAGGCTTGCAAAATTTTCCCCCACAGATACCAGAAGATAAGAAGATGCTGCAAGTGTACGAGTTAGGGTTGCGACTGCACTCAAGCGTTCCTGTGGAGTTTTCTTTGGCACTTCTGTATGTAAGTTCAAGTTCGGGCTTGAACGCCCGTATTGTTGTTAAAATTTGACCAATATGTCTTATTTCAATTAAATTAACCTTTTAAATTGTTCGTGAGCAGGCATGATACTCCTTTTGTCCGTAACTGAACTCCTGGGCTGTTACGGAAGGTAACGACATTCCCGTCCCTAAAAACGGGGGTGTTATAGAATGGTATCAGAGCATGCTTGACTGTAGGTTGTAACCCTATGTATAGGTTTGGTTTCGATAGGGATACGTTTTTACAAAATCTTAATTTCTGATACAAACGAATTACAAAAATCATAAGTAATATTGCTGTCTCATTCTTCCGATGTCTGCCTTATCTTTCTTAGACATGCATTAAAAGTTTTTGTTTTGATTCGTCAAAATCTCAAAAATACGAGTAGACGTTTAGACTAACTTCTTGTTGTAGGTATTTGGCCAAATGAAACGAAAGCTAACTTTAGTCGAAGAAGTATTAAGGATGGTGTTAAGAAGAATAGTGCGAATACCCTGGCCAAAGCTTTTCCTTCTGAAAAGTTATAAGGTCACCGCTCGAGTAGTTAGCAAATAATACCCGTTTGATATCCTTGATGCGATGGGTGAAACCATTCAATTAGACGAAGATTTCTGCTTGTATTAACAGCCGAATTGCACTATTAGCCTGTAGGCTGCTATATAAGCAATTCGTGTACAACTAAATTTCCGGTTTTAGATAAAGAGTATGTTAAAAGCTCTACTTCTATCCCATTTCGTCTTAATTCTTATCTATTCTAATCTGTTCTCTCCTTATCTATCAAGCAAATCTCAGAAGAAATTAAGTGCAAATTTCTGATTGCAACAAATAGATTGGATTATAACCATTGAAGTCTAGAGAGAGGAGTAGATAACTTCTAAGTGATTAAAATATGAGGCGATGATCGAAGATATTGGTGGATTATGTTAATGTTGAATGGATAAAGTGATGGAGCTTGTTGGATTGAATTAATTAGAAGAATAAATAAGCTGAGTCTTGGTAATAAGAAGATATGATATTGATTATTGGATTTTAGGCTTTGATTAATTGATATTCTTGGTGGATGATACTGATAGTGACTATTGGATTATAATTCCGATCAGTGATCTCATCCTTGGTGGATTTTAAAATGATGAATTAATTGAGGAGTAGATAGTAAGAAGCTTAGATGATTAGTAAGAAGCTTAGTTGATTATTGGATGAGCCGATTGAGATTATGGGTTGATAATGGAGATAATTGGATTTTTAGGAAATAAGGATACAAGTGATATCGGTGGATTTTAAATGAGAATCTTGGATTATAATAGATTGGATGTTGGATTTATAGTCATAGTTGGAGTTGGAAAATTTTTGTAGAAATTGGATAACCATGACATAATTAATAAGGCTAGAATAATGCAGTAGGAATTATGTATTTGGTGGATCAAATGAATGATAATATTTGGAGTTATAGAAAAAAAAATGATGTCATAACTAGGCAATTAAAGGGGATAATATAGCCCTAGTGTGAAGTAGGAATTAAATGAAAAAGAGCCATTGGATTCTAAGCCATGTACAGAAGTAGTATAGAAAAATGAATAAGCCCATGAATAGTGAATACTGGAAGATGTAGGATTATCCTTACAAATATACGTGAAATTTTGAGGAAATGTCCTGCAAAAGCAATCAGAAAGATCATTTAATCTCACTTCGTTTTCTTTCCTAGCTCTTTCTTGCTCTTACCCTATTTCAGTCTCACTTTCCCCTTGCTAAGCCCAAATGTGTTACAGAACTGATTCCTAAGTTTCGATTGTTATCAAACAAAATATCACTGAGCAAGCTAAGGACTTGATGGTATAGCTGATGGAAAACAAAAATCAGAATGAACTATCCAACATGAGGGAAGCCTTATCCATTATGACAGAAGCCGTATCTATCATGGAAAAAAAACCCGGATTGATGGCAGACAAGGACAAGTCAGAATATTAGAACAACAAGCAAGGATATTGGAACAACTCAATACAAAAGCATCACCAGAAGAATTAATATCAATGTCAAGTGCAACTGCATTCAAGTTTACAACTTTCCTTAAGACTCGACCACCAGAATTTTCATCAGCAACAGAACCGATGAGTGCTGATAACTGGTTACAAAGTATCGAGAAGAGACTGGAAACCATCCAATGTACGGACAAGGAAAAAGTTCTTTTCGCCACCTACCAACTATCAGAACCAGCCATTAACTGGTGGAATACTATTCAATGGGTATATCCGAATAAGAATATTACATGGGAGGAGTTCGTGAATAGATTCCGCAAGACTTATATTTCTCCCAAAGCTATCACAGAGAAGCATCAAGATTTTATTAATCTCCGATAAGAAGATGAGTCTGTTATGGAGTATCTGCAGCAATTCCATTATTTATCACAATATGCCCAAGAAGATCTCAATACCGAAGCAAGAAAGATGGCATATTTTATAAGAGTCTTGCAACCAAAGATAAAGAATTATATTATGCCCGTGGAATTTCCAGACTTCCAAACTCTAGTTGATCAAACTCTCTGGTTTGAAGAAGAATTAGCAGGGCATGTGAACATTACCAAGCAAAATGATCCTTTGATTTTGGTCCATACAACTTGTTTTCACTGTAAGCAAAATGGGCATTATCGTTTCCAATGTCCATTGAGATCCTTATCTAAGGAAGACGCCCAAATACATGTTAAAAGACAAGCATCAACCTTATACCAACCGCCAATGGAGGAAAAAGGATGCCGCCCCAAGAAAGCTCGAGTGGAAAATGAGATAAACTTGCCCCAAAGAAATGACTAAGAAGAAGCGACAAAAGAGACAGTCAGAAAAGTCGGAGAGCAAAGTGTCAAGCAACAATGCCGGTTAAAGAATAAGACAAGAGATGAATGCCATCTTGTACTTTTGTATAAGCAAGTAGTTCTATGAGTTATCAAATGTACCCATGAACTATCTGTAGTAGTATAAATAAATAAAGAAGTTTGTGTCACAATTCCTTGTGAGCTTTATTTCAACCTGGTGCAAGAGAAGTGTAGCAAATGTGAATATATACAAGACTACATAAGGGATGGAAAAACTAACTCAGTTCAGGTGGAAAATCAGGATAATACAGTGAAAGTTTCGACACTAGAACAGATAAACCAGGCTTGTTTTAGAGGAACGCAAAAGGAAATTAAAAAGAGAATATTACTATACAGACTATCTACAGAGATCTCGGGAAGTAAGCCAAATAGTTTGTATGATGATACAAGACGTCATAATTTGGTTTGTACAAGGATGTTGTACAGATACAGTAAGAGAGAAGGAGGAAGGAGAGTATGTATAAGCTTGAGCGAAATAAGAGGAATTCTCCGAAGTTAAAAGATTATAGTCTTAAACTCTATAGAAGGCTAGATTGGTTACAGTACCAGTTCTAATGCTCCTCAACAAAAATTTTCAATAACCTCGGAATGACAACTAAGATATATACAGGATGGAAGGATTGTGACTTCTACGTCGAAATGTTAGTACTTGAAAGGAAACAGACTACTCCTGACTTAATCAATTGGGATTAAATCTGCAAGGTTACAAGCAGCTAAGAACTACAATGCAAATATTTAAGGTTACCAAGGAAGAGAGACAGTGACAAATGTATTAAAGACAAAGGCATATCGTAGTATGGTTACTAAGCATTATCTTAACAAGAAGATTCAAACTGACTCGCCAAAGAGTAAGCGAGAAGTTTAGGGATCTCACAGTCACTTCTGAATACCAAGGAGGTTGCAAGGATTAATTATAAAAGAAAGTTTCTTTTCACAAGTTTCTCATACACCCTACTGGAATAGAGATGAACCAAGGTCATGAGAAAGGAATCTAGTAAAATAATACAAAGAGAGGAACCTTAAAGTACATAGCATGCCAAGACGTGTACCAGTATACCAGAAAGTAAAAGATAGGCCATCAAAATCTCAGGATTGTTACAGTCACAACCAGTCCTAAAATAGAAATGAGGAATCCGAAGAATTTGGTATGGATTTATTTTACAGACTTCCGAAGACATGAGAAGGATATGAGACTGAGTGATTACAGATCAATTGATTAAAAGTAGCACAGTCCCTACCAGATAGACAAACCAACAAAACAGATGATGTTAGCAGAACTTTGCCTGACACGATCATGGTATTCCATGAATTTCCATATAGGATCATCTCAGACTAAACAGAACAAGTCACAGCTATACTTTGAAAAGATCTTCATGAAGCCACAAAGACTCGGATAACCAGAAAGGGACAAAGTACCGATGGAAGCACTAGTTACAACCACCTCTGAAAGCTTGCCTTGAGTGACAAACAAAATCTATGGAAAGGAATCAGAACTGTAACAAGTTTTGTATTTTATCCCATTCTTTAACCTGGGTGAATCTCGAGGACGAGATTCTTTTTAAGGGGGGTAGGTTGAAACAAATCAAAAATCTTCAAAAATTTGAAATTCTTTTTGCATTTGATTTCCTGAGCTTCTCTAGCCAATTATCCTTCAATCCCAACCGGCCAAACCTGGAATTCAATCCTGCATTGCATTCACGGTGAACTTTTGCGAAGTCACTGTACACCGTGCGAAAATATTCTGTCGCCTGATATTTTTTTTTTCGCTGTCGTTGCCCCGTTTCTTTGCAGCCAAGCCAGGTACGTCTTCTTGTGCCTTCTCGTGCCAGCACGACTTGCCAGCTCCGTCCTCCCATGCCAGCTTTCCCCCTCTCCCGACCCTTCTCGCATCCCATGTGTCGTCGCCGTCCTGATCTCCTCCTAGCGCCAAACCGCCTTCGGGCATCTATAAAGCCAAGAGACCCCTCCAACCTTCCTCATACCCTCCAGAGAAGCCCCCTGCCCGCTCAATTGGTCTCCCATCTCCTCCACTGCCGACAATCGCCGAAGTTCCCCACGGTAAGCCCTAAACCGATTCTTTTGATTTACTCGAGAACTTTCCAATTGCTTGCTGCTGTGACCTCCTCAT
Source organism: Dendrocalamus latiflorus (assembly GCA_017311315.1). NCBI lineage: Eukaryota > Viridiplantae > Streptophyta > Magnoliopsida > Poales > Poaceae > Dendrocalamus > Dendrocalamus latiflorus. The sequence continues at coordinate 2,839,626 of CM029643.1, read as the reverse complement.
AACCTAAGAAACCTCCCCAAACCCCTGCACTAACTCCCTAGGCTCTCCTCTTCGCCGTCGCCAAAGTTCGCCGCCAGCCGCATAGACCTCGCCGTGGCCGGCCTCGCACGGTCTTCCCCGGCGTGAACCACTGCCTCCCCGAGCCTCCCCTCACTCTAGACATACTCAAACGCCAAAAACCCGACCCCTTTAACCCTAGAAACTAGCTATTGCTACCAAAAACCGTGTTGAGTTTCCCGGCTCGCCGCCGGCGATTGCCGCTTCCCCTGGCCGTGCCGACCCCAAAAATGGGTTCTCCTTAGTCCCAGGATTCCAACCATGCCCTCGGTTTTCACCGGAGTTGAGCGTAGCACCAGAAATCGCCGTTGCCAAAAACCCCTGTTTTCGGGCACTGTAGCACAATCGGGAGGAAGACGATGAATAGTACCGGTCTGGTACTGTTCATCCGACCCGCTAATGAATAGTGACCTGACCCGGTACTGTAGCAAACGGATCCGAAATGAATAGTATCCCGACCCGTTAGTGAATAGTATCCGAACCCGATACTGTGGCAACCCGACCCACCATGAACAGTAAAGATCCACCGTGAACAGTGCTCTGACCCGCTGTGAACAGTAAACCCGTTACTGTTCACCGAACCCAAGAACCCATGTTTGTACTCGATTTGATCGTCTCGAGCCCGCCGACCCATTGTTTTTCAACTCCATTTCCTCATATCGGACCCCGATAATCCTAAAAATCTAAAACATGTGTCCAAACCCTAGACACTAGTACAATCCAAACCCTAGACACTAGAACAATCCGAACCGCCGAAACCCTAAACACGCATTGACCCTTTATCCTTTTGAACCTGTCCACACCTTTTCAATTTCACTCTAGACTTAAATAAGGCTCGGAACAACCCAGACAAATATCCTAACCCTAAAAATCGATGCCGTCCACACCTTCTGCCATTCACCGAAAATCCATCCGCCACATATACAACCTCGACCATCCCACACACCTAAACTCTGACCACTCCACCTACCTTCTTTATGTTTTTTTGTTTATTTATTTGTATTTTGTTCCCAGCTTGCGTTCCGCAAAGTAGGAACTGGTGTACTCTTGTCTTCCACGCTAGTACTCGGACCACACGAGTTGGTCAACAGAAGGACTACAAGAGCAATTAAAGAAGTCGATGTCCAAATCGAAGATTACGTGGAGATAATCAGAGACTAAGGACAAAGAGGCAAGTCACATGTTTTGATCATATTGAATCCCATGAAATTTACATTATTTACTTAATGTATTTTCATTATTGATAGTTGTGAAATGATAGTTGTTTAAAATAAATGTTTAGAATGACATGTTAATTAGATACATCCTACCACCGATAAAAGCCCTGTTTACTTTGATGGCCATTCACCTTGACAACCTTAGTGATTATTATTGTACGGTATAAATATTCATCAATCACTTCGTTCAACATTTTGTACTATTAAGTGACTTTGGCCGTGGGCCGGTAGATTTGGAAAACCCAGACTAGGGTAGGGTGGTATGGGACACCGTGCCCTGGGCTGGTGATACCAGTGTATAGTAGGGTAAGCGAGGATCACAGATGGAGATCCGAAGACCTTATCCTAGGGTGGAGGCTTGGGAGAGGAATGGTGGCAGTACAGGAAGGTACTGAATATGGGTTTGTGCATAGATGATGCCTCAGTGAAAAATATAAGGTCTAGACCCTTATGCTGAGTAAAGAACATAGTATCCGCCCAACCACAAGCGTTGATTTTGTCAAACCTGGTTTAGTAACTGCTCAAGTTCAATTGAACCTCTGCAACTGGTGGAGGGAGACGAGGGTGAGTTCGTATGGGAGGTGGTTAACCATACAACAGTAGGACTGCTATGAGTCGGAGGAGATCCGTGGGGTTATCCGAGCTTATGGAGGCCTAGGACCTACTGGGTGGAGGCTATATAAAGAATTGAGCAGTGAACAACCTTGTTTTCTTAATGCCAGACGTGGAATTAAGAAATCTTGTGGGTAAAGCAGGGCAACTCTGCAGAGTGAAATAAATGGTATTCGAATACGCCGTGCTTCCGGTAAATGAAGCTGTGTTTACTGGGTGATTCCAACAACGAGGCATAAGTAGTGTTTCTGATGTTGTTAATATGAGTAATGATGAAACTTTGTCTGATGACAGAACCCCCTGATCTTAAGGAGCAATGTTTTAAATTTTATTTGTTTGCAAATAAAATTGCATCCACCTCTTAATAAAACACTATACTCCCTTCCCTTGAAAATCCTGGCATATAGTTATATATTATTTTCCACATGTGATTTGCTGAGTACGGGGTTGGAGTACTCAGGCTTGCAAAATTTCCCCCCACAGATACCAGAAGATAAGAAGATGCTGCAAGTGTACGAGTTAGGGTTGCGACTGCACTCAAGCGTTCCTGTGGAGTTTTCTTTGGCTCTTCTGTATGTAAGTTCAAGTTCGGGCTTGAACGCCCGTATTGTTGTTAAAATTTGACCAATATGTCTTATTTCAATTAAATTAACCTTTTAAATTGTTCGTGAGCAGGCATGATACTCCTTCTGTCCGTAACTGAACTCCTGGGCTGTTACGGAAGGTAACGACATTCCCGTCCCTAAAAACGGGGGTGTTACATTCGATAACTCGGACGAGGACATCGCAGCCATCTTCATCAACCTCCTCGATGAATTATCATGCTGGCGTCAAGCCGGCATGGGATCGCTACCGGTTGCTCCGAGAGTGCCCTTTTAATTCCTTAGTGCTGCATTTTCGCAGCGTCGAGACAATACCCCCAACCCTGAGTGCCGGGTCTTCCTTTTTTCCTCTCAATCACATGCGGCTACCTTGTAAACTATTCGTATTTAAGTGCTGAACTATTTGCCTTCTTAATACAACGGCATGCAAATCGTCTGTGCGTTTCCTGCCTGTTCGTTTGGGCTTAGGCTTCTAACTTCCAGGTTATTTTTCACTATTCTTAAATTTCGTCTTTTTCTGATTTTTAGATTTTTTGTGCTTTTTTGCCGATTCTTTTTTTTCCCGTATTCGTTTACATTACACGTGTTAGGCTAACCCGTTTTTCCATTTTAATTTTTTTAGAAATTAATTATTTTTTAAAAAATTAATTATGCCAAATAAGCCACTATCAACAACAATGTAATTTCATCTAGCTACATTGAAAATTTAGCCATAAGTCATAAAAATCCAGCCCAACCGAACACCACCAAAATAAGATTCCAATGGCACTCTTGCGTGTCGTGCTCGCACTATGCGCCTTGGACCACATTACTACTACGGTGATGATGAGATTATTGACAAGAAAAACCCAGGGGAGAAGACAAACCTCAAGCCATCTCTAAATATCTTCTATGGATGGTGCTTGGCAAAGGAATTATCTGTATTGTGGCCTGCATGCTCGAGTTCTTTTCGTTCATCCCTCGGATATCTGTCATCCGTCATGGCAGATTTAAAGGTCAGTGGGGAATGGAATCAGTCGATCTGTAGTATGCATATGCTTTGGAGAAATGCATGGAAGGGGGTGTGCTTGCTCCAAAGATGAGCCTCAGCACCTTTGCCATGGATGCCCTAAACGCAGATTCATCTGAGAATCAGCTGTACGGGATTCGAATGCTGCACAGCTTTCTTCAAAGGGAACCAACCAAGGCACATCTCCTTTCAAAACTCACCACGTATACGAAGACGATGACCAGAATAATAAGAATGTTGGATTGGACAAGTCCAATGGATAGAACTGTCAGATTATATGCCGCGAAGGTCACCACAGAGCTTGCAAAGAACCTCCGAGTATCTGCACTTCTTGACGCTGATGGCAAACCGAAACGAGGAAACCCACTTCTGGACACAGATGATGAACAAGACGAAAGACAAATGGAGTGGAATTCTATTGCGCTTTCCACTGTCGGGCACCACGTCGCTTTCTATGTAGCCTTATGCGCGCAAATGGAGTGAACTTATATTGCGCTTTCCACTGTCGAGCACCGCGTCGCTCTCTACGTAGCTAATGGCACAGGGCGAGACTCACCTTATGCGCGCAGACGGAGTGGAATTCTATTGCGCTTTCCATTGACGAGCACCGCATCGCTTTCCATGTACTGGGCTCGACGAGGAAATGTCCACGGCTTGTGAGCAGTGAAAACGAGATGTCCCACCGCTCTCTAAGGGTGAAAACGGATGGAGTATCAATCTGTCGGTGTTTTAATATCGATTTTACATATGATTTGTTTAGATTTGAGAAATCTCTCAGAAGACCTTGCGTGTGTATATGCAAAGTAAAGACACGGGGAATTTTATCCAGGTTCGGACCTTCTCATTCGAGAATAACAACCCTACGTCCTATATACTCACTAATCACTGGAAACAAGATTACAACAGAGAAATTACACAAATGGCTAGTGCTCTCTTGTGCGAATGATGCACTTGGATTAGAATCCTCTCACTCTTCCTTTGACGTTAATCTTATATAGCTGACGAAGCGACGGCAGTTGTCTCACGTCAAAAAACGTCTCAACACTTCGGATGATAACCGCAGGACGAAAGTTATTGTCAGAGAGACATAAGTGGGCCGTTCACCGTGTAACGGTTGTTGTCAGAGAGAGATCGTGTGCAGTTAGTGGGCTAACGCACATTCTAACCACCTTGTCAAATGAACTTACAGTGCAGTTTATGGTCATAGACAAGTCGGTTGAAGATAGACTCGTCGTAGAAATTCTCACGACCATAGAGTGGTCGCGGTAAGATTTACGACTACGTGGTCGTAGAAAAACTTACTACGTAGAATAATCACAGTAGGACTTATGAGTATATGGTCATACAAGAACTTACGACCATGTGGTCGTAAAAGAGTTTACAACTATTCTGTCGTATTTTCTCTTTATTAATAAAGGGTATATTTAAATAATATAATGACGTAATAATTTAAAATTTATTCTATCCTCGTCACAATCAATCATATTTGTAATTTTTAAATGAATATTTTAGTCTTCGCAAAGTCAGCCCTATATTCTGGAACCTGGGAAGGTCGTTGAGTCGAATCAGTGGCCGACAAGACAAAATAAAGTTAAACTTGTGGCATTAGGTTAATTGACTTACTGTGGAGTCAATGTCGCGTACGTACGTGTTTGGTGTTGCCGTTTTAAGTAGCGTCTGGGCTGCATTACAGAAATGTGGACATTCTCCCGTGCGAGTCGCTCGCGACGGTGTGCCGAGGTCGCGCGTTCAAGCGATGGCGGAGAGCACCGGCGGAGAGCACCGCGTCCAAATAACTCCTCGCGGCGGCGGACAAGGCAAGGTCACCGCACCAGAGAAGCGGCTGAATGGCTTCGTTCGCTTTGTCGCGCTGCTGGAAAGGGTGGGCAACGCCCTCGGCACACTAGCCTTCACGTGGGCAACCGTCGTTCTGCTGGGCGGGTCCCCAACGATGCTCCGGCCCGATGTCGATTTTTGGTACGCGACAGCCATAGTTTTCCTAGAAGCCGCAAGGTATGCAACTATATATACAGCAAGTCTATGCATACTATGTATACACACACACATGTAGAGCACGATGAAATATCACGTGAAAAATACAACTTTGGATATATATTTCTAAAAATTCTCGAATGTAGGGGATATGTTATTTATCTCTTTAAAATTTGAAGATTAAACTCAATTGTATATGCGAGATATTAAGAACATAAATACTTAGAAAAATAATGAAAACACTATTTTAGCAAGTATTTGCCTTCTTTGTGTCGCGCAAATACGAATGAGGTTGCTATTGAATCTTTGCAGAATTGTAGAACATACCCTCCCCTATATCCCATATTTTTTGAGATTTTTTTAAATTCTACATTTGATATTACAAAACTTTTCGTCCATTCACATTTTCGCTGGATATGTGGCCTACGCAGCATGTCAGCATACATAGTGGCACATAACGGCATGTTTTATGACCGTAAGGCTTCTGCAACTTATGATCTTAAAACCATGGGTCTTATGAAATATGTACGCTGCTTATTTGGAGTGAGCACAAATCGTGACAACACTAATTAATCAGATAAATAGAGGACTCACTATACAACTCCACATGTTGCGTCCAAAATATAGAGTGGACAAATTAGATTCCTACTCAATGAACATATAAACAAAAGCAAACACTTCTCACCTGTTTCTAAAAAAAAGCAAACACTTCTCTAATTGATTTGAATTCTACGCATCAATCTTTCTCTCTGTATAAAGGAAATAGAACTAGCCATGCAGCTGCGCAAACAACATTGTGATTTAGGCACATTGTGTCCACTTTATTTAATTACGCCATATATACTTCAGGATGTTCACCCGCGGCAACAGATTGGATTACCAACTTTTCTTTAGTACCAGAGGAGCTTTTAGACCTCTTGGCTGGAATGGGCTGCTGATTGCGATAGTATATTTTTCGGATGTCCGGATGTTCCTCTTGAAGTATTTTCCCAATGTTGAAAGTTTTTTGGTGTCTCTTGGACGTATGTTGATTTTACTTATGCCAATGGCATTGGCAATCCTACTTGCAATTGCTCTAAGACTACTCACATGCAATCCACTACGTCGTGCGATATCGTTATGGAGCCCCATGATTGCAATCCTATTGATGTGTCCCTCTGTACCAGATCGCCATTATGATCGCAAAATGCACAAATTCGTCATCAAAAACTCAATGGCCAAATGGATAGCATACCTAGTACTGTCTGTGTCTGTGCTCCTAGTGACAATCAGCAGGCTGAGGTTTCCAAGCATCATCAAACTAGTAGATAGTGCTCTGGGCAGCAAACTAGTATTTTGGCGTCGAGTTATTTTAAACCTATGCATGTTTGCAGCGATAGTGATGTTGATGTACCCTTTCCCTATTATGGCTCGAATTGTGAAGATCGCAGATATGGTGTACATTTTCCCCCCTTCCAATTGCGATGATCGGATACCAGGTTTGTGCTTTAGTGGTAGTGTCATTTGGCAACTTACAGATTCCAGCAGCTCTCATGCGTGTCGTGCTCGCACTACTGCACCTGATACCACATGACAACCTGGCGCCATCTCTAGGTATCTTCTACGGGATGGTGCTTGGCCAAGGGATTCTCTACGTTGTGGCCGACATGCTTGAGGTCTTTTCATTCATCCCTCGGAGATTCCTTGTCCGTCATGCCGGATTTAGAGGTCGGCTGGGAGTGGAATATGTAAACTTGTACTACGCATATGCCTTCCAGAAATGCATGGGAGGGGCTGTGCTCACTCCAAAGAAGATCAGCCTCATCACCTTTGCCATGGATTCCCTGAACACAGACTCACCCAAGATACAGCTCTACGGGGTTCAGATGCTGCACAGCTTTCTTAAAACAGGGCCCTTCAAGGCTAAAAAAGTCTCAAAACTCACCTCTTCCACAAAGACGGTAACCTCGTTGTTCAATATGTTGGGCCGGACAAGTGAAGGGGATACAACTATCAGATTGTTCGCCGCGAAGGCCACCGCCGAGCTTGCTAATAGCCTTCGAGTTGTTCCTATTCCTGGGGCAATGCAGATCATAGCCTCACTTCTGGACACTGTTCATCGATCGAAAATAAAGGATCCTCTTCTGGACACTAATAGCCAAGAAGCAAAATAAGACTGTCCAATTCAGCAAGTTCGCATAGGCGAACAGAATTCCCGGGTACTTCAATGCTTCAAACAGATGGTAATATATTGCTTGATTCCGCAGGACGAGCCATCTAACATGGACGAACAAAACTCCCGTTTACTCAGATGCTGGAAGCGGATGACAAAATGATGGTCTGTTCCTGAGGAGGAGCCATTGACAGACCAGGATCTCCTTCCTGTACTGGGCATGCAAATTCTTGACAAGCTTGCTAGCTTTGATATTGAAAACTGCATGGAAATTAGCAAAGCAACAGACCTCATCTCGAAGATCATAGATTTTACAGGCAACGAAACTTACATGACGAATATTAATGACGCACAGCAGGCAGTGCTGATGGGTTCATCACTGAAGGTGCTGAGAAGACTTGCAGGCACTAAAGGGAGATTTGGTGGAGCTTTGCGACAGAAAATTTCGGAACATCCCTTCCTATTGAGCAACCTTGCAGAGATCTTGGATGAAAGCAGGAGCAGCCAAGAACTGAGGGAGCTGAAAGCAGAAATCCTTAGAAGCCTTGCCATTGACGGGAACACAAGGCAGGAGATTGGGCACATCCGAGTGATCATTAGCAGGTTGATGCATGCATTTCTCAGCCGAGATGCACCCTCCAGTACCAATTCAGATCACTTGCTATGAAAGATAGCGGGGCAAACACTTGCAGTGCTGGCAATGGATAGTATCAATAACTGTTTGGTTATGTTAAGGGAACCAGGGTATGTATTCATTAAGGAACTCACAATTATGATCCATGATGACAGGTGTAGGTACGCAGCAACAAGCCTGTTGCGGAACATGTGCACGCATGCTCGATCCGAGCTCAGCAACTCGGACCTGAAGGAACTATCTTACATCTTGCGCGAGGTGAGCCCTGCTAATTCTAGCTATAAATGCAATACTAGATTTGGATATTGTAGCTTACTATTCACACATGTTCTTGCAATCTTTGCTTTTCATTTATAAACTGTTATGGAATATTGACCTACATTTTTCTACTTTTGGACATTTATCTGCACACATGCGTGCTCTTCGTATTCGTGGCATTTCAAGTTTATGTCATGCAATTGAGTAATTTGAACACTATAACTTGTAAGAACTACTACTGTACAAAGAAACATCCTGAATTATGACTTAACTAAATAGGTGCAAATGTAACTGAAGTTTTTCAAATGTATGTTTTTACTAATCATGGCTTACATTACATATCTATTTCCACTACAGGTGTTGGAACAAATAATGAACGTAGAAGGGGCAGAACTAGAGGTCCTTATTGGCCTTAGTTCACAAATATGTAATGTCATGCCTGAAGACTTTGCCCGAGAACTAGAGAATGGTCAAATTATGGAAAGATTTGTGAAGAGGCTTGTCAATACACTTAGGGCCTGTTTGGTTGCCTGCATCAGCTCATGCATCTGCATGCGCGTGGCCAGGCTGAGGAGGGAAGCTCCTCAGCCGCGTACGAGCTCAGCCTGGCTCCAGTTGCTTTTTTGCATCCACTCGTGCAGGCTCTCACCCCGATGCAGCCAACCAAACACCATCTTCTTGCATGAGCGGATGCGAGCTACCCTGATGCAGGCAACCAAACAGGCCCTTAATGCAAATATCAAGCCCACTGCTCATTGTCCCGGAATCAGGAGGGTGATAGTTGAACAACCCATATACATGATGGAGTGCAATTCTAGCTATGCAAACTATTTCAACAAATGCGGGATGATGGAAGCACTGTCAATGGTAGAACGTACACCCTCCAGGGCTGAAAAATACAAGTTCTTCTTGGGTGATGCAGACTCATGGAGCATAGCATACCTCTCTCCGCTCTTGTGGCCAAAGCAAAAGAACTGATGAGTCATGACTTGTGAGTGGCTACGAGGCTTCAGCAGTGTCACCTGACAATGTGTGTAGGTGGTACTAGGACTTATAAACACGTTCAATATCCACATTTCATAAGCGAGTTGTATGAGAGATGTTGGTGTGAGTTAGAATTAGGGTTCAATAAGTGTTTCATAAGAACCCAAGTCGTGTGCGAGTCAGTCGTATTAGAGTCGGATTGTAACCTTAGCACTATAAATAAAGAGAAATTTGATGATTTGCCCCACCTTTGTTTGCAAACAGCTCATTTGCCCTATAGTTCATATTAATTGATTATTTGCCCCATCTTTCAATTTCCAGTTGATCATTTGCCCTCTTTGCATTTCCAGGGCATTTTCTATTTTAGCAAAGGTAAATTACTATGGAAAACGACCAAACTGTCCTTGCTTTGATTCAATGAAGCTACTGCGGATTGCTCTTGCCGGAGACCACCGCCTTGATGCGCTCCACCGTGCACGCGATGAGGCTGTTCACCGTCGCTACCGACCCAGCGAGAGCTCCTTCTGTTTAGATGGGGTTTCTGTTACTAGCAGAGCATGCATGGGGGGCTGCAAAAGGGATAAGGTGCTTGTAAAGAAGCACGTAATTCAATCATGCTGAACCAAGTTTACATATAAGATTGAAGGCTTTTGCTATTGCATTTAGGTTTCAATCAGTAGGAGGCCATGGTGACATCATTTTACTCTTATCTACATCAAAATACTAGACATTTTTACTTACGATGATATATGCCTTTACTGCCTTGGGATTACTAAACATGAATGAAGCTATATTTGTCTGGTTGTACAACATCGTCAAGTGCGGTGAGGATGAAGATTAAGGTATATATTTAGATAGTCAAAACATGAAAACAAGCTTGTGTTGTTGATGCCAAGGAATCCACTTTCTGTTTATCTTGCCACTATGTCTGAACTAAACCAGTAATGCCTAGTAGCAGCACTTCTGTCGCTGAAGATGGCATAGCCTTGCTAATATTGAAATGTGACATACTATCCGATGGATCTTTTTCTTTGCGTAAGTGTCACTCTGTTTTGCCCTGAAATATTTCAACAGATCATGTACGTATGATAGCTCTCACTGGGGTCGGTGGCAACGGTGAACAGCCTCATCACGTGCACGGTGGAGCGCATCAAGGTGGCGGTCTCCGGCGAGAGCAATCCGTAGTAGCTTCATTGAATCAAAGCAGGGGCAGTTTGGTCAGTTCCCATAGTAGTTTACCTTTGACAAAATAGAAAATGGTCTGAAAATGCAAAGAGGGCAAATAATCAACTGGAAATTGAAAGATGGGGCAAATAATCAATTAATATGAACTATGGGGCAAATTAGCTGTTTGCAAATAAAGGTGGAGGCAAATCATCAAATTTCTCATAAATAAATGGTATAGGGTCCTATAGGATAACACACGATTATTCTCAAGAATTCTACATGGTATTACAACTAATCCATCTCAAACCGTTGTCCCGCTGCACAATGTCCTCCGTGACGGCGTCGCTCGGGAGTGGACCGTGGTCGGCAGGGTTGCATGCGAGACATTGAACCGTCGAAGGAGAGGGAGGTTGCCGCGAGGAGGACGAGGAGGCGCAAGAGAAGTGGAGGTGCCAGATTCAGGAGCACAAGCAACCACGAGCATGCGGCTAACAGTCGGAGTGACAGTAGAAGATGCGGCTAACAGATCCAGGGAATGTAAAAATGACAAAAATTTTAAAACTTTCGCATGCATACTATTTCCTTGGCTTTTAATGGAGTTTCTTTGGAATAGTAATTTGCAAACACAAATTTTCAAAAGAAATGTACATCGGAAAGAATTCAATTTGAATTCAAAATCAAATCTAAAAAGATGAACCTAAAATAGCCTAGGGGAATTTGCAGTAGAAAGAAATTTAAAAACTCGCAAATATATTCATGGCACTGGAAATAAAGTTTTGAACATATTTGAATATGATCTTGAAATTATTTAAACCAAAATAATGCATAATACACATAACCATAGCCTTCCAAGATTTTTCGAGAAAACTCCAAGGCAGATAAAATTCTGAAAAAATTTACACAATGACCTAGACTGTGTCGGGAGCCTCTACAAAAAATTTCAAAAATTTTGGAGCTCATTTGATGCGTTCAAAAATTTCACAAATCTATCGGCCAATCAAATACGCTTTAATCACTTAACTTTTTCCACCTTCTTCATTGCGAAGGTGTAATCCTTAAAAACCCACCTTCTTTTTGTCCATTGAACACCCGACGCTGACGAGTGGGACTAGACCCCACCCGTCAGGCCACCCTCTTTGTCACTTAAGTCCCGACACTGACGAGTGGGATCAAACCCCCTCGACAGGTTGCCTTACCTCCACTCACTGACGAGTTGGGCCCAGCGGCAAACTCTATCTTCCACCTCGGTGCGCCGCGTCTACTCCGCCGTGGCCATGCCGCCGCCGCCGATTTTTGACATCGTGCTCATGATTTGCTCACTCACCTGCTCGACCTCAACTACCCGTCACTTCGCCGCGCCAAGTTTCCCTCTTTCTTGTCCCTTCTGTGTGTCGTACGCCGTCGAGAAGAACCGACCGCACAACTCCACCATGCTCGTGAGATATCATGAAGCAGCACCCGATCGTCTCATGACTATAAGTCCTTCCTGACCGCACCATCATCTTCCTCATCTCGTCCTCGCTCCATTCCCATGAAAATCAGAGCCTCTCCCTCCTTGCCTCGCAGAACACACCGTCTTCCTCTACGCCAGTGAGCGTGCTCCGCCGAGCTCCACCGTGGCATGAACTCTCCGGTGGACCCATTGCTTCTCCAACCGCGTAATCTTATGTTTCATATCCCCTGGAGCTTTTCCCCCTCATTTAATTTTGTGAATCTTGCAAAAGACTCATCAGGATTGAACCATCATCTTCGTCGCCGGCCAAAACCGCGGCCGCAAGCCATTCTTCCCCTCCAGTGAGACCTAGCCTAATCCATTGCTTCCAGAGCATCCTTGGCTCTTCCCTGAGCTCACACGACTCTCTCTTCCAACTCTCACTCGCCAAGGAGCCCCTACGTCGTGGATGTCGTCTGCGTCGCCGCTACTCACCGTCGACTAGCTGCTCCGTCGCCTCTCCAACATCACCAACCCCCTCATTAGACTCCTAGCAGTCCCTAGATGCTCACGCACTCATTTAATTTGGAAATCCCCCATCATAGCATGGTCTTCCCCGCAACCATTCATGGCGCCGCCGCATGGCGCTGGCAAAGCCCTGGTGACCCTTAGTCCTTGAGCCAATGAAAGTATCTAGGCCCCTAAAAATGGTTTTCGTAATTAATAATTTATGTTAATATGGGACTAACATGTTTAATGAGTATGCAAAGGTTAAGTCCATATATTGGAGACAAGAAGCAAGCCAAAGGATAAATGTGAAGACCAAAATGGCTCAAGGCAAAGGTATACTTAGAATAGGATCCCTTTTAATTTTTACCGGTCTTAAGGCGAAAAGGTGGAAGACCGGATTATAGGATAGATAATCGTACCATAAAGTGGGATCATGGCAAGTAGCTTGATAGCAAATTTTATGTGCCATTTGTATCAAATTAGAAACATGCATTCATCAAAAAAATCAGATTTAAAACCAAAACTGTGCTCTGTCTGGAAGAGCGGTAGTACCGCAGATTTGAACGTCGGAACTACCGGCGACCGGAAGCTCCAGATCCCGAGCGGAGCCTTTTTTTCCAGAGAGCACCCCCCGATGCATTTTAGTTTCTACGGGAACGGAAGTACCGGCGCTTTCAATGCCGGAACTACCGCAGGGAGCGGTAGTTCCGCATTTTGAAACAGTACTTCCGGAGCCCGGAAGCTCCGGAGGGGAAGCGGAACCTTTTTTCCAGAGAGCTCCCTCTGGACAAAATCTGAGATTTCGCGGAGCAGAAGTACCAGCGATTTCAACGCCGGAACTACCGTAAGGTGCAGTAGTTCCGCTATCCAGAGTCCGGAAGCTTCGAAGTCAGAGCGGAGCCTTTTTTCCAGAGAGTGCCAAAATTGGGGCTTTTGGATTCCCGGCTCAAGCGGTAGTACTGCACCGACTTTGCGGAACTACCGGAGCGTGGTAGTTCCGGAAGTTTCAACGGCAGTAGTACCGCGCCACTAAATCCAACGGTTACTGTAGAGTTCTGACATAGCCGTTCTATCGGGAAGATTTGGGAGTGGTAGTTCCGGCCGTATAACGGCGGTAGTTGCACTCCCCCTGAATTTTTCTGGAATTTGTTCCAAACGGCTTGTTTTGGTTGGTGGAGGGTATAAATACCCCCACCACTACTCAAGGACAGCAAGAAGAGACCCATTGAGCATTCTTTGAGCATAGGGTCTGTTCTTTACCTCACAAGCCGGCGGCTTTTGGCTTTTGCTACAGTACCTAACTTTTAAACGGAATATTTTTTCAAGATGGGGTATACAAGTTAAACGATCTACAAGTTAAAAGCTCAACATCTGTACCAACCAAAATTGCAAGTGAGTATCTGTCTCTCCGTAATCTGTACCGTAAACAGCCAAAATTCAAAAATTTCAGCCAAAAGCCACAAGCCGCAGCCAAAAAGAACAGGCCCATAGAGCATTCATTCCACCCCTTGTTCTCATTTGTGCATTAAATTTGAGGTGGTTGAGCAAATAGTGCTTGCATTCATTAGTTGATCCATTTGGCATTCATTTGCAATCAAGTGAAGCCCTGGTTTATTACCCTTGGTGCTTGCCGGCACCTGGACGATTGGGCGGAAGATTGATCGGTGATCTTCTCAAAGTTGATTGTGAGAAGACCCGGTATTCTTGTGAAGGTCGGAGTTCACCTACCCGGAGCGGGGAAGAGCTACCACTAGTGATCGAGGTGTTTCGGCTTAATTTATGGAGCCGGTCCGATTCGTTCGGGCTAACCTCAACGTGGACTAAGGGAAACTGGCAAGTTTTCGATCACCGCGGTAAAAATATCGATTGTGTTCATATCTCTTTTGCTTTCTCCTTGCTCTTACTTGTTTGCTTTATTGTGATCATTTGATTGTCTTAGAGCTAGTATAGTTGCTTGATTGACTAGAATTGTGTATGATTAATTGCTTTACATTCTTGCTATTAAAATCGTAAAGAATTAATTAGGTAGACAAGAAAATTTAAAAACCTCCTATTAATCCCCCTCTAGTCGGTATCCTTGATTCTACAAGTGGTATCAGAGCTTGGTCTCTCATTATTAGACTTAATCGTCTAGAGATAAAAGGATGGCTAGTGAGAGGTTTGCGATAGACAAGGCACCATTCTTTGATGGCTCTAACTATACATATTGGAAAATTAGAATATCAATTTATTTAAAGGCCATGAATCCTCATATTTGGAAAATTGTAAATGAGGGTTATGTCATGCCTCTTGATCCACTGCACCCAACGGAACAAGACGGGCGTAACGCTCCTTTAGACGGCCAAGCCATGAATGCTCTATTTGGAGCTTTAAACGCGGACGAGTTCAATAGGGTGAGCAACCTTAAAACGGCTCATGCTATATGGACTACCCTTTCAGAAATACATGAAGAGACGTCCACGGTTAAGGAGGCAAAATTGCATCGGCTTAGGATCAAATATGAGACAGTCACGATGTTGTCCCATGAAGACATTAATGAGACGTACACAAGGCTTAACAACATCGTGAATGAGCTCAAAGGCCTTGGAACTAACCTTTTCGATCTTGACATTGTGAGAAAGATGCTTAGGGCTTTACTGGAGAAGTACGAGATGTTGGTGACGCTCTTTCTCAACTCACCAGAGTTGGCAAGAATGACGCCAACACAACTCTTAGGTAATCTTATTACCAATGAGTTGTACAAAAAGACAAGGAGGAGCTTTTGGAGCAATCCACCTCTAAAGGAAAGAAGATCACCGCCTTCAAAGCCAAGGCGGTGTCAAGTGAGGAATCCGAAGACGATGAGGAGGATTCCGAAGAGGAGCTTGCCCTTCTAGTAAGAAGGATGAACAAATTCATGAGAAGGCGCTCAAACCGAAGCGCAAGTCATGAAAAGACCAAGAAGTGGCACTCCTCCTCCAACAAGAAGTATAGCAACATCCGTTGCTATGAATGCGACGAGAAGGGGCACATTGCTTCACAATGCCCCACCAAGAAAGATGACAAGGAGAAGTCATCAAAAAATAAAAGCTATCACGGCAAGAAGAAGCTCTTCAAGAAGCTTCACAAAGATGGCAAGAACGAAGTCCACATTGGCGAGTAGGATTCCGAGGCGGAGTACTCCGACTCCGACTCAAGCGAGGATGAGTCTCCCAAGAAAAAGGGGCTCGTGGGCATCGCCATCAAGGAGGCTCCATCTCTATTCTCCACTCCTACATGCCTTATGGCTAAAGGAGGGAAGTTAAATTTTTTGATGACGATGATTTAATGGACATGCTAATTGAATTGAATGAATTTCATGGGAAAGAAAAATCAAAATTTAAGGTTTTGAAGAGAGAACATTTATCTCTCCAAGATCCTATAAGGAGCTAAAAGAAGCTCATGATTTACTTGCCCAAGAAAATCAAAAGAAGTCTAGTTCTAGCATTGGAATTACATGCGATATTTTGAATAAAATGCCTAGTATAGAAAAATCAAAATCTAGCATGTCTACATCTTGTGATGATCTTCTTGCCATGCCATGCTCATCTATTGTTGATTCTACAAATGTTTTAACTCTTGCAAATGATAATTTACTTGTTGATGAAAATAAAATTTTAAAAGAACAAGTACAAAAATTAAACAAGAGTTTAGAAAGAGCTTATAAGGGAAAAGCAACCCTTGATAAACTATTAAGTGATCAAAGATGTTCGTTTAACAAGGAAGGACTTGGGTTTATTCCCAAGAAAGGTAAGAAACCGGCATACAATCCCCCAAGGTTTGTAAAAGAAAATGGAAAATATTGCACTAAATGCCGGAATGTAGGACATATGCAAAATGATTGTTCTAAAAATAAAATACATTCCATTGGCTTATATGATTCATATTATATGCTTAAAAAATCTACGAATAGAAATGTTATTGCTCATTTCATTGGCACATCGATTTTGGGTGCTAAAAGAAAATCCATTTGGGTGCCCAAAACCTTAGTTACTAACCTCCAAAGACCTAAACAAATTTGGGTACCTAAAAGAACTTGATTTTTTTTTTGTAGGTGAACTACAAAAGCGATGGAAGGCATTGGGTGTTGGATAGTGGATGTACTCAACACATGACCGGAGACCGAAAAATGTTCACCACCTTTGAGAGCGGGAGCAATGATAAAATCACCTTTGGGGATAATAACAAAGGAAAGGTATTAGGATTGGGTAAAATTGCTATCTCAAATGACCTTTCCATTTCTAATGTATCTTTAATAGAAACATTAAATTTTAATTTGTGCCCAATTATGTGATTTAGGCTTAACTTGCTCTTTCTCTAAAGAAAATGTAATTATTTCAAAAGAAAATAATAATGAACTCGTTTTCGAATGTTTTAGATTTGGAAATCTCTATTTAGTAGATTTTACTTCAAATGATTCTTGTTTAAAAACTTGTTTGATTGCAAAAATCTCTTTGGGTTGGTTATGGCATAGGAGGCTA
The DNA here is from genome assembly GCA_017311315.1 of Dendrocalamus latiflorus. NCBI lineage: Eukaryota > Viridiplantae > Streptophyta > Magnoliopsida > Poales > Poaceae > Dendrocalamus > Dendrocalamus latiflorus. Next base: position 2,822,501 of record CM029643.1, on the reverse strand, counting down.
GGTCATGTGGGTATGATTCAACTTAAAAAGCTTTTCAAACATGATTTAGTTGTTGGCTTGAACGATGTGAAGTTTGAGAAAAATCGACTTTGTAGTGCTTGTCAAGCCGGGAAACAAGTCGCTAATTCTCATCCTTCTAAAAGTATCATGTCAACATCTAGGCCATTGGAGTTCTTACATATGGATTTGTTTGGGCCAACAACCTATAAGAGCATCAGAGGTAATAACTATTGTTTAGTCATTGTAGATGATTACTCTAGGTATGTTTGGGTATTCTTCTTAAATGAAAAAGGTGAAACCTACGGGATTTTTAAAAGTTTTGCAAAAAGGGCCTAAAATGAATTTGATTTTAAAATAAAGAAAATTAGGAGTGATAATGGTTCCGGGTTCAAGAACACTAAAATTGAAGATTTTTTGATGAACTTGGAATAAAGCATGAACTTTCCACAACCTACACTCCGGAGCAAAATGAAGTTGTAGAAAGGAAAAATCGTACATTAATTGAAATGGCTAGGACAATGCTTGATGAATATAATACTTCCGACAAATTTTGGGCGGAAGCTATTAATACCGCTTGTCATGCCATAAATCACCTTTATCCACATCGTCTTTTGAAAAAAAAACTTCATATGAGCTTCTCATTGGAAGAAAATCGAATATATCCTATTTTAGAGTATTTGGTTGCAAATGCTATATTTTAAGAAAGGGTGTTCGGCTTTCTAAATTTCAAAGTCGATGTGGTGAAGGATTTTTATTAGGTTATTCTTCAAATATCAAGGAGGCTCCATCGCTATTCTCCACTTTTGCATGCCTTATGGCTAAAGGAGAGAAGGTAAAATTCATTGACGATGATGAACCCTCTTATGATGATCTCACGGACATGCTAATTGAATTGAATGAATTTCTTCAAAAAGAAAAATCTAAATTCAAGGTTTTGAAGAAGGAACACTTGTCTCTTCAAAAATCCTATGATGAGCTAAATGAAGCTCATGATTTGCTTCGCAAAGAAAATCTAGTAATAGCATTGGAATTACATGTGATATCTTAAATGAAATGCCTAGTATAGAAGTTTCAAAAACTAGCATGTCTACATCTTGTGATGATCTTCTTGCCATGCCATGCTCTTCAATTATTGATTCTAAAAATGCTTTAACCATTGCTCATGATAATGTACTTGTTGATGAAAATAAAAATATAAAGGAAAAGGTGCTAAAATTAAACAAAAGTTTAGAAAGGGCATACAAGGGAAAGGCAACCCTTGATAAATTGTTGAGTGATCAAATATGTTCATTCAACAAGGAAGGTAAGAAGCCAGCATACAAGCCTCCAAGATTTGTAAAAGAAAATGGTAAATTTTGCATTAAATGCCGGGATGTAGGACATGTGCAAGATATTTGTCCTAAAAGTAAAATACATTCCATTAGTTTATATGATTCATGTTATATGCTCAAGAAATCTGAAAATGGAAATGTTATTGCTCATTTCATTAGCACCTCGATTTTGGGTGCTAAAAAGAAATACATTTAGGTACCCAAACCTTGGTCACTAACCTCCAAGGACCCAAACAAATTTGAGTACCTAAAAGAACTTGATTTTCTTTTGTAGGTGAACTACAAAACAGGTTGAAGGCATTGGGTGTTAAATAGAGCATTCATTCCACCCCTTATTCTCATTTGTGCATTAAATTTGAGGTGGTTGAGCAAATAGTGCTTGCATTCATTAGTTGATCCATTTGGCACTCATTTGCAATCAAGTGAAGCCCTGGTTTATTACTCTTGGTGCTTGCTGGCACCTGGACGATTGGGCGGAAGATTGATCGGTGATCTTCTCAAAGGTGATTGTGAGAAGACCTGGTATTCTTGTGAAGGTCGGAGCTCACCTACCCGGAGCGAGGAAGAGCTACCACTAGTGATCGAGGTGTTTCGGCTTAATTTGTGGAGCCGGTCCAATTTGTTTAGGCTAACCTCAACGTGGATTACGGGAAACCGGCAAGTTTCCGATCACTACGGTAAAAATATCTATTGTGTTCATCTCTCTTTTGCTTTCTCCTACCTCTTACTTGTTTGCTTTATTGTGATCATTTGATTGTCTTAGAGCTAGTATAGTTGCTTGATTGACTAAAATTGTGTAGGATTAATTGCTTTACATTCTTGCTATTAAATTTGTAAAGAATTAATTAAGTAGACAAGAAAATTTAAAAACTTTCTATTCACCCCCCTCTAGTCGGTATCGTTGAGTCTACAGCCAAGTCCCAAACGCCTTACAACATCACCCCGAGCCGAATAGATTAGTTTTAGCACGAATGCATGCATTTCTCAGCCACGCTGTAGTTTACCGGAGGACCGCCGCCGCCTCGCGCCGTCACACAGCCACCACCGTCGACCATTCTGGCCGCCATCAGTGCCCATGGTTGGGAATTGTTCGATGATCACAGCCAAGGAAGGCTATGGATGGAAGTGACTTGTAAGAGAGCTTATTTTCCATCTACAATAGTAGTGAGTTGTTCAATGCAGTCTAAGAAGGAGATGCCATGAACTTGGACTTGATATCGAGAATGCAGGTTGTGGCTAGGGCAAAATTTACTGGCATTATAGTCACAAGACCATGCATATTTTTAGCATGAGATAACAGTAGTGGATTTACGTATGACCTTTTTAATTAGAATGCACAGGATTTCCCTTTGCAATGAGAACATAGAATATTTAATTATACTTCATTAGTCCTATATTGTGATTTATACTTTATAAATTCGTCTACTTTGCTACTGCTAATGTTTTAATATAAATCCAATTGTCTTCAAATGCTCACGAATCACTGCTTACCAATGTTATAGGTGATTACTGCTACTAAGATATTTTTATACCTAGTTCTGGCATGATTTTTTGTCAGAAAATTGACACAAAATTTTGGTGCGATACACAGCAACCACTTGTGCTTCAGAGTAAAGTTGATATTCTCGAAAGCAAAGAAATATGATTCTGCATCAATTTTATGAGACCACAATACTGGCAGGAAATTTGTACAGCGTTGCAATACAAGATATGAGAAGATCCCTTCCTACTGACCAGCATGCTTCACGCGGAAAAGTACAGATATGTTACAGCAAGTTACTCTAGAGCGTCTGGAGATGGAGCTTCTGCATTATCCTAGTAACTGTGTTGCATTTCAAGCCCAACTAAATTCAAAATTATCTTAAAATCTGAAACACACAGGATTTTCACTCAACTAAATAGGAAAAACTATTGTGAATAACCAAATTGTTAGATTCTGTTTTAACTAATCATGAGGCACCTGTCATTTTTTATATTTCCACTGCAGGTTTTGGAAAGAATAATGAACGCGGACAGGGGAGAACTAGAAGTTCTCATTGGCCTTAGTTCACAAATATGTAGTGTCATTTCTGATGACTTTGCCCAAGAACTAGAAAATGGTCAGATTAAGGAAAGATTTGTGAAGACTGAAGAGGCTGATAGATGTACTGAATGCAAATATGAAACCCACTGCTCATTGTCCAGGAACAAGGAGGGTAATAATTGAGAAAGCCATATACAATACATGATGGAATATAATTCTCATTATGCAAATTGTTTCAAAGATTGCCCGATGATGGAAGCACTGTCAATGGTAGAACGGACCCCCACAAAAGCTGAAAAGTATAGGTTATTCTTGGGCTATTCAGGACTCATGGAGTATAGCACCCCCATGTCCAATCTTGTGCCAAGAGGAAAACAGTTGATGGCAGTGCATTCTACTTGACAGCAATGATGTATAGGGAACAAAAGGATGGAAGCTGTGTTAGATTTGTAACTTACAAGACCATGTTCTCCCCCTTTTTTTAATATGACAGCGCATATTTATGCTGAGACAAAGTTGTGGACATATTATTGGCTATTGTATATTCTCCTTCATGTTTCATTGTGAAATACCATACATACGTTGATGCAGACTCCTATCAGCTGTGTCATGTTTCAAGCATTACTAAAAAGCTCGCGTGCTGTGCTGTCAAAAGTTGAGCTCAATGCTCTGTGTTGTCTTCAGCAGCATAGATATTGCGCGCTTATTTTTTATGAAATTGTATGTTGAGTAGTCAAATGCCACATTACATCCCATCCTCTGTGGATCATAAACATTCGATCAGAATGGTCGCCGACCTATGGTGAATTGATGATTGCTGAAAACAAACTACATTACTCCTACGTGGCTGGAGGATAGGATTTTAGCTGAATACATCGCACGCAGCAGGGTAAAATGCTGCACATGATGAAGCAGCGCTCGATTACCCTATCGACCAATGGACACTAGTCACCAGCAATCCAAGAACGAACCAAGTAAAAGTCTCTACACCCCTAACCCGCACCGCCGATTCGGCCGTGAGCTCCGGTTCTCTCAGGAATAGAAGGCGATCGAGGAGGCGAGAGCACCTGTTGATGTAGGTAGGGATTGGCGTCGACCTGCTCTTTGTCCCGCCGGAGCGCCTCGCCGCCCGCCCGGCACCTTCGCGCGTTGCGGCTTGCCTCGCCTTCGATTACGCAGGGGGCACCGAAAGTCTGAAGCGAAGTGGGATGGCGACGGATGGCAGGAAGGGTGGCATGAGACATGGAGCCATGGCCCATGTGGTTTCGACCGAGAACCAAGAAAATTGCAGAGGAAACCTTTGCATTTTTTTGGTCGTTTGAAAAAAGGAATTTCAAAGAATTTATACCACAGAAATTAGAATTTCTGCCTTCTAGATAGGGTATCTGTCGGTGTTTGATATCGATCTTACATATGATTTGTTTATATTCAAAGTCTTCTTTTAGATTACTAAGCTATGATCTTGCGGAATATGGACACATGAATTTTTATACAGTTTCGGGGTTTCTCTTGAGAGAATAATAACCCTACGTCCTGTGTGATTACTAATAAAAGGAAATGATTACAATTATGTAATGCAAAAAAAAAGTCTGCACTATCTCTAATCTAGCTTCCCCTCCCTCTACTTCTCTGGCGCCAACCATTAAATACTTGATGAAATAACGGTCGTTGTCCGGTGCTAGAAGACGTCTCAACGCTTCAGGCGGTAACTGTCTGACAGATATTATTGTCAGAGAGACATGATGGCCGTTCGTCGTGTAGCAGTTGTTGTTAGAGAGAGATCGTGTGCGGTTATTAGATAAACACACGTTCTAACCGTCTTATCAAACGCCTTCACGATGTAGTAAGACATTGCTTGACAAGTCAATTGGGGATATAGAAGCCGCAAAATAGTCTACAATCACATGGTGATCATAAGACTGTTTACGACTATGTGGTCGTAGAAGAGCATGCGATTATAGAGTAGTCGTAAAAGGATTCACGACCTCATAGTCGTAGGAGAGTTTACGACCATAGAGTAGTCGTAGAAGGATTCACGATTTTATGGTTGTAGAAGAGCTTACGACCATAGAGTAGTTGAAGGGGAATTTACAACTACTTACGACCATGGAGTAGTTGAAGGAAAATTTACAACTAACTCATGAATCTTTCTCCTTTATCAATAAAATGTATATCTGAAGGATATAGTTTGAGAATTATTCTATCCTCGTCAGTACTGATTTTTAAAGGTGCCACTCTATTCACGATACAAATCGTTCTAAAGTATTTGTAAATTGCGACGTGGTAAATACGCTAGAATTGTAAATGCTGGCCTTTTGAGTCATTTAATGTAGAAAAGTAGTTTTTAGAAGCCAATATGAATATGGCCTAAGATGTTTTATTTTTAGGCAGTGCTTCTATGATTTTTTTCGAAAGTGATTTGCATAATTTTTGAAGTATGATGAATGATGAATATATATTACTTATTTTTTATGTGCTTTGAGATTAATGCTGCTATTTTCTTTTATCATATATTCTCAACCAAATGTTCAATTCACAGTACGTTTTGAAACATCATGTTCCTTATATCGAGATCTTCAAACCTAGACTTCACTTGCATATATTTATACTTAGTACATGATATTATCATAGATAAAACAAAATATTTCATGTATTATTTTCCAATATTCCATTAGTCCACGGGCGACGCACGCATAGTTTGAATTGGGTAGGGGAATGAATATGGTGAGTGTTGAATGTTCCGATAGGTAAACTAAGGGGCTTCACGCATTTGGTTTTGAGATTGTAACAATTTATTGATGATGTTCCATGTATTAAAGCACTAAGAGGAATAAACCAATATTCCATGTGATTGATTTCAATGCTTCAATAGTTCTTTAACGATGTTCTGATAGTTATTGACGGATGTCCCAACGGTAGGGCTAGCTTAATTAACTAGGTGGGAGACAAATCAAAGCAATGAGCTGAACAAACAAAAAAATTAATAGAATAAATAGTGAAAGAAAAATGGATATAGGGGGGACCTAGTGCAACATTGGTGGCTACAATTAAAAATGAAAAGAAAAAAGAACGTAAAAAAGAAATGAAGTAAGCCAGCGTCGCCCTAGTAGTGGTTTGCATGGGAGGACAAATGGCCTGGTAAGCGCGTGGGGTCGTCGGTCTGCCAGTCCGACCCACGTTGCGACTTGGTCTTAACACGGGCGCGTTAATGGACCATAAGCCTGGGGGTGGGCGGTAGGATGCGCGGCGCGTAGCATTTCTAGTCGTGGAAGCGTCGAGCTGCGCGTGCTTGTTGCCGTCAATCTGCTGCCCCCACAAGGCCCACGTCTCCTAACGGCCAGGCTTCCCATCCCCTTAGGCGCCCAATTCCTGCGCGCCGATACGCGGCCCATGGGTTTTTACCCCAAACTTATGTGTGCAAATGGAGTGGAATTGTATCGCGCCTTTCACTGTCGAGCACCGTGTCGCTTTGTATGTAGCATTCTACGCACGGTCCTATCCTTTGACTTTGCGAGCTGTGGAAACCACGAAATGTCCATCATATTCGTACTTTTTAACAAATATTTAATTAATCTTCGCACAGTCAGTCTAGTCTGGGACCTGGAAAGGTAGTCGAGTATAAACTTGTGGCATTAGGTTAATTGACTTACTGTGGAGTCAGTGCTTCGTACGTACGTGTGTGGTGTTGCCGTTTTGGTAGCGACTGGGCTGCATTACAGAAATGTGGATGTGCTCCCGTGCGAGTCGCTCGCGACGGTGTGCCGAGGTCGCACGTTCAAGCGATGGCGGACAGCACCGGCGGAGAGCACTGCGTCCAAATAACACCTCGCGGCGGCGGACAAGGCAAGCTCACCGCACCAGAGAAGCGGCTGAATGGCTTCGTCCACTTTGTCGTGCTGCTGGAAAGGGTGGGCAACGCCCTCGGCACACTGGCCTTCACGTGGGCAACCGTCGTCCTGCTGGGCGGATACCTAACGGTGCTCCGCCCCAAGAAAGATTTTTGGTTCGCGATAACCATAGTTTTCCAAGAAGCCGCAAGGTATGCATCTATATATACAGCAAGTCTATATCACCTGAAAAATGCAACTGTGGTTATGAATTTCTAAAAATTCTGAGATGTAGGGGATGTGTTATTTATCTCTTTAAATTTTCAAGATTAAACTCAATTGTATATGCGAGATATTAAGAACATAAATACTTAATGAAAACACTATTTTAGCAAGTATTTACCTTCTTTGTGTCGCGCAAATATGAATGAGTTTGCTATTGAATTTTTGCAGAATTGTAGAACATACCCTCCCCTATATCCCATATTTTTTGAGATTTTTTTAAATTTCTACCTTTGATATTGCAAAACTTTTCATCCATTCACATTTTTCACTGGATATGCGGCCTACGCAGCATGTCAGCATACATAGTGGCACTTAACAGCATGTTTTATCATCGTAAGGCTTCTGCAACTTACGATCTTAAAACCTTTGGTCTTATGAAATATGTACTCTGCTTATTTGGAGTGAGCCCAAATCGTGACAACACTAATTAATCAGATAAATAGAGGACTCGCTATACAAATCCACATGTTGCGTCCAAAATATAGAGTGGACAAATTGGATTCCAACTGCATGAACATATAAACAAAAGCAAACACTTCTCACCTGTTTCTAAAAAAAGCAAACACTTCTCTAATTGATTTGAATTCTACGCATCAATCTTTCTCTCTGTATAAAGGAATTAGAACTAGCCATACAGCTGCGCACACAACATTGTGATTTAGGCACATTGTGTCCATTTTATTTAATTACGCCATATATACTTCAGGATGTTCACCCGCGGCAACAGATTGGATTACCAACTCTTCTTTAGTACCAGAGGAGCTTTTAGACCTCTTGGCTGGAATGGGCTGCTGATTGTGATAGTATATTTTTCGGATGCTCTGATGTTCCTCTTGAAGTATTTTCGCAATCGAAATATATCAGTGTCTGTACTTACGACATTGGCAATCCTACTTGCAATTGGCCAATTTGTCTCTCTAGGTGCTCTAAGACAACTCATATGCAATCCACTACGCCGTGCGATATCGTTATGGAGCCCCATGATTGCAATCCTATTGATGTGTCCCTTTGTACCACATCGCTATTATGATTACCAAATGGAAAAAATCATTTCCGAAAACTCAATGGGCAAATGGATAGCGTACCTAGTACTGTCTGTGTCTGTGCTCCTAGTGACAATCAGCAGGTTGAGGCTTCCAAGCATCATCAAACTAGTAGATAGTGCTCTGGGCAGCAAACTAGTATTTTGGCGTTGAGTTATTCTAAACCTGTGCATGTTTGCAGCGATAGTGATGTTGGTGTACCCTTTCCCTATTGTACTTCAAAGTGTGATGATCGCCGGCCAGGTTTATGCTTTAGTGATAGTGTCATTTGGCAACTTACAGATTCCAGCAGCTGTCGTGCGTGTCGTGCTCGCACTACTGCGCCTGATACCACATGACTACTACGGTGATGATAAGAAGATTGACGAGACAAAAAACCTGGTGCCATCTCTAGATATCTTCTACGGGCTGGTGCTTGGCCAAGGGATTCTCTACGTTGTGGCCAGCATGCTCGAGGTCTTTTCATTCATCCCTCGGAGATTCCTTGTCCATTGTGCCGGATTTAGAGGTCGGCTGGGAGTGGAATATGTAAACTTGTACTACACATATGCCTTCGAGAAATGCATGGGAGGGGTTGTGCTTGCTCCAAAGAAGATCAGCCTCATCACCTTTGCCATGGATTCCCTGAACTCGGACTCACCCAAGAAGCAGCTCTACGGGGTTCAGATGCTACACAGCTTACTTAAAATAGAGCCCTTCAAGGCTAAAACCGTCTCAAAACTCACGGCTTCCACGAAGACGGTAACCTCGTTGTTCAATGTGTTGGGCTGGACAAGTGAAGGGGATATGACAGTCAGATTATTCGCCGCAAAGGCCACCGCTGAGCTTGCTAATAGCCTCCGAGTTATTCCTATTCCTGGGGCGATGCAGACCATAGCCTCACTTCTGGACACTGTTCATCGATCGAAAATAAAGGATCCTCTTCTGGACACTGATAGCCAAGAAGCAAAACAACACTGCCCAATTCAGCAAGTTAGCATGGGCGAACAGAATTCCCGAGTACTTCAATGCTTCAAACAGATGGTAATATATTGCTTGATTCCGCAGGATGAGCCATCTAACATGGATGAACAAAACTTCCGTTTACTCAGATGCTGGAAGAGGATGACAAAATGCTGGTCAGTTCCTGAGGAGGAGCCATTGACAGACCAGGATCTCCTTCCTGTACTGGGCATGCAAATTCTTGACAAGCTTGCTAGCTTTGATATTGAAAACTGCATGGAAATCAGCAGAGTAACAGGCCTCATCTCGAAGATCATAGATTTTACAGGCAACGGAACTGACATGACGAATATTAATGACGCACAGCAGGCAATGCTGATGGGTTCGTCACTGAAGGTGCTGAGAAGACTTGCAAGCACTAAAGGGAGATTTGGTGTTATGTTAAGGCAACCAGGGTATGTATTCATTAAGGAACTCACAATTATGATCCATAATGAAAGGTACAGGTACGCAGCAGCAAGCCTGTTGCGGAACATGTGCACACATGCTCGATCCGAGCTCAGCAACTCTGACTTGAAGGAACTATCTTACATCTTGCGAGAGGTGAGCCCTGCTAATTCTAGCTATAAATGCAATACTAGATTTGGATATTGTAGCTTACTATTCACACATGTTTTTGCAATCTTTGCTTTTCGTTCATAAACTGTTATGGAATATTGACCTACATTTTTCTACTTTTGGACATTTATCTGCACACATGTGTGTTCTTCGTATTCATGGCATTTCAAGTTTACGTCATGCAATTGAGTAATTTGAACACGGTGACCTGTAAGAACTACTGTTGTACAAAGAAATGTCCTAATTACAACTTAACTAAATAGGTGCAAATGTAACTGAAGTTTTTGAAATGTATGTTTTTACTAATCATGGCTTACATTACATATCTATTTCCACTACAGGTGTAGGAACAAATAATGGACGTAGAAGGGGCAGAACTAGAGATCCTTGTTGGCCTTAGTTCACAAATATGTAATGTCATTCCTGAAGACTTTGCCCGAGAACAAGAGTATGGTCAGATTATGGAAAGATTTGTGAAGAGGCTTGTCAATGCACTTAATGCAAATATCAAGCCCACTGCTCATTGTCCCGGAATCAGGAGGGTGATAGTTGAACAAGCCATATACATGCTGGAGTGCAATTCTAGCTATGCAAACTGTTTCAACAAATGCTGGATGATGGAAGCACTGTCAATGGTAGAACGTACACCCTCAAGGGCTGAAAACTACAAGTTCTTCTTGGGTGATGTAGGACTCATGGAGCACAGCATACCTCTCTCCGCTCTTGCGGCCAGAGCAAAAGAACTGATGGGTCGTGAGTGGCTACAAGGCATCAGTAGTGTCACCTGGCAATGTATGTATGTGGCACTAGGACTTGTAAACACGGTCAATATCCACATTTCATAACTGAGTTGTATGAGAGATGTTGGTGTGAGTTAGAATTAAAGTCCAATAAAAGTTTAATAAGAGTCTAAATCATATGTGAGTCGTGCTAGAATCAAATTGTAACATTGACACTATAAATAAAGGATGTGGGGTCCTATAAGACAACACACTATTCAACAACAACAAGAAGAAAGCATTTTGTCCCAACAAGTTGGGATAAGCTAGAAATAAAATCTTCTCAAGATCAAAGAGATAAAGTCTTGAAATAAAACCGACAATACTAAAATCCTAAGTCGTACATACTGCTATCTGAGTCGAGAGCCTAAAACACTACCTCTAACTTTCTTATGTTTCTGGTACATAGCTCGCTAACTTCCATGCGTTCCTATCCAAAGCTAATTCTTTAGATACATTCCAATTCCTCAAGTCTCTTTTAACTGCTTCCTCTCACGTCAGTCTTGGTTGACCTTTGCCTCTTCTTATGTTTTCTGTACATATTAAAATTCTACTACGTACCGATGCCTCAGGAGGTCTCTGTTGGAGATGTTCAAACCATCTCAAGTGATGTTAAACAAACTTCTTTTCAATAGGTGCTACCCCCACCCTATCACGTATATTATCATTGCGGATGCGATCCCGCCTTGGGTGACCACAGATCCACCAAAGCATCCTCATCTCTGCTACACTCATTTTCGGTATATGTTGTCTTTTAGTCGTCCAACATTCTGCTCCATATAGCATCACAGGTCTGATCATCGTCCTATAGAACTTACCCTTTAACTTTTGAAGAACTTTTTTTACCACACAGGACACTAGATGCTTGGCGCCATTTCACCTACTCTGTTCTTATATTGTGGCTCACGTCTTCATCAATCTCCCTGTCCCATTGTAGCATTGACTCCAAATAACAAAACGTGTCCTTCTTAGACACTTCTTGTCCGTCCAATCTAACATTTCCATCATCTGCCCTAGCACCACTGAAATCACACCTCATATATTCAGTTTTAGTCCTACTAAGTCTAAAACCCTTCAATTCTAAGATCTTCCTCCACAAGTCGAGTTTTCTATCAACACCTATCGTAGCCTCATTAACCAGCAATACATCATCAATGAAACGCATACACCAAGGGATATCTTCTTGTATGTCTCGTGTGACCTCGTCCATCACTAGGACAAAAATGTATAGACTCAACGCTGACATTTGGTGTAGTCCTATCTTAATAAGAAAGTCATTAGTAACACTACCATATGCTCTGACATTAATCACAATATTTTCGTACATATCTTTAATTAGGGTAATATATATTGTTAGGACTTTTTTTTGGAGCGCCCACCACATCCTATGGAACAACACATGATTATTTCCAAAAAATTCTTCGAGAGATTACTTTCCCATCTACAATAGGTAGTTTATAAGGGCAGGGACTGGACCACGTATAGGTAGTTTACTAAATTTCAAGAGGGGATTAGAACGTGGCATACCTGACATTGCTGTACCACATATTATGTTAAGAATTGTACTTTGTATTGGCCCATGACTACATTGAAAGCGAAGAATTTCCTCGATCAATAATTTGACTGACTTGGTCAGTCAATGGCACTAGTATGGTGTTGATAACGTATGGGTTCTATTACATAATCAGTCATCACTGAGAGGTGATGTTGAGGCTTCCTAGGCGGGAACAGTGTGCTAAGCTCCTTCAAGCAATGGCCAACAGCACCAGCGGCGCCGGACCAGGCAAGGTCACCGCACCAGAAAAGTGGCTGAATTGCTTCGTTCGCTTTGTTGCGATGATCGAAAGGGTGGGCAACGCCCTCGGCACACTGGCCTTCACATAGGCAACCGTCGTCCTGCTAGGCGGTTCTCCGACGGTGCTCTGCCCCAAGGTTGATTTTTGGTTTGCAACAGGCATGGTTTTCCTTGAAGCTGCAAGGTAAGCAATTGCATATAGCACGTCAGGATATAGCAATTTAGCACTCAAAAATAGGTTTGCACACGACAATCCCCAAAGATAAAATTGTACTTCATAATAAGTAGTATCTTCCTTAGTAAACTGAAACAAAACAGACTGCCACAAATTATACTCTAGCAGTCTAGCTCCTATTGCCAGCTGCATCAATGTAATCAAAGCTTAACTATAGAGTTGAACATTCCAAAGTCCAAAGTAGAAACAAGCGTGATAGCTGTTGAATTTATGGAAATTGCCGCCTATTTTTCAGTTTTTCTTGTCAGGCTTTAGAACTGCACCGAAATATCATTTAATGACAACATATATGCTTCAGGATGTTCAGCCGCAACAGCAGACTGGGTTACCAATTGTTCTTTAATACCAGAGGTGCTTTTAGACCTCTTGGCTGGAATGGGATCATTGGGATGGGATGTTTTTCCGGTGTTTTGGTGTTCCTCATGAAATATTGTTTGTTGCATGGTATACGAATGCCTTCATTGATGGCAATGCTACTTATAATTGGTCGATTTCAGTCTCCCGGAGCTCTAAGACTATTCATATGCAATCCACTACACCGGGCCACATCACAATGCAGCCCCTTAGTTGCAATCCTATTGTTGGGTCCCTCTGTACCAGATAGCTATTGTGATGACTCGATGCACAGATTCATTTTCAAAAACTCAATGGCCAAATGGATAGCCTATTTGTGGATAGTTGTAATAGTGTTGTGGGCAGTAACCAAGTATTTTGCCGTCGACTTATTCTATATTTGTGCATGCTTGCTGCAATAGTGATGTCGCCGTTCTTGCTTGATGGTCCGTATGGTCAAATTTTGATGATCATATTTGAAGTTTGCACTTTCGCGATGGTGTCATTTGGCAACCTCATCCAGGAAATGAGGGTGGGAGATGAACACAATACACTCTTCTAGATGGACAGATAGATAGATGGGAATTCTATTGAATTTCGTTAGCCTTCTTTCTAGAAGCTCACTCCACTGAAAGTAAGGAGATCGACCATGTTAGACCATATGTTTAGATGTAGGGTATTTGTGATAATGAATAATTAACAATGTAGCTTACTGAGGTTATTTGAGGCATGTAACGTGTGTGGACTCATATTAATCAAGTTGGCGAGAACTTGTGCCGGAAAAGTGTTGCTTTCGTCTTTACATATGCAGGGTAACTCGGAGGCAATCGTGTTCTATGGCATGGACTGAGAAATGGCTTAGGGCAAAGTCATGGTCCAGAGGGTTAAGAATGCTGGAGGAGACGGTTGTGCACAAGTTGGGGCGTGTGGAGATAAAGATGGATGATGTGTGTTGGAATTACGGAAGTGTGGTTCAAAAGTTACGACATGTAACAATTTTTTAGTATCCAAAATTAGGTATGTGATAAAAGTTGAAAACTCGTGTCACATAAGGATTTCGGGTAACTTATTTGTTAGAATTATGTAAGAATTCGTTTGGGTCATAGACTATAAATAGAAATGGGTTAAGGATTAATCCTAGTGCTTTACACATGCAATTTTTTGCTAAAGTTTGAGAGATATCAAGAGAATATTATGTAGTCACAAAGCTAATACAGAAATAAAAAAATAGAACTATTCGGACCGGACAAAAAAAAAGGCCGCCGGCGGCGGCGCTTCCATGCGCTACAACGTTCTGATAGCTTCAACTCGGCTTGCTAGCAGGACGATTCCCATCTTGCATCCGGCCGCTCGGGAGACAACGTGCTGACCATCACGTCAAGTAAAAGAAGGGCAGAGGGCTACTACACGTGTTGTCCTTCGGATCGTGTGTGAATGCCAGCAGGAAGCAAGGTATTTGGTGGTAGCAGCACGTGGTAAAGTTAAAACAGCATAGGTGTTGTTTGCTCTCCATTACATGAAGAGGAGTTAGTGCTGCTGCCTTGTGCTGTGTCCTGTGTTCCTTCACGGGGAGGAAGCAGGGCGTCGGGGGCAAGGACCGGTGGGTCGCACGGTGGAAGGAGGACTCATCTAGCTGCTCCATCTCGTAAGTCGTAACAGCAGAGGGGTCATGTACTCAGGTCGGTGGGCAGAGACCAGCAGGAGTCTCTGGACCAAGCGGCGACAGAGAAAGGATCGCAGGAAAAAAAATCCGTACCAGATCAAACCGAGGACAGAGAAGCGATACTTTGCTAGCAAGAGAAGCGACGTCTCGGGTTTTATTAATTTGATAAAGAGAATTTTTTGTTGTCTTTTGTTTTTTTATTTATATTATGTTGGCAGGTTGAATAATTAGAAAGATAATAGAGTTGAGAAACAAAGATTTTCACTGTAGATTACAATTATTCACCTTCCTAATTTTCATCGATGATCTTACAGACCACTGTGACCCAAGTCATCAACCTGAACGTTTAGGTTGCTAACATTCGTGACGCTTTCACTATTGATGCTCTAGTCGAATACTTTTATTTGTGGATCAAAGTTTGCTCCATGACCTTACAACCATATATTGCAGATATGATGATTTGAAAATTTAACTCTTTGGAGGAATCCTACAACGTATTTTTTATTGGGGGAATCTTTTTTCCAGGCTACAAATAGATTTGGAAGAGTACAATGTCGTTGAAATGCAAATTATTCACATGGCTCGTGGCCAATGATCACTGCTGCTGGACGGTCGACTGCCTTGCACGTCGTGGATTGTCGATGCAGCCAACATGTGCCCTCTGCGAGCAACACCAGGAAAACATCACCCATCTCCTTGTGCATTGCCAATGGGTCAAACAAGCATGGGCCAAACTCTTAAGTCTTTTCACTTCATACCAGGTAGTACGTGTCTCGCATGAAAGACTGATAGATTGCTGGATAGCATGGCGGAAGAGTTTACCCAAGGACCACATAAAAGGTTTTGATTCGCTAATCATTCTTTTCTTAGACCATATGGAAGGAACAAAAACGCTTGCATCTTCGACAACTCAGACCAGGACATCGCAGCCATCCTCACCAACCTCCTCGATGAATTATCATGCTGGCATCGGGCCGGCATGGGATCGCTACCGGTTGCTCAAAGAGCGCCCTTTTAATTCCTTAGAGCAACTCCAATCGGTTCTTTATCCTGCTCTTCATTGTATATTTACCTAATATAACTCAAGAAATGGACTCCAACCGGTTCTTTATCCTCCTCTTCATTTTTATCGAGTTGCTATTTTCTCCCGATCGCTAGCTAGATTTGGCGAGCGCCTCCTCACTCGCTTCTCAAATAGCTAGGCCATTGAAATGCTAACTCAAATAGAAAGCTGAAAATAATAGCTAGCCTCTTCATCCTAGAAAATAGAGAGGGAGAAATGACTAATGGGATGGAGTTGCTTAGTGCTGCATTTTCGCAGTGTCGAGACAATACCCCAACTCTGAGTGCCGGGTCTTCCTTTTTCCCTCTCAATCACATGCGGCTACCTTGTAAACTATTCGCACTTTAGTGCTGACCTATTTGCCTACTTAATACAATGGCGTGCAAATCGTCTATGCGTTCCCTAAAATAAGATTCCAGTGGCACACTTGCGTGTCGTGCTCGCACTATGCGCCTTAGACCACATTACTACTACGGTGATGATGAGATTATTGACAAGAAAAACCCAGGGGAGAAGACAAACCTCAAGCCATCTCTAAATATCTTCTATTGATGGTGCTTGGCCAAGGAATTATCTGCATTGTGGCCTTCATGCTCGAGTTCTTTTCGTTCATCCCTTGGATATCTGTCATCCGTCATGGCAGATTTAAAGGTCAGTGGGGAATGGAATCAGTCGATCTGTAATATGCATATGCTTTGGAGAAATGCATGGAAGGGGGTGTGCTTGCTCCAAAGATGAGCCTCAGCACCTTTGCCATGGATGCCCTAAACGCAGATTCATCCAAGAATCAGCTGTACGGGATTCGGATGCTACACAGCTTTCTTCAGAGGGAACCAACAAAGGCACATCTCCTTTCAAAACTCACCACTTATACGAAGATGATTGACCAGAATAATCAGAATGTTGGATTGGACAAGTCCAATGGATAGAACTATCAGATTATATGCCGCGAAGGTCACCACAGAGCTTGCAAAGAATCTTCGAGTATCTGCACTTCTGGACGCTGATGGCAAACCGAAAAGAGGAAACCCACTTCTGGACACAGACGATGAACAAGACGGAAGACAAACAATCTTCGAGTATCTATTGCGCTTTCCACTGTCGAGCACCGCGTCGCTTTCTATGTAGCCTTATGCGCGCAAATGGAGTGGAATTCTATTGCGCTTTCCAGTGACGAGCACCATGTCGCTTTCTACGTACCGGGCTCGACAACAATCCTTCGCAAAGTACACAGCTTGTGAGCAGTGGAAACGAAGAAATGTCCCACCGCTCTCTAGGGGTGAAAACAGACGGAGTATCGTTCAATCATATTCGTACTTTTAATTGCGTATTTAGGCCCACTCATTTGGAACGGCCTCGCTCGTTTCGGTTTTAGCTTCTGGTTTCTGGCATATTTTTCACTATTCCTAAATTTTATCTTTTTCTGATTTTTCGGATGTTTTTTGAGATTTTTTTACCGGTTTTTTTCCCGTATTCGTTTGTATTATACATGCCGGCTAACCCGCCTTTCTATTTTTAATTTTAATTATGCCAAATAAACCACCATCAACTACAGTATAATTTCAGCTATCTACAGTAAAATTTCAATCATAAACTATAAAAATTCAGCACAACTAAACACACCTTAATTAGTCTTCGCAAAGTCCAGCCCCATATTCTCTTTGACCTGGAAAGCTAGTCGAGTCGAATCAGTGGCCGACAAGACAAAATAAAGTTAAAATTGTGGCTTAGATTAATTGACTTACTGTGGAGTCAAAGCCGCGTACGTACGTGTGTGGTGTCCGTGTAGCATATGGGCTGAATTACAGAAATGTGGACATTCTCCCCTGCGAGTCGCTCGCGACGGTGTGCCGAGGTCGCGCGTTCAAGCGATGGCGGAGAGCACCGGCGGAGAGCACCGCGTCCAAATAACTCCTCGCGGCGGCGAACAAGGCAAAGTCACCGCACCAGAGAAGCGGCTGAATGGCTTCGCTCGCTTTGTCGCGCTGCTGGAAAGGGTGGGCAACGCCATCGGCACACTGGCCTTCACGTGGGCAACCGTCGTCTTGCTGGGCGGGTACCTAACGGTGCTCCGTCCCGGTGACGATTTTTCGTTCGCGACAACCATATTCTTCCTAGAAGCCGCAAGGTATGCAACTATATATAGAGAGAGAGCACGGCGAAATATCACGTGAAAAATGCAACTCTGGTTATGAATTTCTAAAAATTCTCAGATGTAAGGGACATGTTATTTATCTCTTTAAAATTTCAATATTAAACTCAATTGTATATGTGAGATATTAAGAACATAAATACTTAGAAAAATAATGAAAACACTATTTTAGCAAGTATTTGCCTTCTTTGTGTCGCGCAAATAGGAATGAGTTTGCTATTCAATTTTTGCAGAATTGTAGAACATACCCTCCCTATATCCCATATTTTTTGAGATTTTTTTTAAAATTTCTACATTTGATATTACAAAACTTTTCATCCATTTACATTTTCACTAGATATGTGGCCTACACAGCATGTCAGCATACATAGTGGCACTTAACGGCATGTTTTATGATCGCAAGGCTTCTGCAACTTATGATCTTAAAACCTTGGGTCTTATGAAGTATATACGCTGCTTATTTGGAGTGAGCCTAAATCGTGACAACACTAATTAATCAGATTAATAGAGGACTCACTATACAACTCCACAAGTTGCGTCCAAAATATAGAGTGGACAAATTGGATTCCTACTGCATGAACATAGAAACAAAAGCAAACACTTCTCGCCTGTTTCTAAAAAAAGCAAACACTTCTCTAATTGATTTGAATTCTACGCATCAATCTTTCTCTCTGTATAAAGGAACTAGAACTAGCCATGCAGCTGCGCACACAACATTGTGATTTAGGCACATCGTGTCCATTTTATTTAATTACGCCATATATACTTCAGGATGTTCACCCGCGACAACAGATTGGATTACCAGGTCTTCTTTAGTACCAAAGGAGCTTTTAGACCACTTGGCTGGAATGGGCTGCTGATTGCGATAGTATATTTTTCGGATGTTCAGATGCTCCTCTGGAAGTATTTTCCCTCGGGAAATATATTAGATCTTTTACTTGTGACAATGGCAATCCTACTTGCAATTGGCAAATTTCTGTCGCCGGGAGCTCTAAGACCACTCATATGCAATCCACTACGCCGTGCGATATCGTTATGGAGCCCCATGATTGCAATCCTATTGATGTGTCCCTTTGTACCACATCACAATTATGATTACCAAATGGACGAAATCATTCCCGAAAACTCAATGGCCAAATGGATAGCGTACCTAGTACTATCTGTGTCTGTTCTCCTAGTGACGATCAGCAGGCTGAGGTTTCCAAGCATCATCAAACTAGTAGATAGTGCTCTGGGCAGCAAACTAGTATTTTGGCGTCGAGTTATTCAAAACATGTGCATGTTTGCAGCGATAGTGATGTTGGTGTACATTTCCCCTTATCAAATTGCGATGATCGTAAGCCAGGTTAGTGCTTTAGTGGTAGTGTCATTTGGCAACTTACAGATTCCAGCAGCTGTCGTGCGTGTCGTGCTCGCACTAGGAAGCCTGATATCACATGACTACTACGGTGATGATAAGAAGATTGACGAGACAAAAAACCTGGCGCCATCACTAGATATCTTCTACGGGATGGTGCTTGGCCAAGGGATTCTCTACGTTGTGGCCTGCATGCTCGAGGTCTTCTCATTTTTCCCTCGGAGATTCCTTGTCCGTCGTGCCGGATTTAGAGGTCAGCTGGGAGTGGAATATGTAAACTTGTACTACGCATATGCCTTCGAGAAATGCATGGGAGGGGATGTGCTTGCTCCAAAGAAGATCAGCCTCATCACCTTTGCCATGGATTCCCTGAACTCAGACTCACCCAAGATGCAGCTCTACGGGGTTCAGATGCTACACAACTTTCTTAAAACAGAGCCCTTCAAGGCTAAAACCGTCTCAAAACTCACCTCTTCCACGAAGACGGTAACCTCGTTGTTCAATATGTTGGGCTGGACAAATGAAGGGGATACGACTGTCAGATTGGTCGCCGCAAAGGCCACCGCCGAGCTTGCTAATAGTCTCCGAGTTGTTCCTATTCCTGGGGCAATGCAGATCATAGCCTCACTTCTGGACACTGTTCATCGACCGAAAATAAAGGATCCTCTTCTGGACATTGATAGCCAAGAAGCAAAACAAGACTGCTCAATTCAGCAAGTTCGCATGGGCGAGCAGAATTCCTGGATACTTCAATGCTTGAAACAGATGGTAATATATTGCTTGATTCCGCGGGAGGAGCCATCTAACATGGATGAACAAAACTCCCGTTTACTCAGATGCTGGAAGCGGATGACAAAATGCTGGTCAGTTCCTGAGGAGGAGCCATTGACAGACCAGGATCTCCTTCCTGTACTGGGCATGCAAATTCTTGACAAGCTTGCTAGCTTTGATATTGAAAACTGTAAGGAAATCAGCAGAGCAACAGACCTCATCTCGAAGATCATAGATTTTACAGGCAACAGAACTGACATGACGAATATTAATGACGCACAGCAGGCAATGCTGATGGGTTCGTCACTGAAGGTGCTGAGAAGACTTGCAGGCACTAAAGGTGGATTTGGTGTAGCTTTGCGACAAAAAATTTCGGAACATCCCTTCCTATTGAGCAACCTTGCAGCGATCTTGGATGAAAGTAGGAGCAGCCAAGAACTGAGGGAGTTGACAGCAGAAATCCTTAGAAGCCTTGCCATTGATGGGAACACAAGGCAGGAGATTGGGCACATCCGAGTGATCATTAGCAGGTTGATGCATGCATTTCTCAGCCGAGATGCACCCTCCAGTACCAATTCAGATCACTTGCTACGAAAGATAGCGGGGCAAACACTTGCAGTGCTGGCAATAGATAGTGTCAATAACTGTTTGGTTATGTTAAGGGAAACAGGGTATGTATTCATTAAGGAACTCACAATTATAATCCATGATGACCGGTACAGGTACGCAGCAGCAAGCCTGTTGCGGAATATGTGCACGCATGCTCGATCCGAGCTCAGCAACTCGGACCTGAAGGAACTATCTTACATCTTGCGAGAGGTGAGCCCTGCTAACTCAAGCTATAAATTCAATACTAGATTTGGATATTGTAGCTTACTATTTACACATGTTCTTGCAATCTTTGCTTTTCGTTCATAAACTGTTATGGAATATTGACCTCCATTTTTCTACTTTTGGACGTTTATCTACACACGTGTGCTCTTCGTATTCGTGGCATTTCAAGTTTATATCATGCAATTGAGTAATTTGAACATTGTGACTTGTAAGAACTACTGTTGTACAAAGAAATATCCTATATTACGACTTAACTAAATTGCTGCAAATGTAACTGATGTTTCTCAAAAGTATGTTTTTACTAATCATGGCTTACATTACATATCTATTTCCACTACAGGTGTTGGAACAAATAATGGACGCAGAAGGGGCAGAACTAGAGGTCCTTCTTGGCCTTAGTTCGCAAATATGTAATGTCATTCCTGAAGACTTTGCCCGAGAAGTAGAGAATGGTCAGATTATGGAAAGATTTGTGATGAGGCTTGTCAATGCACTTAATGCAAATATCAAGCCCACTGCTCATTGTCCCGGAATCAGGAGGGTGATAGTTGAACAAGCCAGATACATGATGGAGTGCAATTCTAGCTATGCAAACTATTTCAACAAATGCGGGATGATGGAAGCACTGTCAATGGTAGAACGTGCACCCTCAAGGGCTGAAAAATACAGGTTCTTCTTGGGTGATGCTGGACTCATGGAGCACAGCATACCTCTCTCCGCTCTTGCGGCCAGAGCAAAAGAACTGATGGGCCGTGACTCGTGAGTGGCTACGAGGCCTCAGCGGTGTCACCTGACAATGTATGTAGGTGGTACTAGGACTTGTAAACGCGTTCAATATCCACATTTCATAAGCGAGTTGTATGAGAGATGTTGGTGTGAGTTAGAATTAAGGTCCAATAAGTGTTTAATAAGATCCTAAGTCGTGTGAGTCATGAATCCTACCAGAGTCGAATTGTAACATTAGCATTATAAATAAATGGTATGGGGTCCTAAAGGATAACACACGATTATACCCAAGAATTCTCCATGGTATTACAACCAATCCATCTCAAACCCTAACCTGAGCAAAACCCTTACCTCACATCCGCCGGCCGCCATTGTCCCGCTATGTGTGGTCCTCCGTGACGGCATCGCTTGGGAGCAGACCGTGGTCGGCCAGGTTGCATGCGAGACATTGAACTCATCAAAGGAGACGAAGAGGGAGGTTGCCGTAAGGAGGACAATGAGGCGCAGGAGGAGTGGAGGCGCCGGACTCAGGAGCGCAAGCAGCTACGGGTATGCGGCCGATGGTCGGAGTGACAGCAGCCGATGCGACGACAACGACCGAGGTCGACGCTGTAACATCCCGAATTCCAGGGAATGTAAAAAATGATGGAGATTTAAAACTTTCGCACGCATACTATATCTTTGGATTTTAATAGAGTTTCTTTGAAAAAGTAATTTGCAAACACAAATTTTCAAAAGAAATGTACATCGGAAAGAATTCAATTTGAATTCAAAAACAAATCTGAAAAGATGGACCTAAAATAGCCTAGGGGAATTTGCAGTAGAAAGAAATTTAAAAACTCACAAATATATTCATGGCACTGGAAATAAAGTTTTGAACATATTTGAATAGGATCTTGAAATTATTTAAACCAAAATAATGCATAATACACATAACATTAGCCTTCCAAGATTTTTTGAGAAAAATTCAAGGCAGATAAAATTCTGAAAATTTTACACAATGACCTGGACTCTGTCGGGAGCCTCTGCAAAAATTTTCAAATTTTTTGGAGCTCATTTGATGCATTCAAAAATTTCACAAATCTATTAGCCAATCAAATGCACTTTAATCACTTAACCTTTTCCGTCTTCTTCATTGCGAAGGTGTAATCCTTGAAAACCCACCTTCTTTTTGTCCATTGAACACCCGACGCTGACGACTGGGACCAAATCCCACCCATCAGGCTTCCCTCTTTGTCAGTTAAGTCCCAACACTGATGAGTGGGATCGAACCCCACTCGTCAGGTCGTCTTACCTCCACTCCCTGACGAGCCGGGCCCAGCGGCAGACTCTGTCTTCCACCTCGGCGCACCGTGTCTGCTCCGTCATGGCCATGCCGCCGCTGCCGATTTTTGATGTCGTGCCCATGATTTGCCCGCTCACCTGCCCGACCTCAACTACCCGTCGCTTCGCCACGCCAAGTTCCCCTCATCTCACCCTCGCTCTATTCCCACGAACATCAGAGCCTCTCCCTCCTTCCCTCGCGAAACACACCGTCTTCCTCTGCGCCAGTGAGCGTGCTCCGCCGAGCTCCACCGAAATGTCCCACCACTTGCTTGGGATAAAAATAGATCGAATATAAATAAATCATATTTGTACTTTGAACAAATATTTAATTAGTCTTCGCACACTCAGTCTAGTCTGGGACCTGGAAAGGTAGTCGAGTATAAACTTGTGGTATTAGGTTAATTGACTTACTGTGGAGTCAGTGCCGCGTACGTACGTGTGTGGTGTTGCCGTTTTGGTAGCGACTGGGCTGCATTACAGAAATGTGGATTCCAGCATGGCCTAACGACAAGCAGTTTTATTCAGCCTTGCCTCTGCATGATGATGCATAACCTAAAATTCGTTGGGAAAAAAATTTAAAAAAAAAGCGCTTGCGCATATGACATGTCCTATCTCGATGAAACTACCCCAAAAATCAAGGTCGGGATCAAGGGGGTGCTCACGAGCTGTATGTCCTGGCGCGAGACCTTACGGACGTCCTCTCCCCCGGACATGGTCGACGCTTCTCTCGTCTCCTCTTCTGCCCTGATCTCCCTTTACCTGCGAAGCCAACCCAACAAAAAAACAGCTGCAAACAACGATTAATCAATCACATGGCCGGACCATTCGAAGCGATTTTTATCGAGAAAATAAAAGAAACAGGAACGAATCATTTGATCCAGTTGGTTCGGCTGGGGGATCGACGATCACGAGGAAAAACACGAACCAAACAAAGTTTCGCCTTCCTTCCTTCCTTCTCTTACCTTGATTTGGAGAAGGAGAGAGAGAAAAAACGAGAGCGAGGAGAGGGGGGCGGGGGGGTTGTGTGCGAGTATGATCGGATCGCGAGAGAAGGAAGGCGACGGCACACTGCCGGTCTGGATTCCCCAGCGAGTCGCTCGCGACGGTGTGCCTAGGTCGCGCGTTCAAGCGATGGCGGACAGCACCAGCGAAGTGCACCGCGTCCAAATAACTCCTCGCGGCGGCGGACAAGGCAAGGTCACCGCACCAGAGAAACGGCTGAATGGCTTCGTTCACTTTGTCGCGCTGCTGGAAAGGGTGGGCAACGCCCTCGGCACACTGGCCTTCACGTGGGCAACCGTCGTCCTGCTGGGCGGGTACCCAACGGTGCTCCGTCCCCGTGACGATTTTTGGTTCGCGACAGCCATAGTTTTCCTAGAAGCCGCAAGGTATGCAACTATATATACAGCAAGTCTATATATGCCATATATACATATGCATGTAGAGCACGGCGAAATATCACGTGAAAAATGCAACTTTGGTTATGAATTTCTAAAAATTCTCAGATGTAGAGGATATGTTACTTATCTCTTTAAAATTTCAAGATTAAACTCAATTGTATATGTGAGATATTAAGAACATAAATACTTAGAAAAATAATGAAAACACTATTTTAGCAAGTATTTGTCTTCTTTGTGTCGCGCAAATACGAATGAGTTTGCTATTGAATTTTTGCAGAATTGTAGAACATACCCTCCCCTATCTCCCATATTTTTTGAGATTTTTTTTAAATTTCTACATTTAATATTACAAAACTTTTCATCCATTCACATTTTCATTGGATATGCGGCCTACGCAGCATGTCAGCATACATAGTGGCACTTAGCGGCATGTTTTATTATCGTAAGGCTTCTGCAACTTATGATCTTAAAACCTTGGGTCTTATGAAATATGTACGCTGCTTATTTGGAGTGAGCCCAAATCGTGACAACACTAACTAAACAGATAAATAGAGGACTCACTATACAACTCCACATGTTGCGTCCAAAATATAGTGCAGACAAATTGGATTCCTACTGCATGAACATATAAACAAAAAGCAAACACTTCTCACTTGTTTCTAAAAAAAGCAAGCACTTCTCTAATTGATTTGAATTCTACGCATTAGTCCTTCTCTCTGTATAAAGGAACTAGAATTAGCCATGCAGCTGCGCACACAACAATACAACATTGTGATTTAGGCACATTGTGTCCATTCTATTTAATTACTCCATATATACTTCAGGATGTTCACCCGCGACAACAGATTGGATTACCAACTCTTCTTTAGTACCAGAGGAGCTTTTAGACCTCTTGGCTGGAACGGGCTGCTGATTGCGACAGTATATTTTTCGGATGTTCGGATGTTCCTCTTGAAGTATGTTCACACTAGAACTATATTAGTTCCTTCACTTATGACAATGTCAATCCTACTTACAATTGGCAAATTACTCTCTCCGGGAGCTCTAAGACTACTTATATGCAATCCACTACGCCGTGCGATATCGTTATGGAGCCCCATGATTGCAATCCTATTGATGTGTCCCTCTGTACCAGATCGCTATTATGATCACAAAATGCACAAATTCGTCATCAAAAACTCAATGGCCAAATGGATAGCGTACCTAGTACTGTTTGTGTCTGTGCTCCTAGTGACAATCAGCAGGCTGTGGTTCCCAGGTATCATCAAACTAGTAGATAGTGCACGAGGCAGCAAACTAGTATTTTGGCATCGAGTTATTCTAAACATGTGCATGTTTGCAGTGATAGTGATGCTGGTGTACATTTCCCCTTCTAAAATTCAGATGATCATTGGCCAGGTTTATGCTTTAGTGGTAGTGTCATTTGGCAACTTACAGATTCCAGTAGCTGTCGTGCGTGTCGAGCTCTCACTAGTAAGACTGATACGACATGACTACTACGGTGATGATAAGAAGATTGACGAGACAAAAAACCTGGTGCCATCTCTAGATATATTCTACGGGATGGTGCTTGTCCAAGGGATTCTCTACGTTGTGGCCGGCATGCTCGAGGTCTTTTCATTCATCCCTCGAAGATTTCTCATCCGTCGTGCCGGATTTAGAGGTCGTCTGGGAGTGGAATATGTAAACTTGTACTACGCATATGCCTTCGAGAAATGCATGGGAGGGGCTGTGCTTGCTCCAAAGAAGATCAGCCTCATCACCTTTGCCATGGATTCTCTGAACTCAGACTCACCCAAGATACAACTCTACGGGGTTCAGATGCTGCACAGCTTTCTTAAAACAGAGCCCTTCAAGGCTAAAACTGTCTCAAAACTCACCTCTTCCACGAAGACGGTAACCTCGTTGTTCAATATGTTGGGCTGGACAAGTGAAGGGGATACGACTGTCAGATTGTTTGCCGCAAAGGCCATCGCCGATCTTGCTAATAGCCTCCGAGTTGTTCCTATTCCCGGGGCAATGCAGCTCATAGCCACACTTCTGGACACTGTTCATCGACCGAAAATAAAGGATCCTCTTCTGGACATTGATAGCCAAGAAGCAAAACAAGATAACCAAGAAGCAAAACAAGACTGCTCAATTCAGCAAGTTCGCATGGGCAAACAGAATTCCTGGGTACTTAAATGCTTGAAACAGATGGTAATATATTGCTTGATTCCGCAGGAGGAGCCGTCTAACATGGATGAACAAAACTTCTGTTTACTCAAATGCTGGAAGCGGATGACAAAGTGCTGGTCAGTTCCTGAGGAGGAGCCATTGACAGACCAGGATCTCCTTCCTATACTTGGCATGCAAATTCTTGACAAGCTTGCTATCTTTGATATTGAAAACTGCATGGAAATCAGCAGAGCAACCGACCTCATCTCGAAGATCATAGATTTTACAGGCAACAGAACTGACATGACGAATATTAATCACGCACAGCAGACACTGCTAATGGGTTCGTCATTGAAGGTGCTGAGAAGACTTGCAGGTACTAAAGGGAGATTTGGTGTAACTTTGCGACAGAAGATTTCAGAACATCCCTTCCTATTGAGCAACCTTGCAGAGATCTTGGATAACAGCAGGAGCAGCCAAGAACTGAGGAAGCTGACAACAGAAATCCTTAGAAGCCTTGCCATTGATGGGAACACAAGGCAGGAGATTGGGCACATCCGAGTGATCATTAGCAGGTTGATGCATGCATTTCTCAGCCGAGATGCACCCTCCAGTACCAATTCAGATCACTTGCTACGAAAGATAGCGGGGCAAACACTTGCAGTGCTGGCAATGGATAGTGTCAATAACTGTTTGGTTATGTTAAGGGAACCAGGGTATGTATTCATTAAGGAACTCACAATTATGATCCATGATGACAGGTACAGGTACGCAGCAGCAAGCCTGTTGCGGAACATGTGCACGCATGCTCGATCCGAGCTCAGTAACTCGGACCTGAAGGAACTATCTTACATCTTGCGAGAGGTGAGCCCTGCTAATTCTAGCTATAAATGCAATACTATATTTGGATATTGTAGCTTACTATTTACACATGTTCTTGCAATCTTTGCTTTTCATTCATAAACTGTCAAGGAATATTGACCTACATTTTTCTACTTTTGGACATTTATCTGCACAATGCGTGCTCATCGTATTTGTGGCATTTCAAGTTTATGTCATGCAATTGAGTAATTTGAACACTGTGACTTGTAAGAACTACTGTTGTACAAAGAAATATCCTGTATTACGACATAACTAAATAGGTGCCACTGTAACTGAAGTTTCTCAAAAGTATGATTTTACTAATCATGGCTTACATTACATATCTATTTCCACTACAGGTGTTGGAACAAATAATGGACGTAGAAGGGGCAGAACTAGAGGTCCTTATTGGCCTTAGTTCACAAATATGTAATGTCATTCCTGGTGACTTTGCCCAAGAAGTAGAGAATGGTCAGATTATGGAAAGATTTGTGAGGAGGCTTGTCAATGCACTTAATGCAAATATCCATCCCACTGCTCATTGTCCCGGAATCAGGAGGGTGATAGTTGAACAAGCCAGATACATGATGGAGTGCAATTCTAGCTATGCAAACTGTTTCAACAAATGCGGGATGATGGAAGCACTGTCAATGGTAGAACGTACACCCTCAAGGGCTGAAAAATACATGTTCTTCTTGGGTGGTGCAGGACTCATGGAGCACAGCATACCTCTCTCCGCTCTTGTGGCCAGAGTAAAAGAACTGATGGGTCGTGACTCGTGAGTGGCCACGAGGCTTCAGCAGTGTCACCTAACAATGTATGTAGGTGGTACTAGGACTTGTAAACACGTTCAATATCCACATTTCATAAGCGAGTTGTATGAGAGATATGTGAGTTAGAATTAGAGTCCAATAAGTGTTTAATAAGAGCCCAAGTCGTGTGAGTCATGAGTCGTACCAGAGTCGGATTGTAATCTTAGCATTATAAATAAATGGTAAGGGCTACTAAAGGATAACACATGATTATTCCCAAGAATTCTATATGTTATTACAACCAATCCATCTCAAACCCTAACCTGAGCAAAACCCTTACCTCACATTCGCCGGCCGCCGTTGTCCCGCTGCGTGTGGTCCTCCGTGACGGCGTCGCTCGAGAGCAGACCGCAGTAGGCTGGGTTGCATGCGAGACATTGAAATCATCAGAGGAGGAGAGGAAGGTTGCCATGAGGAGGACGAGGAGGCGCAGGAGGAGTGGAGGCGCTAGACTCGGGAGCGCAAGCAGCTACGGGTACGCGGCCAACGGTCAGAGTGACAGTAGTCGATGCGACAGCGACGAATGAGGTCGGCGCTGTAACATCTCGAATTCCAGGAAATGTAAAAATGATGGATATTTAAAACTTTCGCATGCATACTATTCCCTTGGCTTTTAATGGAGTTTCTTTGGAAAAGTAATTTGCAAACACAAATTTTCAAAAGAAACGTACATCGGAAAGAATTCAATTTGAATTCAAAATCAAATCTGAAAAGATGAACCTAAAATAGCCTAAGGGAATTTGTAGTAGAAAGAATTTAAAAACTCACAAATATATTCATGGCACTGGGAATAAAGTTTTGAACATATTTGAATAGGATCTTAAAATTATTTAAACCAAAATAATGCATAATACACATAACATTAGCCTTCCAAGATTTTTCAAGAAAAATCCAAGGCAGATAAAGTTCTGAAAATTTTACACAGTGACCTGGACTGTGTCAGGAGCCTCTGCAAAAATGTTCAAAATTTTTGGAGCTCATTTGATGCGTTCAAAAATTTCACAAATCTGTTAGACAATCAAATACGCTTTAATCACTTAACCTTTTCCGTCTTCTTCATTGCGAAGGTGTAATCCATGAAAACCCACCTTCTTTTTGTCCATTGAACACCCGATGCTGACGATTGAGACCAGACCCCACCCATCAGGCCGCCCTCTTTGTCACTTAAGTCCCAACACTGACGAGTGGGATCGAACCCCACTCGTCAAGTCACCTTACCTCCACTTGCTAACGAGCTGGGCCTAGCGACAAACTCTGTCTTCCACCTCGACGTGCCGCGTCTGCTCCGTCATGGCCATGCCGCCGCTGTCGATTTTTGACGTCGTGCCCATGATTTACCCCGCTCACCTGCCCGACCTCAACTACCTGTCGCTTCGCCACGCCAAGTTCGCCTCTTTCGTGTCCCTTCTGTGTGTTGTACGCCGTCGAGAAGACCGACTGCACAACTCCACCATGCTCATGAGATATCATGAAGTAGCACTCAGTCGTCTCGTACCTATAAGTCCTTCCTAACCGCACCATCCTCTTCCTCATCTGGCCCTCGCTCCATTCATATGAAAATTAGAGCCTCTCCCTCCTTGCTTTGCGAAACACACCATCTTCCTCTGCGCCAGTGAGCGTGCTCCGCCAAGCTCCACCGTGGCGCGAGCTCTTCGGTGGACCCCTTGCTTCTCCAACCACGTAATCTTATGTTCCATATCCCCTAGAGCTCTTCCCCTCATTTAATTTTGTGAATCGTGCAGACGCTCATCAGGATTGAACCATCATCTTTGTTGCCAGCTAAAACCGCCGCCGCATGCCATTCTTCCCTTCCAGTGAGACCTAGC
Organism: Dendrocalamus latiflorus; assembly: GCA_017311315.1. Taxonomy (NCBI): domain Eukaryota; kingdom Viridiplantae; phylum Streptophyta; class Magnoliopsida; order Poales; family Poaceae; genus Dendrocalamus; species Dendrocalamus latiflorus. Next base: position 2,792,342 of record CM029643.1, on the reverse strand, counting down.
ATAATCCCTTGCTTCCAGAGCATCCTCGTTCTTCCCTGAGCTCACACGACTCTCTCTTCCAACTCTCACTTGCCAAGGAGCCCCCGCACCATGGACGTCATCTGCGCCGCTACTACTCACCGTCGACTGGCCACTTTGTCATCTCTCCAACGTCACCAACCCCCTCGTTAGACTCCTAGCAGTCCCTAGATGCTCACGCACTCATTTAATTTGAAAATCCCTCATTGTAGCATGGTCTTCCTCGTAGCCATTCATGCACCGCTGCATGGCACTAGCAAAGCCCTGGTGACCCTTTGTCACTAAGCCAAGTCCCAAACGCCTTACAACATCACCCTGAGCCGAATAGATTAGTTTTAGCACGAATGCATACCTCTCTCAGCCACGCCGTAGTTTACCGGAGGACCGCCGCCGCCTCGCGCCATCGCACGGCCACCACCGTCCATCATTCTGGCGGCCGTCACTGCCCATGGTTGGGAATTGTTCGATGGTCACAGCCAAGGAAGGCTATGAATGGGTGTGATTTACTGTGTTAAATATTATACAAATGTTATTTCATTACATGCCTACTGCTCTTTATAATTCCGTTACAAATTACTACTCGTCGATATTGCAAATGAAACTAGCTTCATGACGAAAATAATGGCAGTATAGAGCCTTGCTTATTATTAGCTTTGCATTTATATATATGTTGTGATACACTACAAGTCCTACTAAGTACACAATGTACTTAACCTTGTGTAAATAATTATTGTTCAGAGAATGAGAAAGATAACATGCCAGACGATGCGTACTTTGCCCTGACACTGGAGAATTCGACGATGGGTCTTTATAGGGCCTAACTCTAGCTGATTGCTTGTGGGTTATGATGGCATATCATTGAATACTTTTGCTTATTTACTTGTCTTCCGCTACATTTTACCCTTAATACTTATATTCATTTGGCCGGTTGATCCTATGTTGTAAACTTTAATCATGCATCACTTATATATTGCCCCTTTGTTGTAAATTAATGGTATGCGATATGTATGGATGTTGTCTCGGTGTTGTGAATGTGTGTACTAACCACTGATTATGGGACTAGTACGGAACATATCCCAAGTTCCTATGCAAGACATTGCAATTGCTCACCGAAGTGGGGCTACCAAGGCTTACAACCGTGGCCACCGCTAACACAGCTCGAGGATGAGCTGTCGCGAAGGGAGGCAGAAGATGTCATGTGCATGGTTACTGTACACGTGAACAGTGAGCGGCTCCTATTCACGCGCAGTGCCGATTTGGTTTAATTAGTTCCCCCGATTTGATTAGATTAGTTTTCTTATAGATAAGATTAGATTTATTCGGATAATCTATTTTCATGATATTATAGATAAATTCCTTCGGGATCAAGCCATCCAATCTATATAAGGATGAGAGTGTATCTTATTTTTATTAAGCAATAAAAAGAAAGAGTTATTCTAGTCTTTTTCCCAAGTTCTTCTCCCTAATCTATGATCTTCTCTTTCTCTTAAAGCCTCTCTCCTTCAGCCGTGCCATCCCGGCCATCTTTTGTACTATATTTATCTCGATGAACTAAGGTTCGTAACATGTAATTTCATCGTTTCAGAAGCAACTTGTAAGAGAGCTTATTTTCCATCTACAATAGTAGTGAGTTGTTCAATGCAGTCCAAGAAGGAGATGCCATGAATTTAGACTTGATATCGAGAATGCAGGTTGTGGCTAGGGCAAAATTTACTGGCATTAGAGTCACAAGACCATGCATATTTTTAGCATGAGATAACAGTAGTGGATTTACGTATGACCTTTTTAATTAGAATGCACAGGATTTCCCTTTGCAATGAGAACATAGGATATTTAATTATACTTCATTAGTCCTATATTGTGATTTATACTTTATAAATTCGTCTACTTTGCTACTGCTGATGTTTTAATATAAATCCAATTGTCTTCAAATGCTCACGAATCACTGCTTACCAATGTTATAGGTGATTACTGCTACTAAGATATTTTTATACCTAGTTCTGGCATGATTTTTTGTCAGAAAATTGACACAAAATTTTGGTGCGATACACAGCAACCACTTGTGCTTCAAAGTAAAGTTGATATTCTCGAAAGCAAAGAAATATGATTCTGCATCAATTTTATGAGACCACAATACTGGCAGGAAATTTGTACAGCGCCCTTCCTACTGACCAGCATGCTTCGCGAGGAAAAGTACAGATATGTGACAGCAGGTTACTCTAGAGCGTCTGGAGATGGAGCTTCTGCATTATCCTAGTAACTGTGCTGCATTTCAAGCCCAACTAAATTCAAAATTATCTTAAAATCTAAAACACACAGGATTTTCACTCAACTAAATAGGAAAAACTGTTGTGAATAACCAAATTGTTAAATTCTGTTTTAAGCAATCATGAGGCACCTGTCATTTTTTATATTTTCCACTGCAGGTTTTGGAAAGAATAATGAACGCAGAGGAGGGAGAACTAGAAGTTCTCATTGGCCTTAGTTCACAAATATGTAGTGTCATTTCTGATGACTTTGCCTAAGAACTAGAAAATGGTCAAATTAAGGAAAGATTTGTGAAGACTGAAGAGGCTGGTAGATGTACTGAATGCAAATATGAAACCCACTGCTCATTGTCCAGGAACAAGGGGGGTAATAATTGGGCAAGCCATATGCATGATGGAATATAATATTCATTATGCAAATTGTTTCAAAGATTGCCCGATGATGGAAGCACCGTCAATGGTAGAACGGACCCCCACAAAAGCTGAAAAGTATAGGTTATTCTTGGGCTATTCGGGACTCACTGAGTATAGCACCCCCATGTCCAATCTTGTGCCAAGAGGAAAACAGTTGATGGCAGTGCATTCTACTTGACAGCAATGATGTATAGGGCATGCCAATTATGCATCCTCCAGTGGTAACAAAAGGATGGAAGCTGTGTTAGATTTGTAACTTACAAGACCATGTTTTCCCCTTTTTTTTAATGTGAAAGCGCATACTTATGCTGAGACAAAGTTGCGGACATATTATTGGCTATTGTATATTTTCCTTAATGTTTCATTGTGAAATACCATACATACGTTGAGCAGACTCCTATCAGCTGTGTCATGTTTCAAGCATCACTAAAAAGCTCGTGTGTTGTGCTGTCAAAAGTTGAGTTCAATGCTCTGTGTTGTCTTCGGCAGCATAGATATTGTGCGCTTATTTTTAATGAAATTGTATGTTGAGTAGTCAAATGCCACATTACATCCCATCCTCTGTGGGTCATAAACATTCGATCAGAATGGTCTCCGACCTATGGTGAATTGATGATTGCTGAAAACAAACTACACTACTCCTACGTGGCTGGAAGGATAGGATTTTAGCTGAATACATCGCACGCAGCAGGGTAAAATGCTGCACATGATGAAGCAGCGCTCGATTACCCGCACGGGAATTGACCAATGGACACTAGTCACCAGCAATCCAAGAACGAACCAAGTAAAAGTCTCTACACCCCTAACCCGCACCGCCGATTCGGGCCGTGAGCTCCGGTTCTCTCAGGCGAGCGCGGCGATGCCCACTTGCCTAGAGAAGTGGCGGACAGAAATAGGAATGAAGAAATAGAAGGCGATCGAGGAGGCGAGAGCACCTGTTGATGCTGGTAGGGATTGGAGTGGACTCGCCCGCGTCGACCTGCTCTTTGTCCCGCCGGAGCGCCTCGCCGCCCGGCCGGCACCTTCGCGCGTTGCGGCTTGCCTCGCCTTCGATTACGCAGGGGGCACCGAAAGTCTGAAGCGAAGTGGGATGGCGATGGATGGCAGGAAGGAACGGTGGCATGAGACATTAAGCCATGTGGTTTCGACCGAGAACCAAGAAAATTGCAGAGGAAACCTTTGCATCTTTTTGGTCGTTTGAAAAAAGGAATTTCAAAGAAATTATACCACAAAATTAGAATTTCTGCTTTCCAGATAGGGTATCTGTCAGTGTTTTAACATCGGTCTTATGTATGATTTGTTTAGATTCGATAATTCTCTTAGAAGATTAAACTATGATCTTGCGGAATATGAACACAGGAATTTTTATACAGGTTTGGGGTTTCTCCTGAGAGAATAATAATCATATGTTCTGTGTGGTTACTAATCAGAGAAAATGATTACAACTGTATAATACGAAAAAAAAGAGTCTACACTATCTCCAATCTAGCTTCCCTCCCCTCTTCTTCTTTGGCACCAACCATTAAATACTTGATGAAACGACAGGCGTTGTCCGGTGCTAGAAGACGTCTCAACATTTTGGACGATAACCATCTGACAGAGATTATTGTCAGAGAGACATGATGGTCGTTCGTCATGCAGTGGTTATTATCAGAGAGAGATCGTGTATGGTTATTAGATAAACGCACGTTCTAACCGTCTTATCAAACGCCTCCACAAAGTAGTAAGACGTCGCTTGACAAGTCAATTGGGAATATAGAAGCCACAAAATAGTCTACGATCACAAAGTGATTGTAGGACTGCTTGCGACTATGTAGTCGTAGAAGAGCCTACGACCATAGAGTAGTCGTAGAAGGATACACGACCTCATGGTCGTAGAAGAGATTACGACCATAGAGTAGCCATAGAAGGACTTACAATTTTATGGTCGTAGAAGAGCTTACAACCATGGAGTAGTTGAAGGAGAATTTACTAGTACATCGTGAATCTTTCTCCTTTATCAATAAAGAGTATATTCAAAGGATATAGTTTGAGAATTATTCTAATATTCGAAGGATATAGTTTGAGAATTATTCTATCTTCGTCAGCACTGGTTTTTAAAGGTGCCACCCTATTCCGTTGCAAATTACCACTTATCGATATTGCAAATGAAGCTTGCTTCATGATGAAAATAACTACAGCATAGAGCTTTGCTTATTGTTAGCTTTGCATTTATTATATCTATATATATATGTATATGTATATGTATATATATGTATATGTATATATGTATATGTATATGTATATGTATATGTATATGTGTGTATATATATATATATATATATATATATATAATGATACACTATATATCTTGCTGAGTACACAATGTATACACTATATATCTTACTGAGTACACAATGTACTCAACCTTACTTAAATATTTATTGTTCAGAGAATAAGAAAAATAATATGCCAGACGATGCGTACTTTGCCCTGATACTGGGGAATTCGACGATGTGTCTTTTTAGGGTCTAGTTTTAGTTGGTTGCCTGTGGTTATGGTGACATACCGTTGGACACTTTTATTTATTTACTTGTCTTTCGCTGCACTTTACTCTTGATACATATTTATTTGGCCAGCTAGCCATTTGTTGTAAATTTTAATTATGCATCGCTTATATATTGCCCCTTTGTTATAAATTAATGGTATGCGATGTGTATAGATGTGGCCATATGTTGTAAATTTTAATTATGCATCGCTTATATATTGCCCCTTTGTTATAAATTAATGGCATGCGATGTGTAAAGATGTGGTCTCGAATTCTCGATGTTATGAATATGTGTACTAGCCACTGAACAATACTTTGCTTTGCAGCGAGAATAAAGGACATTGTAATTACACTTCCTATACTGTAATATATTTATCTGTGTTGCTACCACTAATTGTTTAGATAATAAATAGATATCCAATTGTCTTCAAATGTTCACGAATAAATGGTTGTGGATGTTTCAGATGATTACTACTTTTCCACCTGGTTAAAGGGCATCACAATTTTGGTATAAATTGATATCATAGAATTCTCAGAAGTTTGGTGCAGCCGTGCGGTACACAGAGACCACATGTGTTCCAAGATAAAACTGAATATTTGTGTAAGTGCAGCAGGCGACCGGGCGTGTGTGTTTGCGACATAAAGTTGAATATATGAGGCCCAGTGTTCGTTGTGCAGGAATTAGTAGGGTGATAACTGAGCACACTATATTCATGATAGAGTTGAACTCTCTCTATATAAACTATTTCAAAGATTGCAGGATGATGGAAGCATGTCAGAGGTAGAAAAGTACCTGCTTTCTTAGCATGCCTCTCTCCTCTCTTTCAGGAACAGCAAAACAGTTTATGCTCGCCCATTCAACTTGACAACCATCAAGAATAGCTCATGTCAACATGCATGCACTGGTGAGAGCAACATAAAGGATGGTTGCGTTAGCGGGATAAGACCATGCATATTTTTTTTTCAAAAACGGTACAACCGTGCATATTTTAGAGACATAACGATATACATATAGATATTGCAGGATGAAGATGGTATTTCTTTGTGATTCAATTTGAAATGCAATATATACTCACACATTATCCTAGCAACTATGTTGTGTTTCAAGCGCCACAAACACAAAAGCATGTACACTTAAAATGATTTTTGGCTACTAATTGGCCGATAATGTTCTAGGGATTACGGGTCCGATTTTTCCTCCCAAAAGAACAAAATCTTACGGAGGAAAAGAAAATCATGCAGTTAGTCGTGGGTTGGGTCGTTGGGAGCCCGAAGAAACAATTATAACGAAGAACACACCAAACAGTAATATAACACTACAAATTTGCAGCTTATTCCAACGTCAAAAAAAAAAGAATTATGAACTACCCACGACGCAATTGAACAATAAACGCTAGTTCACTACTCACTAGCAATCCCAGAACCCACCAAGGAAGAAAATCTACATCCATAAGCCGCATCGCCGATTCGAGCAGAAACAGTAGAAATATATAATCTGTGAACCCTAAATCCCGGCACCCAACGGTCCAAACCTCTGCGAGGGGTGCCAAAGGCTGTGAGCGCGCGGCCAACGCCTGCAGAGAGGCACCGAGACGGACTTGGCCACCGTTGCCCTGTTCTCCTCTCTCGGCCGACACCCCTTGCACCGCAAAAATCTTATGCCCTTGAGCTCGCTGCTACCAGCACAAGTCACCGTACACCTTATCAATGCCGCGGCCCTCACTTGGGCGAGCACCATCACCGCCTCACCGCGCTCTCTCTCTCTCTCTCTCTCTCTCTCTCTCTCTGCGCTCTCACTGTGCCTTGACTTACACCTAACCTGACACCTTTTGACCGCCGCAATGCCTCGCCCGAGGCAGCCCATACCTCCCCTCAGCCAGCAACGTCGCGCCTCCTTGAGCCTTGCCGACCCCTGCCATGCGCCGCTGCCACTATGACACATGCCGTGTGCCGAACCACCTTCCTCATGCTATTTAAACCCCGAGCCCCTCTATTCGAAATCACCCCTTGACTCAATATAGGCTTGGTTGACTTGTATTTTGCGTTTCACCTTGGTTCACTTTGATTTATCTTGTAATGTCAAATTTGATAAACAATTGACTCGTGTATCTTGCAATTTCAGACTCTCAGATTGTACCAGTGTGTATGAGCAATTTCTCAGATTGTTAATTTCTGATTGTCTCGTATTGCTAATTTCTATGTCAGATTGTTAATTTCTGATTGTCTCAGACTGTTAATTTCTGTCTCGGGTTGTCACCAGTGTGGATGCTGTCCAAACTGAATGCACATGTCAATGTATGCCTAGTGTTCATTTCTGCCAAGAAATACTTTTGTGCCGCCTTCGCCAAACCTATCTGTAGCTTTGCCTGCTACAGCATCAGGTTCTCAGTTTGACTATTTGCAAAGCAATTCGGTTACATCTGGGCATTTCTATCATGTACCTGAAGTGTAAGAAATGTAAGCACCTTAGTATTGTGGATATTTGGAGAGAGAAAATCTGGACTAGGCCAGATTTATTTTTCAATTACGGTTATCATGATTCTTGAATGTCAGACCTCTTCAGTTTCATACCCTGTGGCTCTTTCATACAATTTTCAATTTTAAGTTGGGCGTGACGAAGTTCTAGTTTCTAGCTCAGTTAAATTTGTATAATTGATTCCAAAATATCATCTGGTCTAGCTTTTCTACAATTGAAAAGGTGGTATTAGCAGTCTGTTTCTACATGTTCAGGTATATTAGAAGAAACAACAGTGGTACTGATTCTCACGTGCTTTCCTATTATCATTCTGCCCTAGTTCAAAGTGACTATAGAGTCCTTGTATTGTGTTATAAAACAATTTGCAGCAACATGGTTCTACCAGGTTTGCTAGTACAAGTGTTGTGAAGCAGTCTTCACGTGGTTTCTTTGGCAGGCCTCTCGGGGGGAAATCAAGCCAGCTTCCTCGTCTCAATGTCCCTCTCCCAAGCATCACTCTTCCTCCACCAATGCCAGACTTTGTATAGCCAGCAGATGTTTCACCACTCTCTCGAATGGCATCAAAATTGCTTCAGAAACGTCATCAGTACCACTATATGCCTGCAGATGTTTGACCAAAATTGCTTCAAATTGCAGCAGCAGGCATATATCAGTTCTGATTTGACAACAAAACTCATACACCTTATACAAGAAATTCAAGGCAGAATCATCAATGAATTGCAATTATTTCATTACAACTCTGATTGCGTCAACTTCATTACATTCACGAAGGAGGAAGAGAGGGCAAACCGGCACCGAATTGATAGCGGCGGGGAGTGGGCGAAGACGGTACTAGGCGGCGAGGTGATGCTGTTGTGGGTTGAGGGGCGATGCAGTGCGGGTGCCAGCGTCGCCACAATTCAGGGCACGATGCGCCAGAGATGGAGACGTCGAGGGGTGGCGCTGAATGGGGGCGGGCGACGACGTAGCATTGGAGTACTGCACCGGAGATAGAGGCTAGGGTTCGATTTGGGGAGGCAGCTTGGGGGAGGAGAGGGACAATTTAGGAGGCGACTCAGGGGCAGAGCAGGCGATAGCTCAAGGGCAGAGAGGGGGTGACTACTCAAGGGAGGAGAGGGGCGGGGACAGGCGACTCCTCCGAGAAAAGAGGGGCAGAGGCGGGTGGGTCTAGAGAGAGGAGGGGAAATGGGTGGCTCGAGGGCTGATATGCAAAGAAAACTTGTGTGGTGGGCAATTTTTTTTTGCAAAAAAACCCCGCACGTAGATCTGAGACATTTCATGAACATCGGACGGCCGAAAGGGCGGAGTGCATCCAGCTGGCCATGTGCATATGATATGCCCTCGCTTATGTATAGAAACAGCTTATAGAGATATTCGCGTGCGATTTTGGCCTATATAAATAAAATCGTTATAATATGTACTTCAATCAACTAGTAGACCCTGTCTTGAAAAGACACTATATTTGAAAACTAGGCACTATAGACAGGCCATTTAATGTAGAAATGTAGTTTTTAGAAACCAATATGAATAGAGCCTAAGGTGTTTTATTTTTAGGCGGTGATTCTATGATTTTTTTCGAAAGTGATTTGCACAATTTTTGAAGTATGATGAATAATGAATACATATTGCTTACTTTTTTATGTGCTTTGAGATTAATGCTGCCATTTTTTTTATCATATATTCTCAACCAAATGTTCAATTCACGATACGTTTGAAACATCATGTTTCTTATATCGAGATCTTCAAAACTAGACTTCACTTGCATATATCTATACTTAGTACATGATATTATCATAGATAAAACAAATATATTTCATGTATTATTTTCCAATATTCCATTAGTCCATGGGCGATATTTCTGCACACATAGTTTGAATTGGGTAGGGGGAATGAATATGGTGAGTGTTGAATGTTCCGGTAGGTAAAACAAGGTGTTTCACGTATTTGGTTTGAAGGTTCTAACAATTTATCGATGATGTTCTATGCATTAAAGCACTAAAAGAAACGAACCAATGTTCCATGTGATTGGTTTCAATGTTTCAACAGTTCTTTAACGATGTTCTAATAGTTATTGACGGATGTCCCAACGGTAGGGCTAGCTTAATTAACTAGATGGGAAACAAATCAAAGCAATGAGATGAACAAACAAAAAATAATAGAATAAATAGTAAAAGAAAAATGGATATAGGGGGGACCTAGTGCAACATTGGTGGCTACAATTTAAAATGAAAAGAAAAAAGAACGTAAAAAAGAAATGAAGCAAGCCAGCGTCGCCCTAGTAGTGCTTTGCACGGGAGGACACATGGCCTGGTAGGCGCGTGGTGTCGTCGGCCAGCCAGTGCGGCCCACGTTGCGGCTTGGTCTTAACAGGCGCGCGGCTAATGGTCCATAAGCCTGTGGGTGGGCGGTAGGACACGCGGCCCATGGGATTTTCCCCCAAACTTATGTTTGTATCGCGCCTTTCACTGTCGAGCCCCGTGTCGCTTTCTCTGTAGCCTTCTACGCACGATCCGATCCTTGACTTTGCGAGCTGTGGAAACCACGAAATGTCCTGCCGCTTGCTAGGGATAAAGATAGATCGAACATCAATAAATCATATTCGTACTTTTCAACAAATATTTAATTAGTCTTCGCACACTCAGTCTAGTCTGGAAACTGGAAAGGTAATCGAGTATAAACTTGTGGCATTAGGTTAATTGGCTTACCGTGGAGTAAATGCCGCGTACGTACGTGTGGTGTTGACGTTTTGGTAGCGACTGGGCTGCATTACAGAAATGCGGATGTGCTCCCGTGCGAGTCGCGCGTTCAAGTGATGGCGGAGAACACGGGCGGAGAGCACCGCGTCCAAATAACACCTCGCGGCGACGAACAAGGCAAAGTCACCGCACCAGAGAAGCGACTGAATGGCTTCGTTCATTTTGTCGCGCTGCTGGAAAGGGTGGGCAACGCCCTCGGCACACTGGCCTTCACGTGGGCAACCGTCATCCTTCTGGGCGGGTACCCAACGGTGCTCCGCCCCAATGATGATTTTTGGTTCGCGACAATCATAGTTTTCCTAGAAGGCATAAGGTATGCAACTATATATACATCAAGTCTATAAAGCCTCTTTTTTACACCTGGGTGTAATTACACCCTATATCGTATCTCGCAATGTAGGGAGTATCTCGCATAACGGAATGTATGTACGTGTAGTATATAAGTATTTAAGACCATCTAGGTGGTACGAATAATTTTTCAGAGGTGGTATGTACATTTTTTCGACACACTCCTTTTTATACGCGTATATGAGGGTATTTACAAAAGACGCTAAAAACTATGAACTCTTTTACAAGTTTTTCATGTGGTTCATATTGGAGTATCTTATAATTAGTATACAAATATACCTAAAGTGATAAAGGAGTATTTCAAGTTTGTTTAGGTGGTATATTAGAGGTGGGTGTAATTACACCTGGGTGTAAAAGGTATTTTTCATATATATATATATATATATATATATATATATATATATATATATATATATATATATATATATATATATATATATATATATATATGTGTGTGTGTGTGTGTGTGTGTGTGTGTGTGTGTGTGTGTGTGTGTGTGTGTGTGTGTGTGTGTGTGTGTGTGCGCGCGCGCGCGCGTGCATGTAGAGCACGACGCAATATCATGTGAAAAAATGCAACTTTGGTTATGAATTTTTAAAAATTCTCAGTTGTAGGGGATATATTATTTATCTTTTTAAAATTTCAAGATTAAACTCAATTGTATATGCAATATATTAAGAACATACATACTTAGAAAAATAATGAAAACACTATTTTAGCATGTATTTGCCTTCTTTGTGTCACACAAATACGAATGAGTTTGCTATTGAATTTTTGCAGAATTGTAGAACATACCCTCCTCTATATCCCATATTTTTGAGATTTTTTTAAATTCTACTTTTGATATTACAAAACTTTTCATCCGTTCACATTTTCACTGGATATGCGGCCTACGCAGCATGTCAGCATACATAGTGGCACTTAACCGCATGTTTTATGATCGTAAGGCTTCTGCAACTTATGATCTTAAAACCTTGGGTCTTATGAAATACGTACGCTGCTTATTTGAAGTGAGCCCAAATCGTGACAACACTAATTAATCAGATAAATAGAGGACTCACTATACAACTCCATATGTTGCGTCCAAAATATACAGTGGACAAATTGGATTCCTACCGCATGAACATATAAAAAAGCAAACACTTCTCTAATTGGTTTGAATTTTACGCATCAATCTTTCTGTCTGTATAAAGGCACACAACATTGTGATTTAGGCACATTGTGTCCATTTTATTTAATTACGCCATATGTACTTCAGGAAGTTCACCCGCGACAACAGATTGGATTACCAACTCTTCTTTAGTACCAGAGGAGCTTTTAGACCTCTTGGCTGGAATGGGCTGCTGATTGTGATAGTATATTTTTCGGATGCTCAGATGTTCCTCTTGAAGTATCTTTCCATTGGAAGTATATTAGTGTGTGTACCTATGGCAATCCTACTTGCAATTGCTCTAAGACTACTCACATGCAATCCACTACGCCGTGCGATATCGTTATGGAGCCCCATGATTGCAATCATATTGATGTGTCCCTCTGTACCATATCGCTATTATGATGACCAAATGGACAAAATCATTACCAAACACTCAATGGCCAAATGGATAGCGTACGTAGTACTGTTTCTGTCCGTTCTCCTAGTGACAATCAGCAGGCTGCGGTTCTCAAGTATCATCAGACTAGTAGATAGTGCTCTGGGCAGCAAACTAGTATTTTGGCGTCGAGTTATTCTAAACCTGTGCATGTTTGCAGCGATAGTGATGTTGGTGTACCCTTTCCATATTGTGCTTCGAATTGTGACGATCATATGCCAGGTTGGTGCTTTAGTGGTGGTGTCATTTGGCAACTTGCAGATTCCAGCAGCTGTCTTGCGTGTCGTGCTCTCACTAGTGCGTCTGACACGACATTACTACTACAGTGATGATGAGAAGATTGACAAGAAAAACCTCGGGGACAAGACAAACTTGATGCCGTCTCTAGATATCTTCTACGCGATGGTGCTTGGCCAAGGGATTCTCTACATTGTGGCCGGCATACTCGAAGTCTTTTCATTCATCCCTCGGAGATTCCTCGTCCGTCGTGCCGGATTTAGAGGTCATCTGGGAGTGGAATATGTAAACTTGTACTACGCATATGCCTTCGAGAAATGCATGGGAGGGGCTGTGCTTGCTCCAAAGAAGATCAGCCTCATCACCTTTGCCATGGATTCCCTGAAATCAGACTCACCCAAGACGCAGCTCTATGGGGTTCAGATGCTGCACAGCTTGCTTAAAACAGAGCCCTTCAAGGCTAAAACCGTCTTAAAACTCACTGCTTCCACGAAGACAGTAACCTCGTTGTTCAATATGTTGGGCTGGACAAGTGAAGGGGATACGACTGTCAGATTGTTCGCCGCAAAGGCCACCGCTGAGCTTGCTAATAGCCTCCGAGTTGTTCCTATTCCTGGGGCAATGCAGATCATATCCTCACTTCTGGACACTGTTCATCGATCGAAAATAAAGGATCCTCTTCTGGACACTGATAGCCAAGAAGCAAAACAAGACTGCCCAATTCAGCAAGTTAGCATGGGCGAACAGAATTCCTGGGTACTTCAATGCTTGAAAAAGATGGTAGTACTTTGCTTGATTCCGCAAGTGGAGCCATCTAACATGGATGAACAAAACTCCCGTTTACTCAGATGCTGGAAGCGAATGACAAAATGCTGGTCAGTTCCTGAGGAGGAGCCATTGACAGACCAGGATCTCCTTCCTGCACTGGGCATGCAAATTATTAACAAGCTTGCTAGCTTTGATATTGAAAACTGCATGGAAATCAGCAGAGCAACAGACCTCATCTCGAAGATCATAGATTTTACAGGCAACGGAACTGACATGAATATTAATGACGCACAGCAGGCAATGCTGATGGGTTCGTCACTGAAGGTGCTGAGAAGACTTGCAGACACTAAAGGGAGATTTGGTGTAGCTTTGCGACAGAAAATTTCGGAACATCCCTTCCTATTGAGCAACCTTGCAGAGATCTTTGATGAAAGCAGGAGCAGCCAAGAACTGAGGGAGCTGACAGCAGAAATCCTTAGAAGCCTTGCCATTGATGGGAACACAAGGCAGGAGATTGGGCACATCCGAGTGATCATTAGCAGGTTGATGCATGCATTTCTCAGCCGAGATGCGCCCTCCAGTACCAATTCAGATAACTTGCTACGAAAGATAGCGGGGCAAACACTTGCAGTGCTGGCAATGGATAGTGTCAATAACTGTTTGGTTATGTTAAGGGAACCAGGGTATGTATTCATTAAGGAACTCACAATTATGATCCATGATGACAGGTACAGGTACGCAGCAGCAAGCCTGTTGCGGAACATGTGCACGCATGCTCGATCCGAGCTCAGCAACTCGGACCTAAAGGAACTATCTTACATCTTGCGAGAGGTGAGCTCTGCTAATTCTAGCTATAAATGCAATAGTAGATTTGGATATTGTAGCTTACTATTGACACATGTTCTTGCAATCTTTGCTTTTCGTTCATAAACTGTTATGGAATATTGACCTACATTTTTCTACTTTTGGACATTTATCTGCACACATGCGTGCTCTTCGTATTCGTGACATTTCAAGTTTACGTCATGAAATAGGGTAATTTGAACACTGTGACTTGTAAGAACTACTGTTGTACAAAGAAATATCCTCAATTACGACTTAACTAAATAGGTGCAAATGTAACTGAAGTTTTTTCAAATGTATGTTTTTACTAATCATGGCTTACATTACATATCTATTTCCACTACAGGTGTTGGAACAAATAATGGACGCAGAAGGGGCAGAACTAGAGGTCCTTCTTGGCCTTAGTTCACAAATATGTAATGTCATTCCTGAAGACTTTGCCCGAGAACTAGAGTATGGTCAGATTATGGAAAGATTTGTGAAGAGGATTGTCGACGCACTTAATGCAAATATCAAGCCTTCTGCTCATTGTCCCGGAATCAGGAGGGTGATAGTTGAACAAGCCATATACATGATGGAGTGCAATTCTAGCTATGCAAACTGTTTCAACAAATGCTGGATGATGGAAGCACTGTCGATGGTAGAACTTACACCCTCAAGGGCTGAAAACTACAGGTTCTTCTTGGGTGATGCAGGACTCATGGAGCACAGCATACCTCTCTCCGCTCTTGTGGCCAGAGCAAAAGAACTGATGGGTCGTGAGTGGCTACGAGGCATCAGTAGTGTCACCTGACAATGTATGTAGGTGGTACTAGGACTTGTAAACACGTTCAATATCCATATTTCAGAAGTGAGTTGTATAAGAGAAGTTGGTGTGAGTTAGAATTAGGGTCCAATAAAAGTTTAATAAGAGTCTAAATCATGTGTGAGTCGTACTAGAATCAGATTGTAACCTTGACACTATAAATAAAGGCTGTGGGGGTCCTATAAGATAACACACTATTCAACAACAACAAAACCTTTTGTCCCAAACAAGTTGGAGTAGGTTAGGAATGAAATCTTCTCAAGATCAAAAACATGAAAGTCTTGAAATAAAACCTACAATAATAAAACCCAAAGCTGTACATCCTGCTATCTGAGCCGAAAGCCTAAAACACTGCTCCTAACTTTCTTATGGTTCCGGTACGTGAATCGCTAACTTCCACGCGCTTCTATCCAAAATTAATTCTTTAGATACATTCCAATCTCTCAAGTCTCTTTTAATTACTTCTTCACACGTCAATCTTGGTCGACCTTTACTTTTCTTTCGTTTTCAGTGCGTCTTAAAATTTCACTACGTATCAGTGCCTCAGGAGACCTCCGTTGGAGATGTCCAAAGCATGTTGTACAAGTTTCTCTTCAATTGGTGCTACCCCCACCCTATCACATATATCATCATTACGGATGCGATCCCACCTTGTGTGACCACAGATCCACCGTAGCATCCTCATCTCCACTACACTCATTTTTTCTATATGTTGTCTTTTAGTCGCCCAACATTTTGCACTATATAGCATCATGAATCTAATCACCGTCCTATAGAACTTACCTTTAACTTTTAAGGGATTTTTTGTCACATAGGACACTAGATGCTTGGCACCATTTCACCCATCCCGCTCTTATCTTGTGGCTCACATTTTCATCAATCTCACCATCCCACTGTAGCATTGATCCCAAATAACGATGGCTGGATTCAGGAGCGCAAGCGCCAACGGGCATGTGGGAGACGGTCGGAGTGACGACAGCCAATGCAGCAGCGAGAGTCGAGGCCAATGCAGGCTCACGCAGGCGGGGGCTGATGGGGCAGCCAGTGCTGGTGGCGAAGATGGCGGACGGCGACGGTGGCTACTGTTTCATGGGTGAGCAGGCGCGAAGGCGACTAACCGACAGCGGCGGTGACTTCGAGGCCAGTGCGTGGTGCTGGTGTGCACAAAGGAAGGGAAAGGGGGCTGCTGCATAGAGGAGAAGAGGAGCTATCGATGGAGGAAGGAAGAGAAGATATGATGGTGATGGTGGAGGTTCAGGGCAAGGTGGTGCCCCGAAACAGGAGAAGAAGACCAGTCAGACAATTGTTTTAGTAGTTGTAAATTAGGCGGTAAAAGCAGTGTGAGTGTGCTCAGGTGGTGATGGTGGAGTAGGAGCTAGTGGTAGCTCTGGTGGAGTCTATGGATGGTACTGGTGTCGAGTGGTGCTATAGACGTGTTGGTATGGATGCCAGAGGTGGCATTGTTGAGGAGTGTTGCTAGAAGGTGTTGGCCAAGGCAAATAGGGTGTGTTGGGAGAGATGATGGAGATCAAGGTGGTCGGGGTATGTTAGGAGAGGTGGTAAAAGCCAAGATGATTGATGGTGTGCTGGGAGAGGCGGTAGAGGGTGGGGTGGCCGGGGGGCTTAAGGTAGAGTCGGTGGAGGCTAAGATTTTGAGACATGTAACAATGCGATGGAGGAGACCAAGACTGAGAGTGTGATAGAGAAAGTGAAGGAATTGATGTTAGTTGAGGCTAGATTGGAGGTGGTCGAAGTGATGATCATAGTGGATACTGTGGTCGATGATGGTGTAGGTGATGGTACTCGGAGGTTGCGTCTGGTGTGGTGGTGTGACAGGGTGTTGGTGGTGCGAATGACAAGGGCAACGATCTTGGAGGTGGTGTCAATTATGACGTTGGAGGTAGTTTTGGTATATGTGAATGTCATGGTGGTGGTATTCATTATGGAGTTTACGCTAGGTTTAGTAAAGTATTAGGTTCTAATAAGAATATTGGTTTATGTAACAAGATGGACATGATTGTATCCCATGTCCATCTTGAAGGGGAGTATTGGTGTGAATTAGGGTTCAATAAAAGTTTAATAAGAGTCCCAAGTTGTGTACAAGTTGTGAGTTGTACTAATATTGATACTATAAATAAAGATATGGGGATCCTATAGAACAACACATGATTATTCCTAAAAAAAATCTACAAGAGATTACTTTCCCATCTACAATAGGTAGTTTATAACGGCGGGGATTGGACCACATATAGGTGGTTTACTAAATTTTAAGAGGGGATTAGAATGGCATACCTGACGTTGCTGTACCACATATTATGTTAAGAACTGTACTTTGTATTGGCCCATGATTACATTGAAATCGAAGAATTTCCCTGATTAATAATTTGATTGACTTGGTCAGTCAATGGCACTAGTACGGTGTTGATAACATATTCTATTATACTAGTTGAATGCCCATGCATTGCTACATATTTTTAAATTTTATCATACTACATGTTTTAAAACTCATGGGTAGTACAAATTTTTAGAATATGCATACAAACATGTTCTAAAAGTTTTTAAATCCGTCAAGTAAGTCAAAAGCCGTCGATCACACCTCATGGTCATAAGTTGGAAGACATCAACCACACCTGGCGGTCGTAGATCGGGAGCCCTCGAGCACATCTTGTCGTCGTAAGTTGAAAGCCGTCAACCATCGCACATGATCGTAGGGCGGGAGCGGTCGACCATCGCTAGTGGTCGTAAGTTGGTAGCGGTCGAACATCAATAGTGGTCCTAAATTGGGAGCCTTCGACAATGACTCATGGTCGTACATCAGAAGTCGATGACCATCGTTCGTGGTCATAAGTCAGAAGTCATCGAGGATACCTCGTAGTTGTAAGTTGGAACACATCGACCAGCGCTCGTGGTCGTAAGTTGGAAGACATCGACCACACCTCGTGTAACGCTGTAGGTCCAAACCGGCTTAGGCCTAACCCCATTCTGGATAGGCGCCACACACGTAGCAACCCACTTGCACTTTCGTCCTCGCTTCGCGCAAAACGGTTAACCGGGGGTTGTTACCATTGGAAGCCCTAGGCTTATATGTTAGTACTTCTCAAGCTAAACTAGCAATGTGGGACTAACCCATACCCTCATGTGCACACACACATATGGGCCATCATGGGACTAATTCTACAGGGGACAAGGTGTCACACCTCGTGGTCGTAAGTCGAAACATATCGACCAGCGCTCGTGATCATAAATTAGAAGCCGTCGATCACACCTCGTGGTTGTAAGTTAGAAGCCGTCGACCATCGCGCGTGATCATAAGTTGGGAGCAGTCAACCATTGTTGGTGGTTGTACGTTGGCAGGCCTTTAGTGCGCTTGTGCCCGACTGCCGGCGCCAGCCTACTCGGCCCCAACTTTGACCACGGCCCTTCGATGTCAACCATGGTCCCCTTCGACCATGGCCCCCTTCAACCACGGCCCCGTGTTCGACCACAGCGTCAACTTCGACCACGGCCCCGACAGATGTACATCCTACCTCTGAGCTGAGAGTCTAAAACACTGCTCCTAACTTTTTTAAATTCCAGTACGTGTATCGTTAACTTCCATGCGCTCATATCCAAAGCAATTCTTTAGATACATTCCAATCTCTCATGTCTCTTTTAATTGCTTCCTCTCATGTCAGTCTTGGTCGACTCTGCCTCTTCTTATGTTTTCAGCACATCTTAAATTTTCACTACGTGTCGATGCCTCAGGAGGGCTTCGTTGGAGATGTTTAAACCATCTCAAGCGATGTTGGAAAAGTTTCTCTTCAATTGGTGCTACCCTCACCCTATCACGTATATTATCATTGCTGATGTGATCTCGCCTTGTGTGACCACAGATTCACCGCAACATTCTCATCTTCACTACACTCATTTTCTGTATATGTTGTCTTTTAGTCACCCAACATTGTAACAGCCAGGTTTTTATTAAAATAAAAAATTAATTAATTAATTAAAAATTAATTAATTAATTAAAAATTAATTAAAATAAAATTAAAATTAAATAAGTATTTTTGTGCCTAAATTTTAAATTTGGATTTGCCCTGGATTTCTGTTTTTGAAAAAGCTGGATTTGAAAAGCATTTTAAGAAAAACCTAAAAATATTATTAAATAAAATTATATTTTGATTTTCTATAAAAATTCTATGTCAACTTAATTATTTGGAGTTATTGGATCTTATTTGGTTTTCTGAGTTTTCAGGAGTTTAAAATCTATTTTGAAAATAAAAAGTATTTAAGTATGAAAATTAAATACCAACATTAGTTGGAAATAATTTTATTTAATCCAAAATGTATCCAAGAGATTCTCTGAATTTTTCTGGAATTTGTGGAAGTAGTTTCATATTTGTCCGAGGCTTATTCAATTTTCTGGGCTTTTCTGAAAACCAAAATCAATTTCTAAAAATAAAATCCCCTCCTCCTCCCTCTGGCCGCCACGTGGACGGCCAGATTGCGCCCACGATGCCACCATCCGGCCGTCACCCCATCCCGCTACCCCTCGTCCGCACCCGACACGTGGCCTGTCTGATTTGCGCCACACCTCCTTCCTCGCCACCATCCGCCCGTCCACCCATCGCCCACACTCGACCGCCCGATACGTGCGCTGCCACGCGGCGCCATCCCGGCCGCCCACGCCTCTCCTCCCCTTCTCTCTCTGCCGTTGGGGCCCACCTGTCATCATCTTCCCCGCCGCCTTCTTCCACCCGCGCCCGCCGTGCGCAACCGGCCGCCCCGCCCTTTCCGGCCATCACCCCCACTCCCGGCCCAACCCCCCCCCCCCCACTTCCCCGCCACCTCTCCCGCAAGACCCGCGCGCCCCCACCCCGCCGGATCCGCAGCCCACCTCCCACCCCCTCCCGCAACCGCCGCCACGACCCCACCCTCTCCGGCGAGGAATTCCCCGGGCCTCTCCCCCCTCCCCGAGCCTATAAAAGGCACCCCCGAGCGCCGCCTCAACCCGCCCCACCTCCCTCTCCACTTCCCCTCCCCTGCCGAGCTGCGCAACGCCGCCGCATTGAGCTTCCCCGTGCGCGCGCCGGCGAACTCCTCCGGCGAGGAATTGCGGCTGCCTCCGGCGTCATCGCGCCAAGCCGCCGCCTCCCTCGGCCTCCCCGCGCCCTTGCGAAGGTCTTCCGACACTCGGTCGGGCCTCTCCGCCACCGGAGCCCCCTCGCCGTCGTCGACCGAATCTCGCCGCCGCCTCTCCTCGCCGCTGGGGTGGCCGGGGGGGCTTAAGGTAGAGTCGGTGGAGGCCAAGACTTTGAGACATGTAACAGTGCGATGGAGGAGATCAAGACCGAGAGTGTGATGGAGAAAGTGAAGGAATTGATGTTAGTTGATGCTGGATTGAAGGTGGTCGAAGTGATGATCATAGTGGATACTATGGTCGATGGTGGTGTAGGTGATGGTACTTGGAGGTTGCGTCTGGTGTGGTGGTGTGACGCGGTGTTGGTGGTGCGAATGACAAGGGCAACGGTCTTGGAGGTGGTGTCGATCATGACGTTGGAGGCAGTTTTGGTATATGTGAATGTCATGGTGGTGGTATTCGTTGTGGAGTTTACGCTAGGTTTAATAAAGTATTAGATTCTAATAAGAACATTGATTTATGTAACAAGATGGTCATGATTGTATCTCATGTCCATCTTGAAGGGAAGTATTGGTGTGAATTAGGGTTCAATAAAAGTTTAATAAGAGTCCAAGTTATGTACAAGTCGTGAGTTGTACTAGAGTCGGATTGTAATATTGATATTATAAATAAAAGGTGTGAGGATCCTAAGAAACAACACATGATTATTCCCAAAAAAATTCTACGAGAGATTACTTTCCCATCTACAATAGGTAGTTTATAAAGGCAAGGACTGGACCACATATAGGTAGTTTACTAAATTTCAAGAGGGGATTAGAACGTGGCATACCTGACGTTGCTGTACCACATATTATGTTAAGAGCTGTACTTTGTATTGGCCCATGAATACATTGAAAGCGAAGAATTTCCCTGATCAATAATTTGACTGACTTGGTCAGTCAATGGCACTACTATGGTGTTGATAACGTATGGGTTCTATTACATAATCAGTCATCACTGAGAGGTGCTGTTGAGGCTTCCTAGGCCAGAACGGTGTGCTAAGCTCGTTCAAGCAATGGCCAACAGCACCAGCGACGCCGGACCAGGCAAGGTCACCGCACCAGAAAAGCGGCTGAATTGCTTCGTTCGCTTTGTTGCGATGATCGAAAGGGTGGGCAACGCCCTCGGCACACTGGTCTTCACATGGACAACCGCCGTCCTGCTAGGCGGTTCTCCGACGGTGCTCCGCCCCAAGGATGATTTTTTGGTTTGCAACAGGCATGGTTTTCCTTGAAGCTGCAAGGTAAGAAATTACATATAGCACGTGAGGAGATAGCAATTTAGCACTCAAAGATAGGTTTGCACACAAAGATAAAATTGTACTTCATAATAAGTAGAATCTTCCTTAGTAAACTGAAACAAAACAGACTGCGACAAATTATACTCTAGCAGTCTAGCTCCTACTGCCAGCTGCATCAATGTCATCAAAGCTTAACTATAGAGTTGAACATTCCGAAGCCCAAAGTAGAAACAAGCGTGATAGCTGTTGAATTAATGGAAATTGCCGCCTATTTTTCAGTTTTTCTTGTCAGGCTTTAGAACTGCATCGAAATATCATTTAATGACAACATATATGCTTCAGGATGTTCAGCCGCAACAGCAGACTGGATTACCAATTGTTCTTTAATACCAGAGGTGCTTTTAGACCTCTTGGCTGGAATGGGATCATTGTGATGGGATGTTTTTCCGGTGTTTTGGTGTTCCTCATGAAATATTGTTTGTTGCATGGTATACGAATGCCTTCATTGATGGCAATGCTACTTATAATTGGTCGATTTCAGTCTCCCGGAGCTCTAAGACTACTCATATGCAATCTACTACACCGTGCCACATCACAATGCAGCCCCTTAGTTGCAATCCTATTGTTGGGTCCCTCTGTACCAGATAGCTATTATGATGACTCAATGCACAAATCATTTTCAAAAACTCAATGGCCAAATGGATAGCCTATTGTGGATAGTTGTAAATAGTGTTGTGGGCAGTAACCAAGTATTTGGCCGTCGACTTATTCTATATTTGTGCATGCTTGCTGCAATAGTGATGTCGCCGTTCTTGCTTGATGGTCCGTATGATCGAATTTTGATGATCATATTTGAAGTTTGCACTTTCGCCATAGTGTCATTTGGCAACCTCAGCCAGGAAATGAGGGTGGGAGATGAACACAATACACTCTTCTGGATGGACAGATAGATAGATAGATAGATAGATAGATGTGAATTCCATTGAATTTCGTTAGCCTTCTTTCTAGAAGCTCATTCCACGGATAGTAAGGATGTCGATCATGTTAGACCATATGATTAGATATAGGATATTTGTGATAATAAATAATTAATAATGTAGCTTACTGAGATTATTTGAGACGTGTAACGTGTGTGGACTCGTATTGATCAAGTTGGAAAAAAAACTTGTACCAAAAAAGTGTTGCTTTGGTCTTTACATGTGCAAGGTAATTCGGAGTCAATCGTGTTCTACAGCGAGAACCGAGAAATGGCTTAGTGCAAAGTTATGGTCCAGAGGGTCAAGGATGCTGGAGGAGATGGTTGTGCACGAGTTGGGGCGTGTGGAGATAAAGATGGATGATACATGTTGGAGCTACGGAAATGCGGTTTGGAAGTTACAACACATAACAATATTTGAGTGTCCAAAATTAGGTATATGACAAAAGTTGAAAACTTATGTCATGTAAGGATTTCGGATCACTTATTTGTTAGAATTATATAAGAATTCGTTTGGGTTATAGACTATAAATAGAGATGGGTTAAGAATTAATCCTAGTGCTTTACACATGCAATTTTTTGCTAAAGTTTGAGAGATATCAAGAGAATATTTTGTAGTCACAAATATAATACAGAAATAAAAATAGAACTATTCGGACCAAAAAAAAAAGGCCACCGCCGGCGGCGCTTCCATGCGCTACAACGTTCTGATAGCTTCATCTTGTATCCGGCCGCTCGGGAGACAACCTGCTGACCATCACGTCAAGAAAAAGAAGGGCAGAGGGCTACTACACGTGTTGTCCTTCGGATCGTGTGTGTGAATGCTAGCAGGAAGCAAGGTGTTTGGTGGTAGCAGCACGTTGTAAAGTTAAAACGGCATAGGTGTTGTTTGCTCTCCATTACATGAAGAGGAGTTAGTGCTGCTGCCTTGTGCGGTGTTCCATCACGTCAAGAGGAAGCCATGCCTTGTGCTGTGTTTCTTCACGTGTAGGAACCAGGGCGTCGGCGGCAAGGACCGGTGGGTGCCACGGTGGAAGGAGGACTCATCTAGCTGCTCCATCTCGTAAGTCGTAACAGCAGAGGGGTCATGTACTCAGGTCGGTGGGCAGAGACCAGCAGTAGCAGTGACGGACGCATTGTCCTTGTCATAAGCAGCAAATGAATCAGTTGGATAAAGCATGAGTGATGGGAATTAACTCTGATTTCTGACAAGTAAATGTACTTACATTGCACGATATGATGCCCTGCTGAACTTTGTATTTTTCACTAACTTGTAGACATCATTATTCGATTCCCCTCTCAGGAAAGGAAGCTAATAGCTTCGCAGGAACTCCCTGAGAAGATCAATATCACCACGGAAAACATCCAAGTGCAGTGGAATTAAGTCACATAAAGGATCCCCTGTTAACAAAAACAACATTTACATTTAATCTCACAAGTTCAATGTAAGCTTTATTTGGAATTTGACAAAACTTTGATTGCACTCTCGTATATCTTGTTCTCTCTCCAAGAAGAAAGCAATGAACAAGGTAAATGTGCTTAATTTATACATCTCTTACACATGATAATTCCATCTCCAGTCTCATCAATCAGTGATGCATCATGCAAATTATTTTTAATATAGACATGAAAACAAAGAGTAATCAATGTCTAGTTTCTAGGAAACAAAGTTAACTGGCTGCTCACCAATGGACATATCACTGAAATCAATTATATAAATTGCGTTCAGTTTCTCCAGCTCTCCTCCATCGGTTCTTTTGCCGTCAGTGGAAGAATCCAGTTTTGTGGCCCCCTCAATGAGAATGTTATCGTCCATAATCATTCCTGCCGTCTTTACTCTTTACACATAGTCACATACAGCAATAGTGCTCAAGTACTCACTAGCCGACTGGCGGAGCCGCGGAGGCACGATCGCGCAGAGGGCCGGAGCGGTGGAGCGGAGAGCCCGGAGGTGATGACGCGGTGTCGCGGTCGGGCCCGCCGTCGAGGTGCCGGCGGAGTGGAGGGCTGGAGTGATGGACGACCAGATCTGGGATCTGGCGGTGTCGCGGACGGCGGACCTCGCGGTGCCGGCGCCCAGCGGAGCGGAGGGGCGGAGCGCCGGAGCGGGGCGGCGGAGCGGACTAGGGTTAGGAGCCGCCGAGTCGCTGACTGCGTCGCCCGCTCCGCGTAGGGCAGGGAATGGGGATCGGGGGTCGGGGGAAATGGGGGTCGGGGGAGCACGCGCGCAGCAAATGGGTTGGGCTTCACGCGCACGCGGAGTCGCGGACGCAGGCTGCAGCGGTTTCGCTCAGGCGGTCGAGCCGGCCGGCAGACGGGCTAACTATGACCCGAAACAGTTAAAATGGCCCAATTATATATACATATGTAACATACCCTATATATACTAGGTTTTTTGTCAAAAATTTTGGGTGTTCAACTGAACACCCATGAAAAACTGTAGATCCGCCCCTGAGCAGAGTCTCTGGACCAAGCGGCGACAGAGAAAGGATCACAGGAAAAAAATCCGTATCAGAGCAAACCGAGGACTGAGAAGCAATACTTTGCTAGCAAGAGAAGCGACGTCTCGGGTTTTATTAATTTGATAGAGAGAATTTTTTTTGTTGTCTTTTGTTTTTTTATTTATATTATGTTGGCAGGTTGAATAATCAGAAAGACAATAGAGTTGAGAAACAAAGATTTTTCACTGTAGATTACAATTATTCGCCTTTCTAATTTTCATCGATGATCTTACAGACCACTGTGGCCTAAGTCATCAACCTGAACGCTTAGGTTGCTAACATTCGTGACGCCCTCACTATTGATGCTCTAGCCGAATACTTTTATTTATGGATCAAAGTTTGCTCCATGACCTTACAACCACATATTGTAGATATGATGATTTGGAAATTTAACTCTTTGGAGGAATCCTACAACGCATTTTTTATTAGGAGAACCTTTTTTCTAGGCTAAAAACAGATTTGGAAGAGTACAATGTCGTTGAAATGCAAATTATTCACATGGCTCGTGGCCAATGATCACTGCTGGACGGCCGACTGCCTTGCACGTCGTGGGGATTGTCGATACGGCCAACATGTGCCCTCTGCAAGCAACACCAGGGAAACATTGCCCATCTCCTTGTGCATTGCCAATGGGTCAAACAAGCGTGGGCCAAACTCTCAAGTCTTTTCACTTCATAGCAGGTAGTACGTGTCTCGCATGAAAGATTGACAGATTGCTGGATAGCATGGCGGAAGAGTTTACCCAAGGACCACATAAAGGGTTTTGATTCGCTAATCATCCTTTTTTGTTAGACCATATGGAGGGAACAAAAATGCTCGCATCTCGGACCAGGACATCGTAGCCATCCTCACCAACCTCCTGGATGAATTATCATGCTGGCGTCGGGCTGCCATGGGATCGCTACCGGTTGCTCAAAGAGCGCCCTTTTAATTCCTTAGTGCTGCATTTTCACAGCGTCGGGACAATACCCCAACTCTGAGTGCCGGGTCTTCCTTTTTCCCTCTCAATCGCATGCGGCTACCTTGTAAACTATTCGCACTTTAGTGCCAAACTATTTGCCTTAATACAACGGCGTGCAAATCTTCTGTGCGTTCCCTAAAATAAGATTCCAGTGGCACACTTGCGTGTCGTGCTCGCACTATGCGCCTTAGACCACATTACTACTACGGTGATGATGAGATTATTCACAAGAAAAACCCAGGGGAGAAGACAAACCACAAGCCATCTCTAAATATCTTCTATGGATGGTGCTTGGCCAAGGAATTATCTGCATTGTGGCCTTCATGCTCGAGTTCTTTTCATTCATCCCTCGGATATCTGTCATCCGTCATGGCAGATTTAAAGGTCAGTGGGGAATGGAATCAGTCGATCTGTAGTATGGAAGGGGTTGTGCTTGCTCCAAAGAAGGTCAGCCTCAGCACCTTTGCCATGGATTCCCTAAACGCAGATACATCCAACAATCAGCTGTACGGGATTCGGATGCTGCACAGCTTTCTTCACAGGGAACCAACCAAGGCACATCTCCTTTCAAAACTCACCACTAATACGAAGACGATGACCAGAATAATTAGAATGTTGGATTGGACAAGTCCAATGGATAGAACTATCAGATTATATGCCGCAAAGGTCACCACAGAGCTTGCAAAGAATCTCCGAGTATCTGCACTTCTGCACGGTGATGGCAAACCGAAGAGGAAACCCACTTCTGTACACAGATGATGAACAAGACGAAAGACAAATGGAGTGGAATTCTATTGCGCCTTCCACTGGCGAGCACCACGTCGCTTTCTATGTACCGGGCTCGACGACCCTTCGCAAAGTCCACGGCTTCTGAGCAGGGGAGACGAGGAAATGTCCCACTGCTCTCTAGGGGTGAAAACAGATGGAGTATCAATCAATCATATTCGTACTTTTTAATCGCATATTCAATTACTCTTCGCAAAGTCCAGCGCTATATTCTCTGGGACCTGGAAAGCTAGTCGAGCCGAATCAGTGGCCGACAAGACAAAATAAAGTTAAAATTGTGGCTTAGATTAATTGACTTACTGTGGAGCCAATGCCGCGTACGTACGTGTGTGGTGTTGCTGTTTTAATAGCGTCTGGGCTGCATTACAGAAATGTGGACATTCTCCCGTGCGACTCGCTCGCGACGGTGTGCCGAGGTTGCGCGTTCAAGCGATGGCGGAGAGCACCGGCGGAGAGCACCGCGTCCAAATAACTCCTCGCGGCGGCGGACAAGGCAAGGTCACCGCACCAGAGAAGCGGCTGAATGGCTTCGTTCACTTTGTCGCGCTGCTGGAAAGGGTGGGCAATGCCCTCGGCACACTGGCCTTCACGTGGGCAACCGTCGTCCTGCTGGGTGGATACCCAACGGTGCTCCGTCCCGGTGATGATTTTTTGTTCACGACAATCATAGTTTTCCTAGAAGCCGCAAGGTATGCAATTATATATGCAGCAAGTCTATATATATATATATATATATATATATATATATATATATATATATATATATATATATATATATATATATAGAGCACGGCGAAATATCATGTGAAAAATGCAACTTTGGTTATGAATTTCTAAAATTTCTCAGATGTACGTAGGGGATATGTTATTTCTCTCTTTAAAATTTCAAGATTAAATTCAATTGTATGTGCGATATATTAAGAACATAAATACTTAGAAAAATAATGAAAACACTATTTTAGCAAGTATTTGCCTTCTTTGTATCGCCCAAATACGAATGAGTTTGCTATTGAATTTTTGTATAACTGTAGAACATACCCTCCCTATATACCATTTTTTTTTTGAGATTTTTTTAAAATTTCTACATTTGATATTACAAAACTTTTTATCCATTCACATTTTCACTGGATATGCGGCCTACGCAGCATGTCAGCATACATAGTGGCACTTAACGGCATGTTTTATGATCGTAAGGCTTCTGCAACTTATGATCTTAAAACCTTGGGTCTTACGAAATATGTACGCTGCTTATTTGGAGTGAGCCCAAATCGTGACAACACTAATTAATCAGATAAATAGAGGACTCACTATACAACTCCACATGTTGCGTCCAAAATATAGTGGACAAATTGGATTCCTACTGCATGAACATATAAACAAAAGCAAACACTTCTCACCTGTTTCTAAAGAAAAAGCAAACACTTCTCTAATTGATTTGAATTCTACGCATCAATCTTTCTCTGTGTATAAAGGAACTAGAACTAGCCATGCAGCTGCGCACACAACATTGTGATTTAGGCACATTGTGTCCATTTTAATTAATTACGCCATATATACTTCAGGATGTTCATCCTCGACAACAGATTGGATTACCAACTCTTCTTTAGTACCAGAGGGGCTTTTAGACCTCTTGGCTGGAATGGGCCGCTGATTGCGACAGTATATTTTTCGGCTGTTCAGATGTTCCTCTTGAAGTATTTTCCCATTGGAGGTATATCACGGTCTTCACTTATGGCAATGGCAATCCTAGTTGCAAGTGGCAAATCCTATCAGGGTCTAAGACTACTCATATACAATCCACTACGCCGTGCGATATCGTTATGGAGCCCCATGATTGCAATCCTATTGGTGTGTCCCTCTGTATCAGATAGCTATTATGATGACCAAATGGACAAAATCATTACCAAAAACTCAATGGCCAAATGGATAGCGTACCTAGTACTGCTTCTGTCCGCGCTCCTAGTGACAATCAGCAGGATGCGGTTCCCAAGTATCATCAAACTAGTAGATAGTGCTCTGGGCAGCAAACTAGTATTTTGGCGTCGAGTTATTCTAAACCTGTGCATGTTTGCAGCGATAGTGATGTTGGTGTCCCCTTTCCCTGTAGTGTTTCAAATTGCGATGATCGTATGCCAGGTTTGTGCTTTAGTGGTAGTGTCATTTGGCAACTTACAGATTCCAGCAGCTGTCGTGCGTGTCGTGCTCGCACTAGTGCGCCTGACACCACATTACTACTACAGTGATGGTGAGAAGATTGACAAGAAAAACCTCGGGGACAAGACAAACCTGACGCCATCTCTAGATATCTTCTACGTGATGGTGCTTGGCCAAGGGATTCTCTACGTTGTGGCCGGCATGCTTGAGGTCTTTTCATTCATCCCTCGGAGATTTCTCATCCGTCGTGCCAGATTTAGAGGTCGTCTGGGAGTGGAATATGTAAACTTGTACTACTCATATGCCTTCGAGAAATGCGTGGGAGGGGCTGTGCTTGCTCCAAAGAAGATCAGCCTCATCACCTTTGCCATGGATTCCCTGAAGTCAGACTCACCCAAGATGCAGCTCTACGGGGTTCAGATGCTGCACAGCTTGCTTAAAACAGAGCCCTTCAAGGCTAAAACCGTCTCAAAACTCACCTCTTCCACGAAGACGGTAACCTCGTTGTTCAATATGTTGGGCTGGACAAGTGAAGGGGATACGACTGTCAGATTGTTCGCTGCAAAGGCCACCGCCGAGATTGCTAATAGCCTCCGAGTTGTTCCTATTCCTGGGGCAATGCAGATCATAGCCTCACTTCTGGACACTGTTCATCGACCGAAAATAAAGGATCCTCTTCTAGACACTGATAGCCAAGAAGCAAAACAAGATAGCCAAGAAGCAAAACAAGACTGCCCAATTCAGCAAGTTCGCATTGGCGAACAGAATTCCCGTGTATTTCAATGCTTCAAACAGATGGTAATATATTGCTTGATTCCGCAGGAGGAGCCATCTAACATGGATGAACAAAACTCCCGTTTACTCAGATGCTGGAAGCGGATGACAAAATGCTGGTCAGTTCCTGAGGAGGAGCCATTGACAGACCACGATCTCCTTCCTGTACTGGGCATGCAAATTCTTGACAAGCTTGCTAGCTTTAATATTGAAAACTGCATGGAAATCAGCAGAGCAACAGGCCTCATCTCGAAGATCATAGATTTTACAGGCAACGGAACTGACATGACGAATATTAATCACGCACAGCAGGCAATGCTGATGGGTTCGTCACTGAAGGTGCTGAGAAGACTTGCAGGCACTAAAGGGGGATTTGGTTTAGCTTTGCGACAAAAAATTTCGGAACATCCCTTCCTATTGAGCAACCTTGCAGAGATCTTGGATGACAGCAAGAGCAGCCAAGAACTGAGGGAGCTGACAGCAGAAATCCTTAGAAGCCTTGCCATTGATGGGAACACAAGGCAGGAGATTGGGCACATCCGAGTGATCATTAGCAGGTTGATGCATGCATTTCTCAGCCGAGATGCACCCTCCAGTACCAATTCAGATCACTTGCTACGAAAGATAGCGGGGCAAACACTTGCAGTGCTGGCAATGGATAGTGTCAATAACTGTTTGGTTATGTTAAGGGAACCAGGGTATGTATTCATTAAGGAACTCACAATTATGATCCATGATGACAGGTGCAAGTACGCAGCAGCAAGCCTGTTGCGGAACATCTGCACGCATGCTCGATCCGAGCTCAGCAACTCGGACCTGAAGGAACTTTCTTACGTCTTGCGAGAGGTGAGCCCTGCTAATTCGAGATATAAATGCAATACTAGATTTGGATATTGTAGCTTACTATTTACACATGTTCTTGCAATCTTTGCTTTTCGTTCATAAACTGTTATGGAATATTGACCTCCATTTTTCTACTTGTGGACGTTTATCTGCAAACATGTGTGCTCTTCGTATTTGTGGCATTTCAAGTTTATGTCATGCAATTGAGTAATTTGAACACTGTGACTTGTAAGAACTGTTGTACGAAGAAATATCATGTATGACGACTTAATTAAATAGGTGCAAATGTAACTGAAGTTTCTCAAAAGTATGTTTTTACTAATCATGGCTTACATTACATATCTATTTCCACTACAGGTGTTGGATGGAATAATGGGCGTAGAAGGGGCAGAACTAGAGGTCCTTATTGGCCTTAGTTCACAAATATGTAATGTCATTCCTGAAGACTTTGCCCGAGAACTAGAGTATGGTCAGATTATGGAAAGATTTGTGAGGAGGCTTGTCAATACACTTAATGCAAATATCAAGCCCACTGCTCATTGTCCCGGAATCAGAAGGGTGATAGTTGAACAAGCCATATACATGATGGAGTGCAATTCTAGCTATGCAAACTGTTTCAACAAATGCGGGATGATGGAAGCACTGTCGATAGTAGAACGTACACCCTCAAGGGCTGAAAAATACAGGTTCTTCTTGGGTGATGCAGGACTCATGGAGCACAGCATACCTCTCTCCGCTCTTGGGGCCAGAGCAAAAGAACTGATGGGTCGTGACTCGTGAGTGGCTACAAGGCTTCAGCAGTGTCACCTGACAATGTGTGTAGGTGGTACCTATGATGCACGAACACGGATACGTCGACACAACACGACACTGACACGGGAATTCGTCGTTTTCCCAAAAATACCGATACGGCGACATGGCTATATATATTTAAATAATAAATAAATTATATATGTGTATTATTTTCTATGTTTCCACATGCTTATTAAACTAAAATAATGTAAATTGTAAACTTGTAAATTGTAAAGTGTATACTCGGAATATGTACCTCATGAATTGTTTTGTTAATCCTGACGACAATTGTTGATGTGACGGCATTAGTAATTTTCAGCAAGTGTGCTTTGACTCTAATGTAGCTACTAGTGCCAACATATTTGCAATACTTGCATCTCCATTTCACATTTCCTCCCCCTTGACCACCTCTGTCTAGAACATCAACATGATTCCACAATGGAAGCTTCGACCTATTGTTGCTTGTGTTTTCCTCCTCTCTAGCACTAGAATTAGCGGCTTTCATTTTTCTAGAATGATAAAACAAGCAATCAAGCACAAGTTTGCTAAATGCCTAAATATATATTACTGGCTTACTGCAGTCTGCATCTCAACCCTAAATGCTAAAACAAAGAAGCGGGGAGATGATACCTCGGTGGAGCGGGGACGCCGGCGGCACGCGGGGAGGAATCCGGCGGCATGCGGGGAGGAATCCGACGGCGCGCGGGGAGGAAGCCGGCGGCGGCGAGGTGCGGGAGCTGGCGGGCAGCGGCGAGGTGCGGGAGCTGGCGGGCAGCGGCGAGGTGCGGGAGTGGGCGGGAGCGGGCGGTGGCGAGGTGCGGGAGCCGGCAAGCGCGAGCAGCCGATGCGGAGAAGCGGAGCAGCGCGGGCAGGTGATGGGAATGACGCACTCAGGAGCTGAGAGGTTAGGGTTAGGGCAACGCCTGTGCATGCATTATGGGCCAGCCTGTACCGGCCGTGTCCTGGGCCGGCTGTGTCCAGGCCGTGTCCGACTCATATATTTAGTGTGTCCGACACGTGTCGAGAATTTTAATAATTAAAATTAATTCTAAAATCGGCCGATACGTTGCCGACACGTGTCTAAGACATGTCCGTGTCGTATCCGTGTTCAACACGGCGTCAGACACGGATACTGCGGTTTTGCGGCGTGTCCGTGCTACCTAGGTTGGTACTAGGACTTATAAACACATTCAATATCCACATTTCATAAGTGAGTTGTATGAGATATGTTGGTGTGAGTTAGAATTAGGGTCCAATAAGTGTTTCATAAGAACCCAAGTCATGTGCGAGTCAGTCGTACCAGAGTCGGATTGTAACATTAGCACTATAAATAAATGGTATGGGGTCCTATAGGATAACACACGATTATTTTCAAGAATTCTACATGGTATTACAACCAATCCATCTCAAACCCTAACCTGAGCTAAACCCTTACCTCGCATCTGCCGACCACCGTTGTCCCGCTGCGCGATGTCCTCCGTGGTGGCGTCGCTCGAGAGCGGACATTGAACTCATCGGAGGAGGAGAGGGAGAGGGAGGTTGCCGCGAGGAGGACGAGGAGGCGCAGGAGAAGTGGAGGCACCAGATTCGGGAGCGTAAGCAACTACGGGTATGCGCCTGACGGTCGGAGTGACAGCAGAAGATGCCACGATGACGACCGAGGTCAGCACTATAACATCCTGAATTCCAGGGAATGTAAAAATGACAAAAATTTAAAACTTTCGCATGCATACTATTTCCTTGGCTTTTAATGGAGTTTCTTTGGAATAGTAATCTGCAAACACAAATTTTCAAAAGAAATGTACATCGGAAAGAATTCAATTTGAATTCAAAATCAAATCTAAAAAGATGAACCTAAAATAGCCTAGGGGAATTTACAGTAGAAAGAAATTTAAAAACTCACAAATATATTCATGGCACTGGAAATAAAGTTTTGAACATATTTGAATATGATCTTGAAATTATTTAAACCAAAATAATGCATAATACACACAACTGTAGCCTTCCAAGATTTTTCGAGAAAAATCCAAGGCGGATAAAATTCTGAAAATTTTACACAATGACCTAGACTATGTCGGGAGCCTCTGTAAAAAATTTCAAAATTTTTGGAGCTCATTTGATGCATTCAAAAATTTCACAAATCTATCAGCCAATCAAATACGCTTTAATCACTTAACTTTTTCCACCTTCTTCATTGCGAAGGTGTAATCCTTGAAAACCCACCTTCTTTTTGTCCATTGAACACCCGACGCTGATGAGTGGGACCAGACCCCACCCGTCAGGCCACCCTCTTTGTCACTTAAGTCCCAACACTGGTGAGTGGGATCGAACCCCACTTGTCAGGTCGCCTTACCTCCACTCGCTGGCGAGCTGGGCCCAGCGGCAAACTCTGTCTTCCACCTCGCCGCGCTGCGTCTGCTCCGCTGTGGCCATGCCGCCGCCGATTTGTGACGTCGTGCCCATGATTTGCTTGCTCACCTGCCCGACCTCAACTACCCATCGCTTCGCCGCGCCAAGTTCCCCTCTTTCTTGTCCCTTCTGTGTGTCGTACACCGTCGAGAAGAACCGACCGCACAACTCCACCATGCTCGTGAGATATCATGAAGTAGCACCCGGTCGCCTCGTGCCTATAAGTCCTTCCTGACTGCACCATCATCTTCCTCATCTCGTCCTTGCTCCATTCCCATGAAAACCAGAGCCTCTCCCTCCTTGCCTCGCAGAACACATCGTCTTCCTCTGCGCCAGTGAGCGTGCTCCGCCGAGCCCACCGTCGCACCGTCACACGGCCACCACTGTTGACCATTCTGGCCGCCATCACTGCCCATGGTTGGGAATTGTTCGATGATCACAGCCAATGAAGGCTATGAATGGAAGTGACTTGTAAGAGAGCTTATTTTCCATCTACAATAGTAGTGAGTTGTTCAACGCAGTCTAAGAAGGAGATGCCATGAACTTAGACTTGATATCGAGAATGCAGGTTGTGGCTAGGGCAAAATTTACTGGCATTAGAGTCACAAGACCATGCATATTTTTAGCATGAGATAACAGTAGTGGATTTACGTATGACCTTTTTAAGTAGAATGCACTGGATTTCCCTTTGCAATGAGAACATAGATATCTAATTATACTTCATTAGTCCTATATTGTGATTTATACTTTATAAATTCGTCTACTTTGCTACTGCTGATGTTTTAATATAAATCCAATTGTC
Source organism: Dendrocalamus latiflorus (assembly GCA_017311315.1). NCBI lineage: Eukaryota > Viridiplantae > Streptophyta > Magnoliopsida > Poales > Poaceae > Dendrocalamus > Dendrocalamus latiflorus. The sequence continues at coordinate 2,757,898 of CM029643.1, read as the reverse complement.
TTCAAATGCTCACGAATCACTGCTCACCAATGTTATAGGTGATTACTGCTGCTAATATATTTTTTACCTAGTTCTGGCATGATTTTTTGTCAGAAAATTAACACAAAATTTTGGTGCGATACACAGCAACCACTTGTGCTTCAGAGTAACGTTGATATTCTCGAAAGCAAAGAAATATGATTCTGCATCAATTTTATGAGACCACAATACTGGCAGGAAATTTGTACAGCGTTGCAATACAAGATATGAGAAGATCCCTTTCTACTGACCAGCATGCTTCACGAGGAAAACTACAGATATGTGACAGCAAGTTACTCTAGAGCGTCTGGAGATGGAGCTTCTGCATTATCCTAGTAACTGTGTTGCATTTCAAGCCCAACTAAATTCAAAATTATCTTAAAATCTAAAACACACAGGATTTTCACTCAACTAAATAGGAAAAACTATTGTGAATAACCAAATTGTTAAATTCTGTTTTAACTAATCATGAGGCACCTGTCATTTTTTATATTTTTCCACTGCAGGTTTTGGAAAGAATAATGAACGCGGACGGGGGAGAACTAGAAGTTCTCATTGGCCTTAGTTCACAAATATGTAGTGTCATTTGTGATGACTTTGCCCAAGAACTAGAAAATGGTCAGATTAAGGAAAGATTTGTGAAGACTGAAGAGGCTGATATATGTACTGAATGCAAATATGAAACCCGCTGCTCATTGTCCAGGAACAAGGAGGGTAATAATTGAGAAAGCCATATACAATACATGATGGAATATAATTCTCATTATGCAAATTGTTTCAAAGATTGCCCGATGATGGAAGCGCTGTCAATGGTAGAACGGACCCCCACAAAAGCTGAAAAGTATAGGTTATTCTTGGGCTATTCGGGACTCATGGAGTGTAGCACCCCCATGTCCAATCTTGTGCCAAGAGGAAAACAGTTGATGGCAGTGCATTCTACTTGACAGCAATGATGTATAGGGCATGCCAATTATGCATCCTCCATTGGTAACAAAAGGATGGAAGCTGTGTTAGATTTGTAACTTACAAGACCATGTTCTCCCCCTTTTTTAATATGACAGTGCATATTTATGCTGAGACAAAGTTGTGGACATATTATTGGCTATTGTATATTCTCCTTCATGTTTCATTGTGAAATACCATACATACGTTGATGCAGACTCCTATCAGCTGTGTCATGTTTTAAGCATTACTAAAAAGCTCGTGTGTTGTGCTGTCAAAAGTTGAGCTCAATGCCCTGTGTTGTCTTCAGCAGCATAGATATTGCGCGCTTATTTTTTATGAAATTGTATGTTGAGTAGTCAAATGCCACATTACATCCCATCCTCTGTGGATCATAAACATTCGATAAGAATGGTCTCCGACCTACGGTGAATTGATGATTGCTGAAAACAAACTACACTACTCCTACGTGGCTGGAAGGATAGGATTTTAACTGAATGCATCGCACGCAGCAGGGTAAAATGCTGCACATGATGAAGCAGCGCTCGATTACCCGCACGGGAATCGACCAATGGACACTAGTCACCAGCAATCCAAGAACGAACCAAGTAAAAGTCTCTACACCCCTAACCCGCACCGCCGATTCGGGCCGTGAGCTCCGGTTCTCTCAGGCGAGCGCGGCGATGCCCACTTGCCCTAGAGGTGGCGGACAGAAATAGGAATGCAGAAATAGAAGGCGATCGAGGAGGCGAGAGCACCTGTTGATGTAGGTAGGGATTGGAGTGGACTCGCCCGCGTCGACCTGCTCTTTGTCCCGCCGGAGCGCCTCGCCGCCCGCCCGCCCGACCGGCACCTTCGCGCGTTGCGGCTTGCCTCGCCTTCGATTACGCAGGGGGCACCGAAAGTCTGAAGCGAAGTGGGATGGCGACGGATGGCAGGAAGGTGGGGTGGCATGAGGCATTGAGCCATGTGGTTTCGACCGAGAACCAAGAAAATTTCAGAGGAAACCTTTGCATTTTTTTTGTTCGTTTGAAAAAAGGAATTTCAAAAAAATTATACCACAAAATTAGAATTTCTGCTTTTTTAGATAGGGTATCTGTCGGTGTTATAATTTATTTAGATTCAAGAATTCTTTTAGAAGACTAAGGTATGATCTTACGGAATATGGACACAAAAAATTTTATATAGGTTCGGAGTTTTTTCTAAGAGAATAATAACCCTAGATTCTGTGTGATTACTAATCAGATGAAATGATTACAACTGTGTAATACAAAAAAAGAGTCTACACTATCTCTAATCTGGCTTCCCTCCCCTCTTCTTCTCTGGTGCCAACCATTAAATACTTGACGAAACGACTGCTGTTGTCTGATGCTAGAAGACATCTCGATGCTTCGAACGATAATCGTCTGACAAAGGTTATTGTCAGAGGGACATGATGGGCGTCGTGAAACGATTGTTGTCAGAGAGAGATCGTATGCGGTTATTAGATAAATACACATTCTAACCACCTTATCAAATGCCCACACGATGTAGTAAGACTTCGCTTGACAAGTCAATTGGGGATATAGAAACCACGGAATAGCCTATGATCACAAGGTGATTGTATGACTGCTTACGACTATGTGGTCGTAGAAGAGCCTACGACCATAAAGTAGTCAAAGAAGGATTCATGACCCCATAATCGTAGAAGAGCTTATGACCATGAAGTAGTTGTAGAAGAAACTTCTACGACCATAGAGTAGTTGAAGGAGAATTTATGACTACCTTGTGAATCTTTCTCCTTTATCAATAAAAGGTATATCTGAAGGATATAGTTTGAGAATTATTTTATCCTCATCAGTACTGGTTTTTAAAGGTGCCACTCTATTCATGATATAGATCATTCTAAAGTATTAGTAAATTGCGACATGGTAAATACACTATAGGATTATAAATGCTGGCCTTTTGAGCAATATACAAACCCTCTCACGTCGGATTCTTTCTATTTTTTTATGCTTTAGGATGCAAGCTCTATAACAATTCTTGATAATACAAAGTGAATGTATTTTTTTACATACTTTTTGTTATGCAGATCTATATTGAAATTGTATAAGTAATGGTACTATGAGTTAAAACTCGATATCAATTACAAAACCTATGTACTTTCCATATGTCTTGCTTGAAATAGCTATCTTAAGAGAGGTAATTCATAGCTCAAGATCTTTAGACCCTTCTACACCTATGTCAAGTTGCATTTAGAACCATCATTTTATACCTTCGGCGAGAAATGAAATCGAATACTAAGCTAAACACACAATTCAAATGAACAAACCTAACCTAATTTGTCTGAAAACAAAAGAGACATCCTCAAAATAAAGGAAACCAAGGAGCCCAATGTAAAACCGAGCTTTACTACCAACGGTTACCTCTACCAGGCACCAGTGACTGGCCCTGTCACCCTGCCCGGAATCCGGCAGCACAACGAGCTCGAGGCCGGCACGGCGGCACCACCCCACCCGCCCTTCATCGAGCCGAGTCGGCAAGTCCCACAAGGCACCACCGCACGGCGCGGCTGGAAAAAATTGATATTATGCCACTCCTTTGGAGTGGATTCGATAAAATGCCACTCTCTAGATGGCAATTGTTAAAATGCCATCCAATACATGATTAACTCTATGATTTGCCATTTTAGGAGTTTTAGCTATTTTTTTTCTTTTTTATTTTTTCTCCCAAAATTGCATAGAAAATGTCCATAATACCCTCCCCTCCTTTTAGCATTTCTTTCAGACTCCGTTCGATTCATTCACAGACTCAAAAGAAGTCACCTATGATGCATCGAGCAATTCAATTTCTTTTACTACAACTCCACGGCATCAGTTGATTATACTGATCAGTAATTACACCGACCTGTGTAATAACCAAAATCGAAACAAAGGAAACTAATCCTGCAGCGATGAAGAAGACGCATCTCATCTCCTGCTCTGCTGCTGCTGCGCCTGGTGCTGCTGCCTGTGCAGCTGCGCGGACGCGATGGCCAGCATCGACCTCACCTTCGCCACGGCCGCCGCCTTCTCCGGCGGGCAGCTCGCCAGCGCCACCCGCAGCGACCGCACGGCCGCGTCCGCCCGCCCGGCCCCGAGCGCCGCGCACGCCGCCCGGTACGCCTCGTCCGCGACCCTCGCGTCGTAGCACGCGGCGGAGGCCTCCCCTTCCTGGCCCCGCTCCTCGCCCTTGTCGGGAGACTGCTGCGACCGCGAGGAGGCGGAGGCGGGGTCGAGGAGGGCGCAAGCGCGGGCGTACTCGGTGGAGGCGATGGCGGCGTCGATCTGGGACATGAGAGACTCGGGCGTCGACGGGAAGCTGCGGATCGCGTCGAACGGGCTCCAGCCTCGCCGGCCGTCGCCGGCTCCGCCAGACATGGCTTTGCGACTGCGATGCGGAACGATGGGTAGCGTCGCGACTTCGCCAGAGGCTTCCAGATGAGCCTCGGGCCATGCGGGAAGCGGCGGGCGCGGCGGCGGCGGAGAGACTGAGAACCGATTTTGAGTCTGCTGGAATGAATCAAACGGAGTAAGGAGGGGAGGGTATTATGGATATTTCCTATGCAATTTTGAGGGAAAAAATAAAAAATGAAAAAAATGGTTAAAACCCCTAAAATGGCAAATCATAGAGCTAATCATGTATTAGATGTTATTTTAACAGTTGCCATTTAGAGAGTGGTATTTTATCGAAGCCTGGCATAATATCAATTTTCTCGCGCGGCTGACTCCCCCACCCGTTTTAATGACCCCACCAAACCCGAACCAAGAAAGCCGAAAGGAAAAAGCAAACACCACCACCTCCTCCTCCTCCTCCTCCTCCCTCGTCATCATTTCTCCCCCAAATCCATCCCCTCCACGACCCCAAATCTCCCGCCGGCGCAGCGGAATCGGGCGCTCCCCGGCCCCGATCTCGCGAGATCCGTCCGATCTGGGCAGGATCCGATCCTCGCCGCAAGCGGGCAAACCCTAGGCTGATCTCGCCGCCGATGGGCGCCGGCCGTGCCTGCCGCGGCGGCCCCTCCTCCTCCCCCGCCGGCGCCGCCCCCGCGGGGCGGCCCTTCCCGCCGATCGCCGCGTCGTCGTCGTCGTCGTCCTCTTCCCCCGCTGCGGCGCCGGCGGAGACCGCCTCCACGTCGGTGACCAAGACCGTCAACGGGTCGCACCACTTTAAGATCGCGGGGTACTCGCTCTCCAAGGGGATCGGGGTGGGGAAGTACATCGCCTCCGAGTCCTTCACCGTCGGCGGCTACGAGTGGGCGATATACTTCTACCCCGACGGAAAGAGCGCCGAGGACGGCGCCGCGTACGTGTCGCTGTTCATAGCGCTCGCCAGCGAGGGCACCGACGTGCGCGCTCTCTTCGAGCTCACGCTGGTGGACCAGAGCGGCAAGGGGCAGGACAAGGTGCACACCCACTTTGGGAGGTCGCTCGAGGGCGGGCCGTACACCCTCAAGTACCGCGGCAGCATGTGGTGAGTCCCCTCGGCTTGTACTGCATGGGTTAGTTATATGGATATCCAGAATGTTTTTTTTTGTGGTGCGTGCCAATTTGGAATTGCTAATTTCATCATGTTCTTGAGTAGGAACTGCTATATATGTTAAATTACTTAGATTTTCTGGTGGCAATCAGGTGCTTGTGGGAAATTTGGATGTCAGATTGTAGCCTTTTATGTTCAGCAGTCGACTTGTGTTTATGGATGTTTCTAATGTGCAACAGTTGAGAAGTGGATTATGTTTAGTGCATGTATTAGAACAATTCTTCTTATTATTGATGTTCTCGAATTAAAACTATTTGCTTCGACTATTGCCACACATGTGCTGTGTGCTTCAGTCTACTTATGTTTGTATGGATGAAATGGCTTGGTTGGATGGCTGTAGATTTTAGTGGATACGCTTCTCTTAGCTCACTTGGTAGGACTTATCATCTTAGTTGTATCTATGCATGGCTATGCATGTTTGTTCTTGTTTTGAAATTGGAGTTTTTATGTCGTATGTACTCTATTACTTAATGTAATGTTTTGATTCCCTGCTGTTTTATGTGTGCTGATTGCTAATTTGCTATTATGTTTTGGTTTGTTGAATGGTTTAGATGGAATTTTTGTTAACTGCATAGGGCATTATTTGACTTGTTAGTTTGTAAACAAATGAGGCTGGGCATGTCGGTTCGGTGTGAAATCATGCTGTAGGAATGTGGTTGGTCCCAAATTTGTTGGTATTGGTTGGGTCATAGTTCTTGATTTTGATGATCGTGGAGAGGGCAGGAGCAGTTAGGGTTGATATTTTCTCTCGGTGCTTTGAATGGCAGTATGGCACAGAAATTGATTAACTTGTTAGTCATTATCCATTCCAGTTTCCTTTGAAACTGTCATGTTAATTGAAACCAGCATCGGTGAGCTTCTGAATTTATTTTTATCATTTTGATCAAATGAGATGATTTATATGGTTTCAGAACGTTAGAGTGAGGTAGACTTTTTCTAGCATTTGTAGCTGAAAGCAACTAGTTGTCTTTGCAGATTATTGTTAGTGTATGAATCATTGAAATTATTCCTCCTTTAAATTCATGGGGAGATTCTATTATGTTCAATTGTTCATGAGCAGCAGTGAGCAGTGTTGATACTTGGTACTTTTATGGATCATAAATATTTAAGATATTTTAGTTGTGCTTCAAGTTTCTTTGTTAGTGCATGAACTGGTGTGTCAAACTGTCTTGCTATTTTACTGCTATGTAACTTTTGCTATATGCATTAATTTGCATCATTTTGACCATAAGGTAACACGTTGATGGACTGTGCATCTTTTGACACGTGTGAAATTGGAACAATTGAAATCTTATTAACCAATACATGCTATGGTATTAAGGTATTACTGTAAGGTGGGTACATAGGGCCACACTAAGAACTACTAATTTATTTGGTGCTTATTTGTTATTTCTGTGTTAACTAATGGAAGGTTTTTCTTCCCTTATAAATTCAACAATGTTGGATTACATAATCAGGATCTGCACAGGATGCAGGTAATGTCGTAATTGTTCATATCATTCACCATGCACTGTGAGATATTCTTACAAGTGCAGATTTGGCCTGCTTTGAACATCTAATGTTCCTGGGCATCCTGAAGAAATCATGCTGCAGTCTACAGTTTCTACCTTTTATGTAGTATTTTAGAATTCAAAAGTATTTGCTTGCAGTGATGTTGTTTAAGCTGGTGAAACATGTGATGTGAGCAGTGTGCTGAATGATGATTTGTTTGTAATAACTAGTTGATTGTGAGTTTCTTATAAGTGAGATATTGCTTGCATGTCCTCATATTTGACAGTTAGAGATATTGCTTGCATCCCCTCGTATTTGGCATTTGGGTATATAATTTTGTTTCTGCATGCTATTTAAATTGGTATAATGGGAATGATCGGTTCATGCAAACACTTCACTTTTTTATTTCATGTATGTGTTGATTTATCTATGTTTTCACCTTGGTACCCTGATTACTAATTTATTCTTCCCTCATCCTATTTGTTTGGTTTCTTGGTTTCATTCTTGCCTGGATTCTGCCTACTGTCCACAAGTATTAGCAAGTGGCTTATCTTTGCTGTGCATCATGCAGGGGTTACAAGCGTTTCTTCAAACGATCTGCCCTGGAAACATCAGATTATCTTAAAGATGATTGCCTTTTGGTAAACTGCACCGTTGGTGTTGTTCAATCACATACTGAAGGGCCAAAGATATATACAATACCAGTTCCACCATCCAACATGTCTCAGCATATTGGCCAGCTACTGACGAGTGGAAAGAGCACTGACATTACGTTTGAAGTTGATGGAGAGATATTTCCTGCTCACAAGGTGGTTCTGGCGGCTCGGTCACCAGTTTTTAGGGCACAGCTTTTTGGTCCCATGAAGGATAAAAACATGAAGTGCATAAAGATTGAAGACATGGAGGCTCCAGTTTTCAAGGTTTCGCTGGCTCTCAGTTTATTTTGTTTAATTTATCTTCCATGTTGTGTATTTCCTTTGATTTTGTCACAAACATAATGTCTTAGGGCAATTTTCTTGTTGCTACTTGTCACAAACATAGTGTCTTAGGGCAATTTTCTTTTTGCTACTATCTTTATTTAGTTATATCATTGAAGTGGTAGTTAGGAAGTTATTTTTAAAGCAACATGGTTGAAAAGTAATTTGAGTTAGCAGCCGTGTTGCATATTACTAATTTACTATCAACAACGTAGAATAGGAAAACATTTGGAACATGAAAACAGTGTAAGTGTGTAACCATGTCCCAACTTGTTATTTCAGAACTGAAGCAGGTAAAGGCTTTGCAAGCCTTTATTTGACGATATATTTATGGGGATGGCTATGATACAAATAAATTCTAGCTACAAAAGCATCTCAACTATTTCCTCCTACATTTTCCCCTTCCCCCACTCCCACTTATAGGATGAGTACAGGATGGTGGATAAAGTGTAGTAAACTTGTAAGGTGCATAAAATACACATGTATGATAGTCACTGTAAAGCAAAGAAGGCATAACATGCTGCTGAATGCTGATATGCTGCTCCATGGCCACTAGTGCAGCTACTGTTTCATGGTTTGGCAACCATCTTTTTAGGCTAGTTATGCAATACGCTGCTATCAACCATTTCTTCTTTCTCACCTAATGGCTGTAATATAGTAGTGGAGTTTATCCGGTGTTACCTGATATACTATGTAACTTTTGCAATATTTTAGCCCTGGTAGAATTGCAGAAATGTGTTATATCTTTTTTTCCTTGCACGTTAACCTTCCAGTATTGATTTACCCAGAGTTTATCCTTATTGTATTTTGCAGGCCTTGCTCCATTTTATGTACTGGGATGAGTTGCCTGACATTGAAGAGCTTACTGGCTTAAATACAACCTGGGTGTCTACTTTGATGGCTCAGCATTTACTTGCAGCTGCAGACTGTTATGCATTGGAGAGACTAAAGTTGCTCAGTGAACGCCAACTATGTGACGATGTTGCAATAAACACAGTTGCAAACACTTTGGCGCTGGCTGAACAGCACCACTGTTATCAGCTAAAGACTGTTTGCCTGAAATTTGTGGCCTTGCCTGAGAATTTGAAAGGTAAGTAGAATATCTTTAAATTTAATTTGATTGTATGTTGATTTCTCTTAGAAACCAGTAGATTTAATAAGTTTGTTCAGATAAATTGATTCATATAGCTGTTCTAATTGCTGTAGAAATTCTTTTCCATATGAAAAGACTCAATTCTATGATCACTTCCACTGGAACATTGATGTAATACTAAGTTACTAACTACTACAATGGAGATGCCTATGATGCATGGAGGTCCTATGACATTATGCGCGCCAGAGCTTAAATTGTCACTGTTTTCACTACAGCAGGCCTCCTTCCTTACTGCCTGGCTACTATAAATTTTTACATTGATTTGATTTGAAGCAACCCAAATATGACAAGAATGTCTGTCTCACAATGCACAGGAGCACGAAAATTGCGAGAGTTAGGGCTTTTGACACAACTAACTGGCCAAGTTTTGGTCCTTGGCTGGTTTACTATAGGGTATGGGGGCTTGGGGCTTTATTAGTTCGGTGGCAATGTGATTCTGGCACAATTTCACGGTAGTCTTGTATGTGAACATGCTGTTTCTCTTGGAAATCATGTGAATAGGTTGTTTCACAATATTCTTTGAAAAAGCAGTTAAAAACTTGTTAGAAATGAGCAAGTTGAGTCTTGACATAAGCTGATCAGCCGTAGCAAACTGTTTACCTGTTCTCTTTGCCCGGTTATTGCCATATCATTTCTTGCATGCAGTGTTGCCGCAATGTGTCATCTAATTATTAGTACAATTGACCTAGTAGATATACTGGTATGGGTTCCGCACGGCATTACCGGATTTGAGAATTATAAACTTTCGGACACAACTTCAATGCTACTTATGTTCTAATGTTTTTCATTGCTTGGTTTCTACACAAACTGTAAAGCGTCATGCAAACTGATGTAGTGATGTTGTATTAGATACATGTAGCATGTCTGGATTATTTTACTGGCATGTCACCTGTATGATGGATCATAAGGGGTTTTCGTATTGGCTTATATTTGAAAAAGCCAGAGGCCAATATGAACACCTAGCTTATTAAAGCGTCTTCTCCGCTTCCATCACACTTCGATGATAAGGCTGGAATTCACAGGCACATTACTCACCATACTCCTTTCGCTCTCGTCTCGTGCACACATCTCTCCCTCACATTTTCCACCGCTCGCACTCTCTTTCTAGAAGACATTTCTTTCAGCCACTAGTATTTATTTTCAGCTAAAAATTATCAGCCGCATTCCATACGAACACCCTCCTAATAGATAGTCACTCTTAATCTATCAACATCTTCTTAACCATGTTCTTTCTCATGCAGCCGTCATGCAGACCGATGGATTTGATTATTTGCAGCGAAGCTGCCCATCCCTTCTGACCGAGCTTCTGGAGTATGTGGCCAAGGTAAGCGAGCACTCGGTCAGCCCCTGCTTATATTCAAATGAAGTCCTTGATGGTGGCGATGCCAATGGAAGACGTGTAAAACCAAGAATTTAAGCCTAGCATGAGTTCCTTGTCTGTTCGGTGTAAAGTGTTTGTATAACGGTGCTTTTGTGGTGCCATATCATGCATGTTGTAGTGTGTACATGTGCGTGTGTGTTGACTTTCATTTATCTTCCTTAGCCCCGTGCTACTCTGGAGCGAGTTATTGCTAATATATATTCTAGTGACTAGTGTACTCCAATTGCATTGCTGCAAAGCCTGGTGCTTTGCGGTCTGTGATCATAAATGCACTCAAGTGGCACGGCAAAGATGGGACTGGTACAAGGTTTGCTCAAGTGGAAATGAGGGCGCAGTGTGTATTTACAGAAGTTACTTTGTGCTAGGTCAGCTTTGTCGATTCTTAGTCTGTATGACTGTAATTCAATTGAAATGATGAAATGCAATGAAATGTATCGGTTGCATGATGCATGCGCTTTCAGTTGCTGTTGCGTTGGCGTTTGTCGTGGCCAACTTTTTTCTCTCTTCTAACACATTTTGAATTTGAAAGAAATTTTAAAGGGTACTGGAACCTTCTATGGAGTACATCGTCAATTCTTTTCAGAATTTTTTATGTTGATTTGGTAGAAAACTGAAAATTGATTCCAGGAGACATGAGTATGCTAAAACGGGTGATCGCATAGCATAATAGCATATGTTGCCGTCAATTATTTTCCAACTTCACCACTTGAGTTACTTTCGAATAGAGATATGTGATGTGCGACAGAAAAGAAATGGAGAAGCACCAGGTCCTCATGGTAGGCATCAGGACAGTTTCACATGCTTGATGTTTTCCGTTTTGGATCTTATATCTTCGTGTCCTTGATGATTAGCAATCACTCATCCATTGGATGTTAAAGTCATGTTAGGGCATCAACAAGGTGACGTAGGTCATCTGTTAGCTGTTCCACGTCGGACAGAAGAGTACATGGCGGAGAAAGGATGTGTGGAAAAGTAAGCCATCTCTTGCACACGACGATCTTCTCGTGCGAACCAGGGAGTTAAGAGATGGAACACATGCATTGGAGGGGGCTCGTCCCGTCACGACGTGGTTTGTGGGTCCTAGTGATGTCCACGACGCGGCGGCGACTGCCAGCACAGGCCGGCGACGACCTCCATTGTAACCATGGCTGCGACCATGCACAGATTCAGCCAAACTGCACAAAATGGAAGAAAGCTAAACTTAATAAAGAAATGAAGAACTCAATAAAACTTATCTCCTGTAAAACTGATAAAACCTAAGTACTTCCAAATCGGGCAAGAAAAATATCGCTTTTGGGAATGAATTGTACCTATACGCATGGACGCATGGATTAGCTCACGAATATAACCACCTCCAAGCTACGCACGGCCATGCTGCCCCGTAGCAGCGTTGGTGACGACCAACATCCACTGCACAACCTAAGCTCCGCTCGAGTGCGTCAAGCTCGCCGAGATGGATAAAATGGGTTCGCGGAGGAAGAACGATATGGCGCCCAGTGCTGACCACCAGCGAGACCAGATGATAGAGAAGGCAAATTTGGCATGGATTTGGAGACACGGGAGGACAGTTGTGAGAGATTGGGGAAAGTTCGCAGAGAGAGTGAGGAGATCGGGGTGAAGAATGAAGAAGCATGGCATGTGGGGCTAGTTAAGAGAAAACACTATTTTATGGTGATGTAAATTTTGTGATTCATGCTAATTGACAAATTGTTGGAGTGGTCATCTTTTGTGTTGTTGATTGATGACATAAATAATTATAGAGATAATATTAGAGACAAATTATTGTACATGTCCTTAAGGTATCTACAATAGTATATCTCTTAATGTTGTCTTTAAGAACTATAGTTCACTTAGAGATAACGTCTCTAATAACTTATCTCTAAAATCATTCATCTAACTATTTTTTTATCATTTTTACTATAACTTTGTTACTCACACCCCTCGCTATTTGCGATGGTTTATGTGTGCAGGTTATTTCTTGTATAAGAGACAACAAATTCTCTTTTCTCACATCATCTCTCCACGTAAAATTTTAGTGATATGGTATGGATAAGACATTGTTGAATTGGCACTATTGGATATGCTCTCAATGATACCGAGCTGTCAAAGTACTCATTTACACATGTAAGCACGGACATTAGGCAAAAGCTCAGACTTTTCAGAAACCAAAAGTTATTAACTAGATTTGTTCTTTTTTGTTTCGGTTTATGACTTTTTGTTATAATTTGTGGTTTTTGGGTTGTTTCGGAGTAATAGAAACTTACGTGCGGTTTTAGCTGATATAAATAAAGTCGTTACAGTGTATACTATAATTAACTTGTAAATACTGTCTTGAAAAAATAGTATATTTGAAAGCTAGTTAATGTAGAATAATTAAAAAATAGTTTTTAAAAGTTAAAGGAAGAGACTAATAGGGAGAACAGATATATAGAAGAGAGCCTTACGTAAGACCTTTTTTTATTCTCTATTGATCTAACGTGAAGTCCATCAAATTAAGGGCGGATGAGGAGCGGCTCACCCGGCAAATTCCCTTCCAGTTAATCCACCGCACGCACGAAACCAGCAAATCCAATTCGAAACCCAGCAACCTACTTGCTTGCTCTCCACCCCCCCCCCCCCCCCCCCCCTCTCCTCCCTCACTGCGGCCTAGAGGCTTCTTCCTCACACTGCGATCCGTGAGGGACAGAAACCCAGCAGATACGCAGCCTCGGAGCGAAAAATCGCTGCAGCAACTGCGCGAGCCGGCGCTTTGGATCGGCGGATCTCGTCGTACGGCGGGCGCCACGATGATGAGCAGCTCCCCTACGCCGCCCTCGCTTCCCTCCGGGGTACCACCTCCTCTCCCTCTAGATCTGGGGTACATGCCTTTCTGTTTCGGGTGCTTCTAGATCCTTCCAGTCGGGCGCCTCTCGTGGCGTGTGACCTGCTGCGCGTTTCTAGAATCATCTGGTGTCCCTGTCGCGTTTGTTTCTCGAGAGACCGTTGCCGAGAGGCTGGGCACGAAACTCTATGCGACGATGTTTTGTCAAGTCTATGCTTGAATGCTGAAAGGCGTGGTTGCGTTTAGTACATTCTTGCGATTGCAGTGCGTGGATCTCGATGGAGCATTGGGTCACGAGGCGGCAGGAACCTCACCAGCGGTCACCCGGTCACTAGGTGGCAGGAACCTCATGCCAACACATGGCGACCTGTCGTTTAATCACCGGACAGCAAGAACCTTGGACCGACACGTGGCACTTATCGCCCAGTCATCGGGCGGCATTAATCTCAGGTCGACACGTGGCGGAGGCTAATGCGTATGGTGAGCCACCACGTGTCGGCCCAAGGTTCCTACCGCCTGGTGATCGAGCGGCAGGTGCCACATGTTAGCCTGAGGTTCCTGCCGTTCGGTCACCGGACGGTAGGTCGCCACGTGTTAGTCTGAGGTTCCTACCGTCCAATGATCGGACGGCAGAAGCGTAATTTTTGTAATTGTGTCTAAGAGGGTGCTATCTTTGCAAATAATACGTCAAATATGGCCATTCCCGCTAATAACTCGGTTGAGCGTAATTTTTGCAATTGTGTCTAAGAGGGTGCTATCTTTGTAAATAACACGTCAAATACGGTAATTCCCGCTAATAATTCGGTAAACTAAGTAGGTCACACAAAGAGTTGTATGCTAATCTCACGCTAACACCATAAGTGATAATGTGTGGGTACTTTTCGACTGCGAAGGATTTTGGTGCTAATATGAATGTTTGTGCGAACGAATTGATAAGCTAGTAAACTACTTCGAAAAAACTGTTCCAATAAATCACTTTAAAAAGACAACAAAAAATGTTTTATTTGTTTATTTAAAAAAATTATAATCTATAGACTAAAAAGAAGGGCAAATATGTACGGGCCAATCGAACTCACACCACGAGCATGAAACACCTACAACTCCTCACCCACTTTCCTACTCCCATCCTTGCACAAATCCAGCAACCATGCAAAGAAAAACCCCGTGCATTTAACCCCTGAATAATGCTCTCACAACCATATATCTATAAGAACGTACTAAGTAACCACACCAGACGCATACCATCCAAGAAGTAGTAAACTAAACTGCTCCTTCGAGCTTGCCTCTCTGCTGCCCTACCCAGCCATTTCTAGCTAATGGCTGGCTCAACACTTCACGCCGCGATACTCGCCGCCATCCTCTTGCTCCCTTTCCTCAGCGTGCCCGCCGCAGCGCAGACGAAGAAGTTCTGCCTCAGTCAGTTCGCCATCGCGAGCCAGGCGTGTGCCATCCTGCCGCCCTCCAGCCCGGAGGACAGGCACCACCACCATCACGACGACGACGACGACGACGATCACCATGGCGATGACGACGACGACGATCACCATGGCGACGACGACCATGGTGGGGACGACCATGGTGCTGATGACGACGATGACAACGGCGGCAGTGGTGGCGGCGGCGAAGACCATGGCCGCGCGTCGATGATCACTGTCGAGACCGATGTTGCTGACGACGACCACCCCCGCAACGGCAGTAGCCGCCACCGTGGCAACCACACTCGCGGTGGTGGCCACCGTAGGCACCGCCGCGTGCGTGACGGGGACGATGACCATGACAAAGGCGGCGGCGACGATGACGACGACCACAAGGATGACGATGACCACAAGGACGATGATCATGGCCACCACGACGACGATGATGATAACGACGACGATGACGACGACGACGACGACCACGATGACGAGCACCGCGCGTACAGGGACTGCTGCCGGTGGCTGAAGGAAGTGGATCCGGGCTGCGTGTGCGAGGCGCTGCTCCGCCTCCCGCCCTTCCTTGTCAAGCCGCAGCACAAGTACACCGTCAGGGTGGGGAAGAGCTGCAAGTTCACTTACAGGTGCGGCGGGGTCTAGGTTACCATGCTGCCATGCTTGCATGCATGCATGAGGAATGAAGAACTTACAATTACAGATACTTGTGTCGTCGTTGGTTCTCTTCACTTTACTGGTAAGTCGTCTGGTCTTTTGCCGTGTTACCGATTTGCCTTCAGTTATTTAAGTCTCTAAGTTGGTGGTTGTCAGGAAAGCATGTAAGAATCGGGAGAAAAGAGAGAGAAAAAGATAGAAGAGTTTGGCTTAAGTAGTTGATCTATAGGTAGATACATAATGTAATACAGCATGCATGTGTGTTGCTGCATGGTCTGGTTTGAGCTAGCTAGAAGCTGATGTACATGTCTAGTAGATGTTTATAAGAACACTGTACCTAGATGATGTGGGTTGTACTCGAGCATGCACGCATGGTTTATCAATACCCAATAAAAAAACAAAGAAAAACTAGGGAACATGCTTTGTTCCTAGCGTTTCCAACAGCATAGCAATCAGCCGTTCGATCTTAAATATCCAATGTCTCTCAGGCAAGACTCCCCACGACCCCAAGAGCACTCTGCTCTTTCTTCTCCTCCCTCCAAAAAAAAAGGATTTCCCCCAAATCAGAGAGCATTGCTGCTCCAAATCAGAGGGCGACAACCCTCCGGCCGTAACCACGACCAACGTCCGGCGTGGGGACGGATCGGAGGGTGGGCAAAGCATGGGCCGAATCACTTTGGAGTTAGAGGTGGGTGGCCTATCGTGGGCCAGGCATGGCCTAATCTTCTTCTTCTTGGGACGTGATGTTCCTCTCGTATAATTAGGCTTTGCTCTCTCTTTTTTCCCCGAGACCAACGTGTAATTGGGCTTTGTTCCCCAGATCCCTTCGGCTGCAACGGTTGGCTCTGTTTTGTTCTGGTTGACTGCGCTACCATGTACTTCTTGCCATGGTGCCATGGTGGTCGAGAAGGCGACAGCTACGGCCTCGCGCACCGCTCCGATCGATGAAATCGTTGGTGCCACGGACACCAACATCCGCATGCTCAGGTACTGCCCTTCGGTGTCGGACGAGCCGGCGGTCAGCCTCGCCGCGCACGTCGACGGTAGCTAACTGACCGTCATGTACGTCAACGGCTTCGAGCTGAGGACGACGGACGGCGGCGACTTGGCGAGGGTGCGCCCCGCAGGCCCCGATTCCCTCCTTGTTGTAGCCGGCCAACTACTCGTGGTCAGGACTCAGCAGTGCTAGTACACTAGCACTCGAATTGAGTAGCACATTGTTGCAAGCACGCGATCGGCGACGGCGAGGACGTGCTCGATCCCTTCGCTGGGTTGTAAACGCATTATGTTTGTTGATAATATGTGCATCTGATTCTGTCTCTGAACAACGTGAGGACCTATGCAAAACAAGCACACCGTCAGGGTGGGGTGGAGTGCAAGTTCACTTACAGCCCAGTACGTGCGGTGGCGTCTAGGGTTCCATACTGCCATACGCTTGCATGCATGCATGAGGAGTGAGTTACAGAAACTTGTGTCGTCGTTGGTTCTCTCTTCAGAATCATTACTGGTAAGTAAGAAGTCTGCTCTGTTGCCGTGTTACCGATTTATCTCGCTAGTGGTTGGTTTGTTTTATTAGTATTGCCTACCTCTGCTAGTTGATACTCGAAATGGGGTGCGAAGAGAACAGTGGCCGCGATGCGATCAAACAAACGATGGGACGGATCGACGTCCCGCGTGCCCGCCCGCCGAGACTACCTTGGACAGAGTAGGCTTCAGTTTAAAGTGTGAAAAATATCTAATGTATAGTACGAGTAAATTTAGTCTAGCCTATGTAATATTTTTATGATCCAGTCTAGATAATATAGATGTTTTATCACTGAGTCCGAGACGTAATTAAATTCTGATTTTGCCACTGCAGTTGATCGAAAATGCCGGCCTCGGTGTGGTTGTTGTGGGTATACCCTGTGCTGCGCGCGCTTGAGCCGTTGTACGCAGGTAGCCAGCCAGCGGCCGGATTCGCGACGTACCGTATAGGCGTGCAGCGATCAAGCGCGCCGCTGCGTGTGGGCAGCCGCGCGACGGGCTGCTCCGCACGTCGGTAAGCGTCCATACTCGATACTTGACGCGCGTCATCGCGCGAACGACAGCACGGGCGACACGCGGGACCAATAAACCCGCGCGCGGTGCGGGAATCCGTGCCCTGCGTGCACTCGCGTCCTGATGAGTGGCAGCCGAAGAGGCGGGCATGGGCATAGGCATGCGCGCATGGCGCCTTGGCTCGCGCGGCCGGTGATGGAGCTGCCTGCCACGGCAAGGATCGGGCAAGTTCCAAAAGATTTTAGCCGCACTTGTAATTAAGCAGCATGCTCCCCGACGTACACGTCTCTCCCCCCATGCCGGCCAATTCAAGGGGAAATTTAACTATTTGCCACCCTTAAGAATGACATCTTCTTCGTTGCAATTAACAATTTGTCACTCTTAAGATGTGGTTGACTAATTTTTTGCCACTTTCGAGCCCACGAAGCGCCAAATCATGCCATGTCACGGAGGCACAGGCGTGGCGGGGAGGCGCGGGCGTGTGCAGGCGGGGAGGCGCGGGCGGGGGAGGCCGTCAATGGCGGCGGCGGCCGGAGGGGAAAGGAGAGGAGTAGGGGGAACATGAGCATTAGTGTGCCAAGGGGAGCTCACCGGAGGCGTTGGCAGGTCCGGAGAGTAACCATGGCGGGCTGGCATCGGGAGCCGGCGGTGGCGCGGGCAGGGGCACGGTGTCGGCTTGCCGAAGAGGGATACGGAGCCCGGTGAGGTGGGGAATGTCTTCGTGGTGGCCGGGCGGTGCTCCAGGCGCGAGCAATTGGCTCGGGGTGCGACGGGTCACCGTGAAGCCTTGGCGGCGGAGTTGGTGAAGAGATGGCTCGCCGGCGGCCTGCAGGGAGAGAGAGAAGCCAATTAGGCGAGGGAGGAGAGGTAGAGGGTGGCGGTGAATGCAAAGAGGGACCCAGGGAGTCCTGAGAACCACCGGGTGACGCTGGCGGCGGAGCCTGCCGGAGGGCGCCTGCTGCAGAGGAGGTGGCAGAGGAAATGGGGCACGGAGGCGCTCGGCAGCTCGGGAGGCGCTCCGCCGCCTGCGCTCGTGCCCGCGCGCGCGCCTCCCCACCGCCACACGCCCGCCCCGCGCCGCCGCCTGCGCCCACGCGACGCGCCTCCCCGCCGCGTCTGCGCCTCCGTGACATGGCATGATTTGGCGCTTCGTGGGCTCGAAAGTGGCAAAAAATTAGTCAACAACATCTTAAAAGTGGCAAATTGTTAATTGCAACGAAGAATATGACATTTGAATAGGTAGTATTCTTAAGGGTGGCAAATAGTTAAATTTCCCCAATTCAAGGCATTCACGATCCCTTTGGTCAGATTTACATGCAAAAGGACGAGCAAACCGAATCAGAGGAAAACAGACGTGCCACCCTTTGTTGCATGCAATTGCACCTTGTGATCTGGGCAGCCCAACCTGGAGCGATATAGATATAGTTTATCAAGTAAATTGTTTGTTCATTCATTTCCTCTAGATTAGTTTGTTGTTTTGGCTAAAAAATGTGTACTGTACATAGGGCAGTGAAGCAAAACCCAACCCTTTATTAATCCAGTATATAATGATTACAACAGCAAGCTTTTTCATCGTACTTTGATCCAGCACGGGGATTAAGATGGCTTTAAACAGTCGAATAAAAAGACCATACTACCCTCAAGTCCTCAACCATAAGAAACAAAAATGCAGCTGTATTTTAATGCTCTTTGTTCTCTCGAGCCTCGACACCAATTACTATGCCTTCTTTGCACTTCATCTCACAGCCTACAAAGTAGCATTTTCATGTCTGGGGCCTTTTCCGTTTGATTAACATACTAATTATTATTTAATTAGCATAATTTAATATCAATCTATACTTACTATTTATTTCAATTGATCTATACTAATTATTCACACTAATATTTTATACTAATTAATTACCAGCCTAATTAATCATCTACATTAATTAATTACCTGACTAATTCACTGGAGAACCAATTCAATCAGGACACGTGGAGGGAACATGTAAAGGGAACAGGCAAGCTTCATTCGCCTTCTCCCCCCTTGCCGCACAATACTCCCACTCGGCCATGGTTTTTGGTTTCTGATTTTTAGTTTATTATTTTTAAATTTCTTTTTTCTCATTTTTTTGGCTTTTTAATCCTTTCCTTTTTTCGTATTCCTTGGCATTGTCCTTGATGGGCTAACATGTTTTTTGTATTTTTAAAATTTTTTTAAATTTAATTGTAACAAATAAGCCACCATCCGTTACAGTGAAAATAAATCAACTACAGTAAAAAAACTATAAATCACCGTCAATCTGAGCGCCCCAAATTACTCTTCAGAAGATAAAGTAGGCAGAGATGGACTTTGTATGGTGGAAAAAAATGCCACAGCTTTATTTCTTGCTCTACGCAGAGCACCCGAGGGGTAAAAGGTGGAATTGACTTTGTATGGTGGGAAAAAAATGCCACAGCTTTATTTCTTGCTCTACGCATAGCACCTAAGGGGGTAAAAGGTGGAATTCTTCGCTATTTTGGCGCTCTTGAGCAATTTTTTTAGTCATAGCATCCATAACAATTTTTTTTTGCGATTCTAGGCTCTATCCGAGTGTCGAAACAAGCGACACTGACACATGACGCATTCCGTGGCAAGGCACCATGGAAAATGAAATTCTACGCTATAGTATCGTGGAAAGTATTGTAGCACTGTAGTAATTCTATGGTACCGTAGCTCGGAATTTCGATTTCCGTGGTAACTTACTACGGAATTCGCTACATGTCAATGTCACATGTTTCATGCTCCGAGAGGAGCTAGATTCGTGAAAACGGAGGCTAGAATTGAAAAAAAAAATAGCCTAAGAGGGCAAAACAGTAAACTTTTCTAAAAGATGCTCCGTACAAAAGAATGCATCATCGGTACCCTGTGTGCTCCTTATAATATGAAATTTGACTTAAAAAATAATGCGCCCTATAAAAAGAATCGGAGGGAGGTGCTTCTAGTGCTTATAATAAAAAAATAAGGTCTAATGTTATATGGGAATTTTTAGGAAATTTGCACTCGTGCCTTCAAGAATTGTCAATAAAATCATGCATTATTCTTAGGGAGGTCGTTAGGAATAAAAAACAGATCAAATATGAATCGAACAGTCTTGAATACGGATACGAATATTCTTAAATATAAACATATATATTTTTAAATATAAATATAAACGTCCTCGTATAGGGATTTGGCTTAATACTTGGCCGTTTCTAACTCTCTCCCCAGTCCCCACTCCCACCGAAAAAAAGGCGACAAAAAATTGGAGCAACACGCCACGCAACGCGCGACGCGTGCTCGACGGGAAGGACGCCTCCCTTGCTCCAGATCCAGCGCCACATCTCTCCAGGTGTTCGATGAGTTGCCGCGGCGGGAGGGCGTAGCGGTAGGCGAGAGCGCAGGAGGAGGCGGCGGCGGCGGAGGGCAGGGGGAGGGAGGCAGATCTGGGGGCAAATCTGGCAGGCGCGGCGGTGGGACTGCGGGCGCGGGGGAGGGCGGGGGGCTGGGCTGACGGCGTGGAGGGCGGGGAGGAAGGGGAGGACTACAGGCTCAGGCCCTGGCGGCGGAGGCTGCTCGCGTCCATGGCGCTCTCGTGGCCCTCGGCAGGCCGCCTCGTCGTCGCCGCCCTTCTGCTCGTCGCGGTCGTCGTCGCGCTCTTCACGCTCCCCGTTGAGAAGGTGCGCGACTCCTCGTCGAGTTAGTTGGTGATTTGGATTTTGTTGCCTGGTAGATGCGATCATGCGACGTGAGCTTGGTTATCTGTGCCGCTTAACCTGGTAGTGTGTTGTCGCATAGGAAAAGTCCTCCGATTGCCGAAATGTAGCTTTGTCCCGTCTCCTGAATCCTGATTAGATGTACTTTATCCCTCGATTATACTTTGTTTTGTCAAATTTTGCGAAAATAGAAGTTTTTGGTTTGACATTGTTGTATATGGCTGGAAATTCTTGTCACATGGAGCTAATGGTTGCCTGTATCAAGTACGCATTCAAAAGTTCAGACGTTCAGAATTGTAGGGTTGTATAGAGTAGACTGGCCAATTTATTATAATACGGTATGGTTTTTGATACATGCCATGAAGATACGTGGATTCGGAATTTTTTTCAAGAATATGGGGCTTCACAAATTGTGCAGAAAATTGAAATACATTTCCTGACTAGCAGCAGAATTTCACAAGGATTTTCCCTTGTTGGGTGCCAATTTTGATCGGGTAAAATCATTTGTAGGCAGAAGTTATCTCATCTATGTAATTACGATTTTTCAAAGTATTTAACCATGTAAATGTGTATTTATGAAGGTTCTAAAATTCAGCAACTGGTATTCATTTGGTCACCCACCTAGTAGCGACTATATGCCTTAACTGGCCCGACTATGCGGTCTAATCAACAATTACACAGTAACAAGTAAGGGTGCCTGTTCCATGTATATGGCCTCGTAGAGACATAGACCCATTTCTGGAACACTGGTATTTATCATATCTTATTCGATTCTGAAGACATTCATATTGTAATAATTAATTGGCATACACGGATACACACCTGTAACGCAGGAACCAGGATAATAATTTTCAAAGTGAAACCATATCCTTAGATACAGTTTTCCATGTTACAACTGCATTTACTTTGCCATAATTAATACTGTGCACCTTTCTCTATTGATCTTGATCACATTTATGCTTAGCAGCCCGCTCATTTGGGCCGAAATTTGGTGGCTTATGCCTGAAATTACACTGTAGTTGGCTCAAATTGCACTGTAGTTGATGGTGGCTTATTTGACATAATTAAATTTTTAAAAATTTAAAAAAATAGAAAAAAAATGTTAGCCCATCACGTGTAATGCAAATGAATTCAGAAAAAAGAACCGGCAAAAAAGCTCAAAAAAAGACAAAATTTAGAAATAGTGAAAAATAAGCCAGAAGCTCAAGCCGAAATGAGCAGGGCTTATAGTATTGCCTGGTACTCTTCATACTATGTGATGTGATGGTCTTTCGATAAATAATACTGGTATGGGAGTTAGAAAGAAAACTATCCAGACTCCTAACATTGACTTTGTTTCGGTTCTGTTGGGTTTCATTTGATGGTGTTAACTCATGTTTATCGAGCACCTTGTTGATATAGATCCCTCTGTCAATCAAATATCGGTGTTAACCCTTAGCTTTCATTTTCTCTAGAATTTGTTCAAAGTCAAACTTATCTTTCCTGGAAATTTGTCTCTAGTGGATTTTACTGTGTCTCATTTAGACCATAATTCCATAACTCTGTGATAGTCCTATCTTCTTTCATCCCTTCTATCTTTGTAGCTGCCGGAATATAATGGTTTTCTTACCATAACAAACATTTTTTTGCTTAAAATGCTTATTATTCTCGTTTTATTTATGATGAATTTCCCTGTGACATTGACAGATTTTGAAGGACTTTCTGGTTTGGATCAAGGAGAACTTGGGTGCATGGGGTCCTTTGGTACTGTAAGTATTCAACTCTCTGTCACATAACTGGATTGGTATAGTGAACTCAATGTTCCCCCTGCCATGCTCACCACTTAGGCATTCGATTTTTCGCATTCGCACCCACCTTCCTAGCACACTTTGAGTAGACCCACCTTCCTAGCACACCCCTGAAAAAACTGAAAGTCCACACCACACCACACACAATACACACAGGGAGGGAGGGAGGTGTCTGATACTTGGTTTACAGAGCTAAAATGTTGCTCAAGATCAAAAGTTCAGTTCCAATTTCGAAATAACATTTTGAGATATATTGTTAATAATTGCCATGCTGTACATTACAGGGCCCTTGCTTACATCCCTTTGACGGTCTTAGCTGTTCCAGCATCAATACTTACAGTAAGCACGATTACCATTATTCTTTTATCAATCACTTCTGGTGGAATTTTTGTCTGCTATGTTCTCCTCTTTATTTGACATAAGATGGTGAGAGTATAGTACATGTATTTTAATTAGTTGACTAGTCTGCATTCTCTACTTGCTAGCTTGGAGGTGGTTATCTGTTTGGCCTGCCTGTTGGGTTTGTTGCTGATTCCATTGGAGCAACAATTGGTGCAACTGCTGCATTTTTGCTTGGTAGAACGGTAAGGATGATTTTAAATGCCTTTATAATTTAAACTTTTAATTACACATTGTCACAGATGAGCATCACACATGGCAAGTGCCAACTCATCAATTCATTGCAACCTTTTCTTCTAGTCTTTGCTCTCTTATATGTTCTGAAGTGTGTATCATGTAGTTGTCTTGTGTTTCAACTGTTATTACATAAAACATAATCTGATAGCACGTATGTGCCTTGTTCATATGGATAATTATGTCCCCTCAGATCTTTAAAGACTGTTTAAATTTTTGCCTCTTAGTTTCATCATGCATTTGCATTATTTGCTATTTTTATATGTTATAGTTTTATAGTACTTTTGCAGATCGGAAAGCCTTATGTTCTCTCCAAATGCAAAGATTACCCCAAATTTCAAGCAGTAGCTATTGCCATCCAAAGGTCTGGCTTCAAGGTAAATTTTTGCAGCCTGCAGGTTGCAGACTTGCAGTCGTGTGATGTGAAGAATAAAATAACATCTAAGTGGTTTGCAAAATAGTATTCCTGTTCCACATGATTGTTAAGGTTAAAAAGATTAAGGCTATTGCTAGGAAGGATTTACAAGGGTGATACTAGAAACTCGGGATTTCCAAAATACAATTATCTAGCAAGCATGTTTGCCTCGTTCATATGATTCCACTAAGGCAATTTATGTGATTCTTGGGTTTCTAGGTGCTGCTACTTAGGTCGCAATTTGTAATTGCCTGATAACTTTTTTATAGTTTGAGCCTTGCAGGAGTTAGGAATATGTAATTTGATTGTTTCGCAGTATTAAGTCTTGTTGTACATGTTATTGGAATTATCATTGATAGCATAATCACCCTAACTATGTTTTAATTTTCATATTTATGTTCGCAGATTGTGTTACTACTAAGGCTTGTACCTTTACTTCCATTTAACATGTTGAACTACCTGCTGTCTGTCACTCCTGTTGGCATTGGAGAATACATGCTGGCTTCTTGGCTGGGGATGATGGTATGCTTCAAGTCTTTTCTTAGTTATGTAATTTTCAATCATGGTTTTAGTTGAGAAATATTGTGGGACCAACAAACCGGCACATACTGGTTGGCCCAAATGCCCAATGAAACCTCGCTTTGTTATCGCCCACTACATTGTCTACATAATTGAAACCATGTATTCGCTATCAGGCTTGTGTAATTTGCTGCCTAATGCTCTGTTATATGAGTAGATACATTATTCTCCTTCAGACACTGGTACTTGACTATACAGTTCCTTAATCAGCACATTACCATATTTACACAGAAAATTCAGTCACTGATAACTTGATACTCTACCATTTGCTAACTTGCATTTTACTTTATTACCTTTTATTACTACACATGCTGCCAGGTGTTTGCTACTACTTTTGTTAATCATATATTATTTTTGCCAGCCAATCACTCTCACTTTGGTATACGTTGGAACAACCCTAAAAGATCTATCTGATGTGACACATGGGTGGAGCGAGATCTCAACTACCCGTTGGGTGAGTAATTGAGTATTATAGCATTAGCCTACAATATGTTGTGCATAGATTTGGTTTGTGTTTTATGAATTACTAGTTCATAGTAAGTCTCTGCATATACAATAGATATCATGTTGTTTGAGAAAGGAGAAGATAAATATTTTGTTGATATTTTCTTTGTTGTTTCGGTTGGGTTTCTCCATGAATATTGTGACTCATGTTTTTCGCTGTAAGCCATCTGTTGTTTATTGTGCACAATTCAGATGAGTGCGATTTATTCATAGAAAGTATGTAGTATATACTTCCTTTGCATCTGGCTTCATGTGATGTTTGATCAATGGACTTATGCAAAAGTTAAATTGCATGCATGGACACAATCTATATAAGTTTTTTAGTTATTTTATTTCACTTTCACATTTGAATGAGTGATGAAAATTTCATGACAAGATGCTTGATTCGAACTTATGGTGACTGGTAGCCTGGTACTTTGTATATTGTAGTGGCTTGTTGGTGTATGCAATTTGGCCCATGTATTTGGTTTTTCATGGTAGCACTACAAAGCAGTTGTCTATACTTGATGTTAGTTTAAGCTGAGACACGAAAAGAAAATGTTAAGCATCTAGCGTGAACAAGTAGGCAAAAATAGTGTTACAGCAAGGAAAAATTTAATCATTTAGGGTCAAGAAATGAAAAATGAAAAGTCTTATTTTCCTGATCTCCAATGACTCAGATATATGTTGCCGTCTAAGTTGCTTCTCATTCTGTCTTTTGAAAGTAGATATTGTTGTTATGTGCAACTTTTAATGGCTTCCGCTTGATTCTTCTTTCCAGATTCTTTTAATAGCTGGCTTCATAATGTCTGGTAAGTGCTACTACTTTTCCCCACAAACCTTACTGCCCCTTGCTTTAAAAGAAAACTTTAGTTACTCTTGCTTACATTTTAAATGATTTGCTGAAGTTACAAGGGTTATTCTTTCTGACTACTCAATTTTGATGCCTTGAAAATTGAAGTGTCTGTTGCTTGAAGTTATGAGAATTTATTTTCAATAGAGCAGTATTTTTGTATGCATTAGTTTTATTTTTGTGGGACATTCTTTTTGTTGCATCGAAATACACTATTGAGGAAAGCTATATCTTGAGCTGAGCTGTGCTTTTATTCAATTTCTAATGTTTTCTTTTTTGGAAAGCAAATTTCTTTTACATTTCAAACCCAAGAGAGTGGCTAACATCTAGCCCAGAATGTATATTGGTCTAATTGTCATATAAACAGGGAACTTCTAGGTGATTTGATAATTGGTAACACCTTATATCTTAGTTGCCTAACCTACTTATAAAGAAAGACTGCAGAGATCAGGGATTTCCGTAAAGGATTTGTTCTGAGTATGTATGACTAGTGAATACTGTGAGGACTATGTTGTGGATTATTTTATCCAGAGTAGCTTCAGGTCTTCAGCAACAAATAAACTTAATATTTAACTGGCTCTATTTGCCAATGTGGAAGATCAATTTTAGAAATAGTCCTCACTCTTATAGTCTTATTAAGAGAAAGCTGGAAATCAAACAGAATCTCAGTGAGAGCTCAGAATTATATGTGTGCTACTCAGCTTAATGAATTTCTATCATACTTCGAATATTTAAGACGACCTTGAGTTTGTAATCCTTTTTTCTGTGAAACCTAACGTAGAGGATGTAGCTCTTGCATCATATTCCGTCAAACAATTGCTTCTGTATTATCTTAACGGTGAGGCGTTCCTCATTATATACTCAGTTTTCTTTGTGGCGCCCCTGCAGTTATCTTGATTATATGTGTTACAAGAGTTGCAAAATCTTCTCTGGAGAAGGCATTGGCAGAGAATGGAGAGGTCGATGTAGGAACTCCACAACTTCCTGTGGTAGCCTCTCCCTCGGATCTGCAGCAGCCTCTTGTAATCAAGATTGACACATCAAATGAAGATCACGAGAAGTAAATCTGTTTTTTCAACTTTACATGTACATTCTTTGGCTGTTGAATCTGTAGCACTGTACTCCATAGTTATGGTTTGAGGTACATCCAGGCGGTAAAAGGGTAAAAAGCAAAAAAAGGGGGAAATTTGAGAATGTGAGCTTGACTGATAGGTAATACTACACTATACATTGTTTTAATCCACGTGCTACCTAACTTTTGATGCAAACACAATTGTAGGTTTACTTCCTTCTATTGACGCGTACAAGCTTCAAGGCTTTAATTATCAATAACTAACCATCTGTTACGTCCCTACCACGCACGACAATTGCATTTGAAATCGTTGGTTCAAGTTTAATTTTTTTCTGACAAGCGGTAGAATTGCGAAAAATGGGGATACACGGACGGTTTATCCGTCAGGAATGCTGCCCTCTACCTCATACTCCACCTGACGTATACTCTGTTTCCTTGACGGTCACCGTCAGGGATTGCCGTCATGATATGATCCCTAATGGTCTCCCGCGAGACATTCCACCTCATCCCTGGCTAAGCATCCCCGACGGGTAATGTCTGACGGGGAACCGTCAGGGATCGCATCCGTCAGGGAAAACGGGATCCTGGTAGTGAGATAAGGGTGATCAACTCGGCTTCGGCTTCTGGCTTATTTTGCACTATTCATAAATTTCGTCTTTTTCTGAACTTTTGATTTTTTTTGTTGAGTTTTTTTGACGGTTCTTTTTTTTCCCGTATTTGTTTGTATTATACGTAATGGGCTAACATATTTTTTATATTTTTAAATATTTTTAAATTTAATTATGCTAAATAAGCCTCTGTTAGCTACAGTGCGTTTTTCAGCCAGCTGCAGTGTTTTTAGCCATAAGCCATGAGCTTTTCAGCCGAACCGATCACCACCAAAAGTCCAGCTGTGCCGCCGAGAGTGGGGACGAGTACAACGGCGGCTGCGACTACTGCCATGGCGATCGATCGATCAGCCAGTCTATCGATACCGCGCGCGCGGTGCGCGGTGCAAGTGGGCTTCCTACACGACCGCGAGGACGTAGCACGCGGAGGCTCTACCAGTTTACCGTGCCGACTGCGCAGGTGCATCTTGGACGTTGCCCACTACGGCCTTGGCCATCGCATGCAACGAGCTAGGTACCGTATGATAATCTCGGGTCGAAGGGGAAAAAAACAAGCGTTACGCGTAAACTGGTAAACGACTAGACGTGAGCCCCAACGAGAAACGCCGCCTGCCACGATCTCGGTACACCGCAAGGCGCATCAGCGCATGTTAGATTTCGGATGCGAAGCGCACGACATGATGTGCTAGGCTCTTGTTTTCTTTAACGCGTTTTTGAAGGCGGTGGACAATGTCAAATCAGTCAATGGATGGATGTGAGGTCGCCAGGCCTTTTTTTTTTCTGAAACGAAAGTATCGCCAGGCGGCTTCAGTTTTTTTTTTTATCCACGGGGTGTGCGGCCGTTCGGAATATGGCGCATGCTCCGCGCGCATCCTTTTTCCGTGGACCGGGAAGAAAGGTTTTTATCTTTTTAGTGGCACTCCATTCCTGTACTTTTGCCACGCTCACGAGAGCTCAAGCTCAACAAAACGAAAGTGCGATCAGTGGCGGAGCTAGAGCAAAATAGAGAGGGTGCAACGGGTTGCGCGTGAGAGCATAGGACGGTGGGAGAATGGGCTGGACAGGGCGAGTGAGAGTGTTTGTTGGGCTTGGGGTACACCATATTGGACCAAAAGGGTGCACAAAAGGTGAATGTTTACTAGTAATAACTATAAAAAAATTTGAACTCGGGTTCTTAGGAACCCCCTCCGATCCATTGGGCTCCGCCCCTGAGTGCGACGGTGGATGGTAGACGTGTAAACGATCTGAGCGCATCGGATCTGAACTTGTTTTATGCTCGTGCGTACACAAACAGTTTGGACTCTTGTGCTCTGGTTCGGAGACGAGAAGACCGTCACGGCTCGCGCCGACGGCCGCGCGCTCTGCGCTCTGGCAGCACTAGGCTGTGACTGGTGATGCATGCGCGGGCTGGGCATCCGGCGCTGGCTATTCGGCAGCATCAGAGGGGCGGCAGGAGTCCCTGCCGTGTCCAGTGTCGCTTGCGGCGGGAGAAGCACACACTTTCTTTTAGAAATTGGTCTATATTAACAAGGTTCATTTCCTTAATTCTAAAATATACATGATTTAGTACTATATTATTAAGATAGGATGAGAGAGATCAATTTATAAGGTGGAATCTTCATCACTTCTTGAATATGGATATAGATGGTATGAGGAGGACTTTGGCTAATCTTGCACGCGTGCGTGCGTATTCGCGCATTTGAATAAGGCTTTATTAGGTTTAATGACAGGCAATTACCAGTGGGTTAATGGCTAGTTAAATAAGTCAGTTATCAAAGGGTAAATGGATGTTTTAATCATGTTAATTTTCAGTCTGTCTATTTATATGCTTGGAGACATCCAAAGTATGTGTGAAAAACTCACTGCCTCCATTTCCTTCTTCTCTGCGATCTTGTGCTTTTGTACTGCGCCGTCTGAACTTCGCCAACTTTTCTTCCCGACGTGCACATGGAAGGAGGGAGAGCGGTTATCTCTGAACCATTCCCGCAGAGAGTATCTACACGGGGTAGCAATAAGATTTCTGGACAGCGAACATCTGCGCGATCACTCACTTCACTGTATTAAGCATGCGCTACTTCCTGTTCTTCAACAAGCCTAATTGTAAGTTATTCGCGCGTTTGTTCGATTTTGTTAATATAATTTATTTGTGTATATTCTGAAATATAATAAGTAGCTTACTATTAATTATGAGTTTTGCATCATTAATTTATTATTTTTATTTTTTAATAAAATTTAGAATTAAAATATTGTCTACGTATTTAACACTTTCGGCGTGGGCTGCCATTTAACGGATTGCCGGTGGGACGGGCTCCAAACCGAGATGGGTCGCGTACGTTCACTCGTCCGGGACACTGTTGAGTGGGGCTGGCATGTCAGTATGTCACTATCCATCAACGTTTCTTCCGACATGTGTACACATACGGCATGCCCAGATGCCCCTCTCACGATCGAATCAGAGCATGCAACTGCGCAATACTTCAACTGCACTCGCCGTCGACGTCGTTTCTTTGGGCTCTCCGAAACACAGAAACACAAAGCAGTTTTGCTCATCAACGCGCCGGTTCTCCGTCCGTCCGTCCTTGCCGCTCCCTGGCGGCTCTTCCACAGAATCCAAGAACAAGGAAACAAAAATAACCGTCCCTTGAACACAAGAACAGCAACAACAAGAACAAATTATAGTAAGAAATCAAAGCCAATCGCAAGGAGCGATCGCCTGCCCTGTACTACGTGCCATGCCACGCCGCTACCGCCAAGTCTTCAACAAGCAGGAGCGTAATAAGCAATGGAGATGGCCAGCGCGAGGAGGAGGGCGAGGCAGAGCGACCACATCGTGCTGTGGGGCGCCTGCGTCCTCCTCTCCTCCCTCTCGCTCCTCCTCCTCCTCGTCTCCCCGGGCTTCGGGGCCGTGAGGTTCACCGGGGAGATCAGTCTGCTCGCGAGGACGAGCGACGTCGACGACGGCGGGTACTGCGGTGGCCATGACCACCGCATGTTCGTTGACGGTGAGTGGGTGCAAGACGAGCGGTATCCGCTGTATGACTCGAGGCAGTGTCCGTTCGTCGACGAGGGGTTCCGGTGCCAGGAGAACGGCCGGCCAGACGGCGAGTACACCAAGTGGAGGTGGCGACCAAGGCACTGCACGCTCCCAAGGTTTGTGCGCTGAGAATTTTCATGGCACACCCCTTTTAATTTGCACCGTAAATTTTTCATGATCCAATGGCTGATACAACTACTTCTTAGGAGGTGATGGATTAGTACTGATGATGCTAGCCTGGTTAATTAGCAAGGGCTTCCTTCTGCCATACATACAAATAGGGAAGCAAATAATAGCATTAGTGTTCGCCATTCAAAGCCCGTATGTACAAGGAGAACATGTGTGCTAATTAATGTTAGCTTTATTTTCGAAATTGTAGCTTCTTGTATCTAAAGGTGATATGGAGTACTGTGTTTGTTAGTGTCAGCGTAGATGCATGAGAAAAATGTATGGAGTACGTAAAACTAGAACTTAGAAACGTGAAAACCTTTATACATCAAATGTGTCTAAGGAAGATCAAAGCTACGGTGGACAAAAGTTAGGTAGAATGCATAAAGAAGTAACGTACAATACAAACACTGTGCACATACTTGCAGAGGTATGTACATGGTTTTTAACTCACAAGGCAATTCTGGTACTTAGTTGATCACTATGAAAGCATGCAACAGTATACTTGCTCACTTTCAGATTCGATGCCAAGAAATTGCTGGAGATACTCCGGAACCGTCGCCTCGTGTTCGTCGGCGATTCGATCGGGAGGAACCAGTGGGAGTCCATGCTGTGCATGCTATCTTCGGTTGTCGTTGACAAGACCTCAATATACGAGGAGAACGGGAGCCCCATCACCAAGCACACGGGCTTCCTCTCGTTCAGGTTCCGGGACTACAACTGCACCGTGGAGCACTACCGGTCGCCGTATCTGGTCCGGCGCGGCCGTCCGCCGCGCCGCGCGCCGAAGCACGTGGACACGGCGCTCCAGTTAGGCATCATGGATTTGAGGGCTCCACAGTGGAAGGATGCCGATATCCTGGTCTTCAACACTGGCCACTGGTGGAACCACGAGAGGCTTCGGCAACTGTATGTTCTGTAGCCTAAATTTGCAAGAATTGTCTATTTCCATGGCAGTGATGGCACTGATAGGCCTAATCTTGTCATACCAGCCATTGCTGCTTCCAGGAAGGCAAGAAGTTGAGGCTGGATATGAGCGTCGAGGACGGCTACCAAAGAGCCATGAATACCCTACACAGATGGATTCAGACGGAAGTAAACGCAAGCAAGACCCTGGTCACTTTCAGAACATACTCACCAGCGCACATAAGGTTAGTGTACAAATGGGGCAGAAACTAAGTGTGCTTCAGTACTCTGTTTGAGCTGTGCCCGTCACCAGTCAGACTCTGCTACTTGCTACAGTGCTTGTGCATACCACTGTGCACACTTGATCACAGATTTTATGCACGCAATATTTCGATCAAGATGTATATAGCTTGCTCGTGTGATTGATCAATGCTGGAGGAAACTTTGTAGGGCTACAAATAGTGGAAGCTGCGCCATGGAGAAACTGCCGGAGCTGAACACGTCCAGAATCACACTGAACCAGTGGCCCGGAATGCTGCACCCGGCTTTTCAAGCGTCCAAATCCGGCACGGTGGCAAAGCTGCACATACTGAACGTCACCCTGATGGCGGCGCAGAGGAGAGACGGCCACCCGTCAGTATACAACGTCAACGCGTCGTTGAGGATGCCGGTGGGGCAAAGGGCGGACTGCAGCCACTGGTGCCTGCCCGGCGTGCCGGACGCGTGGAACGAGCTCCTTTATGCTGTAATTCTCAAGAGGTTTTCGTGATTTTTTTTAGAAGATGTGCTCAGCGTTTGGCAACACGATCGAACGGATCATTGTGGGATGGAGTGAGCAGACAAGGCAGAGTCTTGTCCTGCTCTTGTACTCATGCATGCCTAAGGAGTCAGGATCAGAGATCACTGGAATATGCGATCCAGTGCATGAGAATTAATGGGCCATTTTGAGCATAATACGGATTCAATTTTCTGTAGTTACTGTTCATTAAGCTAGTGGCATGTAGTTTTGCCATCGAGATGCTTGTTTCTTGGGTCATCTGGTCCTCGGTAAGGGCGCGGCGCGGAGCAGCGGGCAGCTAGCGACCGTGCTTGGGTGCTGGCGATGACCAGGCCGCCAGGTCACTCGAAATGTCAAAATAGCGGTGCGCAGCAACCAACCAACAACTGAGCACAGTGGCACGGTGGTGTTCGACCGAGCCATGCATTTGCGTTGCACGCACGCTACTGAGTTGCATGTACCAGTTAGTTTACCCTAAAACATTAAACTAATGAGGAAAGATAGGTAATTCATTTATACTTCAACACTTTTCTCACATGTAAATTTACTCAAGTCTAAGACGTGAAATAGAAGTGTGATGCAATTATTTTTTAATTACGCTAATTGGGTCTTGAACTTAAGATCTTTTGACTCTGATACTATATTAAATTACATGTACCAATCAATTCATCTAAAATCTTAAAATGACGATAAAAGACAATTCACTTATATTTCAACACGGGTAAAAACAGAGTCCTATCATTCGTCGAGGCTATGCCACGCGCACATTTGTTTTCAGTGCACCCGCCGGCTGCGTGGTGCCGTTGACACGTTATATACACCATCATGACCCATGTAAACGTACGGCCATACCTTGTATAGCACTAGTTAAATGGTCAACCAGAATTCAGAAATGGAGAAAAGATCAAAAAACAATTGAAGAAACTACATGAAGGCACAAACACGAAAAGGCTGCAAGCGGAGACCAACCGTTCTACACATCACAAAGTGGCAAATGTTCCACTACAGAATTTGAAACACAAATTAACAGCAGAAATCAGCAACACCGTTATGTTGTCCCCTCCCCATCAACCTAATATTCAATGTGTTGTTGCCTTGTTGTGCCTCCCTTCGCCGCCGCCCACTGCCTAACACCCTCCGCCCCGCCGACCACCGTCTCCCTGGCCTCCCTCTGCATCCGGGGGACGTGGTGAACCCGCTGATGGCTATGGCGCCACCACTCCTCTCATCAAATCTCAAGAAGATAGGGAAGAGAGAGTTAGAGTGCTGGAGCTTGGGCAACGGGTCAACCTCGCTCCCGTCAGGGGAAAATTGGATCCGACAACATTGCGGTCAGGAATAACAATACATGACGACGCCGTAGCCGAAGATAATGAATCCCCCTCCCCTGCCCCGTGAGCAAGAGATCGAATGTAGGGAGTTAAACCATTGTTTTTTTTAAGTGAGTACAACAAGAACACAATTACATACGCACGCGCACCCACACACCCACACTACACTCACGCACCTGTGTGGGTGCGTTTAATGCACACACTTAAGACAAGATGAAGACGCAAAGATCTCATAGAGTACAAACACGAACACGTAGTTTGATTACTAAAAAACATCCACGTACTCATTTATACTTAGACGGCCTGAATATGAGGCACCATGAGCTCTAATCCCGGATGGAAGGCAGCACCTGGCTGCCTTATCACGCGAGCAAAGCTCGCTCCTCGTTATGCCGTTGTTTTTAGTGGAACAGTAACACCATTATGTAGTTTTTTGCTCTTTGTTTATGGGCTTAGTTCAGCTGAGTTTGCCAGCGGTTTCGTTCGTGTACCACCACACCTCGCTCAGCCAACGAAACAAAACCCTACAGACGTGACACTTTTTACCGACGTGCTATCTGCCACCTGTTATTGCATGACAAACCAGTGTAATGTTGTTAAGAGCAAGTATAATAAGAGGCTGTTAGTAGGCTGTATGCTGAGGTGGAGGAGAGAGAGGAGGAGAGAGAAGAGAGGAGGGTTGTAAGTTTACAGCCAGCTGAAACACAAGAACCAAGAAACTTTGTGAGAGAAAGGGGTGGGTCATACAGCCTTTAGCTGGCTGTAAACTACTATATGAATGGGCTGTAAGTGTCCATACAGCCAGCTGAAGGCTGTATTATTAGCCTTGCTCTAATGCCCCTCCCACGCACCAGACTGGTCCACTATGGGCCTGTTTGGTTGCCCGCATCTTCTCAACCCAGCTCGTATGGCTCATCCTGGCTAGGTACATGCAAATATACTTGTTTGGTTGCCTGTATCCATTGAAGCTGTATGAGTAAAGATGATGTTTGGTTGCTTGAACAAGTGGATTGCTGAGACTATTGCATGCAAGAGATTGTGTTTGGTTGGCTGCATCTGTATGAAAGTGAAGACAATATTCTTATTTGTCCTTGTATTCATCTATGGGGTGTAACTATTTAGGTAGGTGTGTTCAATTTGTTTCAAGAGCTTGATCTGGAAGAGTTCATGACTATTGTTATCATGGAACTCAGTATCCATCATAGACATGCAAGTACGAAACATGTTACAGTAAAGATTCGGCTTTGGCTTAAAAAGAGGTTCTCTAAAATTTAGACTATGATTTATTATCATAATACGCTAACAAAAATAATAATAAATATATATTTTGAAAGAATTTTGCAAGACAAATTTAATTATATTATTTTCATGTAGTCAATCTATATATTTTAACATATATTAATATCAAAACTTGAAAAAAAAACTATGACTTATATTTGTGGACCAAGAAAGTATTGTACATCAAATAAGGGGGAATCTGAAACGTTAATCCTGGCACAAGCCTATTTAGCTGTTAAAAATCGAACAAAGTGCACTAAGTAGGAACTAGATAAAGCAGATTGACTATGTCAAGACAACAAAGTATATATTTCTGCACAATTGACCATCTGTAACATCCTGGCCTGATGAAGTACTGTTTTTGATTAACTCATGTTCATCACCCATATCATTCAGTTCCCATCAAAATCATAAACTACAGTTTACTAGCAGAGTACTGAGCAAATAGCTAAATTACTGGAATTGAAATTAAGCGTTCTATTAAACGATCCATTTCTTCACCCCAGATGAGGCTCTCCGTTCTCATTACGGCAGGAAGCACAGATGACTTCAGCGGTACTGTAAGAAAAGTAAAATAGTGATCCATTTGTTAGAATGCTGGTGAGCAACAGCAAAGAAAGTCAAAACTTGAGAAGTAATGACACAGCTAACTAAACAATTATCGGTCAGATTTTCAATGACATTCACATAAAGGTTTTATGTACAACGAAAACATTTTCAAATGCAAAAGATATGCTACTACATGACAACAATCATGCATATCATATCACAGCTGAGTGGTTACATTCATTTGTATCAAGAATAACCAGATATCATAGTTAAGAACTCATCCACAATGCAATAGCATACCATCATAATAACACTTCCAAGACAGATAAGAAAGCATCAAAGTAATAAGCTAAACCAAAGGAACTACAGATTGCATCAATGTGTTCAACAAGCCAACGTGCATTTCTATTTTACTTTGGACCCTATCTCTTGAATCATTTGAAAACATTAAAGATCGATACAGCCATCCCGCAATTTACAAATAGAACCATGGAACCAGATTACCATTGTACTACCAAAAAGAGTATAATCATTTATTTTCACAGTAGATGGTCTAAGGAATATACATTACGAGTATCTACAAGGATAAAGCTTGTAGTGCATACCTTGGCATAACTCTTTTCTTCAAAACTAGTTACGTACCCATGCCAAGGATATCGGCTTCATCAAGGCATGAAAATTATGCTTGTGAGAATAAACCACTAGTAACCGATGCCAAATGGCCCAAATCAGATTCTGAACAGCTGAAGAATAAGGGATTCTGAACAGCACTGCATCAATGTGTACATACACAACCAGTAGTTTCATTATCACCAATAGTACTAAAAGCAGTAATTTGATCATAACAAAAGATATGTTGTCCCACTACCACCACAAAAGTAGGCCTAGATTTATACAAAATATATGGTGTCCCACTACCACCACAGCCACCAGTGTGTTTGCGCTTATATACATAGCAAGGTGTGTAACCACCTCTCCAAATTGTTAGATAACTAGGCTAAGGATCAGCTGGTACCAAATGAGGGAAACGCTGGGTTAGGAAATTCCTAACCCAAAGCACACGATGCACCAGGGTCATTTGCAGAAAGACTAGGCTTTCTGCCTTGTTGTTAGTCAAATGAGTTAGAGCATGCAGCAGTGCCTCCATACTATAGCCAGGGAGATCTACCACTGCATTGTACAGGTCAGGATGCACCTCAGCATGAACTGTAGAAGTTATGGCTACAGCCACGTTATTCACAGCAACGGTCATGTTTGTGAAGAGGGTAACTTCTTCCTCAGACAAAACAAGGGCCCTTTTTCTCTTAAGTGAGCTAGATCCACCACTGACGTCATTTGATGGGTTCATTTCTAGAAGAGAAGAACCAACACCACTAGCTCTAGCACCATTACCACCCCCAACAGCCACATCAATTTCTTCAACACTAACCCCCCATTTTCACCATTATTCACGTGGCTGTCAGCCATGTCAGCTGGTGTTCCAAGAGGCTCATGGAACCCATTGCAAATCTCCCAGTGGCTTGCCCGTTGCCAAATATGGTGGCCATCTGTGTGTAGTTCTCTATTGGCACGTTGAGAAAGTCAGCATCCTTAGGATGGTACTATAGGAAAGGAATTAACAAAGCATAAGTGAAAGGACTTATGTAGTGCTCTTTTAGTAGTTCATGTGATAGATGTTTACAAACCTTAACATGCCCCATGTAGTGCTCCTCTTCTAGGAGTATCGTGCAGGTTTGATCATCCCATTGAGCCCCACTAAGGTCTCAGAGTCTAGTAATGCGTACCCATCTTTGACGCCATTTGCGAAGATGGTTATACACTTGGGTTCCACTAATGTCAAGCCCGTAGTGCTCACTCAAAGCCTTACCAACTTGGTTCAGGTGCACTTCCTTGAACCCTTTGTCAGTCCTAACGCCTTGCGCTATGAGCTCAACCATGTGTCTTAGCATAAACCCAGGGGTTGAATCTCCTATTTTCAACAATTTTAGGGTGGATGTCTGTTGACGGGGGAGTGATCATCTCATTACGCAGCTCACCAACCGCATACAAGACCTCTCTAAAATACCTACTGATGGTTTCAATGGACCGCCTAAAAGTAGGTTGTAAGGCCCTAAATCTATGGTTATGGCCTACAATAAGAAGGAACATGGCAACTTGTTCCTCAACTGAGCTATGTATACTGTCTCGCAATAGTTCTCTCTCACGAAACAAGTTACACAACTGAAAAATGGGGCCCTCTTCATTCTAAGTTGGTCCAAGCAGTGTGTATCATCTGAATAGTAGATGAAATGGAAATTAGACTGTCTAGCTATGTCCCTTTCTAACATTGGGCCATAGCTTATCCTAGGGGCACGTTGTCTAGCACTTCTTACAACAAAAACAAGGTAAGTATACATGACAGAAACTAAAGCTGCTGCCTTAGCAATTAGGTCCCGTCGCCTACGTCGCAGTTCATCCATCTATTAATAAAATAGCATATAACAAAGTTATCAAAGTATTACACTATAACTTAACTCATGCGAATAGGAAAAAGCTTTGAAATATTGCATCAAATACTTCTGTAAGTCACTAGTTTTTTCAACAAAAACAGCACTAGCAGGCAGTTGTATGTTCATGGCTAACATTCACTAATAGAAAACTGGAATAAATATGAGCATCCCTACAATCAGGAGACAAGCACTACTCAGTACTCACATTGTAGGTACCAGATCCGGTGAAGAGCAGAGGCGGTGACGACCGGAGGCACCAGATCCGGTGAAGAGCGGAGGCGGTGACGACCGGCGGCACCAGATCCAGTGAAGAGCAGAGGCGGTGACGACTGTTGGCGGCGCCTCCGAGCGAGAGGAGGTGGTGAAGACCAGAGGGAGGAGCGGAAGCGGAGCCGAGCGGTGGCGCAGCCGAGCGATGGTGAAGACAGCAGCCGCCGTGCGGGAGGAAGCCGGCACCGAGCGGGAGGAAGCCGGCACCGATCGGTGGAGCAGCAACCGAGCGGGAGGAGAGCGTCGTCGCCGCCGAGCGGGAGGAGACCACCGCCGCCGCCGAGCGGGAGGAGAGTCGGCACCGAGCGGTGGAGCAGCAACCGAGCGGGAGGAGGCCGCCGCCGCCGAGGGAATCTCCTGACGAGGGAAACCCTAGCGCCTGGCTTCGTTCCCTCCGCACGCGGGATCGCGGTCTCGTTCGCACGCGGAGTCGTTTCCCTCGGGCGCCCTCCGCACCGTGCGCTGCATCTGACGGGCAGGCTGAGGAGCGAAGGACCGAGTCTTCGTTTCCCTCGGGCCTGGCTGGGGATAGCAATTTGCATGAGATGGGTCTGGCTCCGAGAGCCAACCAGGCAACTAAATACATACCCATTGCATGAGCTCATGGGAGCCAAGATGCATGCAGGCAACCAAACAGGCCCTATATGTTTTGTTCAGATACTCTGTGCCCTTCAACTATAAGGTCCGGTTCGTGATCATCATGTACATCACATCAGAGGGTTCAGCATGGCCACATTCTAGCACCAACAAGATAAATAAATATTCACAGGAGTTCCCCATATATGTACTAACAATTAATTTGTTTACACACCCGAAATATCAAATATTCAGGCTTCTCATTTCCACTAACAAAAAAAAAGGAGATGTCAAAAGAATGGAGGAAATTTACAGAAACAAGGGGAAAGGTGTCTGGTATTAGACAAAAAGAGAGCATCAGCCGGTATACCTACTCCCGAGTTGATAAGGCTCCGCAGGATCTTTTTCATCTCGATTACACTGACGTATCTGTATGACTGTATCGGCCATGAGATTCCTTGTCCAATTCTCCAACTCCAGTTGCCTTCCATTTACGCGACGACAAGCCTGGAAGTCTCGTCTACCGGATCACCGGGTCAACTCAGAGGAATGAGCTCGCCCAATCCGGTCCGGTCCGAATCCAATCCCATCAGCATGTTTTGCACGGATCGCAAGGACCGGGATCTCGTGGACTTCACGGGCACGAGGACAGCGGCCGGGTCAGGCGCCGACGTGCTGGTGCGGGAACCGCGGCGTCGGCTCGAGCGGGTCGCGGCCGTCGTGCATCTTGTGCAGCCGCTCCGGTATGGTGGAGTCGAACAGCCGCGACCCCGGGTTCTCGGCGTAGCAGACGTAGTAGCACCCCACGCACGCCTGCGGCAGCGCCATGCCGATCCGCGTCTGCACAGTCCGTCCGAAAACGCCATTAGCGCAACACGAAAGAGCGGCATTTTTTTTTCTCTGGGGAGATGGAAAGGCCGCAAACCATGAGGTATCCGACGAAGAAGGCGAGGAGCGAGACGGTGGCGGTGTAGTGCCTGTGCGTGGCGAATGTCCAGGAGCCGGCCAGCGCCACGCAGAGCGCGCCGCTGGTCACGCCGGTGAGGAAGCACACCGAGCTCGTGATGTCCGAGTCCACCAGCGCCGGCATCCCCGGCAGCCGCTCGAACTGCCCCCACGTGCTCCGCGACGCCTGCACGAAACCTCTCCCGTACGCCGCAATCTGAAACAGCGTTCACCATTACACGGACCTTGTCAGTACTAGCATCAGAGGCAGAGCAAGAATTTTAGTAGTAGTAGCAGTACAGACAAGAATGAACGCCTACATGGACGAAGGCCCAGCTGTTGCCGTACTGGAAGATGGCGTTCATGACGTGGAGGCAGCAGTGCGCGCAGGAGAACATGAACTCGTCCTCGCCCTCGAGGAGGTTGAGGCCGCGGGCGAGGATGCGCAGCGCCTCGATGGAGGGGACGAAGAGCGAGCCGAGGCAGGCGCTGCCGAGGTTGTACGACAGCGAGCGCTGGAAGCTGAACTGTACGTTCGACTGCATGCCGCGCAGGTAGTAGAGCGCGATCACCCGGCTCGCCGTCAGGTTCGCCACGTTCCGCATCACCTCCGCCGTCCACGCCAGGCTCAGCACCAGCACCAGGATCGTCAGCCCCGGGAACCGGAAGTTCACCGCGCCGATCACCGCCACACACCACACGGATATCCACACGAACCCTGCCGCGACCATCAGGTAGGCGGGGCCGTTGAGCCCTCGGAACTTGTCCACGGGCTGCACTGCACGCTCGAACACCAGCGCGGTGAAGCCCACGCGCCGGGTGACCCAGCACGCGTACAACCCCGTGCCGATGGAGAAGACGACCATCAAGACGCCGAGCCCGACGGTGGCCAGCGTGGAGAAGCACATGAGCAGCGCGCCCACCGCCAGCGTCACGCCGAAGCTGGACCAGAGGATGACGCGGACCATGGCGCGCGGCCACGCCCGCACCCCCTTCTGCCACGCGAACGCCAGCACGATGCTGAGCGCCACCGCGCCCTCCACGGGGGGCAGCCAGTCGCGCAGGAGGCTGCGCTCGCGCCGCGCATTGCGGGATCGCGGGTGCTGGACGATGTCCTTGACGGCTCTGTACACGAAGAACCCGACGGCGATCGCGGCCGCGGCAAGGTGCAGGAGGAAGAGGCACAGCGAGATGCGGTTGGTGTACACGCGCGAGTTGAGCGACGCGAGCGGCACCTGCCACGCCATGTACTCCATTAGCCCGATTTTATCAGTAGATAATTTAGGTGTAGTTTGGTTGAACTGAAATAAACTAGTTTATGTCTGAAATTATATGATAGCTGGCTAAAATTATAATGTACTGATGATGACTTATTTGATATAACTAAATTAAAAAATAAAAAAGGGTTAGCTTATCACGGATAACACAAAACAAAAACGAAAAAAAAGAACCAGAAAACAACAAAATTTAAAAATAATGAAAAAAATAAGTCAGAAACTCAAATCGAAATGAGCGAGACCTTAACTAGCTCCTACAACTTGAAGCTTAGTTTAGTTTTCAATCTAACGGGTCATAGACTAATAGGTTAGGCGCTTGGCGCCTATGGTATATTAGATTTGTAAACCAAATCAGAGGGAGAATCGGAGATTCGATTCCATGTACATTCTAGAAGGTATTTTAAGGGGGGATATTAGCGCATAAGTTACTCTCGTCAGATTAAGGCTCCGCTTATTTTAGCTTGAGTTTATAATTTCTGGTTTATTTTTATTATTCATAAACCTCGTTTTTTTCCTCTTTTTTTAGCTTTTTATCGGTTCTTTTTTCCGTATTTGTTTGTATTATTCGTGATATGCTATCCTGTTTTTTATTTTTTAAATTTAATTACATCAAATAAGTCACCATCAGCTACAGTATAATTTTAATCACAAATCAGCTTATTTTAGTATGATCAAGTGGCACCTAAAGATGTACGTTAAGACTGAACTGATTACGAAATCGTGCCAAACACTACCCCCTCTCTCTTCCTTTCTATCGCGGGAGGTCGAGCACTTTGCATTTTTTTAACCCGGCAATAATAGGTCACTGTAGTCATCTTAGTTTAATGACTCACATGTTACGGCTTCAAATCCTAGACAATCAAAATAAAAAATTTACATAAATAACTCACTCATCCTTGGTGTGGGATGGGACTCAAAACTCTGGTCATCTACCAGAGACAGGCACCGCTGGGCTATGCTACTGTTGACGAGCACTTTGCATGTGTGTAGAACTGCTCACGTTGTTTGATATCCCATCATGCATTATGTGGTTGTTTCTGTGTGCTACGCTGCTAAATGTGGGAAGCTCCATGATTGAAGAACCTCAACTTGCAGTAGTGACGTAAAGACTGCTTTTCTTTCTTTCACATATCACAAACACCAAGAACTAT
The DNA here is from genome assembly GCA_017311315.1 of Dendrocalamus latiflorus. Lineage (NCBI taxonomy): Eukaryota > Viridiplantae > Streptophyta > Magnoliopsida > Poales > Poaceae > Dendrocalamus > Dendrocalamus latiflorus. The sequence continues at coordinate 2,715,541 of CM029643.1, read as the reverse complement.
CACCAATGCTTTCCACCAATGTATCACAAACATCTCGAAATATCACCAATGCTCTCCCAAATAAAATAGTGCTCTGCTTAGTTTATAACGAAATCAAACGCAACTGTCAGTATCAAACTATTATACAAACCCAACTAAGAACTGTTTTTTGGGAGTATAATTTAAAATTCATCATGTCAATGTAGCATAGCATAATCCACGACCACATATACACGTTTCTCACGTCAAAATGTAAGTAGCTAAGGAGTACGGGACTGCACAAATAATAGTACCAAACAAAATTATTATACTTGGCCTCCAACCAGCGTGATACAGTCGTCAATGGCACTCCACTACACGCAAACCCACCCACATGTCTTAAAAGAGGCCGAACAAGAGTTTTAAACTTTTAATTTCTAACTTATTTTTTATTATTGTTACATTTTATTATTTTTCTAATTTTTAAGTTTTTAAATTTTTTTGTCTGTTCTTTTTTTTTATATTTATTTGCATTATTCGTGATGAGCTAACATATTTTTTTTATTTTAGATTGTTTTAAATTTAGTTATACCAAATAAGCTATTATTAGTTACAATGTAATTTTAACTAAGTACAATATAATTTCAGTAATAAATTAATTTATTTCAACTTAATCAAACGGCACACTAATCTAACTACTTAAGCCAAACAAAATAAGAAATTCGATTGAAAAACCAATAAAACAAGCAGCAATTGGACATTTCGTAGTACCTGCGGTGGGGTCTGCATGACGGGCTGGTAAGTTGCCACGGGCGGCGGCGGCTCCACGCCGCCGGAGGTCACCGACATGGGCGGCGGTGGAGGCGCCTGCGTGGTGACCTGCAGTGGCGCCACCGGCCGCTGCGCCTGCAGCCGCGCCGCCGCCGCCGGCGGCTCGTCCACCACGACAACCTTCACCTCCCTCTCCTTCGCCTCTTGCTCCTCGCCCTCCGGCGCCGGCGCCCTCCCTCTGCCCCTATCCGCCGCCTCCTGCCGCGGCGCCTGCACACATCACACGGACGCAGCAACCAAGAGCCCCCATGAGCCCGGCCATACCAAACGCCAACAACGATAGGACGTACAGATTACTCAAAGAAACAATCTTTCCGGCGGAAGAAGAACCGTACGGCGTTATCGGCCGCGCCCATGTCGCGCGCGTGCCGTCGGCGGCGGCCCGGTGGAGTTCAATCGCAATCGAAGCCTTGCTTGTCCTGGTGTAAGCGTAATGGCAAAGTATGAGCGGTGGTGGACTGGCGGATGGTATGGAGATTGGAGAACGAAGGAACGGAGCGGGGATTTGGTTGGGTTGGAGTGCGGGACTTGGCGAGAGAGACGCCAGTGCGGGAACTTACGTATGGCTGGCCGCGTGAGGGCGTGACGGGGTGTGGGGTGGGGCCGGCACGGCAGTGGGGAGCGTGCGGACGTTATTTTATTTCGACGTTTTGCTTGGTGACGTTTTTCCTTTTCTTTTTTCCTTGGCCTCGTCAGCATGTCAGGGAGGCCGAAGCCTGGGCGGCGTTTGTTTTTGCAGGTTTGGCCCCCTGTCCAACGATTTTACACATTTCCACCCTTTCCTCTACCGCTGCAGCAGCGACAGACATGTCAACTGATGCATTTCCACACTGCAGCAGGCTAGCTCACCACACTAGGACCTGCCAAAGCGGGACTGCAGCTACACGAGAAATTCTACTGTGCATAGCCGACTTTGTGTCACAAGCCAATCCGGGACTATCACATGGGCAAAAATTCACTGTAGCAGTACGGAAACAATATCTTTATTTGTTTTTAATTGCTACTATAGTGCATATTGCCACATGTCATAGTCCCATTGGCTTGTTACATCAACTCGGTTGTATCACCGTTGCATATTCCGGTCAGCCCTCACTTATCACACTGCAGCACATCCAGTGATGGATCCAGAAATAGATGACGTCCTGGGCTAAATTTTAATCAAATAATAATCTAACATACTAGAAGCACCTAAATTGAGACTTTCTCCACCTAATTGCCTGCAATCGCATTGCGCGTAGGTGAGGGTGGCGGCCGGTGGTGGGGGCGCGGTCGTGTCGTGCGGATCGGGGCTGGCTGCGATGCCTCTGATTGGGGATTTTACCGAAGTCTTAGCTAGAGTTTCCTTTCACTTCCATTGACTTGGTGGATGGGGCTGCCGTCACTTCTGTTGGGCTGAGCGTTGAGTGGTTGCTTGATGGGCTGAGGCGGTAAGGCCTAAGGGCGCGCGTGCTTGGGCTGCTACCTGCTTCCACTGGGCTAATAAATTTCATGTATATCATGAAGACAATATTAAAAGAGATAGTACTAGTAGGATTGCTGGGCCTCGGGCTATAGCCTACCCAGCTCGAGGCCCAGTTCCACCCCTGCACGCATCCACCACACCTACGCTTTATACAACACACGGGTGCACATTGTTGGGAAAAGCTATCCACACTCCATAAGGGTGTATACCATCGGAGTCTTAATTTTATTATTAGCCTTAAGTCAAAATTCACAAAAAAAAAAGCTCTAAACATAAAAGCAAAGGCCCTTTACTATTAGTAGACTGGGTAGGACTGTAAACGTATCGAGTTCGAGCGAGCCTAGTCTCTCAAACTTGAATTTGGTAGAAGCTCGAGCTGAGCTCAGCGAGTCCGAGTTGGGGTCTGAGCCTAAACTTAGGCTCGAGTTCGGCTCAAATAAGCTCAATAACAATCAAAATAATTCAACATACACTAATTTTCCACAATAAGAAAAGCCCGAGTTCGAGTTTGGTCCGAGTAAGATCGATAATAGACAAAACAATTTAACATGCACTAATTTTCAATAATAAGGAAAGCTTGAGTTAGAGTTCGACTCAAATAAGCTCGATAAGAGTTAACATACATTAATATTCAAGCTCGAATTGAGCTGTAATGAGCTATTTGAGCTCGGTTCGTTGAAACTCACGAATTCTGGATCAAGCTCGAGTTTGACTCGTTTAGACTTCGAGCCAAACTAAAGCAACTCGCGAAGCTTGAGTTTTTTTACAGCTCTAAGGATGGGTTAACCATCTATAGTATTGGAGTCTTGCTCAGGGCGATTATACGTCGCCCACGCAGCAAATAAGCGTGCACCGCACACTAGGCCATGGGCCGCAAAAAATGAAAGGTCCACAACGCTAAATCCTGTCCTTCACCCATGTGAACAGGATGAGTAGCAGCGGAAGAAACGATATCCAAGTAATAAGGATGATCTTTTGTGCAATTCAAATGATTGTATTTTCAAATCGAGCATCCAATTCGCAATCCATTTGAACCATAGTGTTCTTTATGACGTTATCTTTAAAACTAGACCTATGTTGAATATATTTTAGATTAGTAATGATATCGCATGGCATGTGTTTCGGTAGATAAAACTAAATGTTTCTACGTGTTACTTCCTAATATTCTAGTTGTTTATGGAAGATGTTTTGGTGTGTATAGTTTGAATTGGATATGGGAAATTTACCAAGTAGGTGTTGAAGGTTTCGATAGGTAAAATGAAGTGTTTCACACATTTGATTTTAACGTTCCAACAATTCATTAACAATGTTCTATGTATTATGTTCTAAGAGGAAATAGACCAATGTTCCATGTGATTGGTTTCAATATTCTATGCATTACTTTCTAAATATTTAAGTAGCTCATAGATTATGTTCTAGTGCATATCTTCTGACTTGGGTAAGGGCAATGAATTAGGTGGGTGTTGGATATTTCAATTTGTAAAAAGGAATGTTCCACATACTTGGTTTCAATGATCTAACAGTTCATTGATGGCGTTCCATGCATTATAAGTTTTGTAAGGGAATGAACTAATATTCCACGCGTTTGTCTTCAATATTCCAACAGTTTGCTGACGATGTTCTAACAATTTATCGATGATGTTCAAAGAAAATAAAAATATTAATGCAACAAATTAAACGTGCTCATGGAACAACTCAAAGGCTACTATTGAGAAACAACTGAAATCTACTTCCTTCCTCTACAAATGTAGGTTGCCGTGGGTTCCGTACAATTAAGTTTTTCAAGATTTGACTATTAATATATGTTAAAGTATATAGATTGACTACATAAAACTAATACTATTAGATTTGTCTAACATAATTCTGTTATAATATATATTTATTATTATTACTAGTATACTACGATAATAAATCATAGTCAAAGTCTTGCATTGAAGAACATAAAAAATCAAAACGGGCTATATTTGTGGACAGGAGGAGTATTAGGGAAACAAATCAAGGCAATTAGTTGAACACATAAAGAATATTAATAAAATAATGATAAAATTGACATGAGATAAGAAAAAAAACACTACTACAACGCCCGGTAAAAAGTTGCAACTAAATGAGAAGAAGAAGAATAAAGAAATTCTAAAAAGGGAAGAACCAGGGGAATCCCGCAGCCCGCACTGTCGTGTGCGCGAAAGGAGAGTAGGCTACGCATGCATTTTTGGGCCGTGGGCTGTCTTGCCCACCCCACGAAGATCAACGCCCATAGTTCGGCATAATCCCCTCCCTAAACCAACTCCACGGCTCCACGCTGGCCGAACCACCTCGCCGGGCTGCGCCACCGCTCCCACACTGCTACCAAGTACTATCACCAAGGGTCTGTTTGGGAGAGCTCCACCAGCTCCAGATTCACGAAAAACAGTTCCACTCCACGAAATTTTACCCAAACGCTCTAGCTCCACAAAATCTAGATACACCAAAATCCTGAATCTGATGGCCAGATCCATAGATTTCATGGAGCTCCTCAAGGGGTGCTCCACCGTGGAGTTGGGTGGTAATTACCCACCAATACCACTGGTTACACACCCATCCCACCAAAAGTGGTCATTCCCACCAAAACCTCAATTTCGTGGATCTGGAGCTACTGTACAAGCCAAACACTCCATGGTGGGATCTCAGATCCACGGTGAAGCTGCTCTATGGTGGAGTTGCTGCTCCAGATCCACGTTTTCAATGATGAAACTCTCCCAAACAGGCCCCAAGTCACCGCTCCCCCACCCAAATGCCAACGCATGCTTCCCCACTGCCGCCTCCGCCCCTGCCTCCGGTTCCAGACGCCTCGTCTACCTCCTCGCTTCGGCGCCCTTCCTGCTCCTCCTCCTATACGGCGGCGCCTCCCCAGCCGGCCTCTGCCTCACCGCCTCCCGCTCCGCCCCGCCTCCCCTACCCCTCCGTCCTCTGGTCCCCCGTGCCCCCTCTCTCCGCCCTCCCCGTTCCCCTCCCTCCGCGCCTCCCGCTGGATCATCTTCTCTGCGTAGCCCACCACCCGCACCTCCGCCCGTTGTCCGCCGTCCCCGGGTGGCAGCTCCTCACCGTGGCCGACGAGGCGACTCCCCCCGACTGGTCCCACCCGGGCGCCCAGCGGCTCACCCTCGCCGACCAATGCCGCCTCGGCTTCCGCTCTGTCGCCTTCCTCCCCGAGCGCGGCCACGCCCGCAAGGCCGCCGCGTAACTCTTCGCCGTGCAGCGCGGCGCGCGCGTCATCTACGATGCGGACGCGCGCAACGCGGTCGCGGGCGGCAACCTCACCAGGCACTTGGATGTTGATCTGGACCAGCGACAAGGGGGCGCCGTGATATTGCAGTCCACGCGGATCATAACCGTACGGTCGTGAACCCGTCCGTGCACTTTGGGCGGCCTTCGGTCTGGCCGCCGGGGCTGCCGCTGGAGAAAGCTGGGGAGGTGGTCGCGGAGGAGTTCTACACGGAGGTGTTTGGCGGTTCACACAGCAGGGGCTGTGCAATGGCCTTCGGGATGTCAATGCAGGGAGGTTGATAAATTTCCTAATGGAGTGGCGGTCGAATAAGTGGGCACTCTTTGAGCGGATTCTTGATTTCAGCTATGAGATGGCAGAGGAGGGGTTCTGGGGAGAGAAGGATTTCAGTTCATGGCTGCAAGATATGGTCGCGATTGGTTACCAGCGACCAAGGTTGATGTCATTGGAGATTGACCGACCATTGGATGGGGACAAGCAGGAGTTTGTCCCCAAGAAGCTGCCTTCTGTGCATCTATGGGTTGAGGAGACTGGGGAAGTAAGCACCGACATTCGCAATATGTTAGACGATGTGGGTAAGTTTAGAATATTTATGGTAATGAATAATTGACAATATTACTTATTGATATTATTTGAGACGTATAGTGTGTGTGGACATATGTCGATTAAGTTGAAAAGAACTTGTGTCAGAAAAAGATTTACTTTGATCTTTGCATATATAGGATAACTTAAAGTTGATCGTGATCTACGACGAAGATCGGGAGATGGTTTGGTGCAAAGTCATGGTCCAGTGGGTCAAGGATGCTGGAGGAGACAGTCGTGCTTGAGTCGAGACGCGTGGAGATCAAAGATGAATGATGCTTGTTGGAGCTAGGAGATGTGGTCTGGAGGCTACGACACGTGATAATTTTGAAGTGTCCAAAATTGAATAGTGTGATAAAAGTCGAAAAACTCGTGTTACATAAGGGTTTCGGGTCACTTATTGGAATTGGATAAGATCATGATTTGGACCCTAGATTACGAATGGAGATGGAGTTAGATGCTAACTCTAAGTCTGAGATATGTTAATTTCGTACTAGAGTTTGAGAGTATTATTGGGCACTTTATAGCCACAAATATAAAGATCTAGAAATGAAGAGTAGATTATCTAAGAGAAAAGCTATCGGCAACATCACGTCTGGCACGCGCATGAAGTATATAACTCTGGGATTTTGTAATCTCATCAAATTAACATCTCCGGTTCTCCCAGGTGAAGGGATCATGGTCGGATGTCCCTTTACGTGGTAATAAAACCAAATGGTTCTTAACCAAGGAGATATGGTTTAAAAGGCAGTTAGGAGCTTTCCATTTCATTATGAAGCCAATTACAAAAAGAAGCTTAGGTGAAGATAATATAATTCATTGCAGCAGTGAGATATTCTACATACCTCGACGGCACATTGGTGACTTCTCGTATCTAGTTAAAGTTATTGGAAGACATTCATCACAGTGTTGCAGTCCCCATGTTGCTCCTTGCAATGGATGTACCAAGCAATTTTGAATCCAAAGCTTTGGCAAAACTTGTTTATAGGACAAACTTGCCATCAAACACCGCTTTCTCAGCAATATACACTGCTGTAGCACATGCAGTATACCCTATGAAGGTTTAGAATGAGATGGATTTGTAAAGCTAATCAGAGTCATGGCTTCAGGAGATCCTTTTCTTATGGAATTGGTCGGATCTAGGATTCCACTAAAATCATATACTTCGGGTTAGGAAGGGAAAACAAAACAAAGATTGTTCAAGATATTGTTCTGTTCCTCTTCATCCTCCCTTTGAGCTATAAGTTCAATTTAACACTCTTTTTGTTGAGTAAGGATAATCTAGTGTTACATGATCTCATTTTACATGTACAATCAGATGACAGACACTTTGTCAAGTTTGGGATGTTCCAAATTCTAGTACTAAGGTATTCTGAATTTTTAACTTGTTGGTAGTCCCACGTGGCCACATAAACAACATTATTTCCTGTTTAGTAAAAGTTTACTTTTTTGACCGTTGCAGTTCAATGTAAAGATTGGAAAGATGAAATCTAAAACTCTAGTGTTATTTTGTTAAAACAGTTAAAACTGATACTCCATTATGTGTTACTAATCTCAACTACTGTTATGTAAATGAACAAGCAACAAGAAGTAACAAAATTTCCAAAGAAAGAACTTCTACTCATGCTTCCTTTTTTTCATTGGCAACCACCCTCTTTGTTAAACATCATATCTTCTCATATTTCATGTTACAACTTTTATAAAAACACACAAATTGTACAAGTCTCAATTCAATGAGACAGAAGAATCCCTTCTTCTTGGTTGAATGCCGGAACTGGTAGATCAAATGAATTCACCGGTCAATTCCTTCAATCTTGTCCTCAACCTCTGAGTAAAGTTCCCGGAGCCTTTCCAAGTTCTCCTCTGATGTCTCCCAGTAGCCTCTGCCACTGGCTTCTAGGAAGGTTTGAACCAGCTTCCTAAACGAATTGGGGTTGGTCTCCATGAGCCTCTTCCTCATAGCCTCATCGTCAATAAATGTTGCATTTGCCTCCTCATAAACCCAGTTGTCGACCTGTCCAGATGTTGCACTCCATCCGACAGTGTTTGTCAGCCGCTTCTCGATCTCTCTAACTCCCTCATAGCCACACTTCATCATCCCCTCGTACCACTTAGGGTTCAGTAGCTTTGTCCTTGCGTCAAGACGCACTGTCTCCGACAATGTCCGCACCTGTGCATTTGCTGTGGTTGTATCTGCTATGTATGAGGAAGGTGCCCGCCCATCCTTCCGGAGTCCTTGCACCAGTTTCGTCGGGTCTGAGTCGAAGTAGTGGCTGACATCTGTCAGTGAGATCTCTGATGAGTCTAGGTTTTGGAATGTGGCATCTGCTGTTGCTAGAGCAACCTCAAATGCCCGGCGTTTCTCTCGCATGCCTGCCCCTGGAGCATCACTATCGAATGCAAAAGACTTGCGGCTCAGGTACATGTCCTGGAGCTGCTTCTCGTCGGTCCATGATGCATTCTCCACTGCCAAGTTCACATTCGATGAGTAAGAGCCTGATGCATTTGAGAACACCCTTGTTGCTGCCTCTCTTACTGAGACACCAAGCTCCTCTGCCTGCTCCTGTGCATGCTTGCGCACGTAGTTCATCTCTACTGGCTCGTCCAGTTCGGCAACCATTTTCACTGCCCGGTCCAGCAGATTCATCTGCATCAGATGTGTTCCATAAGTGCATCAGTTCAGCAATAAATTTACTTTTCTGCAAAGTATCTAGTTCTAGTATCTACAAATCAAAGGCAGGGTCAGCATTCATACCTGGTTGATGAAAAGATCTCTGAATACACCTGAGCAATTGACGACGACATCAATCCTGGGACGTCCAAGCTCCTCAAGGCTGACAGTCTCCACACGGTTGACACGACCAAAGGTATCAGCAACTGGGCGGACACCAATCATCCACAGCACCTGGGCCAATGACTCACCGTAGGTCTTGATGTTGTCAGTGCCCCACAAAACAAGTGCAATTGTCTCAGGGTACTTGCCACCATTGTCAGTCTTTTGCCTCTCCAGCAGACGGTCTACAACAATTTTGGCACTCTTCATGGCAGCTGCAGTTGGGATTGCCTGGGGGTCTAGAGCATGGATGTTCTTCCCTGTTGGGAGAACCTTTGGGTTACGGATGGGATCACCACCAGGGCCCGGCTCAACATAGCTTCCCTCAAGGGCAAGCTTCAAGCTGCCCAGCTCATTGTCTGCCACAACCAGCTTCAAGCACTCTCCCAAGAATGTGAACAAGGTCCTCAACTTCTCTCTATCTGCCCTGATGAACTTGGTCTTGGACAAGTACTGCACCCATGGCTCTGAGACACCAAAACCAAGCATGTTGCTCAGTTTGTTTGCAACATCGACAACTTGCCCTTTCTTGTTTGTAGTCCTCTCAACAAAGGCAGTGATGGCACCACGTGAAGCTTCAGTTATCTGCCTCAGAAGTTCAACATCAGCCAGTAAGCCCTTGTCGCTTCCCCTGTAGACATCTTCAATGTTCCTGCCCACCGTCTTAGCAAGAATGCCGGGCAGTGAGTATATGCCATCCTCTGGGCGGTCAAGGGCAGCTATGTTCACTAATGTGGCCACAGCCTCGATGGCACTTGGTGGCTCACCTATCACATGCAGACCACATGGCAGTAGCCGTGATTCTATCTCCATTAGCTTTGCATACACCTTTCCAACGACAAGGTCACGCTCATCTGGTGGGAGCTCCACGCCTTCCTCGGGCAAGGGGACATCCTTGTCTAGGTTACACTGTTTTGCAGTGCTAATGATTGAGCTCACAATCTGCGGGCCACGTCCTGTGTCCTTGAGAGATTGGTAAGAGGAGATGAGCTCTGACAGCTGCTTGAGCCCCTTGTAGAGACCGGCATTCTCAGCTGGAGGCGTTAGGTAGCTTATAGTGTTTGCATAGCTTCGGCGCTTGGCGACGGTTGCTTCTGATGGGTTGTTTGCTGCATAGTAGTAGATGTTGGGGATGTTGCCAATGAGACTGTCAGGATAGCATGTATCGCTCATCCCAACCTGTTTCCCTGGCATGAACTCAAGAGACCCATGTGTGCCGAAGTGCAGAACAGCATCTGCCTGGAAGATCTTCTCAACAAAGGTGTAGTATGCTGCAAAGCCATGGTGAGGACTGGCAGATTTTGAGAACAGAAGCCGCATTGGATCACCTTCATAGCCAAAAGTGGGCTGAACTCCAATGAACACATTGCCATACTGCTTCCCATAGACAAGGAGGTTCTCACCATCAGAATTGAGGTGCCCAGGTGGCTTGCCCCAGTTCTCCTCCAGCAAGGAGGCATAGGGAGTGAGTGCCTGGTACTCCCGCACGTTCATGCGGTAAGCAACATTGAGGTTGGGACTGTTGAACTGAGCCTCCTTGTCATGAATAACCTCCTCGATGAGGGCTTCAGGTGTCTCTGGAAGACCCTCGACATTGTAGCCATCCTTCTTGAGATCTCGGAGAACGGAGTAGATGGAGTTGAAAACATTCAGATATGCTGCAGTCCCAACGTTGCCCTTGTCTGGTGGGAAGCTGAAAACAGTTATTGCCAGTTTCTTCGCCTCCTGCAGCAGACAGTAAAAAAAAGGTAACTATTTTTCTGTTTTTTTTTTTTGCAAACTTATACAAGAATTGAGTACCAGTATTTTTTACCCACTTGGAATTTGTCATGAAAGTGCAAACTAGATCACATAATTGGAATTTAGAATTATGCACCCAAAGTATTGAATTTTTCCTTACATGATCTATTGTTTAAGAATTAGAATTATAGTCAGTTGGCAGCTAAACCTTTCTGCTCTTAATTTTCATTGAACTTCGTGTGATCATATGCATCACAAGGATGAATTAGAGTTTTCATCATTTAGTTAACATGTCATTCTCATAGCAGGCTTCAGGGGATAAAGGGCGCAAAATGGAAGAGCTAATTGATCAATTGAAAGAGCAGTCCCAGTTTTCTGCATGACAGTGAAGTAGCTGAGCTAATGTGTTTATTACCAGTAATCTTAAATGAGTATTGCTATACAACATTCGACTGTTTTTTAGGACAAAAACAGTCAGATTGATCTGGGACATTAGATCTCCATCCAACGGATCCACATATACAAGCCCCCCTCAAAAAAAAATGATCTAGGGCGTTGGATCTCCATCTAACAGCTCAAAATCTGACTGCTTTTGTCCTCAAAAACAGTCGAATGTTATACAGACACTCTCATCTTAAATTTCCCCCAAATACATCAAGGAGAGATGGGCGACAGAACAATTTATATGTGACATTTCGTTGCCTTTCTCTGTAGCAGAAACAGCAAGTGGTACAGTAGTAATATGCAGCAACTGTGTGGAAATGCATACCTTAGTTTTTCTCTTCAGTTCTGCCCATCTGATTGCTCTAGTGCAAAGCTGCTCCACCCTCTTGTGCAATGCATGTGACTTCCCTGCATCAAACACAAGAAAGAATATTTCCAATTCAGCGTCAAGTACAGGTATGTCAGAAAACGACGGAGAAGTGGCTTGCCTGTTCTCGGGTCCCGGCCGGCGAACACGATGGGTTCCATCCCACCGTCAAGCTCCGGGAGCGCAACCTGCAGCGCCACCTGAATCGGGTGAAGCCCCAAGGTGCTGTTCAGCCATTCCTCCGTCGTCTGGAACACGAGCGGCAGCGCGACGATGTACGGCACGTCGAGCTTCTGCAGCGCGGCAATCGCCCGGGGATGGTCCTGCCTCGCTGGCCCGCCGACGAGCGCGAACCCGGTCAGCGACACCACCGCGTTCACGAACGGCTTCCCGGTGATCGGGTCGATCAGGTACCGCTCGGTGGGTCCCGAGAAGTCGAGCCCACCGGCGAAGATTGGTATGACCTTTGCACCCCTCGCCTCCAACTCCATGATCACGGCGACGTAGTGGCCGTCGTCTCCTGTGACAATGTGGCTCCTTTGCAGCACCAGCCCGATCACCGGCGCGTTGGGGTCCTTGAGCTTGTCGTTGGCGTCCCGGCGCGTGCCGTACCAGTTAAGGTACTCCTTGACGTCGTCGTACATGGTCGGCGCGAGCGGGTGCCAGATGCCGGCGTCGAGGTAGAGCACGGGGTCGTCGTACTTGATGTCCGCGCCCTTGAGCGCCGGCACGTAGGACACGGCTATCATCTTGAGGAAATTCTGGAGGTTGTCCGGTGAGCCGCCGAGCCAGAACTGGAGGCTGAGGATGTAGAGGCGCGCGTCCTGCGCCTTGTCGGACGGCAGGTACTTGAGCACCTTGGGCAGCGTGCGCACTAGCTTGAGCATGCTCTCGGCGAAGCCGCCGGAGTTCTTCTTGCGCTTGAAGAGCTGGAAGAAGGGGCTCTTGGACTGGCCGAGCTGCGACATGCTGAAGGAGCCGAGCTTGTTGAGGCGCATGACCTCCGGCATTGACGGGAATACGAGCACGGCGTCCATCCGGTCGCGCTCCTTCTCGACGGCGGCCTTGACCTTGAGCGCCAGCTCCTCGACGAAGATGAGCGAGCCGATGAACACACTGGCGTCGGCGATGTCGGCGCAGAAGGTCCGGTACGTCTCCTCGTCCCGGAGCTCCTCGACGAGGTAGCCCACCACCTCGAACTCCGCGGCGCGGCGCGGGTCCGCGTTGAGCTCGCGCACCGCGGCGGTGACGGATGACTGGTACTGCGCCTCCAGGACGACGTAGACCACCTTCACCCGCGGCACCCCTCGCCGCGCCGCGTCGCCCTCGGGCGGCACCACCCGCCGCACCTCGGGCTTGGTCTGCGTGAACAGCCCGTTCCCGGCCACCGCGTACCGTATCGTCGCGCGCCCCCTCCCGGCCGGCTGCCGGCGGCTCAGCAGGAACGAGTGCAGTGGCACGGGTGCCCCCAGCTTCTGCGCCCCGGCGGCCGTAGCGAATGGCGTCGACACTAAAGACGACATCTTTATCTTCACACAATAGTGGGAAAACACGCTAACACGACACCCACCCGAGTCAGTAAAAAAACAAGCACTGCAATTTAGCAATCCAGCACCGCTTCTCTTCTCTCGGCGAGGGTGGCCTGCTTCCCGCTTCCTCTCGGTGGTGCCTCGCGGCGTTTGTTTTCGTTCCCCTCTGAAACAGGGAGGCAAAGAAGCAAGAAGGGGAGTGTGGGAGCCGGGAATGTATAGGTTGCTGGTTGCAAGCGTACTCCGCCGCGAGTAGAGGACGGACTGACAAGCGGCCAAGGGGGGTTTCGTGGGATTTGGTGGCGGAAAGCCGGGACACGTTGGCGATGACGGGGAAGGTGTTTTGCGGGCCGCGCGCGGCGGTGGGGAAGGCGGATCACCATCGGCGGGGGCGCGCTGTGATTGGCCGCGGGGGATTTCCTGGGCGCGCGCGGCCGGACGGAGGCGATGAGGGGGTGGATAAGCTGCGGTCGCTGTTCGCGCCCTGCGCGTGGCGTTCACCCCAGCCGCAACTCCGACACAAAGGGCGCCACCCCTTCGGCTGGGTTGTTGCGCTCTCCTGGGCCGTGCACGTCGTTTGATAATACTAGGATGGTGCTCCGATTAGTTTTTAGCACAGGCTCTAGCCGTGGCCTTTGATTTTTAGATAAAAGTATACGCTGTTAGTTTTTTTAAAAAAATAAAAAAATATTATATCATTACGGACAATATAAAGGAATAAGAAGGAAAAGCCAAAAAACAAAATAAACCAAAATTAAAAACCGATACGATCTAAGTGGTTTCTGGTGTAAATAAATCAAAAGCCAAAAAAACTAGAAATTGAAGCCGCTTGGCTTAAATTAGAAACTGATATGTTTCAAGTGGCTTCCGGTTTATAAAAATAAGTTTTTTTGACATCGATATGGTCTATAAAATATAATTTTGATCACTAATTACTATTATAATATATTTATAAAATCTAACAAAATTATAATATTATGAAAGTGTTTTTGATACGAATCTATACATATAATTTCATATATCTAATCTAAATATTTAAAAGGATATCGGTGACAAAAGTTTATAAAGTTTAGCTGCACGTACTAACATGACTTGATTTTTTAAAAAAAGTATTTGATATCTGTGGGGGCCCTTTTGGTTCGTGCAAGGGGTTCATTGGGCTTGGGTGCGGTGTGAGTCGTGTGACCGACGGTGGAATGATGCGTCCGCGGCACAAGTGGACAAAGCTTGGCATTTGTGCGGACCGGGGAAGGTTGGGGCCGCGCGTAGATGTGCCCTGCGGATGCAGCTGCACCGTCCTCTCAGAGAGAGAGAGAGAGAGAGAGAGAGAGAGAGAGAGAGAGAGAGAGAGAGAGGGAGGCGCAGCTGCACCGCATGATGCGTAGCCTGGGGTGTCGATTTTGGCCGGTTTCGTCTATGAATCTTGGTCCGATTCAGCTGACCATGACCGCTGGCCGGTGATCCTTCTCTGCCAAGAGTTGATGGTACACGATGCGGTTTAGCAGCTGGACTGTGCTAAGTGTCGGATTATATGAGTCTTTTAGGTGAAGGTGAGCGTGGGAGGAACCGGGCTGTAGAATGTTTGCCCTCTTTCGGATTTGAGATTTAGCAGCATTCGTTCAAGCGGATGCAGGCTAATTTGTTGGAACTTGTAGTGATCCATGCATAGAGTGTTTCATCATCAGCGTCGTAGAATACGTGTGTGTTGTATTGCGTATTGGTTCTAGAAGATTCCGATACTGTTGGTACACGACGGGTGTGGGCAAATGTTCTGGGCCAGGTTAACTAGATGGGCCTTTTCTTGACCAATTTTCCGATTTGATCGTCAGGATTAGGGGTGAAAACGGATCGGATATTTTCCGCCGGATACGGATTGTGTCGGATCGGATACGGATACGGATTTTTTTATCGGATACGGATACGAATACAGCAAGCCTGGTATCCGTCGAATACGGATACGGATATTTCGGATAATACGAAAACGGATATCCGAGATTTTAGCCCATAACCAGCCAGCCCATACGGCCCATTTCCACTCTACGCGTGATCTAACCGTCCGTTGTAGCCGTCCTTGTGATCCAGCCGTCGGTGCCATTGTGTGGCCGTGTGGGACTAGGGTTATTCGGCCGCTGGCGCCTGCACTCCATTCGGTTCGGCCGCCGCCGCCCTGCAATACCTCCATCCAACTCCAAGGCTCCAAATCTCCTGCCTCCGCCCGTCCGCCGACCGCCTCCCTCCGCCAGTTCCTCCACCGCCTCCCTCCGCCGGTTCCTCCGCCGCCACCAACTCCCTCCACCGACCGCCTCCCTCCGCCGGTTCCTCCGTCGCCACCGCCTCCCTCCGCCGGTTCCTCCTCCGCCGACCGCCTCCGCCGGGTTCCGCCTCCGCCGACCGCCACCCTCCGCCGGGTTCCTCCTCCACCGACCGCCTCCGCCGGGTTCCTCCTCCGCCGACCGCCTCCCTCCGCCGGGTTCCTCCTCCGCCGACAGCCTCCGCCGACCATCTCCGCCAGGTTCCTCCTCCGCCGAGTAACTTGGAGTCCACTGCTAGCCGCTAGATTAGATAACTTGACTCTAATTTCTGACAATGTATGAGTGTATGACTGAAGTTGGAGATTTATGAGTAGTGCATCATGAGTTCATGACTGAAGTTGGATTGAAATTTAAGTGTAGTGAGAAATGAGCTGATGTGTAGTGACTAGTGAGCTGTTGTTTGCTTTCTGTTTGAATAGGAAGGGGGAGAGAAATTTGCTATTCACAGCTCTACATCTACTCCTTTAGCGATTAATACTAATGATTCTAGTATATTGTTTGCATAGATTCTCAATTGTAGTATGATTTATTCAGTGTTTGTAGTAGAGGACAATTGTATTTCTGTTTGAATAGTATATTGTTTGTGTTCGTTGGATTGAGAAAATGAGCTGATGTGTAGTGAGAAAATTTAAGTTACTAGTTAGATTTCATGAATGTTTTGACAAGATGAACTATTTACGTATTTTCGTTAATTTTGGATGTATAGTTTAAGGGGTTTTCATGTTCCGATAAATATTCGTAACCGTATTCGTTTCGATTCGTATTCGATCCGTATCTGTATTCGATATTATCCGTATTCGTATCCGTATTCGAGTTATCCGTATTCGTTTCCGTATCCGAAAAAATATATGAAAACAAATATGGTAGAGACATTATCCGACCGTATCCGATCCGTTTTCACCCCTAGTCAGGATTAACTTGCCGGGACATATCTTAGGTATAGACATTCAGCCCGCTTTTGCAATTCTGCTCTTGTCCAGTCCAACTAGGTGTTTGGGGTGGTAGGAATCTCCTGTAATGCTGAGCAGGTCTAGATGGCCTTGGCCCAACAAAACTGCATGCACGCAAAAGGGAAGATCTTTTGTGCTGCTCTAGCTATTTGTTATGAAAAAATTGATCATATACCCTCCATTTAGATGAAAATTGAGAATTTACCCTCCTGACCCACGTGTCAGTGACTTATGATAACTTCACATGTCATTGAGATGTGGAGGATAAATCCTCAATTTTCCAACTAAAAAAAAGGTATATGATCCAATCTCCCGTTTGTTATATACGGGAAATCACGGAGAACAGAACATATAGGCTGTGTCTATGATGAGTCTATCATTGTTACCGGCTTCATTTGGTAGAGCTGACAATGTAGCTACTTTTCATTGACACGTCCGGGAGAAGCATACGGCAGGCCCCAAACCTTGACAATCCAACATGAGTAAAGAGTACAGGTGTAAAAAACCTTACTGCGTTGTTGTTCGCAAACGAATATCCATGACGAAGTTTTTACTTCTAGCCATCTAGCGGTTATTTTGTATTTCTGAATCTCTTCGTGGATTTTTCGGTGGTTGAAGTGTGGCCATTTCAGCAGCCGTGGAGCGCGGAACGCTTATGAGAGCGCCGAGGCTGTGTAGTCGTATGTCAAGTATTCATGTGTTCGAATGTGTAGTTGTCTGTCGAGTACTCGTGTATTTGAAGAGGGCTTAAAAAGCATGGCTAATTTGTTAGCAAGTTGCAAGTAGAGTGGGCCACTAATTTGTTAACAAGCTGCACCTGTGGCATATGCCGCCAATAACGTCGTTGTGGTTTATAATAGTCCAGCAGTACCATGTACTGCCTGAGATTGACGAAAGCAATGCCTTGTGTAGACGAGGACCCCCCTCATGTACCAGTACATAGTTTAATACTGCTGATGCCACTCTTATGCAGTTAGTGTGGCGGGAACACCTCATGAATTATGAGTCATAATCTTATGCAGTTAATGATATCATGTGTTGGCTTTTGTTAGATGCATGGCATGGATATTGCTGTTTGATCTGTTCTGTTTGCTCATTGACACCATAGTCTTTCTCAGGTTCCTTGTTTATGTATGTTGATGCAAAGTTGAGCTCGTACTGCATTCCTGCTCCTTTATCTTCCTATATTGAGAGCCGAATATTTGATTGTAATATTTTGGATCAGTTGTCAATTTTGTGAATTGATTTGTCTTGCATTGTGTGGTTCACTTGAACCAAGTTTGTACTTCTCTTAATTCATAGATCTCCGTTCTGCCATTAATATCATGAATGGGTATTCCTTTTTCAGGGCATGGGGCTACTATTCCATCATTATCTTCTCAAGGCAGCACACCCAAGTACTCCACTTATGGTGGATACCAGGGTACAAGCAAAAAAATTGAAATCCCAATGGAAGGGTATGCTACTATAGATTTTACTTGTTGAAGCTCTGATTTCATAGAGGTGATGGAAGAAGCTCACCTGAAGTGTGGTATTGGTTGCTGTGCTAATTGACAATGTCATTGGCTTGTTTTAGGTTGGTGTCATCATTGGAAAATCTGGGGACACTATAAAATATCTCCAACAGCAGTCGGGAGCTAAGATTCAAGTAACAAGAGACATGGATGCTGAACCTGGCTCACAGACAAGACCGGTTGAGCTTTCAGGCACTCCTGACTCCTGAGCAGATAAGCAAAGCTGAGCAGATGATCAATGCTGTTCTGGCAGATGTATTACTTGTTATTCTCATGACTTCCCATTTAGTTGTACTTGTGTATCCTTTTTCTTCAACTATATTTGTCAATGACTTACCCTGGCTTGGCCCTTGCTGCCTCCCCGAGAACTCCCGAGTCCAGATGCCTCCCCTCCCCTCCGCCCGATATCCCGCCTTGCGGCACCCGGCCGCCCGCCTGCGGTTCTGCCGCCCCGACTTCGGTTGGCGGCAGCAGCCCTTGCCCCTTGCGCCTACGCAGCTGCGCTGCGGCATGCGGCCTTGCCGGTCGCCAGGCGCTCCACCTGCCCCGGCTTGCGGATGGCGAGCCGCCGGCGCCGAGGGCGATTGGGAATGGGGAGGGCCAAGAGGTAGGGGCGTTGTCGTCGCGTGCCCGCATCGGCGAGACGGCGACCAAGACTCTGAGAAGCGAGAGAAAGAATTAGGGTTAGGGATTTGATTTGAGATTGCCAAATGCAAATGGGGATCGGGAGGGGCGACTTGGAAGGCAATAGCTGGCTATGGGCTGCCGCTGGCCGCCACCCATCCCGCTGTCGCACGGCCCATGAGCAGTGCCGGCCCAATTCCGGTTTCGATGTTTCGTCCGCCTGGCATGGCCGCGTGGGCGTCGTCCCGCCTGCGGTGGCGCGGCCTGCCCCCGACCGCCCCTGTTGCCCGGGAACTCGGCAACGGAGTACGCCGACGCGGCCACGATGCTCTGCGTCCCCTCCACGGCTCGTCGCCGATGAGCCTGGGCAGCCGTCCGGGCTCGCCTGGAGGTGGCTCCACCAGTGACTGCTCTCACGTTTAATTTGCACTATCTGCAGGCCCATTTCTGATCATGCATCTCGACTCAAACCCGCTGGTAAACGCCGGGCGCGCGTTGAGGCTTTCCATCCAAATAAGCAGCACGGCTCCTCACCAGTTGCCGCGGCCTCATCCTCCTGCACCTGTTCCCGTGCGTCCGTGTCTGCGAGACTGTGACTGATTTGCCCGGGCGCATGACCGCATGTGGGCGAAGCAACGATTGGGCCACCCCCATCCACAGAAATCACAACGACAGCACGCAGTCGATCCGGGGCCGTGTTTTCCGAGCCATTTCTTTCCCCCGGATCGATCACCAGCAAGCTGCCAATCCAGCTCTTTCGCGCAGCAGCGCGTCTCGCTGTCGCGTGCCAAAAACCAAGCAACCAACGGTGTGTGTGCACTCACCGGAACAAAGATAAAACCACCGCACCGGGAGGAGAGCCACGCGTGCGGACGCAACCGTGCGATAAACGATTCAGAAATATAGGGTTTTATTGTGACGAATGTTTCTATTTTAGAGGGTTTTGTTGTGATGATTTTTTTTAGGAATGAAAATTTATAATTTACAAATTTATAGGTTTTCTGGCCAGCTTATGTTGTTTCGCCTGAAATAGATGATTTTGAAAAAATTGAGTCATAAGATGATTTGATTTGACCTAAGTCAGTTCATGTGTATTGCATGATGCATGTTTCAGCTAATTACGTGGGTTAAATTGTGAAAAACTTGTGCTTAAAAATAATTTATTTGTTTTTGAATATGTAGAGGTCAAATTGTGAAAAAAAAACTTGTGCCTAAGATCGCAATTAATGCCAGACACATCATTTCACTGAGTTGAGAAGGGAGTCATTATCACCTCAGTATCTGTATTTGTTGTCGCGCGCGTGGGGTTGGTGTTAGACTAATCCCAATTATTACACCAAGGTACGCGGTAAAAGCAAACTGTGAACTTGAGAAAGAGGTAAAAGCAGATTGTAATCGTCATTCCAACAAGGAAGGACAGGTTCTTGTACAAGACTTACAGAAGAACATCAGCTTCGAACGTATGTCGCGCAAAATTGTTTAAATGGGCCGAGAATGGAGGGAATTCTGCTTCAATCCATATGGATCTTAGTTCTCGTCTACCGTTCCAAATGAGGCCTGATTTAGGACCTGTTCTTTTGTAGCTTAACTTTTACTTTTGACTTTTCTACAGTAACTAGTTTTTAAAACAAAGTGTCTTTTCAAAAAAGGGTTTACTAGTTAATTATAATACGTGCTGTATTGACTTCATTTATATCGGCAAAAAAACACGTGAGTTTTTGTTGCTATGTAATCTTTCACACGAACAGCTTAAAAACAACAAGCCGCAACCAAAAACCATAAGTCTCAACAAAAAAGAACAGCCCGAAGCACGAGTCGTGTGCTCAAGGAAGAACCCCTTCACCTTCCACCACTCATGCGGAAAGGAAATCTATAGAAACCCATCAACCGTTGAATCAAAGTTGATCGTCTCGATTCAACGACAGACATGGCCATGTTCTTTTCAGCTTTTAAAAGCTGCTTTTCGGCTTTTCTACAGTAACTAACTTTTAAATAGAGTATTTTTTCAAGATAGGTTCTACTAGTTAATTGTAATACATACTTTATTGAATTCATTTATATCGGCAAAAACTGCACGTGAGTTTCTGTTACTCTATAATCTTTTGTACAAACAGCTTAAAAACTATAAGTCGTAAGCAAAAACCAAGTCGTAGGAAAAAAAAACAGGCACGCAGGATCTTTCGTGAGCCCCTCCTCTTATCGGATTTTCTTCCCCACTCACGCAGCGGCGGTGTGTCTCACGCGCCAAAGCCAACAAACGACGGTGTGTTGGCGCTCCGAAGCCATACGCTAGAAACAACATCGCCGAGAGCGACGCGTCCGGCCGCGGTAAATATCTCTCGCCTCCCCTCCGGATCACTCGATCTGCTCCACTCGAAACGACCGGTGTGCAGTGTGAACCGCAGCAGCTCGAAGCCCTCACGCGCCAGCCGCACGGCAGCTGGTCACTCCGCTTGTGCCCGGTGACGCCCTAGCCCGCGTGATGGCTCTCCTGCTGCACGGCTGCCTTCCTCCGGTCCACGCTGCCGCCCCGGCGTTCCGGCGAGCGGAGACGGGCGGCGGCGGCTGTGCCCTGCGGCTTCCTTGCCGGCGGCCGTCTCGGACGTTCGTGGCGGTTGCCTCGGCCGCCGCTTCCTCCGGTGACGGCGTGACCACGGCCGGTGCTGTGTTGGGGTCCGATGCCTCCGCGGCCAAAGAGCGCAGCTATGGGCTCGTGGGTGGGCCCAACGGCGCCATTTCCCCCACCGGCGCCAAGTCCACCGCCGTCGAGACCACCGTCGAGAGGGTACGTCGCTCGCGTCTTTTCTTGGTTCATTCCCAAGATTCTGCTTTGCTTATGTTTGGGTGGTGTTGTACTGTTGTGCACTAGGCTAATGCTGTTCTTGCCGCAGGTGATCTTCGATTTCCGATTCCTGGCTCTTCTCGCGGTTGCCGGGTCACTGGCCGGTTCCCTCCTGTGCTTCCTCAATGTAAGTGGACTTACCCATTTTAATTTCCTCGCCTAGGTCTTCCCTAATTTTGGAAGATGCAACTAGCTAGGTACTTGAAATTGGTACGATCTCGAAGTAGTGTAGTAGTACTATTTTTGGACGGGAATTGCAAAATGATTATACTGGCAGTATAGAATGGCAATTGGAAAGTATGTGTATGTCCTTTGGTCGAGCTCTCATGCGTCTTGATCACTAACGTAGTTGATCAGCAGTTAGCTAGTTAAGGTATAGGTATACCATGCATATCTAGTAAACAGAGACAAATACGCAGTTAGTTGGCTAGTTAAGGTGTGACACCAAAGTACAAGGTACAGCCCATACTAGTACCTTGCTAGAGATTTCAATTCGTCTGTATTCGGGTAAAATTATGCAAACAACTGCGGTTGATCTCTGAGACTCCATCACAGGCATCCATGCAATAAATGAAGGGATGATCGAAAGACACTAGCATGACACTTTAACCTTTGCTTCTGTTCTTGCTAGTTCCTGACTAGTAGTATGTATAATATAGCCGTATTATTATGTTCTGTTTGTCCTGTCAGTTTAGGCGTCAGTGCGTTACTGAGCAACAGCATTATAGTGGACCTAACCATCTTATATCTGCTCTTGATCAGGGTTGTGTTTACATAAAAGAGGCATACACTGTTTACTGGACGAGCTGTATTAAAGGTGTTCATACGGGGCAGATGGTCCTCAAAGTCGTCGAGGCCATTGGTGAGATATTCTACTGCTATTTGATCCAACGTGATATAACTTAAACTGACTGTCACTTCCTAAAATCCTATAAATTCATTTAGTCACTTAGCACAGAGAACGGTATTTGTCACAACAATTCAATCATTTGTCTGCGACACCTCGACCAATTAGTTCGTAATAAAGCTTTTGGGGACCAAGTGTAACCATCACACCTTAAATTTCTGATATGCCTAGAGGTTGGTAGAACGGCAGGTTACTCTCTAGGCTTAACATATTCTTGAGGACTCTTTATCAACCTTTAAAGGCTACAAAGTGTAGTAATTGATTACATTGAATGATTGAACCTTGCACTAACAGCTGCTTTGAGGGGCACTTGTTCTTGCAGATGTGTATCTTGCTGGGACAGTCATGTTGATATTCGGGATGGGTCTTTACGGGTTGTTCATCAGTAATGCTTCTACTGATGTACCTTCTGAATCTGATCGAGCTCTGAAGGGATCATCACTGTTCGGGATGTTTGCTTTGAAGGTAACCTGTTAATCTTGCCAGTCCCAAGCATTCCACTAGTTTGATGACCTCTATCTAGCTATAGGCTCAGCACTCGGCTGTTTGCTTGCTTTGCATTGACACTAAAAATCTCGAGTGCTATTATTTGCTGACTAACTCCACTACTGACAATTCAGACTAACCAATTATTCCCTTTTTTAAAAAAAACAATCAATGAAATATATCACACTGTATATAAACGCTTCCTGCTCCTGGCTTAAAATATGTACTTATCATTCATCTCTGCAGTTTTTCTGATAACTTGGGACTGAAATTAGTGAGCATGCTATTCTCTAAGCATGTCACAAAGCTAAATTGTTCTTTTCTTCTTTCAGGAAAGACCAAAGTGGATGAAGATTACCTCACTGGATGAGCTTAAGACAAAAGTAGGGCATGTCATCGTGATGATTCTCCTGGTGAAGATGTTTGAGAGGAGCAAGATGGTGAAGATAACCACGGGATTGGACCTCCTTAGCTACTCGGTCTGCATCTTCCTGTCATCGGCTTCCCTGTACATTCTGCACAACCTTCACAGGCCAGAACATGAGGAGTCGGTGATGCCAAACTTGTAACTGAACCGAGTTTGGAGCTTGGAAGGATACAGCCATCACCTCAGGATGTGTAGGTCTTATCTGATCCTGATGCGCTAAAAGCAGAATAATGTAATCGTCGGTTCTGCAAGAAAGGACTAATCTCTGTGAAAAGATCGAGATCGGATTTTTTTTTTCTGGTAGCTATATAGAAAGGAAGAATATTCATTTAGTGCAGAATCGTTGATCTCATGTAGCATGAACTGCCCTGCTCTCCAACTTCTGATTGATGTAGGCATGTAGCCAGTAAAAGCAGAAACGAAACGTGGTCGTTTGCAACAGAAGGCCATGGTCACTACAGCTTGCTCTCCTCGGTGACCTCGGCGTCGTCCTGCATGTTGGGTTGCTCCCATAAGCCATCTCTGACTGTTGCTTGACCTGTACCGAGTGGTCCAGTGGAAGAGGAGTGGAGGACCATTTCAGATCGATCGTGTGGCAAAGCTGCGCTGTACGACTAATCATCCAAACACGACTGTTGTAGATTGAAATGTCTATCTAGATCGTTTTAAATTAACATAATTTTTGCTTTCTACATTATTTTCTATGTGTAAATCCGCTCTAATATACCATGAGCTGACTTGAAGTCGCCAGCTAAGTCGATCGGAAGATTTGCATGAAAGAATGGATTTTGATTGCACTATAGATTGAAAAAGAGAAAAATAGAATCGCAACTGGCCCGTCCACGCGCGCCGCCCGCATGTGGCCACACCGTCGAGCCGCCATTGCCGCCCACACATGGTTGCACCCTCGTACACACCATCCAGCCGTCGTACCATGGCGCCACTCGCACACGTTGTGTCGCCCACATGAAGCCTCGTCGCCAGCACAGAGCGCCACCACCGGCCCCCACACGGGCCACCGCCGTGTTGCACATCACCGCTGGACTAGAGCCGTGCCACAGCTCGACCGCCGCTTGCTAGCATGGAGCGTCGCCGCCAGCCCCACACGGACTGCCGCCATGTTGCACGTCTGCTAGATTGAGAAGGCTGACTAAAGGGGATGAATAGGCGGTCTGAAAAATCTTCTTCAATTAATTATCAATTTCTATCTAGCTAAACCAAGCAAATAATGCAGAACATTAACACAAAAAGTTTAGCACAAATAACGCTTAAAACAACCAAATTCACCTAAGTGTACCAACAAGATAAGCCTGTGTCAATGTTTGCAATTTTAGGATGACAAGTAATCAATTTAATTCTATGATTGTAAATTGCTTGAATGTAAATTGAGTACAAAAAAATAGACCACAATTGACGCGGTTGCTTTTTACCGTGGTGTTTGAAGACTTGCCGCTCCCCTAGTCCATGTTGAGGTTACCTAAACGAATTGGACCAGCTCCACGAATTAAGCTGAAACACCTCAATCCACTAGTGGTAGCTCTTTTCCGCTCTGAATAGGTGAGCTCTAACCTTCACAACTTTGCTGGATCTTCTTACAACCTTCTAACCTCAATCCGATATTCCAACCAAACACCAAGACCGGTAAAAAATTAGGAACACATCCTTAACCCTAACTAGCCATACATTTGTATTACGTCATAATCGTGACATGCACAACTCATGATGCACCCTTTACTTCAACTCCATCAACACATTATAGATCTTTACTTGACTTAATGATCAACACATAATTATCTTCTCTTGAAAATGCGTCAACTCATAATGCATCCACTACTTGATTTGATGATCTTCAACACATCAAGCCTTCCTCATTTGTGGAACCTAACTTATTCATCCAACTTATGAAAAATGTTAGTCTACAAATCAATTGTCATCAATTACCAAACTTCACCATTAACACATAATGGGGGGAGGACTAGATTCTACAATCTTCATTTTTGGTAATTCATGACAATCTCAACAAATAATGAGATAAAAATTCGTTTGCGAATATACGTCATGTACACAACACTTATATATTCCGAGATAAACTTTTAAATCAAAGCTTACTTATCTAGTTGTCATTAATCATCCAACCATTAACATATAATGGAAGAACTAAATAACAACACGATTATGAGTATATATGAATTAGACAAGCTATATATACTTAAGTGATATGTTTTAAAATAAAGATTCTTAATATATGAAAATGGAATATGAATTAATACTATTAAAACTACAAAACATAGAGTGAATCTCCTAAATATGTGCGTACAAGAATGTATTGTGAAAACGTATGCACATATTCAAGTTTGACTTACTTAGTGAAGTTCATTCTATTTTTTTCAGATCTGAGGAATACAATAAGATAAGAATGTGATATTGAATGCATACCTCTTATGTTTTTTTACTTTTTCATTTAAATGAGACTAAGCAATATCATAATCAATAAATATATTAGTCTCACAATTGTATTTGTCATTATCACCAAAAGCAACCTAATGGAGTTTGAACTTACACCTTGTCCTGAACCAAGACAGAGCAAATATAAACCTATATAGTGTAAAACTCAGAAAATCACTGTATGAATTTAAGTAATCATAGAGGATTTGGTATAATCGCTTAAGCGACTTTCCATGCAAGAAAGGCCACACGAACAATGAGGATTGTCCCTGTGTATGTATATGACGATCCCAAAATAGATTTTGTATAATCTCAGTGTATATAGATGATTTGAATATCATCAACACCCTGAAAGATATTAAGGAAGCAAGCTCTTATCTGGAGTCAGAGTTCGAAATGAAAGATTTGGGTAAAACTAAATATTGCCTAGGCTTGCAGTTTGAGAATGTTTCTGAAGGGATATTAGTATATCAGTCCGCATACACTTAAAAGGTGTTAGAAATGTTCGGCTTTGAAAAAGCATAGCAGTCAAAGGTACCGATGGTCGGGAGATCTTTACAGCAAGAGAAGGATCCATACTGACCTAGAGAAGAGGGAGAGGAAATCCTAGAACCGGAATTCTAGTACTTTAAGTGAAATAGGAGCACTTATGTATTTAGCAAATTGCATTAGATCGGACATTGCATTTACTGTAAACCTATTAATAAGGTATAGTGCAGAACCCACCAAAAGGCATTGGCAGGAGATAAAGGACATCTTCCGATACCTCCAGAGAAGTAAAGACCTTGAGCTATTCTACAGAAAGAATCAAAACTTAAATATGACTGGTTATGCAGATACTGAGTACCTGTCAGACCCGCATACAATCATGTCACAAACAGGCTATGTATTCATGTGTAGTGGAACTACAATTTTATAGAAATCGTCTAAGCAAAGTCTTGTATCGACTTCGACGAATAACTCGAAAATCATAGCACTATATGAAGCCACGCAAGAATATGCTTGGCTTCGACGGATGATTCACCATATTCAACAGTAATGTGGATTGAACATCGTACAATCTTCTATTATTATCTGTGAAGATAATCTATTTTTATTCTATGTGTGCTCCTCCTTTTGTTTAGAAGGTAATCACTCGAATTGGAGTAGAAATTTTCACCACTCCCTTTATTCTTTTTAGTGCTCCACTAATACTAGGCTAAATTTTCACTTCGATGTGATTGCCAGTAGACCTGACTGAATTGCATCCATCTACAGAGTCCACGCTTTGACCAACCACAGTGAAATGGATCACGGGAGGCCAAGCCATTTGAAGCCAAAGTGGAGGAAACTGAAGAAAAAAAATTGAGCCACAGAATCACAGTACCAACCAAAACGGGAAAAGAATGCAGAAAAGTAAGGAGAAAACAAGGTAACTGAGGAGAAAAAGAAAAGAAAAGGCACATCGGGAGGCGACGACGGCGACGTGTTGTGGCGGCTGGTCCCAAGCTCGAGCGCGGGCACCGCGCCGATACCGATGCTCCTCCCACCCATCCACCTAATGCCCCCCCCTCCTATCCATCCCCTTCACCAATTCATTCACGCCCCCAACCGACCCAGCCCCTCCCCGGCGATGTCGTCGCCGCCGCCGCCGCACGCCAACGACAGGGCCGAGGAGGAGGAGGGGGCCGCCAGGAGCGGCGGCAACAGCGGCAGGGCGTCCAGCTATGGGGAGGCGGAGTACTGGGACGCGCGCTACGTGGAGGAGGGCGGCGCGCCGTACGACTGGTACCAGCGCTACGCCGCGCTCCGCCCCTTCGTCCGCCGCTTCGCGCCGCCGGCGTCGCGCCTCCTCATGATCGGCTGCGGTTCGGCACGTACGCGCTGCCACAGAAGTCCCCCCCCCCCCCCCCCCCCGGGGCCTCCCTGTTTCCTGCTCTTCTCCTATCGATTGCGATTGCTCCGTAGGCATTGCGCTTGCTTGATGCATGAAGTGGAGTAGTTAGCGTTGCTTTGCTGCTACTTGTGCGCGTGCTTGCCTAGTTGTCTCTTTTCCCTAAAGTAGAAAGCTCCTTTCTTTTTGTTCTTCTTTTGAGAATTTCTTTTTTATTCAAATATGTGCGTGATAGTATGCAAATTGTGATCTCTGAATTGGGGTGATTGACAGATAGTGAGTGATCTTCTGGACTAGATGCTTGCATAGGCAGTGTCTGTTCTGATGGAAATCGATTTGGCTGCAATTCTTTCTCTGTTCACCATCATCATCATGAAATTCAGATAATGCCATTCTCTCACTCCACGTGTTGGCATAGGTGACTGTCCTTAATCTGATATTTATACTCTTAATGGGAGCTTGGTACTGTGAGCTTCTGTGTGAGTGTGTATTGCTACAATTACGCCATGTGTGGAATCACAAGGTCTTGCTTCTGATGCCACACAACAGCAGACATTGTGATATCCTGATGGGGGCAAGGGCAGTGTTTCACTCACGGACTACAGAGGCACGCATCTAGAACCAGCCAGTGCTGTATGATTATCTCGACCAACTTTGCTCCTGAGAGTTCTGCAGTAACTTGAAGTTACTCTTGGCTCGGTGTTATGTTGCAAATTATATGTATTGCATGACATGGCATGTCGGCGCGTTAGTGGCACCTATGTTTTACTTTTATTTTCATAAGCTTTACAAATGTCATGTGCCCTATTCTGTTCCATCGGTCTTATTCTTAGTACAGTGCATGCGTGTGTGTTGGGGTTGGGGTGCTGCAGCGGGGTTGGGTTGTTCAAGAGTGAGTTTAGGTTCTAATTCTGAAGCTAAGCTCCAGATATCAATGATTGCTTCTTTTCCTCCCTGTGCTAATTCAAATGTTCTTTCCCTGCTCTGCTGTTTGTAGTTATGTCAGAGGATATGGTCGATGATGGCTACGTGGAGATAATGAACATTGACATTTCTTCGGTCGTAATTGAGATGATGAGAAAGAAATACTTCAATGTTCCACAGCTGCAGTGTATCCTTAATTGCTTTTCTTTCCCTTTTTTTGGAAAATGCATCTACTGTCTCTTGATCTCCTTTTTATTTGCAGACATGCAAATGGATGTTAGGGTTATGGGTATATTCTCTGATGAATCTTTTGATTGTGCCATTGATAAAGGTATGAATTTCTACAGTGGTGTTCTAATAAGTATTGATGCGCATGTGTAATGTAGCTTGTTATTTTTGTGCATTTCTTTTAGGTACTTTGGACTCTTTGATGGTAAGTGGGTAACATTTGTCGTTGTGTCTTTTCCTTATTTTGGCACTTCTTCAACA
Organism: Dendrocalamus latiflorus; assembly: GCA_017311315.1. NCBI lineage: Eukaryota > Viridiplantae > Streptophyta > Magnoliopsida > Poales > Poaceae > Dendrocalamus > Dendrocalamus latiflorus. The sequence continues at coordinate 2,686,740 of CM029643.1, read as the reverse complement.
TTGCGGTCTTGCTACTTCCATAGTGTGGTGTGGATGCTCCTCTCAGCGCAGCTCAGATGGTTCAGGAAGTGGACAGGTTTTTAATATATTACCCACTCAAAGTCTAGTCTGCACCAAGATATCTCGTAAATTTCAATATTCCTGCTGACTAATCAGTGGCACCTTTTGATTGTAGGCTTCTTAAACCAGGAGGAGTCTTTATGTTGGTAGACACTTTGAATAAGCTTCTTCTGAGTGCAATTCTAAATCTGTTATTCCCTGACATTGATTATAATGATCAAATTTTATGTCTTAACTGCCAGATAACTTATGGTGATCCATCAGTGCGAGTTCCTCATTTGAACCAACCAGGATGCAATTGGAAAATTGCACTATACATTCTGCGTACGTATAAATATTATGTTATTTTGATCCTCTTTTTTTTTTGCATGGCAGCCATGTTATCTGACAATAAGTTCAGTCCACCTTGGCAACTCTCCCTGATTAGCACTAGTCGTTGAATTTTTTTCTGTATGAATGCTACTCTTAACAAAAATAGTACTTCTGTTTGCTTGCTCATGAATATTGGTTACCCCACCCCTTATATAAATAATAAATTCAAGGTATAACCTGTGTAATTGATTTCATTGAATTGGTAGAGTATTGTAATTTATAAGAATTCTACATTCTACATACAAAAGATCGATGCAGAAATTTCAAGTTTTTTTTAATTTGTCTGTGAATGTGCTTTAGACCCAAGTAGCATATTGAGGTTAAGTATACTCTTACATCCGCCATGCACCTCTATTCCCCATGTATATTTCTTTTGCCAGTCCATTGAGGCTTCTCCAAGGATGACATCTTTTCTCTGCTCACAAATTCGGTCCTCTTAGGCAGAATACAAAGTATCAAGTCACTCTCCTGTAGTTGAGTAAGCGATCCAGGTTTTTGGGTTTCAGGCTTCAGTAACTGAGGCAAAATAGAAAAAGAGATGCCATATTTCTCTTATACAGCCCCAATCTGGGAAACCTTTTCTTTACTGCACTGATTGCATTGTCAGCCTTGTTTTCTGGATCGCATGTTGACTTACCCAGCAACTTTTATTGTTCATCGTAAAGTTAATTGCACATGATTTCTTTTATCCGATGTGAGATTCTTGTATTGTAGCACTTAATTTGAAGAATTTAGCGACTAAAAAACTCTGGAAAAGCATCTCAAAAGACAAAAGATTTCTTGGTCCAGATTACTCCAAGTAGTGATAAAAAGATAGGATAGAAAGTAATATGACGAAATGAAAACAGATATTTGTCACAATCCCTTGTTAAGTGAATTTTATTGTTCTGTACTTATATGTGGACTTTATCATCAGCATTTTAATGTATTGCAGCAAGACCTGGGTTCAAGGGCAAGGCAAGAAGGTCTATCTTGGATCCTGTTCTACTGACAGAGAGTGGTAGACTGCCTGATGGCTTTGTTCCGGAGGATCCTGACTCTCATTATATCTATGTCTGCAAAAAGGTGCAAGGATTAACAGGGACAAGTTCTCCAACGACAAACCATGTAGAGACACAAGACGCAGAGTGAACTTTAGGCTGATTTTCATCTCACAGCATTTGTGCATTGTTGTGATTTGTACAACATCAGATGACGTGATGTTGCCACCATTATGGCCATCCAAAGATAGAAAGCGTGCCTTTGCATGTATGTGTATATTTTTAACTGATCTTGTAAGAATCAGCGAGTCATTGTATTGTGCTACCACTGGTTTTTGTGTTGTGTGAGAAGGCACAACAGAATTGTTTGGCACATTCAAGGAACAAAACCTCTCCTTGGAGCCTTCGTTTTCATCCGCCGTGCAATGCGAAGGCAATTGGCCTTTTTCAAGGAATGTATTTTGTGTCTGTGGAAGTAAAATACTATCAATTTTTCAAGGAGTGTGTTCATGTAGGCCGTTCTGAATCTCTAACAGATTATCATATTTACTGTGTCTGCTTAAATTATTGTTACTGCTGCCTCGTTATGATTCATGAGACTTTTTGCCTTCTTGCAAGTTGCAATGCTTTAATCCTCCTTTACACATGGAAGCCAATGTTACAGTATCCCCTGTTTTGGTACCAGCACTGTATATTTTGTTGTCTTGATTGATCTGTGTAGTACATGGAAGCACCAGCTTTGCAGCATGGCTTTTTGGCAATCAATCTTTAGACTGATAAACTTCATCGTACAGCTCTCTCTATAAATCATTTGCATACTTGCAGTTACATGATCAGCAAGGTGAATGGGTTTCTACATCTAACTTGACTATGCTTCTTTCTTGTACTGAATAAAATGGGCACAGTGACAGTGATACAACTTGTGACGCTGCTGTACTATTTATATTGTAAAGTTATTTTTTCCTGCTAAACCTGCTCACATTTTTCGCAATCAGGGAGCGTTTTGCCTGCGAGGAAATACTGAACAAGCACAAGCGCTCGCTGCGGCTGATAGCTGGGGATTTCATGGCCTGCTCCTCTCAAGGTTTACGAGGCTGTGATTGCCTTTGTACTGCACAATGTATCCACCCACCTCTCCAGCACCCTGAGTTTAGAAGATTAAACAGATCACTACAATTGCCAATCCTAGCAAAAACTAGTACTCACGGTATCAGATCACCAGGATTTCAAATTCTTAGAGTTTATTATCGGAGCAGAATTACTTCCATGCTCTTCCGTCGGAACTGAATTAGGAGTGTTCATCTATGTTAGCTACAGATTTTGGTGGTGGTGTGTTTGCTTGTTATTGCAATAAAGCTAGGGCATGGGAAGAGTTGTGTGTAAGGACCTGAGTGCTGCTAAACCACGGTCTCCATTTATTAGCAACTGGAAGCCGGAGCTGGTTGACAGAGTATCTACTGGAAGTGATCGGCACTCTCCCATCAGTGTCTCCACTGCAAAGATCAGTGACATTTTATTGATTAATTTTCATGTATACCACAAATCAGTTCAGATCCAATTTGTATTGTTGGATCAGAGTGTAAGTATCTGAAAAGGTCACATGTACACCAAGACTCATGTGGTTTTTCAAGAGCTCCTGGATATTAGGTAAGACTATCGAGGGGCTGTCGATCCAGCGTCTCAAGACCTCACAGAAAATAGATTAGTCCTACTGTAAATCATGCCGTGGTTCGAAGAAAATACACTTAATTTTTTCTAATTTTATCGATGTGTTCTGGATGAATGTGGTTGCACATGGGCCAATCAATTCTTGCAGCATGGGCAACAATCTAGTCGATCAATCACAGGCTCGACGGGTGTGTCAGCCGAGAGGCTTGCCACCGCAATTTGGCGATGAACCCGGATTTAGCGCGGTCTGTGAGGTCAGTGATGCTTTGCATGTGTTGTGCATGTACGACACGGCGCAGGGCGAGGGCAGTGTTACGGGCCACGAGCCCATCAACGTCCATTTGCTACTAGTGACCTATAATGGGCCCGGACCGTCCGCGCAGTATGGGTCTGGCTTTATTTTGGTCGGTTTGGTTCTGAGTCCAGCCTTGCCTTTTGGACTCGCGAGTCAAAACTTTCAATTAGCTGTCTAAAACAAACTTTTGGATTAACTGTTTCAACTTTTCCCCCTAAAAAATTGTTTCAATTTTTAAGAGTAAATTGTACTAGGTAAATTATCACTTGTTTTCACTTTGTACCAAGTTTTACACACACTTTCACTTTACATCAGGGTGGATCAAATGTTGTTTCATTTTACACCAGGATCCTGACTTCGACTACGGCCCCCTTCGATCATGGCGTCGACTTCAAGAACAGTCCCCTTTGACCAGGGTCTCTCGATCATTGCTTCGATGTCGACAACAGCTTCGACCACGGCTCCAGCTTCGACCATAGCTTCGACTTCCACCCTGGTGCAAAGTAAAACAAAATCTTGGTGCAAAGTGGAAGTATGTGTAAACCCTGGTGTAAAATGAAACAAGCGACAATTTACCTGATGCAAAGTGTAATTTACTCCACTTTTAATTTGATAAAAACCACTTTTATACTCGGATTCAAACTTTTAACTAAAAATTAGGAAGTTTCAACTCGAAACTTCCAACTCAAAATGTATTCATGCTCGACGTCCACCCAAGCCACTGTCGGCGACGCCGAGGCAGCTAGGGATAGTAAGATTTGTACGCTCCTTAGCCTACTATCGAATGTGGCAATGAGGCAAAGGCGCCGTAACGACGAGAGGAGGGATTGTGGCGGTGGCGCACACGACGGGAGGATAAGGGATGAGGAGGAGGTGACCAGCAGCAATTTCACAGGAGAGGTTTGAGGGGAGACGAAGCAAAGGGATAGTAACATATCTTCACGTTTTCATCCTATGGTTGAGAGCCGCAACCTATGCAAGATCCAACAGAAGATCAAGCCCCTGCTGCATGTAGACTAATTAGTGGTTTCACTGAAATTGTTTTGTTTCTTTTGAGCATATCGATGGAGAAAAAAACATGGCGTTGTTGTCTTTGATGCCATTGCGTGGACTGCCGAAACTGTACCGTAATAATGGTGCCTTATAATTTAAAATTGTATATAACAAACGTAAGTACCAGTGCGATTTTGCTATTGATATACTTAGATCGGAACACCTTCAAAGCGAACAGCATACGGCAACTCCAGCGTAGCTTTTAGTGCGATGAAGTGTAGCTTGCAGGTTGGTTGAACTTTGTTGTAATTTCTTTTTTGCTGGACCTCACTGTAATTTCAGGGACCGTGTATTGTGCTTCAACCTAGGAGATGTTTGGTTCGCGGTACCAAACAGGATGGAACGGTCTTATCCGAGATGGTGGTTTGCTCGATTTTGTCGAACGATATGATGTAGCATCTAAACGAAATATTCCTTATTAAATCAACTAAATGGAACCATCTCGTTCCAGATGAGGATGGAATGGTTCTATCCGCTAACGAAACACCCCCTTAATATAAATCAGGGACTTTTTCCTTAAAAAACCAAAGCTCACAATAAGCCACCCAATCAAACCAACAGCGGTGACCACTCCAATGACACGGCACACAGCCAAGTCTTGCGAGTCATGTAGGCTCAGTTCTTTTGGGTTTATATTTAGGGTTTGGCTTTTATTTCTATAGTAACTCGTCGTTAAACGGTACGTGTCTTCAAAGCGGGGTCTACAGGTAAATTATAATACAAAGTATATTAAGTTTAGTTGTACCGATTAAAACTATATACAATTATTTTTCTCTACATATTATTTCTCACAAACAAATTAAATTTTAAAAACCACAAACATAAACCATAAATCTAAAAAAACCCCCACCCGCAAGCCAGCCCGCACGAGAGCAACCCTCCTTACCCGATCAGATCCGCACCAGATCGACCCAAGCACGAGCTGATCGGCCCTAGCCCAATCCCGCCGTACACTCCTTCATACTGTTGCCTCCTGTCCGGATCACGAAAAAAATTCCATACCAGGCCCCGCAAACCCGTGTAACGCCCCTGCGTAGCGGCGAGAGCGCGCGCCCCAGATCTGCGTGGTCGCCGGAGATGGCGTGCATCAAGAGCGCGCAGAGGGCGGCGCTGACGTCGCTGGCGCCGGAGGCGCCGTACCTCGCCGCCGGCACAATGAGCGGCGCCGTCGACATGCTCTTCTCCGCGTCGGCCAACATCGAGATCTTCGGCCTCGACTTCCAGTCCGACTCCCCCGACCTCCCCCTCCTCGCCTCCGCCCCCTCCCCCGACCGCTTCAACCGCCTCTCCTGGTCCCGCCCGGGCGCCACCGAGGGCGACTCCTTCTCCCTCGGCCTCCTCGCCGGCGGCCTCAGCGACGGCTCCGTCGCCGTGTGGAACCCGCTGAGCATGATCAGGTTCGGATCTGCCTCCCCCGCCCGTCCCACCCTCGAGATCAGCTCGTGTCCTGATCTAATTCTCGCTGTTGCAGCTCCGAGGGGCAAGCGGAGGACGCAATGGTCGCGCGGCTCGAGAAGCACACCGGGCCGGTGAGTGTTACTGGGCTGGTTGGCTGGAATTGCGTGTCCGTGGTTCTGATGGTGTGTTGACTGTATTTGTTGTGTTTGGCAGGTTTGCGGGTTGGAGTTTAGCGAGCTCACGCCGAATCGGCTCGCTTCAGGGGCTGACGAGGGGGAGCTTTGCATATGGGATCTCAAGAACCCTTGCGAGCCAGTCGTGTACCCGCCACTCAAGGTATCGGCAGTCTGCCACAGAGCTTGTTGTCGTAGAAGAGTATTGTGACCTTATTGTTAACCTTTGTAATACATGATTTCTGCAACTCTTCTGCTTGCATTGATGTAGAGCTCCTTTTTTTTGTGTGCGCGCAAAGCATGATGTTGTGAGTGTCCTAGCTTGATTACGCCAAATTCAGATGGGCATTTTTTATTGAGCCGCTGTTGAATACTGTAACATTTTTGTTGGACAGCTATTATGTGTGAAGCACCATTCTCATTTTCAACTCGGGTTCAGTATGAGCAGAACTGCCAACGCTACCTGATGCAGGGCTTGAAAAATAGCTAGCTGATATGCCATTCTATCTGTAGGTTTTGTAGCCTGGAAATTGTGTCTGGGTTGGGCAAATTGTGTGTTAAGACCAAACAGGTCTTTCTAAATATTATTAATGTTTGCTTGTCGCAAAGAGATAGTGCACTTCCCACCATCTTTCCATCAACATGCATTTTATTTCCACAATAGGAATACATTCATGACCTGCCAATAAGTTTGTTATGGAGATACGTGTATGTGTTTGAGGTCCTCCAGTCTTGGATCATTTTGAACCTGTATATGAGAGCAACCTGATGGAGGTCAGCACCAGCAAAACATTTGTCATCATGTTGCATATGGCTTAGTTATGTATGGGGATCTATCTTGCAGGTGTTATTTTGATGTTTCAGTTTCTCACCATTTTTTTTGTCTGCTTTATTTTGCTCAACTTGTGTGAATGGTTAATGATTCTTGTAATTTTCAACAGAGTGTTGGCTCCAGTGCTCAAGCTGAAATATCTTACTTAACCTGGAACCCCAAGTTTCAACATATACTAGCGACCGCTTCTAGTAATGGGATGACAGGTAAAGGACACTTTGGTTACTTGTGTAATAGTTTTCCTATTTATTACCATCACTTGGACTTCTTACAGGTTTATCTCACTATTTTGAATTTATTACTCTGCAGTTGTTTGGGATTTGAGAAGCCAGAAACCATTGACTAGGTAATTGATTAGCTACCCAGGTTGCATCTGCACTTTCTTGATCTATTCACCATTAAATACCGATGTCATTTATTATTGGTGTTACTGATTTTCGATCTTCTGTTTAAATAGCTTCGCAAATTCAAATAAAAGGAAATGCTCTGTTCTCCTATGGAATCCAGACATGTCCACCCAGCTAATTGTTGTGTCAGATGATGATAACTCTCCTTCTTTGAGAGTAATGACCATTTTTTCTCTATTTTTTCATTCTTTTCTTTTCGATTTTTTAGTTCACTTGCCTTCTCCATATGCAGCACATATCTAGAATAGATTGAACAAATGTTTCTTCATTTTATTGACTCTCTTAAAGTGTCTGTTGTAGTTCTAATTGTGCTACTGCTTTTGAATAAAAGGGTAGCAGTACAGCCACTGGTCCTTCATTTTAATCCACATTAGGAACTTTTTTATGTGGAGATTTTCTATTTATATCAATAACTTAGCTCATATATCCTTTCCTAGGTTTGGGATGTGAGGAAAACAATTTCACCAGTACGAGAATTTGCAGGACATTCAAAAGGTTTTGTTTCTCTTGCTGTTCCCCTATTATTTTCCATCAAGTGAATGTTGATATACTCAAATTGAACTTAGTGGTAATCTACATTCTTATATTCTATTTGCAATTCTTCTGTTGACCAGGTGTAATTGCTATGTCGTGGTGCCCCTATGATAGTTCATTCTTGCTCACTTGTTCTAAAGACAATAGAACAATATGCTGGGATACTGTTAGTGGAGAGGTATATTATGACTTTTAACATCTGAAAGCTAAAATAGGGAGATATAGTCCCTGTTCTTTTTGGCTTTTCAGCAGCTTTTGGCTTTTCTCAGCAATCATTATTCATTAGACTAATAAGCAGCTGCCAAAAAGAACAGGCCCTATCGCTGATATGCTATTTTCTAATTCTACCCTGTTCCACGCATTATTCGTTACAGATTATCAGTGAGCTACCGGCAAGCTCTAATGGGAACTTTGACATTCACTGGTACCGAAAAACTCCAGGTGTCATAGCAGCATCCTCATTTGATGGGAAAATCGGCATATACAACTTGGAGGTAATATGTGAAGTGAGAGTTGATGCTCATACTCAGTCCATCATATGACTTATAAAATGCATTGGAGTGTGAAGGCTAAATTTTGTTTTAATTGGCTTTATCTTAGAGATATATAAACAGTTATGTATTACTCATTAATGTACTGCAAGAAAGTCCGCCCTGTTATATAGCAACGTGAATTTTAGTTTAATTAAACTGAACTTAACCAAGTGTGCTCTATTTGAAGGCAATTAAATATGATGGTTGTTCTGGATGAGCGATCCTCCTAGAACATCTTGTTATCATTGACCATTTCACTTCATGCTTATCATTAGTTCTCGACAAGATAAAAGTTAACAAATTCCTACCCTGCATCCTATAAAGATCACTGAGGGTTATATATTTACAAAATATGGTTTCCAGGACAGGTTGGGGATAAAAAAAGCTTATATGTTGAATTGTTCATTGGATGCACCAGGTTTTATATTGTCCACTATATTGTTATCAGAATGATTTGACTTCATGCTGTATCACTCATAGTATGTGCAGGTCCCTGAGACCTGTCAGTGCCGGTACTTTCATGTTTGGTATACAAAGCTAATTAGTTGTATGAAATTCTTACTTATTTCTTTTACAGTTCTCTGGCCTTTATGCAGCTGGTGAAAGTGCTGTTGGTGCACCAGGTAAATTAGAATACTGCCACATCTTTAACTTTCTGAAATAATTAAATATCCATTAAGTTTAGTTTGCCTTTGATCTTTTATGTTATTGAATATTCAGTAAGTTTAGACCGCCTTTGATCTTGTATGTTTCCAGTCGTTACATCAGTTGAAAGAAATTATCAACCATGTCGATGCTTATCCTTCATTTTACCATAAAAAACTGAATGCCATGTTTCTGTATTAAGTTTAATGTCAAATGTCATGTATCTACATTCAGGCTTGTAATCTGTTAATTATTGACGGTTTTGTTTCCCCCACTATCACTATGTTGTGCTAACTGCTTAGTACTCCTATTGCTTATTTTGTCTCCACTGAAAATCAAACTGTACGACTTGATTTGATTGAGAAAAGTTGCTCAGGCAACTTAAGGCATATACATTTAGATCTACAGGGATCTATAACAGTAAACATGGAATGAAAAGCATCTATTTCTTTAATCTGCCAAGCACCAACTGAACACCTCAGGTTTTTTTTGTTGTCGCTAATTATATAAGTGTGCATAATGTTTCTGGGATATTATTCCTCTAACGACAAACAAAATAATATGTAGCACGTCCAAGAGCTCCAGCTCCAAAATGGTTGAAATGCCCCACTGGTGCATCTTTCGGCTTCGGGGGTAAACTTGTTTCTTTCCATCCTGCAGTGCCTACCCAAGGCGCACAAGTGGCTACTTCTGAGGTAAGTTTACTTGGTCTTTGCCATGTTGTGTGCTTCTCTTGAAGTTCCTCTGTGTTAAGGCATTTGTTCCTTTTATAGGTGCATGTACATAATTTGGTGATTGAGCAGAGTCTAGTAAACCGGTCAACTGAATTTGAAGCTGCTATACAGAATGGGGACAAAAGTTCACTGCACGCTCTGTGTGACAAAAAATCACAAGAATCTTTGTATGTTCTTTCCCATGTGTGGAACATTTCCTAATTTTTGCCTGCCAACTAACCCTATGCTACAAATGTTTGAATAGATCTGATGAGGAGAGAGAAACATGGGGTTTCTTAAGGGTTATGTTCGAGGATGGGGATTTTGCCCGGACAAAATTGCTTGCTCATCTTGGCTTCAATCCACCTCAAGAACCGACTGTGAATTCAACTGATGAACTGAGCAAAACATTGGCAGACACACTTAATCTTGATCATGGCACACTGACTGATAATTCAGATGCTCAATTTCTTGTTGATAATGGGGAGGATTTTTTCAACAATCCTCAACCTTCAGAGACTAGTTTGGCTGAGGAATCAATATCTACAAATGGCCAACAGATAGAGCAGGAAATGCCTGGAAATGTTGTGCCATCTGATCCATCCATTGACAAAAGTATTCAACATGCATTGGTAGTTGGAGACTACAAAGGGGCGGTTAATCAGTGCCTTGCTGCAAATCGTATTGCTGATGCTCTGGTTATTGCCCATGCTGGTGGTGCTGCTCTGTGGGAAAGCACAAGAATTCATTATATTAACAACAGTATCTCACCATATCTAAAGGTATTCTTGTATTCTCGGTTTATTGAATATCTCTGCTTTATTATTTCTGACTACAATATTTATGCTTGTATTACCATGATTTATCTTTCCGTTGGTTCAAACTCAGGTTGTTTCTGCTATGGTGGGCAATGATTTAATGAATTTTGTGAGTACTTGGCCACTAAATGCATGGAAGGAAACACTTGCACTACTGTGCACAGTAAGTGTGTTTGTTACATTATGTATTGTAATTCATTATTCTTGTTCAATCAGCTTGCCTGTTTTGTTATTATTAAGCACAAATATGAGAGATCAGATATGATCTCTTTCCATGTAGAAGAATTACCCCATGGTGGTTTCAGGCTTTCAGCTATTAGCCTAGACATGCATTACATTTCATTTATTATTATCTCGCATTTATTCACTGAACTTATATAGAGCCTAACTTTTCTGATGTGTGTTACCTTCATGTTAGTAGCATTTAGTCCTAGTTATGAAAACCGGACCAGAGGAGAGGTTCAACCGGGAAAGAAAATGGAAATGACGCCCGGTCCGGCCTGATTCGTGTAGTCAGATTGCCCATGTAATGCCTCAAACCGGAGCAGCAGCAGCTAAACTGGCTATGGTCAAACCAGTGAGCCGCAGCTGAGGAATAATCATCTAAAATTGTGTTTCGACTGAGGTTTGAAACCCATGTTGTGGGGCTCCTAGAAGAAAGGTGGCTGACCAGCCCATCTAAACTTTTGGTTGTCCAAACCATACACCTTGTATTAAACAAACAATAGTTATCTATAATTATATACCATACATTTTAATAGATTATTTTTTTTATAGAGCTGATCGAATTCGCAATAATGATATACGTGATAGGGTGGAGGTATAGCACCAATTGAAGAGAAGCTTGTGTAACATTGCTTGAGATGATTTAGATATCTTCAACGGAGGCCGTCTGAGGTACTGGTACGTAGTGGAATTTTAAGATGTACCGAAAACATAAGATGATAAGAGGTTGACCAAGACTGGCGTGGGAGGAAGTATCTAAAAGAGACTTGAGGGATTGGAATATATCCAAAAAGTTGGCTTTAGATAGGAGCGCATAGAAGTTAGTGATCCACGTATTGGAACTATGACATAAGAAGAAGGTTTAGGGGCGGTATTTTGGGCTCTCGGTTTAGATGTCATGATGTAGGGTTTGAGTCTTATAAGTTTTATTATAAGGCTCTCGTTTCTTTGGCTTTGAAGAGGTTTCATTCCTAACCTACATTAACTTGTTTAGGACAAAACGTTTTGTTATTGTTGTATTTTTTTTATAGAACTGACGGTTCAATCAGTGACTGATCCGGTTTGAAAAACTGTGGTATAGTCGGTATGAACTTGTATTCATAAGCTAACATAAGTTGTAACTTGTAACCTTTCAACAGTTTGCCCGGAAAGAGGAATGGAATGTTTTATGTGACACACTTGCATCTAGACTTCTGAGTGTTGGAGACACACTAGCTGCGAACCTCTGTTATATTTGTGCTGGAAATATTGACAAAGCTGTGGAAATATGGTCTCGCAACTTGAAGTCTGAAGATTGTGGGAAGACTTATGTTGATCTTCTCCAGGTACAAATGGACAATAGAAGTTAATTGTTCTATGGCAAGCTGCGAAACAGTCATAATTAATTAGTGTGTAAGTGCAGGATTTGATGGAAAAGACCATTACTCTCGCCCTTGCTACAGAACATAAGAGATTTAGCGCATCGCTATCTAAGCTTGTTGAGAGCTATGCTGAGTTGTTGGCCAGTCAAGGCCTTCTTAAAACTGCGATGGAGTACTTAAAGCTTTTGGGATCAGATGAACATTCACATGAACTGGCAATACTGAGAGATCGAATTGCATTTTCTACAGAAGGTTGCCGCAAGCTTCTATGACATAATATTGTTGTTATACCTGCTACCTTCTATTGATTTAAATTTTTCTATGCATTATGAACTGGTTTATATTATGCTGGTTTGCTGTGATGGCAGCTATTTCAGTGTCACTGATTTGCTACTTGTGTGCTTAACATTTGAAGTTATATACTTATATTGTAGAGCCAAGCAAGTATGGCTCATTATTGTTTTCATGCATTCTCCGCAAGCATATTAAACAGCATTGGCCATCTTTTGCCTGGCATTTGTTTCCCACTTGCAATACAACAAAAATCTTAAGCATTGGAGCCTGTTCTTTTGTATTTCTTTTGCTTTCAAGTGTTTCAATAGTTCATTCAGCTTTCGGCTAGCCTTTTGTCGCCATAACTTTTAAGTAGCTTACACTTGCATGCCAACATTATTACATTACATTTTCTTCACTTTCCTTTTCTGTTTTCTTTTTCTGGTGTGCAACATGCTACAAGAAGAGGTTAAAAGGCTGGATGTGACAAATTTTCCATTTTTGCTTATGTTCCTTTACCATTATGGAACACTCGCTTGGTTGAAAGTTGGTGAAGCAAAATTCTTTCAAGAATTATTTAGTTTAGTACCATCGCAAAAATCACGGAGTTGGAAAATACCATCACTTGTGAGAATGATATGTGGGGCCCGGGACCACTTGTTGGTGACACATTGGATGCAACTCTGTGATCTTTGTGTGGTATTGAGCAATATTGCCCTTCCAAACTTTTATGCATGCGATTTGTGAAGATTCATAATTGAACAAAAAAGTACAGTATTGCCTTTTTTAAAAATCTCTTATTGTATATAGAGTAAAATCATATTTTCTTCATGCTATCATGCTGATGTCTTCATGCTTTAGCAAGTTAATTACTTAATTAATTAGACTTGAAAATATTATATCATAGTATTGATTATAAGTATGCTTTCTAGAGAATGATGCTGCCAGGAGTTCGGCTCCTGAGAGCAGTGGCAACAGCACCCCCTACCTCACAAATCAATGGAGCTATAGCAGCCCAGACCCTTCTCCAAACCTTTACCAGGTTTCCCCTTATACATGCCCTGTAATATTAAATAAAATAATATCTTTTGCTGGAGAGATGCATTTTGTTATTTTTGTTTCTGACTACCACAAACTGCAGATGCCTCAACCATATAATGTGCCGAGTAATACATATCCAGAAGTTTACCAGCAACAACCTAATTCGTCCTTTGGAGGATACAGCAACACATATCAACCTCAACAACACAGCAACACATATCAACCTCAACAACCAACCCAGATGTTTGTTCCATCAAACACACCAGCGAACTCCCAGGTATTTTATGATTCAGGAAACCTTTTTTTGTTCTTTTGCTTAAGTATTTTGTGTGAGAATTAGCCAAGGCCAATTGTGTGTGGGGAAAGTGTTCCAACGATGAGATATTCTGTAACTGGGGATTTAGCAGAGAGTATGTAGTGTACTATCCATTCTGTGCTAGCATGGAAGATCTAAATATAAATATATAATGTAGGACTATGATGTGTGATTTCTGAACAGATAGTAATCCTCCATCTATTTTACAGATAGTAATCCTCCATCTATTTTGTATTTTGTCTTGCTTAAGTATCTGTTACTTTTTACTAGCTTACTTTCACCTTTAAATTTTGTATGTTAACTTATGTGAAGTTAGTTCAGTGCTTTGTTTCCCCTTGTTTTAGTGAATTTTTGTTCTATTTTCATTCTTTTGGGGAAGTTTCAATATTTCTTTCCATTATTTGTTTTGTAATTATTTCCTTGAACAGCCAAGTTCAACTCCAGGACCGGTGCCACAGCAAACAGTGAAGACATTTACTCCTACTAACTTACCGGGTCTAAAAAACCCAGAGCAATATCAGCAACCAAATACCTTGGGCTCACAGCTTTATGCGGTATGTAGAATGGTAATTTAAGTTTCACCTCATGTTTATGTAATATCAGTTACAAAGTGATCACTCTGGTCTAAACTCTAAGCAGGCTTCTGTGAATCCACCATATACTTCTTCTGGACCATCCACTCCATATCAAAGTGTACCTCCCACCACATACCATCAGCCTAGACCGCCTGCTCACTCCCAGACTGTTCCACCGGTCCCTTCTATTGGTGTTAGTACCTCTGTGCCAGGAACAATCCCGAATCAGATGTTTCCCCATGCTGTTGCAACGAACTCAACATCCAGGTTTATGCCATCAAGCAATCAAGGTTTTGTTCAGAGGCCAGGTTTGAGTCCTGTGCAGCCCTCAAGTCCAACACAGGCACAGGCACAGGCACAGCCTGCTGTTGTCCCTCCTGCACCTCCCCTGACTGTGCAGACAGCTGATACATCGAAGGTGTCTGGTACGTGGAATGCAGATGCAAGGCTTGGATCTGTTTTGTTGTTGATTAATTGATTTCGTGCTTCACTTGCCTAGTAAAGTGATACCGACAAAACCTGTCAGTAATGTCTTCATTTTTAACAAGATTCATACATTTACTTTTCTGGTTTCAAGAAATATTTTTTTGCCACTCCTTATGTGATTCACCTGATTTACATTTGAATTCCACCAAATATTTACTTATGGTGCCAGGAAGCAACTCATTTTTGTTCTCCTATTGTGTTACTATCTGTCATACACTGGTGCTCACTTCTCTGGTCGTCTTTTGCAGCTGAGCTGAGACCTGTTATTGCAACACTGACCAGACTATTTGATGAGACATCCAAAGTTCTGGGAGGATCTAAAAAGCGTGAAATTGAAGACAACTCAAGGAAGATTGGGACATTATTTGCAAAACTCAATACTGGGGACATATCTCCAAACGTTTCATCGAAACTCATTCAGCTGTGTAGTGCACTTGATAGTGGTGATTTTGCCACTGCGATGCAACTTCAGGTAACTACACTAATTTGTCTTATAATTAGGGATGGCACATGCTCCTGCAGGGATTTTTTTCCCATTGGGGCTGGGGATTTGGGGGGGGGGGGGGGGGTCATGCCCTTACCTGTCCTCCATTGTGACCTGCTAATATTTTTTAGAAAATAAGCTATTTCTCTACTCTTTGTTGGAAACAATGTCATCTCCTGCATATGATCCATAGTTGTGGTACCTTATAGCTAATCTCTTGATATGTTCTGTAATTCCCTCTTTGCTGCTGATTGGACAAATCACATGCTGATCCTTGCTTCTAATCAAAATTCGAGTTCTTTTCACAAGGCTGTCTTTGACTCACTAGTTTATATATAGGTTTGGGCTTCATCTATGGTTCATACATCGTACTGAATCTTTAGTTGATATGAACATCTAAATGCCTGTATAGCAGGATCTTGCACTTGATGTCAATAGAAGTCAAGTTTGTATGCATTGCACCATTCTCTTTTGTCCATGTTTTGGTGGAAGTTGCCCATTCTTGAGTTCTTGAAAAGTTGCTGGATGTCGATTTTTTTTCTTCTTCTGATGTTTTTGCTTCTGATGCCAACTATCAACATCTGTTCAATGGTGGCAGATTTCTCTGACAACGAGTGACTGGGATGAGTGCAACCTTTGGCTTGCAGCATTGAAGCGTATGATCAAG
Organism: Dendrocalamus latiflorus; assembly: GCA_017311315.1. Classification (NCBI taxonomy): domain Eukaryota; kingdom Viridiplantae; phylum Streptophyta; class Magnoliopsida; order Poales; family Poaceae; genus Dendrocalamus; species Dendrocalamus latiflorus. The sequence continues at coordinate 2,670,831 of CM029643.1, read as the reverse complement.
ACAAGGCAGAACTTCAGAATGTAAACCTGTGTGGCCTTCTGCTGCAGCTAGCTCTGTATACACCTTTCCTGCTTATCAAAATTGTTAATGTTAGCAATTTCAAGGGTTCGCCTGCACAGGTGTTATCCTCTGCTGCTTGTGTTCTCGTCTGCCAATTTTCCCGAAGCTTGGTGGTGAAAGTGGTCTGTTATTTGGTCGCCATTACATTTTGATAATAGTTTTTCAATATTTCTTTGCAAGAGGATCAGTTCTTGGGTTTTTTTGTTGTTGGTTTTGAAAAATATTAATTGTAAGAGGGCACTTTTGTCTGCTATAGCTGGTCCATTTTCTTTATCCTTTTCAGTTAAGACTTAAAATCAGTTTGGACACTCGAATTACTCTAGATGATTAATACGATTATACGAGGGACATTGGCTTTATTTATTGCACTGGCATGAATAGAAATCAATAAATTACTGGAATTGAGATTTTTTGCATCGGTCATACGCGGGCGTGATTTGAAGGCCATTCGCTGCTTTTAGGAGTGATGGAAGCATCTCTTCATCGTGCGTTACCTCATTTTTGGACGGAATGTGCTTGGTCCCCTCATCCGATCGCCCATATGAAGTTTTCAGTTCTGGGCTTCTGGCTTAGCACCAGAATTGGCTGAAGATAATTATGTGACCTTCGCGACTAATTTTATGGGAATGATTATTCTTTGTGATAGGCAGTATAAGGGAAATTATTCTGAATCATATAACAATTAAATTGTTTCCTGTGAATAGTTTTGGTCCATGCAATTAGGAGGGAATACGGTGGCATAGCAGAGTATTCGAAAACACGGGAAAAATATAAAAAGAGATGTTTAGAACGCATGAATCAAAAGTCCGAATATTTTAAGAATGTATCAAAGGTAAAAAACTGAAGAAACTTTAAGAAACCGGTAAAAAACTGAAGAAACTTGAAGAAACCATTTGTGTGTGTGAGAGAGGAAGTGTAAGATTGCATTAGAACTTTCAAAGGAAAATCCCTCTCATCTCCTCTTTCTTTTCCTTAAAAACCATAGGAAGGTGCAACTTTCCGAAGGAAAGAAATGAGGCAAATCCCTCTATTCCAAACACCCCTAAAAGCAAAAATTCCTTTGAATCGACATTCTTTCACTTTCCCTTCAATCCAAACAATGCCTAAATTGTTAATATTTTGAGCAATTACCCAAGTGCTTTACAACGCTCATTATCACGTCTTGAAGCGTACAGGTTTGTCCGGTTAGGTAGAACCGGTGGTTCTTTTTTTTCTTTTCTTTTTGGGTGAGAGGTGGCTTAGCTCCCATCTAGTGATCTAGATGACAATCAAAAATGGGGGGAAAAATTCAGATTCTAGCCCTCTCTCATTCCCGGACTTTTCGGTATATCCGTTACCAAGCACATCCAGTTCAGATCTCAAGCCGGATCCCACCCATTGGACTTTTGAGTTACATCATCTTTGGATTCAGCAATGCGCTCATTCTGACACCTCATTTCTCCCTACGGCGCCGAATTAGGCTTCCCTGTCCCCCAGCCCGTGTTCTCATCCGTGGTCCCTCGATCAAACGGTTGGGAAATGATCACGTGACAAAAATAACTCCCAGCCGTTTGATTGAGAGGACACGGATGGAAACATGGGCTGGAGGACAGGGAAGCCCCGTTCCACGGCGCCACCGCCTGCCTTATCCACGGCCTCGCACAGCACCCAGCAGACACCTCATTTCTCCGTCCCTCGGCGTGCGTGCTTCGCGTTCAACGAACCACCCGGAGGCCCAAACGCCTGAAGGAAACAACGTTGTTCCAGAACTAATACTAAATCCACTTCCCACAAACAGCACACACCCAGCGGTTGTGAATACTCTGTTATGCATCTGCATCTCCCCTAGGATCATCACATCCTCTCTCTCTCTCTCTCTCTCTCTCTCTCTCTCTCTCTCTCTCTCTCTCTCTCTCTGTGTGTGTGTGTGTGTGTGTGTGCCGTGCCAGTTCGATGCTGAGCCAACTCGCCCTACTTAATCTGGCATTCTACACTCTCTGCAGCATGGATAGTATACAGATGCGCTTGTGTTAGATTAATGCCTGCAAATTCCCCTGCCCCATGAGGATGCCATGAGCCCATGGCCCTACCATTTCCTATGTTTTCAAGCATGGCCGCTGCTTCTTCGCCTCATCAGTCATCATTCATGCTGGTGTACCTGATGAAGGGAACATTGGTTCCTAGCTAGCGTTTGTTATGGCAACAGAAATATATGCGGACACCTGTAATGATGCAGACGGTGGTAGAGGGGCACACACTGATCAGAGAGGGAATTTTGTTCTGTATACATCTCCCGCTGAATCTACATTACGTCCTTTTTTTTTTCTTGAAAACACGCAGGAGAAGTGCGCGTCTTCGCATTCGCATGCACACTAGGTTCAATCGAATTACCAGTAGCTAAAGAAAATAACACTACTGTTAAGTTCGAGTGTAACTAATTGTATAGGGAAAAAATTGCATATTCCCTTTCTATATGTGCATTTTGATTGCTCAGTTGGACAGACAGAGAAATCCGGAGGCGAAAAGGGCTGCTAAGAATCTAGTACCGCCCGCAGACACCAGTAGCCCCCCACAGGAACAGAGAAAGCTGCCCGGTGGTTTCAACCTGTCCAAAAGCTGGGGACCAAGCAGCGACTACTCTATACTATAATACTAATTACAACTTAAAACACCCCAAGAACCACCAAATTATTCTGATTCCCAGCACGCATTACTTGCAGTTGATGCAATCCAATCTCTTCCAAGTCATGTACAGGTCTCGCCGATGGCAACATTAGGTCGGCTCTATCTAATCAGGTTCCGTTAGGCCCATCCAAATCCATGAACTAGCCTAGTAGTTTTAGTAGTCTAGCGTACTACACTACACTTACACCCAGTTGCCTAATCTGATACATGCATATCATCACAGTTCACAAGGTCACAGGGATCAGCAGCTCCGAGCTGTACAGCACTAGATTATTATCAGCTCTGCTCAAATACCGGTCCCGGCTGCCCCTACAACACCTAAAAGGCGGCAGTACTTGGGCACTCAGCATCTGCTACTTAGCTGCAGCTGAGCAGATGTGATGGTCATGGCACTCGCACCATTACTAACTGAGAATGTTATGAGCAAATGATTTGGGTGAATATTTTGGTACTACCAACTCGGTTGCTTGCAGCAAAAGCGCTCCAGTGTTGCAGTCCTGGATCCCAAAGCAATCTAGCACAAGTACTATTCACCTGTTATCAACATGGTGTCAGTGATGCGCGAGCCATGAACTCTGAAGGCCGGCATGAACAGTGGCATGTATGCATGCAATTATCTTCCAATGTACGGCAGATGTATGCAGGCACATGAACACCACATGCTGCAACCTGGAGGAATGGTTAATGCAGGGCCTGTTTTTTTTTTTGCTACAACTTATGACTTATGAATGTGGCTTATTAGTCGAATGAATAATAAATAGTGATTGTTAAGAAAAGCTAAAGGCTGCTTAAAAAAAGAACAGGGCTGTAATAGTGTTACTTAGCCTAAATTGTCCATCCCATCCTTCATAATATACCGAAGAAATTAAATTCCATTCCATACATGAAGTGGCCATTGGTCAGTGGATAAGAATACGTGTCCAAAGCCAAACGGATATCCAGAAAGGCAAAAGCCAAAATGTATTATCGCACAAGAAAAAAGAAAGGAGAGAGAGCCAGAGCTCCAACCATACACGCCCAGCTATGGTTATTTGATTGGCAATCAAGATAAAAAAAAAAGAATCATCGATAGCTTTGTGTGCGTACGAGTATCTGCATACTAAACGAGAAACGAATACTCAATTGTCATCACCATGCTACGGCTTTTGGCGGCACACCGAAGCGCCAGTGCTAGTCTGCGCATGCTTCCAACCGGTTGGCCAAGGCGCAAGGCAACCGAGCGTGTCACGAGTGGCCAAGTACTCACACGAGTCAAGACATGCACGACGAGCAGCCTATCACTATAGCACACAATAGTTTAATTAACGGGCACCGCACGTAGGAACATTTCTAAACAAAATCGGGCCTCACTAGTCACGGGCAACTATTCGCAATGTCTCGCTAACAAGCAGCCCCAGACATAGGATGAGTTTAGCAACTATTCGCAATGTCTCTATGGTTTATAGCTTATGGTTACGGTTTATATATTTTTTGCTCTGTACGAGCGCTTGTGTGAACGAACCGAATGTCTATAAACCGTTTTAAAAATACTGTCCCAATAAGCTATTTCGAAATGGCGACAAAGAAATTATTCTATTTATTTATTTATGTGAGAGAAATCATAAACCATAAGTCGAAAAGAAAGTAGTTGTATGTGACATGACTCGCCCGGCCACCTTCGTAGTCCATGAAAATAAGGGGAATGCATAAAAGTCTTTAAATTGTACAATTCCTTTGGAAAGTCTTACAACCCACCCACTTAGTTGGCTAAAAAAAGTGGTTTATAACTGAAATTACATTGTAATTGGCTGAAATTACACTGTAACCGATAGTGCCTTATTTGACGTAATTATTTTTTTAAAAAAAATAGAAAAATAGCTTAGTCCATTATGAACAATGCAAACAAATACGAAAAACAGACAAAAAAAAGCTTAAAAAAAATAGAATAAAAATTTAAATCAATATGAGCAGGACCTTATTAAGCAGAAGTAATGCACGGCCGGCCTCGTCACTACAGCGGCGATGACAAGAAAACAAGTGGCTAACGGCGTCCATGTATGGATCCATCGTGATGAGACGATCGTTAGTTTTGTTGCCGTGTGCCGATCGACTCGTGACAACTCGATCGATCCGGCGCGCGCGTGACATCGCATCCTTTATCAGGTACCGCTACTGATACACTTACCCTCGTGCGAGGCCTGGCTGGCTAGTTGATGCCATGTCATTCTCGCACCCATTGAGACTCGTGTCACGCCCAGGTTGGTTGATTTAATGGGTTCACAGGCGCTCCTAACCACACGATTAGTTGGATGCTTTTGGACTTGTTCAAAGCATATTTGGCCTGTTATTTTTGTCTTCTGATTTCTTTGAAAGTCAAAAGATTAAATCTTGCAATAGAGCGGTTTCTTGTAACAGATTCTCTAAATAATTTTTTGAACTTAAAATTATGTGTGCTATCCATATCGGTGTCTTCGCCGTCCACTATCATAACAAAAAATACAGATAAAATCCATCAGTTATAAACAAAATCTATCAGCCCCAAACCAAAAGAACCCTTTTCGGAAGTGCTTAAATGTGTGTGCTATAGAAGAATAGACGTGAGCAGGATAGGTTTGCCGTGGCTTAGCCTTTTGCCTAGCCAAGCTTGGTTTAGCCGTTTAGGTTACCAAAGGGGTCAGGGTGTCAAGCCTGACTTAGTCTTTACGCGTTAAAATACACGAGCCTAGTCAGGCCAAATCAATGAACACATCCATGATTTTTGGGAGCTCGACCGTAGCATATACGACATAGCTTGCAAAAGGAATTTCTTTTCAGAATTCACTGTAACTATCACTGGAGTGTGAAGCACAGAAGTATGGGTTTTTGTACATGTGTAACACTTGAGTCACTACTATAGAAAAACTCATCACAAACGGTTCAAAAACGTCATCACAGATGGTTTCCTGAACCGTCTGTGTTTATAGATCAGTAATACCCTAAGATCATTATTACATACGATTTTTGAACTGTCTGTAATACCCTTATCACAAACGGTTCTTATTATGAACCGCCTGTGATAGTCTATTATCACAAACAGTTCTAGTTAAGAATCGTCAGTGATTGTATTCTCGCGATATCATAAATAGGTTTTATTCAATTTATCAATATTCTCTAATTACGCTATAAAACAACACAATCAAAGAATACAGATGAACCAAAGCAGGCATATTTATGATTGGCGCCATGTCTTTGGTGGCTCATTATTTAGGTTGTAGGTGCTATTGTTTTATTGCTTTGGTATGCCGTAGTCGTAGGCGCGCGATTGTAATATGTGGTCATGTGCGCCTAGTCTGTTAGCAGCCGTGTGCGTCACATTAGCAAATTCTATAATAAATTATGAATTTCAACAGGGCCCGAAACCCTAACCATCCATAAATCATCACAAGAACTAATCATCAAGAAAAGAGAGAGGGGTGGGGGATATATCATCGGTGATGAAGGAGAGGCCAGCGGCGGCAACGTCATCGTTGTGTCACGACGGTAACACTACAAAAGACATCTTACAATAAGAGTGCTTTATGTAGTGAACCATGGCGTCACAACTGGAGGCGGATAAACTCAAAGAGATAGTCGGTCAAGCCTTCTATTTTTAAGAAAAAAATTGACGAGGAGAAGCGGAGGAGAAGTGAGAAGAGAGAAGAGGAGATGAGGAGAAGATGAGTGGAGAAGTGAGAAGAGCAGATGAGGAGAAGAACAACTGAGCCTTCTATTTTAAAGAGTAAATCTAACGAGATGAGCGAAAAAATCAAATTCGGCGAGAGCGGGTAAGTTAAAATATTATCATAGAGGTAGGTCATCACAGACGGTCTTTGTTTCGAACCGTCCATGATAATAGGTCATCACAGATGGTTCTTTATATCAATGTGAATTTAGACGGTCTATCTTGTAAAATTGTCTGTAGTAACTTTATCACTGATGGTTTGTGTTGAACCGTTTGTGATAAAATATCCAAGATAATTTTTTTTTGTAGCAGTGAGTCATACAGGAATTATCCAGCGGTGAATCGTGTGTGCCAGGGTTATCTCACCGGTTGTTTTTCACAAAATTTCCGAAAAATTTTCCCGTTCCTCGAGCTACAAGCACAAGCGATCGCGCGAAGCAAGTGAAGCGTCGTAAGTCTCCCCCATATCCAGTGGCACACAAGCAACACATCTTAATAATCAATCCCATTTTCTTCTTGCTTGCTTCGAGAAGGAACCAGAAACCAACAACGGCGATGACGATGGAAGCTAGAAAGAAAACGAAGAAAGAGATATAAAAGGGAATAAACATACAATTTCTGCACGAAATGGTCATAAGTAGACACTGACATGTGGGTCCAGAAAAATTATTCTCAGTCGATGCCTGCAACGACTCCGTCACAAATCATTCACCCGGCACGACGTCGTCTTGTCAAAAAAGCAGATATATTGCTTTCCGAAATGTGATCGCAGCTGCCGAAACGTTAACCACAGGTCACAGGTTGTACTATTTTACCATAATAGTTACATACCTATGCGTTGCAACCGAACTTATCGAATGAATAGATAATCGTACTATAGAAGAGTGTTGCTTCGATCGGTTAGAAAGTAGAGAATGATGAGAAGTTAAGAGAATAGAGCGGTTGAAGAAGAATGAACGTACAATCACCAACTCGTTCTTTTATAATAGTAATAGTGATTTCCCCAGCATTATTTTTCTGAATTTTTGGAGACTGTCCATGTAAAAAGCGACGGCGTTTTGCGGCGGTCTACACACGCAGACAGGGCAGTGACACACTAACAGCCGGGCATGGGCCGGGAGACGTCGCCGTCAGATCACTACGAGCATCTTTGTACCCGTCATACATACACTTCAAGCTTAAGATTGGGTATCCTGGTGCGTTGCAACGTCCAGCTAGCTCGGTCTCTTTCTGCGTTAAGGAGCGTTAACCAACCAATCCTATGACCCTAACTAACCCCGGTCTTTGATAACCTCATTGATTAGAAACTGATTGAGCACGTTAGGTGACATAAAGGAGAAAAAAGGTTGTGTCTTTTTGTCTATGTTAGTGCATTTCCAATGAGTGCAATATCTTTGCCAACTAAGATTTATAACAAGGTAGAGGAACTGAGGAAGAATTAAAGAAGAGATAACAAAAGGTAGTGCTTCATGTAAGGTATTATTTGGACACAAAATCTAACAGTAAAACATTGAATCTGGTGAGGTTGAGAGGGTGAGGGAGAGATTGAGGGACGAGAGTTAGACAAATTTATTGTTTGGGTCTAAGGATAGATACTATTCATTAAAAGAGTTATATCTATAGCTATTTTTTGGTGATGTGGAGAGACATGAAGTGCAATGTCTTGGGAGTATTTTTCCTAAGTACCAACCCTGTATTTCAACTACTAGTGTTTAACTAATGAGGTGGTTACCTTACTAGTCCTTGCTCCTGACATCACATGAGGCCCATTAAAAAAAAGATTGTTTTCCTCGCCTCTTTGCATACATTTCTACTACTTTCTTTTCATATTAGACAATACATCCCACACTACTCGATGGCAGTTTATACGAGGCTTCATTTCGAATCCAGGGTATTTTGAGGATTATTGTAACAATTGCACCGTTTATCTATAAAAAATCACGCGAAATTCTTACATTTAAAATATACCCTAAAACGATAGGCATAGCCGTATAATGTAACCACTCTTTTTGACACTACTGAAGCACCATTTTTTTTACCGCTAAGTACTGATTAACATTGACCGTCCTCCCGTGAGAGATCACAAGATTCGGCCGAAGCTTAATTAGTTGGATCTAAAAAAAAGTGGCACGGAGTGCTACTTCATTTGTTACTTTCATAGGGTACATTATTATTAGGCTGCATCAGAAAGTTAGGTCACGAGAAGTGTATCTCATTGCTTTCTTTCTCCAAAAGTCCGCATTACAGGACACTTGACAAGTCAAATGCTCACCCAGCAGACAAAATATTAGTCGTATTTCATGGGCTTCTCCATTTCGAAGCCATCCGCATGTTCTTTTTTTATTTCGAATAATTTTTTTTAACTATTTATAAGAAAGAGTATGGAGTAACAGAAATTCATATATGATTTTGACCTCATCTTGAAACGATATTTTGTTTAAAAACTAATTACTACAAAAAAACCAGAAAACATCTTTTAAAAGTTAAAAGAAGAGACCCAACATGTCATGGTGCTCCATCACTTGCTTCATAGTTCAAAATTTCGAATAATTTTTATCAGAGGAGGTATTAGGCCAGTCCCAACCTGAAACTATGGGTAGTTTCCATAGAATTTATTATACTGCCATGTCATCTTTTTGCTGATGTGGAAGGAGAGTTAAAGAGGAGAGAGATGGAAATCGTTTCTGGCCTGAGAAACGAAGTCGGCTCCCGTTCCTATGCGCTAGGAAACCATCGTTTTGGCGTTGGGAGTGCTCTTCTCGTTTCCATCGCAGTCCACCAGATCCCCTGTGCCCCTCCAGTCCGCCGCCACCCTCTTCACGCACAAGCCCGCCCCCGCTCCCGCGCCCTCGCTTCCCTCCCGCGCGCGCGGCCGCCCCTCTTCCCCGCGCTCGCTCCCGCGCGCGCGGCCGCCCCTCTTCCCCGCGCTCGCTCCCACTCGCGCGGCTGCCCGTCTCCCCCGCGCGCTCGCTCCCGAGCCGTCGCTTCCCTCCCGCGCGCGCAGCCGCCCTTCTCCCCCACGCGCTCGCTCCCGCGCCCTCGCTTCTTCCCGCGCGCGCTCCCTCCTTTCCCGCGCGATGCGCCCGCTTCCTCCCGTGCGCTCGACTCATCCGCTCCCCCGCCGAACCCTACCCTTCCCCGCCGAACCATTTGCCTAATCCAATCATCCTCTCCAATAGATCATCTCCAATCATCCTCTCTCAGCGGCATCTTACCGAAAATCTCAGCAAGAATGAATCTGATCCCTAGAAAACCAAGAAAGGCTGCCCCACCCCCCGGCGTTCCTGATGAACCACCCACCGGCGTTCCTACTGCACCAGCCTCTGGTACTGCCGCTGGTACATGGTGGAATGCATCGCCTGGCAATTTTGAATGGTAAAGCTTTGACCATATTTCTATTTTACCTGTGCATGGTATATAGTACTGAAGTGCTGAGATGATTGTTTAGCTTCAGCTCTCCCATTGGAAGGCATCTTTCAGAAAACTTCCATTTAGTCGGTGCTCCAATTAGCCGTCCTATGATGTCGTCCACTACTGCTGCTGGATGTTTCAAAGGAACTCAATCAGCTCTTGGAAGTGCACAAATGGGTGATTCTGAAAAAGAGGCAATTGATATCGATGCTAATGACACCCACCTAACCGCTAGGTCCGAAGTGCGATTGAATTGGTCGTATGCAGAAGATGTTAGATTGGTAAGTTAGAGTCCGTTGTTCTTGGCAAATCGAGTCCATATTCATGTCAGCCTGCTGCTCCAAATTTTCCTGCCTTAATTATATTTTTTGTTCTTTTACTGATTGTAGGCAAGTGCCTGGCTGCTACATTCAGTTGACCCGGTTGATGGAAATGATAGGAAGGCAGAACAATACTGGGGAGATGTCACTGATACTTACAACAGCACCACAGAAAATAATCGATCAAGAAACCGTAACCAGCTGAAGATCCGCTGGGACCGCATCAAGAAACCAGTGAGTGAGTTCCAAGGCTGCTGGAATCGAATCAATAAAGTTTACCAGAGTGGGGTTAGCGATGACCAATTGACGGATAAGGCATTGGAGCTCTTTGCCTCTGAACATAATGAAAAGCCTTTCACACTGCGACATGTATGGAATGTATTACGACATGAAAGGAAGTGGTCTGCACATGTCAAAAAACTATTGGAAAAGGACAATAGCGGCAGCCCAACTTCTAACCCAGCTCGTGTAGTGAATATTGAAGATAATCCAGCACAACGTCCTATGGGACATAAGAGGGCTAAAGAATTACGAAATGGAAAACGAAAGGCATCGGATGTTTCAGCTGGGATCAATGAGAAACTAGAAAAATTCATTGAAGCAAGCAACAAGGCTAGGGAAGGGCGTGAGAAGTTGGCAGAAGTGCAGCAGAATTTGGCAGATAAGAAGCTAGAAGCAGCCAAGCTTGCACATAAAACAGCACGTGAGAAAACTAAGTGTAAAATGCTTGATACTTACAGAGAGTTGATGTTTGCTTCTACAAGTAATTTAAGTGAAGAAGCCTTGACTGAAAGAGGCAAAGCATTGGAGAGCATGCGGTTAAGTTTATTTTCTAATGATGATTAAGGTTTGTATTCTTATTTTTTGTCTTTCCTTCTGAACTGGTTGTATTATGCTCACTAGTTTCTATTCTTATTTTTACTAGCTCAAGAGTAGGAAGTTGAAGAGCAGAAATTCTACTAACTCAGGTAACCAGTACATCTTTAAAGTTTTACTCAGTTGTAATATGATTGAATTTGGTTGGCTGATATCAGGTAATACTCTTGGGATAAATGCAATACCTTATAGATGAATGCAATACCTTCTGGATAAATGGATAAGTGCCATACTAACTCAGAATGTGCATCACAAGAAGTAAAACAGGCATATATTTAAATGTATAGAAAATCAGACAAATCAGTTTGGATATGGAAAGACACAAGTAGGAAATCAGACAAATCTAGTGAACCTCTGACCTCTGCAAAGTCTTCAACTGTTACTGATTTATCCTTCTTAGAAAGCTCCATCCAGGCTCACTCCAAAACAGTAGGGTCCTGTAGCAAATCATATGATCAGTCATGATGCACATTATACCTAGTACATTACTAAACGTACAGCTCATGCAATGTTTCTTACCAAAAGATGTTGCACTTTCTCAAGAAATTCAGCTATTCTTGAATAATCAAAATTCATGATACCTGGTACAACATTTGTAACCTACTGGGGCTTTATATAAGACAAAATATCATTCTGTACAAAAGTAAAACAGCTATGTCACTAGAGAGTCCATAATGACTATTTGCGAGAAATTTAGAAATATATTCTCGGAAATAAATTCACTGGACACTAATTATTCTATTGGCCTTTCTACAACTGGAAGCAAAGATCTTTCGGAATCTTTGTGAAATTCAAGCAGCAATCCTTTTTGTAATGTTCTCTTATCTATCTCATTGTCAGTCAGTTTTTTCGTGCCATGCAATCCTATCCTGAAAAGGAAGGAATTCCAATAGTAAGTTTCAGTTTTTTCGTTCCATATGGAATGCTTCAGGAGAGTAGGTATGAATGCTAGAATGAAATGCTAGGTATGAATGCTGGAATGGAATGCTTCAGCTTCAGCTTCAATACGAGCAAAGGTTGTTGGTTCTGTAGTGTGAATTGTAAATGCTATGAAAGACTATTGTGAATGCTATGGATGACTTGTAGTGTGAATTCTTTTTTTGTAGTGTGAACACTTGTCTGAACACTACAAAGAAACACTAGTGTGAAAGACTATTGTGAATACGTGTATGTAAACTGTACATATTGTGTAAACACATTTAAAGTAGTCTGAACACTACTATACTATTATACATATATATACCACACGCATATGGATGACTCCTTGTCTCTGAACTCCACCTTATCCACCTTCTGTACCTTTCTTCTTCCCATTGCATCTGATCTCCACAATGGATGATTCTGAGGATGAGGCCAGTAGCATAGATCCAATGGATTTACAGACGTTGGATGAGATTGAACAAGAGCAAGACATGTTAGAAGAGTTTGGTGAACACATAGCAGCTGAGTTGATGACTGATGTCGAAAATCTACATGGTCAAGGAAGGAGATTTGTGTCCAGGAGATATGTGGACAGACCTCGTGAAGAATCAAAACAGCAGCTAATGGATGACTACTTCTCAGAGGATCCAGTATATAATGATACAATATTCCGTAGAAGATTCAGGATGAGAAGACCACTATTCCTACGCATAGTTGCTGCCCTTGGTGATTGGTCTCCATTCTTCACATTGCGAATAGATGCTTTGAATCGCCCTGGCTTGTCACCTATTCAAAAGTGCACAGCGGCTATTCGACAATTGGCAAATGGCAGCCCTGCAGATCAACTTGATGAGTACATCAAGATTGGAGAAAGTACTGCAGTAGAGTGCTTGAAGATGTTTGCCAAGGGTGTAATTGAAGTATTTGGTGCTGAGTATTTGCGACGTCCCACCGTACAAGATGTTGAACGCTTAATGCAGATCGGCGAGCGTCGTGGGTTCCCTGGCATGCTAGGAAGTATTGATTGTATGCATTGGCATTGGGAAAGATGTCCCTATGCATGGAAAGGAATGTATACCCGTGGTGATCATGGTGTTCCTACTATCATTCTAGAGGCGGTTGCCTCACACGATCGCTGGATATGGCATGCCTTCTTCGGTGTTGCTGGATCCAACAATGACATCAACGTGCTTAATCAATCTGATTTGTTCATCCAGCAGCTCCGAGGAGAAGCTCCTGCGGTACAGTATCATATCAATGGAAGGCAATATAGCCAAGGTTATTACCTAGCGGACGGTATATACCCAGAGTGGGCTGTTTTTGTAAAGTCAATACGCAAACCACAATCTGATAAGCATAAATTGTTTGCACAACATCAAGAAGGGGCACGGAAGGATGTTGAATGTGCATTTGGGATTTTACAGTCTCGCTTTTGTATTTTGCGTCGACCAGCACGTCTATATGAACAAGGGGATCTTGACAATGTCATGAAAGCTTGTATCATCCTTCACAATATGATAATCGAAGATGAGAAGGACATAGAGCAGAGTCCTATTGATCTGAATGAGGAAGCGAGCACATCAACAGTTCAGGCACCTACAATTACTCATGGAGATAACCCAGAGATGGCAGAAGTACTAGCAAGAAATGCCCAAATTCATGATCGTGCTGCTTATAAGCAACTTCAATTAGATTTGATTGAACATATTTGGCATAAGTTTGGGAATTCCAATTAGGTACTTAAATTATTTTGTTGAATAAACTATTATGAATGATTTCAATGTGGTTTGTACCCATTTAAATATTATATAGTCATATACAAATGTTCATTTGTTTTTACTGAAAACTCATTATTTAACTCTTTTTTCATTGTAGCTGATGGCCTGATGATGTCTATTTTTTTTGTAGTTCTCTGTGCCATCTACGGAGGTACTATGCATCTGAAGTACAAGCCCAGCGAGAGATGGACTGATGATGGCTATTCTACCTGATTTTATATTTACTATGCATTCTCATTACCCAGTGAGAGATGGACTGGATGATGGCTACTCTATCTAGTTTAATATTTATATATTGTAATGCTTATGAACATGGCTTATTTTGTTACCAACTATGCTATCTATTATCATTACTTTGTAGTTGCTCCATGCTTCTTTCTAAGTCGTAGTTGCATCTCTTTAGTTGGCGGTTAAATTGTATGAGGCTACTGTCAGTTCTCAATGCTGGAAATGCCTACAGAAGGATGATGTGTTAAAAAACATGTTTCACATATACTGGAAATGCGAAGTGTGGAGATGCAGCTAAAAGTAGATCATGTTTCACATATACTATGAAGACGCATATACTATGAAGGCTACTTTGTTGCTTACCACAACTGATCCATCTCTTTTTGTGGTGCATTTAAATTCTCCTCTATATAGAAACTGTTATAGAAATCATAGGTTGAGAAGGATAGTTTCTAAGGGATATTAATTGCTCTCTCTCTCCCTTGGAAACTGTCCATAGGTTGAGAAGGATAGTTTCTATGGACAGTTTCCAAGGGAGAGAGAGAGCAATTAATATCCCTTAGAAACTATCCTTCTCAACCTATGATTTCTATAACAGTTTCTATATAGAGGAGAATTTAAATGCACCACAAAAAGAGATGGATCAGTTGTGGTAAGCAACAAAGTAGCCTTCATAGTATATGCGTCTTCATAGTATATGTGAAACATGATCTACTTTTAGCTGCATCTCCACACTTCGCATTTCCAGTATATGTGAAACATGTTTTTTAACACATCATCCTTCTGTAGGCATTTCCAGCATTGAGAACTGACAGTAGCCTCATACAATTTAACCGCCAACTAAAGAGATGCAACTACGACTTAGAAAGAAGCATGGAGCAACTACAAAGTAATGATAATAGATAGCATAGTTGGTAACAAAATAAGCCATGTTCATAAGCATTACAATATATAAATATTAAACTAGATAGAGTAGCCATCATCCAGTCCATCTCTCACTGGGTAATGAGAATGCATAGTAAATATAAAATCAGGTAGAATAGCCATCATCAGTCCATCTCTCGCTGGGCTTGTACTTCAGATGCATAGTACCTCCGTAGATGGCACAGAGAACTACAAAAAAAAATAGACATCATCAGGCCATCAGCTACAATGAAAAAAGAGTTAAATAATGAGTTTTCAGTAAAAACAAATGAACATTTGTATATGACTATATAATATTTAAATGGGTACAAACCACATTGAAATCATTCATAATAGTTTATTCAACAAAATAATTTAAGTACCTAATTGGAATTCCCAAACTTATGCCAAATATGTTCAATCAAATCTAATTGAAGTTGCTTATAAGCAGCACGATCATGAATTTGGGCATTTCTTGCTAGTACTTCTGCCATCTCTGGGTTATCTCCATGAGTAATTGTAGGTGCCTGAACTGTTGATGTGCTCGCTTCCTCATTCAGATCAATAGGACTCTGCTCTATGTCCTTCTCATCTTCGATTATCATATTGTGAAGGATGATACAAGCTTTCATGACATTGTCAAGATCCCCTTGTTCATATAGACGTGCTGGTCGACGCAAAATACAAAAGCGAGACTGTAAAATCCCAAATGCACATTCAACATCCTTCCGTGCCCCTTCTTGATGTTGTGCAAACAATTTATGCTTATCAGATTGTGGTTTGCGTATTGACTTTACAAAAACAGCCCACTCTGGGTATATACCGTCCGCTAGGTAATAACCTTGGCTATATTGCCTTCCATTGATATGATACTGTACCGCAGGAGCTTCTCCTCGGAGCTGCTGGATGAACAAATCAGATTGATTAAGCACGTTGATGTCATTGTTGGATCCAGCAACACCGAAGAAGGCATGCCATATCCAGCGATCGTGTGAGGCAACCGCCTCTAGAATGATAGTAGGAACACCATGATCACCACGGGTATACATTCCTTTCCATGCATAGGGACATCTTTCCCAATGCCAATGCATACAATCAATACTTCCTAGCATGCCAGGGAACCCACGACGCTCGCCGATCTGCATTAAGCGTTCAACATCTTGTACGGTGGGACGTCGCAAATACTCAGCACCAAATACTTCAATTACACCCTTGGCAAACATCTTCAAGCACTCTACTGCAGTACTTTCTCCAATCTTGATGTACTCATCAAGTTGATCTGCAGGGCTGCCATTTGCCAATTGTCGAATAGCCGCTGTGCACTTTTGAATAGGTGACAAGCCAGGGCGATTCAAAGCATCTATTCGCAATGTGAAGAATGGAGACCAATCACCAAGGGCAGCAACTATGCGTAGGAATAGTGGTCTTCTCATCCTGAATCTTCTACGGAATATTGTATCATTATATACTGGATCCTCTGAGAAGTAGTCATCCATTAGCTGCTGTTTTGATTCTTCACGAGGTCTGTCCACATATCTCCTGGACACAAATCTCCTTCCTTGACCATGTAGATTTTCGACATCAGTCATCAACTCAGCTGCTATGTGTTCACCAAACTCTTCTAACATGTCTTGCTCTTGTTCAATCTCATCCAACGTCTGTAAATCCATTGGATCTATGCTACTGGCCTCATCCTCAGAATCATCCATTGTGGAGATCAGATGCAATGGGAAGAAGAAAGGTACAGAAGGTGGATAAGGTGGAGTTCAGAGACAAGGAGTCATCCATATGCGTGTGGTATATATATGTATAATAGTATAGTAGTGTTCAGACTACTTTAAATGTGTTTACACAATATGTACAGTTTACATACACGTATTCACAATAGTCTTTCACACTAGTGTTTCTTTGTAGTGTTCAGACAAGTGTTCACACTACAAAAAAAGAATTCACACTACAAGTCATCCATAGCATTCACAATAGTCTTTCATAGCATTTACAATTCACACTACAGAACCAACAACCTTTGCTCGTATTGAAGCTGAAGCTGAAGCATTCCATTCCAGCATTCATACCTAGCATTTCATTCTAGCATTCATACCTACTCTCCTGAAGCATTCCATATGGAACGAAAAAACTGAAACTTACTATTGGAATTCCTTCCTTTTCAGGATAGGATTGCATGGCACGAAAAAACTGACTGACAATGAGATAGATAAGAGAACATTACAAAAAGGATTGCTGCTTGAATTTCACAAAGATTCCGAAAGATCTTTGCTTCCAGTTGTAGAAAGGCCAATAGAATAATTAGTGTCCAGTGAATTTATTTCCGAGAATATATTTCTAAATTTCTCGCAAATAGTCATTATGGACTCTCTAGTGACATAGCTGTTTTACTTTTGTACAGAATGATATTTTGTCTTATATAAAGCCCCAGTAGGTTACAAATGTTGTACCAGGTATCATGAATTTTGATTATTCAAGAATAGCTGAATTTCTTGAGAAAGTGCAACATCTTTTGGTAAGAAACATTACATGAGCTGTACGTTTAGTAATGTACTAGGTATAATGTGCATCATGACTGATCATATGATTTGCTACAGGACCCTACTGTTTTGGAGTGAGCCTGGATGGAGCTTTCTAAGAAGGATAAATCAGTAACAGTTGAAGACTTTGCAGAGGTCAGAGGTTCACTAGATTTGTCTGATTTCCTACTTGTGTCTTTCCATATCCAAACTGATTTGTCTGATTTTCTATACATTTAAATATATGCCTGTTTTACTTCTTGTGATGCACATTCTGAGTTAGTATGGCACTTATCCATTTATCCAGAAGGTATTGCATTCATCTATAAGGTATTGCATTTATCCCAAGAGTATTACCTGATATCAGCCAACCAAATTCAATCATATTACAACTGAGTAAAACTTTAAAGATGTACTGGTTACCTGAGTTAGTAGAATTTCTGCTCTTCAACTTCCTACTCTTGAGCTAGTAAAAATAAGAATAGAAACTAGTGAGCATAATACAACCAGTTCAGAAGGAAAGACAAAAAATAAGAATACAAACCTTAATCATCATTAGAAAATAAACTTAACCGCATGCTCTCCAATGCTTTGCCTCTTTCAGTCAAGGCTTCTTCACTTAAATTACTTGTAGAAGCAAACATCAACTCTCTGTAAGTATCAAGCATTTTACACTTAGTTTTCTCACGTGCTGTTTTATGTGCAAGCTTGGCTGCTTCTAGCTTCTTATCTGCCAAATTCTGCTGCACTTCTGCCAACTTCTCACGCCCTTCCCTAGCCTTGTTGCTTGCTTCAATGAATTTTTCTAGTTTCTCATTGATCCCAGCTGAAACATCCGATGCCTTTCGTTTTCCATTTCGTAATTCTTTAGCCCTCTTATGTCCCATAGGACGTTGTGCTGGATTATCTTCAATATTCACTACACGAGCTGGGTTAGAAGTTGGGCTGCCGCTATTGTCCTTTTCCAATAGTTTTTTGACATGTGCAGACCACTTCCTTTCATGTCGTAATACATTCCATACATGTCGCAGTGTGAAAGGCTTTTCATTATGTTCAGAGGCAAAGAGCTCCAATGCCTTATCCGTCAATTGGTCATCGCTAACCCCACTCTGGTAAACTTTATTGATTCGATTCCAGCAGCCTTGGAACTCACTCACTGGTTTCTTGATGCGGTCCCAGCGGATCTTCAGCTGGTTACGGTTTCTTGATCGATTATTTTCTGTGGTGCTGTTGTAAGTATCAGTGACATCTCCCCAGTATTGTTCTGCCTTCCTATCATTTCCATCAACCGGGTCAACTGAATGTAGCAGCCAGGCACTTGCCTACAATCAGTAAAAGAACAAAAAATATAATTAAGGCAGGAAAATTTGGAGCAGCAGGCTGACATGAATATGGACTCGATTTGCCAAGAACAACGGACTCTAACTTACCAATCTAACATCTTCTGCATACGACCAATTCAATCGCACTTCGGACCTAGCGGTTAGGTGGGTGTCATTAGCATCGATATCAATTGCCTCTTTTTCAGAATCACCCATTTGTGCACTTCCAAGAGCTGATTGAGTTCCTTTGAAACATCCAGCAGCAGTAGTGGACGACATCATAGGACGGCTAATTGGAGCACCGACTAAATGGAAGTTTTCTGAAAGATGCCTTCCAATGGGAGAGCTGAAGCTAAACAATCATCTCAGCACTTCAGTACTATATACCATGCACAGGTAAAATAGAAATATGGTCAAAGCTTTACCATTCAAAATTGCCAGGCGATGCATTCCACCATGTACCAGCGGCAGTACCAGAGGCTGGTGCAGTAGGAACGCCGGTGGGTGGTTCATCAGGAACGCCGGGGGGTGGGGCAGCCTTTCTTGGTTTTCTAGGGATCAGATTCATTCTTGCTGAGATTTTCGGTAAGATGCCGCTGAGAGAGGATGATTGGAGATGATCTATTGGAGAGGATGATTGGATTAGGCAAATGGTTCGGCGGGGAAGGGTAGGGTTCGGCGGGGGAGCGGATGAGTCGAGCGCACGGGAGGAAGCGGGCGCATCGCGCGGGAAAGGAGGGAGCGCGCGCGGGAAGAAGCGAGGGCGCGGGAGCGAGCGCGTGGGGGAGAAGGGCGGCTGCGCGCGCGGGAGGGAAGCGACGGCTCGGGAGCGAGCGCGCGGGGGAGACGGGCAGCCGCGCGAGTGGGAGCGAGCGCGGGGAAGAGGGGCGGCCGCGCGCGCGGGAGCGAGCGCGGGGAAGAGGGGCGGCCGCGCGCGCGGGAGGGAAGCGAGGGCGCGGGAGCGGGGGCGGGCTTGTGCGTGAAGAGGGTGGCGGCGGACTGGAGGGGCACAGGGGATCTGGTGGACTGCGATGGAAACGAGAAGAGCACTCCCAACGCCAAAACGATGGTTTCCTAGCGCATAGGAACGGGAGCCGACTTCGTTTCTCAGGCCAGAAACGATTTCCATCTCTCTCCTCTTTAACTCTCCTTCCACATCAGCAAAAAGATGACATGGCAGTATAATAAATTCTATGGAAACTACCCATAGTTTCAGGTTGGGACTGGCCTTAGGTAGCGTTAGCCGCCTAGGTGTAACATTGCATTTACTACAATACGGAGTACTTGATTGGGATTAGTACTCGAAGAGTCAGTTACCAGCAAATCTTAAGTTCAACTGATCTGCATGTTGCTTCCTTTCTCAAGTTTATCTGGAAGAGGTGAATTAAGATTGCTTAACGGCACTATTACCCGCTTGTTTCGGTTTCAGTTTCTGATTTCCGTCTTATTTTTCACTATTCGTAAATTTCGTCTTTTTCTAAACTTTTGGCTTTTTGTTGAGCTTTTTTGCCGGTTCTTTTTTCCCGTATTTGTTTGTATTATACGTAATGGGCTAACACATTTTTTAAATTTTTTTAAGTTTTTAAATTTAATTATACTAAATAAGTCTTTATCAGCTACAGTGTTTTTTCAGCTAGGTACAATGCTTTTTAACCATAAGCAAAAAAAAGTCCGTTCTTCAAGCATCTTGTTGTGCAAGTACAGTGTGCTTATTAATTATAGCGATGATATCTAGGATCCACCCTCTTAATTACTACCTTACAACCTGCATTATGACCTGGAATCATGCACCCAATGCATCCTCCTCTATATTTCTGTTGTTTTTGAATGGACCCAAGGTTTTCTCTCGTCATGGTGTTGCCTTAGAGAAGATGCAATTGGTGGGTTGCTTGGTCAAATCGAACTGAGATGGCTCCGAACCCCCCCTGAAAAAATAATTCCCCATGGACCCAAACCCCAATGTTCAAACCACCCTCCAGCCTAGCATTGCCAACTCAGACAAACACCCCAAATCTCCCAAGCAAAGGCTAAATCCACACAACACAATACAAGTGCAATGCAACACAAAATGTAACACAAAGGATAGTATGACTTCACTACCATATATAGTCAACCAGTGGCATCTATTTATATACATGAGTTGTTTGAAATTGTGCGATCTGACGCAAGACAAGTAAGAAGATTTATGCATTGCTAACACAATCGATGGACTCACTTCAGTACAATATTTTGTCAACTAGCGGCACCCCTAATGTTACGTTATATACATAAGTTGTTTGAAATTGAGTGGTCTAACCAAGACAAGCAACATGCACTTTATAACAATGCAATAACAACACTAGCACAAGGAATAGACTTATTTCACTGTGATATTTGGTTGGTGAGTGGCATCCATAATGTTTTTGTTGTATACATGAGTTGTTTGAAACTAAGTAGTCTGACACAAGACGAGCGAGGAGATTTATGCACTTTATAACAATGCAACACATCATACTGACACAAGGAGATAGACTGACATCCTACCGGGATTAAAGCAGGGGGAATGCCCCGCACCCCGCTCGCCCACGTCACCCCGCCCGCGTTCCCCGGCCGGCGCGTGGCGGGGAATTTGGCGTACGGTCGGGAGAGGTGATTTCCTCATGTTTTTCGGAAATTACGTAAAGGTCCTTTTCCCTCGCGAAAAGGTCCCTGCAAGTTTTTTTTAAAAAAATTTTTGATAGCGCCCTGCGGGTTTCCAAAATTACGAACAGACCCTTATTTCTTCCGAAGAGGCCCTTATTTTTTTTGCAAAAAAACCCCTGCACTCTCCTTTTATTACGAAAGGGCCCTTGATTTTTTCCCAAAAAACCCTGCGCTTTCTTTTTTCTGCGAATTTTCGTCTCTTTTACTTCGGTCTACACGGTGGCTGGCGTGGCGTTGCGCCACGCCTACGTGGCTAGTTATACTAACACAAGGAGATATATTGACTTCACTATTATGTTTGGTCAACCAGCGGCATCCCTAATGTTTTGTCGTGTATGAGAGTGTTAGAAACTGAGCGATCTGACGCAAGACAAGCAAAAAGATTTATATACTTTATAATAATGTTTTAATGTCTTCATAATTTCTAGCTGTATTTGTTTTAAAGAGGGATGGTGTATGCTAGAAAGATATAGGTGCAAATTCAGCTAGCATTATTTTTTTTTTGATGGAGAACAGAAAGATAAGGCTTAATTTATAATTTTGACTAAAGGCTCACAGATATTCTGCAATTTACACCTCCCTGGGTACCAAAGGACCACGAAATTTTCGAAGATGTTCCATCATCGCTGTGGCTGTGTTGCTATAGCATAGTTCAGCCTCTAACTGCCATAGTTTTTTATACTCTTCTGCAGAGCCATTTATAGCTCTCCGGTTCTCTCCTCGCTCTAACACAATCCAAAACCCCAAAACCTTCTCTCCCCTCTCTCTAGAGAGTCTCTACACCAAACATGGTGCAACAACACAGAATATACATCCTACAGTTCAGGAAGGGCGAGCCGGAGCAGGAGCTAGCATGCAAGGTCTCGCCGCCCAAGGGCGCCGGCCGCCGCGTTATGTACTACTATCACGACTACGGCAGCGGCGGCAAGAACGGCAAGCCGGTGCAGTGCAGGACGCTCAGCCTGCGCCGCTTCTTCGGCTTGCTCCTGCTCTCTTTCCTCTCCGTCGCCACGCTCCTCGTGGCCCCCGTCTCCTTCTTCTCCTTCGTGCACACCGACGCCGGCGGGGCGGCCGCGGCCACGCAGCGCACGACGGCCACGCCGTGCTCCGGGATGGGCAACGACAGCCTCTGCTGCGACCGCACGTCAGCGCGCGCGGACATCTGCTTCGCGCGCGGAGACCTGCGCATGCACTCGGCGAGCGCGTCGTTCCAGCTCGTGTCCGGGAACTCCACGGGGGAGGAGGAGAGGATACGGCCGTACACGCGCAAGTGGGAGGCCAACGTCATGGCGACCATCGACGAGGTGCGCCTGCGCCGCGTGTCCCCCGGCGACGCCGCGCGCTGCGACGTGCGGCATGACATGCCGGCCGTGCTGTTCTCCACGGGCGGTTACACGGGCAACGTGTACCACGAGTTCAACGACGGCATCCTGCCGCTGTTCGTGACGTCGCGCCACTTCCGGCGCCGCGTGGTGTTCGTCATCCTCGAGTACCACGACTGGTGGATCACCAAATACGGCGACGTCGTCTCCCGCCTCTCGGCCTTCCCGCCCATCGACTTCACCGCCGACCGCCGCGTGCACTGCTTCCCCGAGGTGATCGCTGGCCTCCGCATCCACGGCGAGCTCACCGTAGACCCCGCGCAGACGCCCGAGGGCAAGAGCATCCGCGACTTCCGCAGGCTCCTCGACGACGCCTACCGCGGTCGCATCCACTACCTCGAACGCCGCTCTGCTCGCAAGCGCCGCGCCGCCGCCACCAGGGCCACCACCATCCCCGCGCCGCTTGCGCCTCCGAAGCACGCCTCTCCGGACAAGCCCAGGCTGGTGATCGTGTCAAGGACCGGGTCCCGCGTGATCGAGAACGAGGCGGACGTGACCGCGCTCGCCGCAGACGTCGGCTTCGACGTGCGCGTGATCCGACCCGAGCGCACCACCGAGCTGTGCAAGATATACTGGGAGCTCAACGCCAGCGACGCCATGGTGGGCGTGCACGGCGCGGCCATGACCCACTTCCTCTTCATGCGCCCTGGCAAGGTGTTCATACAGGTGGTGCCCCTCGGCACGGACTGGGCGGCCGGCGCCTACTACGGCGAGCCCGCGGCGCGGCTCGGCCTGCGGTACGTCGGCTACAAGATCCTCCCCGAGGAGAGCTCGCTCTCCCGCGAGTACCCGACCGGCGATCCCGTGCTCACCGACCCCGCCGGCGTCGGGCAGCGCGGCTGGGACGTGACCAAGAAGGTGTACCTGGATCGGCAGAACGTCCGGCTCGACCTGACACGGTTCAGGGAGGAGCTGGTGAGAGCTCACCAGTACATAGTCGCCGCCAGGAGGCGGCGGCGGCCAAGAGCAACTCTGTGAGCACTGATCGAACAATCAATCACTTTGACCGGTTTGGTTAACCAACTACTCCCATATGCTATAGTTTTACAAACTTTTTTCCCTTTTGTTCTTGTTACTTACTGACTTGATCTGACAATTCTTTGCATTAGATTGTGTTGTGATGTAATTGTGATGGATGGTGGTTTACAATTTACAGTCTGAACTTGATTTGATTGTGTATATATACTCAATAAAAAGAAGTCAATTACAGTGAATATACAAGGGTGTTCAATTGTGCATTTCTGTGGTGATATTTGTATCTATGTGCAGTACAAGGGTGTGCAAGTCGCAGAGACAATTTGCTGCTGCTTGCAGGGCAAGAACTTTGAAGTTTGAACCGCTTGCTTTTGTTATACGAGGATCCGACGCATGAAAGGATCAGTGCAATCTTGGCAGGTTCAGGAGGAAGATGTTAACGTGTTTCCTATCCCATTCTCCAGCCTGTATTGGTTTCAGTTGGTTGAAACGTACTACTCATCTTTTGTTAAGCGTCAATAAAGATTTCAAATTAGTGGCCATAAAGCTCTATCATACCTGGACAACTGCCAACACAACAGTACTATGGCGATCGATCGATGAATGTATGTATGCCTTCTCCTACTAACTACTCAAGCAACGACTAGCTAGCTGAGAATACAATCAATAGTTTCAAAGGTGAAATTGTTTACTCACAACCATTCCTAGAAAGTAGCTAGTAAAGCCCTGTTCTTTTCAGCTTCTAAAAGCTGATTTTTGGCTCTTCTACAGTAACTAGTTTTTAAATGGAGTATTTTTTTAAGATAGAGTCTACTAGTTAATTGTAGTACATACTTTACTAACTTTATTTACATTGGCAAACATCGCACGTGAGTTTTTGTTACTCTGTAATCTCTCATACAAACAGCCCAAAATTCATAAGCCACAACCAAAAGCCAAAAGCCGCAGCCAAAAAGAACAGGCTTAAGAACGGATGGGATAGCTCATATAACTGCTAGTAGACGCACCCATCAGGCTAGCTAGATAGTGGCAACGTTCAGTGGAATCTCACCGTCCGATAATAAGTCGCGAGTGGCGATTGTATTCGTTGGCTTCGTCGTTCTGCAAGAGAGAAGGATTCGGCATACGCATGCGTGTTTAACGTCCCCGGACTGCTACTTGCAGTGTAATACTGGTTAGAAAATTCAGACGAAATTCCATATCTGAACTTGCCCATCCACATCGTCGCATCGAGACCGGAAATGATCACTTCAGGTACACGCACACTGACCCGTGACTTGCTATCGAGGATAACATTCAAGCCCAGAAGGCGTGTGCAGTCTTTACTGTCGGTTACGTACCCTCGCAAGAATGGGAATGTCAGAACTGCCCTTAGTAATGCACTTTCACTTACTGTAGTACTATCTATACTAATATAAAAAGCATTCATTCAATTAAACCATTTGTCACCCAACTACGTTAATACTCTTCTCCTGATCGTTAGATCAACATAATTCAGTGGCTAATATTGCAAGTTGGTCTTGCTATCTGAATATCTACGCTGTTTATTTAGTTCATCCAACGTCCACGATTATAAGTTGGACCTGCCAATCCCGCCGCGTGCCACGCCGATCCACCCCCCGGCAATCACGCCCACAATCCATCGGCGCCACCTATCATGCTCGCAATATATCCATCGGCGCCACCCTAATGCTCCCCCGCTCCTCGCGACACCCCTGCTCCACCCCCTCCGCTCTCGCTCCGCCCCATGCTCCTTCCCCCGCTCCGCCCCCCTACGCTCCCGCTTCGCCCCCGCGCTGTCACTCCTCCCCCTCCGCTCCCGCGCTGCCGCTCCTACTCTGCCCCCACCCTCTAGCTCCGCCCCCACCGCTTCTCCGACCACGGCGTGTTGACTAGGGAGTTCGACCACGGTTCTTCGACCGCTTCTCTGACCATAGCACTTCGATCACTTCCCCAACCATGGCACTTCGACCACTTCTCGACCACAGCGCTTCGACCATGGCACTTCGACCGTTTCTCCGAACATGGTCCTTTGACCGCTTCTCTAACCATGGTCCTTCAACCGCTTCTCCGACTATGGCACCTCGACCGCTTCTTGGATTACGTTCCTTCGACCATGGAGCATTGACCACATGACTAGCTTATGTGAAAACTAGCTGCATAATCAGTCGAAGATTTATACTTCCAGTTTGCAGTGGTGCAATAATACAAAATATGTATTTACTGATTGCCACTTAAAAAGAGCACAAAAGCACGCCACCCACATGAAAGTATTTACGCTTAGTTAAATTTAGTTATTAGTAATAATATTTTAGAATAATTGAGTGTGATGATTATTTCTTGAGGCAAATGCCTTTCCAAGCTTTTGGCATGCATGTCATTATGCTGTAATGCTTTCTGTCTTAAAAAAAAGAGACGGTTGCACCTTCAGCTTGCACACCCTCTAAAAGCTGTCCTCCACTAATATGACTGCCAAACTTTAAAATTTTCTGTTAGCATCTCTCTCACTTGAAGCTTTACAAATTTTTAATAACAAGCAGAATACCTAAACTAGCATGAACTTCCAAGTGGAGTTGTTTCCATGTACTTGTGTTCTGTAGTCTTCAAGTATCTGAGAGAGTCGATGTCGCTGCTACTGTATACGCTTGCATTTCAGTCGAGCATCTTGATTTATGCTACTTGGACCTTAAGCTTGCCTGCCTTTTTATTTTTTTGGTTCTTTGCTTTGTCAAAAGACCTGTCTGGTGTAGCATTTGCTTGATGTAAGAAAACGAGTTTGAAAGAGGTTCACTTTAGTAGTATTGTGATATGCTATAAGAAACTATGCCTAAGCACCATGACAGTTTACAAAATGTTATTCCTTGATGGTCTCCTACGGACCTCTTAATACATGCTATGTTTGTCTTAACGTTCGAGATTTTGTAATCTACTGATTGTACTATTTATCTTTTGGATGAAGGCACAATCCAAGGTGGCTGTCGTCGTCGGAGAATCGCCCGTTCCAGGATCCCGTCTTTTGTTAAGCTTAGGCTGGCGAAGCGTTCCTTCTTGCTGTAACTATTCGTTTGCTGTACATATAAAATTATAAGCAGATTACATCATAAACTCGGTAGGTTAGGCCACGAATAAGCTTAGGATCGGCTTGATTTTCTAGCAGCAACGGGCGTTACGTACACCAATAGCACGTCTCAGTTTGGCGTACTTGTCCCGCGTACTGTTCGTATTTGATTGTAGGCCTTTTGTTTGAAGATGGTTTCATCTGGCGGGCCACACGATGGCCTCGAAAATTGAAATGCCTCGCATGGGCCCAAAATTGCCTAGACTAATTCTTAATGGGCCTAAAATTCCTGTTTTTCTGTTAGATGGGCCTCAAATGGCCCAATTTTCTTAGATGGCTTTGAGTGTCCCTATTTTCTTAGATGGGCTTTTAATAGGCCGGCATTCTATCTTAAAATGGATCTTAAAAGGCAGGTTGCATCTTAAGTGGGCCTTGAAGGGGCTTAGGGTTTTTATCCGGACCAAACAGATAATAACCCGGGCCTTAAAATGGGCCGTGCTGACTGACTGGGCCTTAAAATGAGCCTTAATGACTAGCTAGGCCATGAGTGTGCTTTAATTCACTTTCAAACCGACTTGCAATATGGGGATTTTCGGTGGTGGGCCTTGGATAGGCTTTGGTTACTTTAACACGTAGGTTCCTTAATTTCAATTTTTTTTATTTTTATTAGTATTTTTGCTTTTTTTTATTCTTTTGCATCGAAAGTTTTTTTAATTGAATAACTTAAGAAAAGCTAACAGCTGCTATAATACAATTTTAGCCCAAAAAAACAATAAGTTAGAAGTTACAGCCACTTGGAGCATCCAATCCAATATAAAGCATTGAATCTACCTTTACGTTATTGATTCTTCCCCGGATGAGCAAAACCGAGTGTGGAGGTGAGATACAATATTAACAGAGTTCGACCAAGACCTAACTATAGTTGATTTGCAAGGAAGCTTGTCGAAGTAGCGACGAGCCAATGATATGAAAGTGAATTTGTATGGCAGAAGCATTGCTCTTTGAACCAGTGGACAGTTTCATCGAAAACTAGATGGTTTAGGTCTAAGTAGGAGTGAAGCCTAGAGTAATGATCAAATAGCTATAGCAAAGAGGAACGACAACAACATTGAACGACGACGACGCTGCCGCGTCAAAGCCATGCCACTGCACGAGAGATCTTAGGCGATCAACGAGAATTGAGTGGGGTTTTCCTAGGTTGCAAAACGTGCCCCGGGTGCAACCGACAGCACAGCAGCCTAGCTTAACATCAATGCAATATGTGTTGAATAGGCTTTACTATCCAACCAACGTGAAAATGGCGCGTTGGCTACAAGTGTTTCTTGCGTGACTTCGAAAGCTCAAAGTGAATTCTTGTTTACGCCATTCCTTAACCTAAAATGTCTTAGGCGCTATTTTTTGAAGCTATGACTGATGGTTTTTGATCGTGGGTGATGGCTTTTATTTGTTTTTTAAGGTAATAATAACTACGTATATATTTTTAAACTCCAAAGGTTATGTACAGAAACAGTTTTAAAAAAATCATCGAAGAAACTAAAAACCACTAAAAACAAAAAAAGGTTATTTTGAGGAACAGGGGGCTAGTCCATCGTCAAGTCGGACCAACTTTGTTGGCGTTTGTCGGCCCCTGGTACCGGCTCATAAAACGGGCATTCATTGGGGACGGACAGGTGGGCCCTGGCGCGGCACGCTCTGATCCCTGCCACGCCACGCTTGACGGACACCTCCCCTCCGACTCCGGCAGGGTCACGGCTCCCACCCTTCCTCCTCTTCCCGGACGGACAACGATCTCTTCCGCTTCCTTCTCTATTATCGCTTCCCCTTCCCCACAAAACTCGCCTCCTCATCTCGTCTTCTTCTCCGATCAGAACGTACGAGACGAGACGCCCCCCTGTTTCGGCGCGCGGTTTCGATTGGGCTCGACTCGGCCGGCAAGACTCGGATCTCGGCGGGGCTTGCGGTGCGTGATCCGTCGTCTGAACTCGCAAGCCATGGCGGCCGCCGACTCCACCGATCCTGCCGTCGCCACCTCCACCTGCGCGCACTGGTAACCTTCCGATCTCTCCCCCGCGCCATTACTAACCTGTTCTTTGCTGCTGGTTTGCTTGCTACTAGCCATGTGTTTTATTTCTGGGTGCGTGGAGTGGAGGGATCGAATAGACTTCTTCTGTATATGTTTCAATTTCAAAGCAGCTGATGTTGGTTTTGAGCTGGGAGGTCAAAACATTGTTCTTTTGCGCATAACTGAGACATGCAACATAAAAATTATTATTATTATTATTATTATTATTATTATTATTATTATTATTATTATTATTATTATTATTATTATGTCGAAATCATACATCAAGATGACAGAGGTATATCACAGTTACAGTTACTTAGGATAGTGTGAAATTCTCTGCTTACAGCCAATGTGACATTCTATTTGGTTTTAGCGACTTCTTTACCCATGTTAGCTCCCAATGTGACCTTGCATAAAAGTGCATATTAGCATAAAGATCTCTTCTTTGACTATTTCTTGATGTATTCATGCCAAAAGTTTATGTTGGGTCTTTAAAGATAAAGTCGCTGTTAGTCCAATTATTTCCTTGTTTGCTGAGTCCTGAGGAGAGCAAGTAAGAATGTAATATAGGATTAGGATTGTGGATTGCTGTATGTTATATTTATACACACTGCTTTGTTAATTTGTCTCGCCAGTTTAGTTTGTATATTTTAGGCATAGTTTCTGATTATCTGTGCAAACTGGCACATAGTAGCTTTGCTTTGGCCTTCATCTAATTTTCTAACAATCAGTCACATGTACATCACCCCGTCAAATTTTTATCCAATTGATGACTTCTTATATATGTAGTAGTATGATTAGCATAGTGTTTGGGAACATGTTTTCTGGATGTGGATTATTAACTATAGTTATCTGCAAATTCTTCAGTCAAAGAGAAATTCCATCTTCAAACATTGCATTGCATTCTGCACACTGTGCTCGCAACCTTCAAAAGTGTGAACATTGTGGAGATATGGTTCCAAGGAAGCATATGGATGAACACTACGATGAAAACCATGCTCCGGTATGTTTCCAAATTTTGATTGCATCCAAAATGTATTGTTTTTACTTTCCAAATATTTTCATTGTCACCGTGTTCTTTCTATAGTCCGCGATGCTGCCCAATTCGAGAAATTACATAAAGTAAACACGTAAACCTGCATCACTGTTCAATTCCTTCCAACCTAATATAACTGCACCATTACAGAAACACATATTTAGAACCGGTATGACAGCAAAAGAGACAGTGATTTAGCCATCATGTTTCTTCTTATGCTTGCAACGGACAACATTCTTTTCTGTAACCACTGAGTAAACGTGCATAATTGAAAGAGATGGCATTAGATGCACACCTTCCTTGCTTTCATTATCTCTGTTTTACTAATCTAAGTTGTAGCACCACTAATCATGACAAACACAGGTGAATTGCTCACTATGCAAAAGCACCGTAGAACGTGAGCTATGGGGTCTTCATAAAGGCATACAATGCCCACAAAGGATGCTTGCATGCCAATATTGTGAGTTTGAACTGCCTGCAGTTGATCTTTTTGAGCATCAGGTATAAATTCGTTTCTCATCTTAAGTTATTACTCTGAAAAGTAAACGATTATTCAAATGTTTTTTAGAAACATACAGTTATTCAAATACAGTCCATCTTTGTTCTAATTATATTAGTTATATGATACAGGATGTGTGTGGGAATCGAACAGAATATTGCCAACCTTGCAGGAAGTACATCAGACTCCGGGAATGGATTGGACACGAAATCCAGTTCCATGCAAACTCAAATGTTGCTGCAGAATCTTCAAGGTAAAAGCATGGGAACCTTCTAAATGATGCATGCCATTTATTTAAGGTTAACATGATTCAATCTATCTTTCAGTCAGATTAGTGCTGTTTACCCTTTTAATTGTAGTTTTCAACAAAATAAGTCAGTGCTGTTTACTTAAAGAATCACTGCATATACGATGCTTGGTCAGACGACAGCCAGTCCAGCGTGCTGTAACAAGCTATTAGCGTAGCAACTAATAAATATATTGTTCGGCAAATTAAGCTTACCTTGTGATAATTCAAATTTCAGTGACAGAACCATGCTGGAAAAAGAAGAGCGTGCTGCTGCAGCAGAACAGCCAGTACGACCTGCTTCAAATTTCAGTGACGGAACCATGCTGGAAAAAGAAGAGCATGCTCCAGCAGCAGCAGAACAGCAAGTACGACCCGTTCATGGTTCACAACGCAAGCAACTGCTCTTCACAATTGCAATAACTGCAATTGCAATTCTGATTGGATCAATTCTGTTTCAAAAGAAGGGATGAGAATGCCCGAGTCCAGGAGTCCAGTCTTTTGATGTATAAATTCCTTCATAACTATGGACAGGGCTTATTCATTGAGAGTACAGCTTAAAGTACAACATTGTAGAAATGACCTGATCGATATATTTACTGCTACTTTTAATATCTTGTAATGGTTCGCAGCCATCCTTTTTCTCGGTTGCAGCCAACCGATGTTCACGATGGCTGTTGATCTGTTTGTCACCGAATTGCTGCTTTTCTCATCATTACCATTTTGACAAAATCTGTTTTTTTATACAAGACGTGTAAAATCCGCCAGCGAAACATTAGAAACAGCCGGAAACACAAGTATGAAAATGCTATCAACTCGGAAACTTTTGAGGACTCTTACGGACATCTTGAGAGCCCTCATCCAGGAGAAATAGACGCCAAATTTTCTGTTTAACACTAACAGTTAACGATAAATCACACCAATAAATAATATTAGTTATGGTTCAAAAAAAATAAATAATATTAGAACAATCAACAACTACAACAATCACAAAAGAAACATCTAGGTTATTGTAAGATGATCATGGCATGATCCTGTTGTTAACAGGAGATCCCCACGCCTGAATTGCTAACTATCCGGCGGTTACTTTCTTCAAGTTGCTTGCAGTAAATAGCTTGTAGTTGGATGGTTCCATCTCACTGATTTTCCCAAATTTCTTGTTGTAGAAGTCCCATAACTCGAACCTGTTTCAGATCAAGATGTCAATGGATGGTATCAGCATATCAGACACGTGTGAACCTCCTCCCTAAATACCACGAGTATCAGAAAAAGACGTACCAGTATGCCAAGAACTGAAATGGCGCATACTTGCCGCAGATTTTATGCAATTCCTCATGAACAGAATTGATGGTACTTGCTCTTTTATGAATCTGCAGTAAATTTCAGACATACATGACATACTGAAAGTCTGAAACCCATCAACTTTGAAATCTCGACACAAGGTCCCGGGGGAACAAAATACCTGCTTTAAATGCCTAATTGTCTCAGTATCAGCTGGGATCGTGTGGAAAAATCCCATACACATGAGCACATTGGCGCGAGTAAAAGGGCCAAATCCAGAGATAGTGGATAACTCTTCGTTCAGTCTCTCGTAGGTGGATGGAACAGTAGATAGCCCATTTATGGCTGGTTCAGACATTTTGCGTATTTCTTCAAGTTTTGGTGGGCATACCTTTCCTTCTACAATGCTGCGTGCAAGCATTACAATTCTCCTTGCTCGATATCCAAGATTACAACGCTTCGCTAAAAAGCCCTCATCAAGGTTTGCCAATTCTTCTGGGGTAGGGAAATCTCCAATACAATCTTCAAAGCAAGGAGCATTGTTCAAGCTAAGCTCTGAAGGATCCAAGGAGTCACATGTGCTTCTTGTTTCAACTGAGGGCAAGCTAGACAAACTTTCATCTGTTTCCAAATGCGTCATGTCATTGCGAGTAACAGTTGCTACTCTTGGATACTCCGAGCACTCCAACTTAGCAAATTTTGTTTCTAGCTTGACACGGACACTACGCTTGTTGCTGCGCTTCCTTTTACATTCCCTAATTGGAGGTGTCCCTGACAGAAAATCTTCAGTACCAGATGAACATTTCAGCTCCAACTGAAGCTCGCATAGTGCAGTCGCCATTGACAAGGTTCTTGTCCATCTGTGGTTAAATAGCATAGCTGTATAAGATGTCTTCCAAATGGGGTTAAAAATACCATTACAACAATACACATTTGATGCGCCCTCATTTCATCATTGTTCTTTATTATTGCTCAACAGTTCAACTATACTCAGTTGCAAAGCTGATGCTGCGCTTTGTTTTTGAACTCTTACAATAGTCTTCATTTATCGAAGCGATGTTCCCAACACGGCAACTATGTATTGTGATTTGTGAAGCAAACATGAAGCTAACCCGGTTCGTGTCAACTGGTGAAGCACGGTCCAAATTAGTGAATGTATTATCATTTATCATTGTAGAGAATGTCTCGTCTAATCATCAGTACGCATGAATAGCACGGTAAGGCAAAGGGGGAACCGGAAACAAGACTCAACTGGCAATTGCAGAGGAGGATGCACTTGACCATGTCCTCAAACAGCGTGGGCGAGCGAAAGATGCGCCCGAACCCCGCCTCCCTCGCGGCGGCGTGCATCGCCTGGAACTCCCCCACCACCCTGCCGTCCTCCTCCGACAACCGCAGCATCCGCCGCACTTGTTCCTGCCAACCAAACCAAGAACAATCGGCAAACGCGAACCACCTCTTCTCTTGGAAAAATACCATTAATTACACCATGATAAGCGCTTACGAGGATGGAACGCTGGTCGAGCGGGGAGAGGGCGTCGGCGCCGAGGACGGAGACGAGGAGGGCGTCGGAGGGGCGCGCGGGGTGGCGGGAGACGCGGGTCAGGAGGGAGGCGGAACGGTCGGAGGCGAGGCGGAGCGGGCGGAGGAGCGCGCGGGAGGCGGGGTCCCAGCGGTTGGGCGCCATCATGAACAGCCCGTGGCTGCACACGGCCGCCTCCAGGTCGAACGGCGCCCCACCGGAGGAGGCGGCGCCAAGCGGAAGCTCCAACTCCACGCGGGGCTGCGCCGAGGGGTCTCCTTTCGGGGTCGGCATGGCCGTATTTTGGGCGCCGGGGAGCAGGCGGGCGGTGGGAATTGGGGTTTGGGAGTGATCGAGCCGGCAACGGGCGGCTCGCCGGTCGGGCGCTCAGCTCACCACTTCTCTGGCGGTCTGGCCAGCCGTTGACTAGGGAATCGATTGGGTAATGTGCCGCTTTATGATGGGTTTGGTTAGAGCAGGTACAATAAGACTTAGTCAGCAGGCTATAGCAAATATAATATCAACCAAATCTTACGTGGCAGAGAGAGAAGGAAGTTGGCTACTAAATTACAGCTAGCTATAGCACGTAAAAATATGCATTTCACTCTCTTACACGTGGGGCCAAATAGTTATTGTAATAGCTACCTTATTGTATGAACTATTTTTTTGAAGGCTATAGATGAAATGGACAAGTGTTATAGCCACTAGTTGGCTATACTATTGTACTTGCTCTTAGCCGTTGAAGGCTGGCTGTTTGGAGAGCTAGCGGTTTTGTGTTTGGAGATTGGGTTTTGATTGGTTTAAGGGTGCGTTTGGATGGGGCCAAACTGGTTATACCAAAAAATTGGTATGCTCATGCTTTTGGCGTTTGTTTGGATGTGCTCCTTAGAGCAAGTTTAATAGTACAGATAGCTGCTACCTCCAATACATTTCCATGTCATCAAAAGATAATGATGCAGTCAACTCATACAATAAGCTGGCTATAAGTTGTCTCCACAAGAGTTCTCAATCATTTAATACATACATGTGTATTGATAATTTAATACATGCATGGGTATAGCAATTAGTTCTACGGGTACATGCATGGATAATGCCTCTTTTCCTGTGCTATAGCCTGACTCTTGCATGGGAGTCGGCTTAGCTCTCTCTCTCCTTTTCTCTCCCCTCCACATAGGACTATGCTGACATGGATTCCCTTATAGCTAGCACAGTCAGCCTTATTAAACTTGCTCTTAAGAGCAAGTTTAATAGTATAGATAGCTGCTACCTCCAATACATTTTCATGTCATCAAAAGATAATGATGCAGCTAACTCATACAATAAGCTGGCTATAAGTTGTCTCCATAAGAGCTCTCAATCATTTAATACATACATGGGTATTGATAATTTAATACATGCATGGGTATAGCAGTTAGTTCTATTGGTACATGCATGGATAACGCCTCTTTTCCTGTGCTATAGCCTGACTCTTGCATGGGAGCCGGCTTGGCACTCTCTCTCCTTTTCTCTTCCCTCCACATAGGACTATGCTGACATGGATTCCCTTGTAGCTAGCACAGTCAGCCTTATTAAACTTGCTCTAAGTTGGCTCATTCTGACATAACCTTGGCACACCCATTAGCTTTTCATCCAAAAACCCAACACAACTCGGGCACTCAAATCTTGCGCCAAAAATTTGGCTCGCCCCTATGTAAGCTCCCATTGTTGCGTATAATCCCATGCGCCTAGTCACTTCCCCCTTCCCTTCCAGCCTCTGTTATCCTCATAGCCAAACGCCCCTCCACCGAATTGAGCACCGAAACTTGCAGCTACCACCAACTGGTAGGGCTCCTCTCCTCCTTCCCCGATCGCCGAGGTGCCAGCTCCCACAGATCCAGAGAGCTCGAGCTCCTCCCCATCCACAATTCAGTAAGCCTCACATCCGCAACATTGCTATCTGCAAAGGATTGATTTAGATCTATGGCCTCCCCTCTCCTCGTACTATGTACATGATGAATTCAAGTCGTGCTTGCTGTTTATGCCATTGGCAACCAAAGAACCCCTGTGATTGGGGCCTGTAAGCAAGGTGTTGCTTGACAAAGCTAATTCGTGGTTAGTTTTTTGTCAGTGCACACATCTTGCTTTGAGATGGTGGCTTGTAGGATTTTGCACCTATATGTTTCTGACATGGTCATCTAGATGCCTTGGTGATGTTCCCTTGTTTTCATTTTTTTGTCCGAAAGGAAAATTTCAAGCAGTAAGATTTTGCACCTATTGTTCAACGATTATTTGGGGTTCACTAAATGCACAAAAACTAGCCGTTGGATTTTAGTACGATACTACTGCTCAGCGGTAGTACCACTCGGATCATGCAATATTACCAATTTTCAGGGCAAGAAAAACTCCCAAAAACATGCTCTCTGAAAAAAGATGCCGTGATGTAAAAATCGGACATGCCAAACTACGGTGCGGTAGTACTGCACTCAGGGGCTGGTGTATCACTCAAATAATGCGGTACTACCGTTTTTTAATTTCAACACAAACGACACTCGGAAAAACGATCATAACTTTTTACTCTGATGTCGGAATTAAGTGATATTAGATTCTATGGAAAACTTATTTAGATGGCTACACAACCTATCTATTTGCATGATGTAAAATACATTAGATCAATACATAATGCATAAGAAATAAAAAGGTTACTACCATGGTCTAAATCCAAAGAAATAGCAACAAACAATCTCAGATCATGCCAAGGTATAATGCTTGACCTCTAATAATTTACAAAATATATTTACAAAGTATAATCATATGTTACAAGGATTAGATCCATGAGTTTTAACTATTTGTAAAACATATTCGCAAACAATAGCATCATGCCATGGAGAGTTAGAGTAAGTAGGATTGAGTTATCAACACATGATGAGACTTAATCTACTAGACAAGATCTCTCTTAATAGTATGGTAAACTTTTACTAGCAATCCAATTTTTCAACCAAACACCAAGACCAATAAAAGATTAGGAACATAATCTTAGCCCTAGCTAGTTAATGAGCATTCTCTTGAAGCTTGATAATACACATCTTCACTTCATGTTTGGATCATTGTCTTAAATCTTCATGCATACTCTTCTTAAATCTTGACTTGACGATCATCGACTCATGGTGCCATCCAAAGTCTCCATCATCATGAAACATAACCTATTCATCCAACTCATGAAAAAAGTTAGTCCTATGATATGATTATTATTAATTACCAAATTATACCATTAATTCATAATGGCGGGTCTAGATTCTTCATTCTTTTCTTTTTTGGTGGTTGATGATAACCTCCACAATTGTAAATAAATAAATATAAAACAATATGAGTATATATGAACTGCATAAATTTTATGTACTCGAAGGATATGATTCAAAGTAGAGATTCCCAATATATGTGGATGAAAAAACTTACATCAATAATAATAAAATCTCAAAATATAGAGTAAACTCTCTCTAAATGTGTGCATACAAGAATGTGCAATAAAAACATATACATATATTTAAGTTAGACTTTTAATGGAGATCAACCTATATTTTAGATCCAAGGAAGACTTCAAGATATAAGAATATAACATTGAATGTATACTTCTATGATTTTTACTTTTTTTATCCAAATGAGACTAAATAATATCATACTCAACAAACAAGTTAGTCTCATATTTAGATTTATGATTAACGAGTTAGGCTCATATTTAGATTTGTTATTAACCAACAAAACCAATTTAATAGAGCTTGAACTTACATCAGAACACCATGATTTTAAATGTGTGAATTCAAACCAAATTCGGGTATATTTTTTGAAAATTTTAGTTTAAAGGTATGTTCCCACTTGTAACAATTCAAATGAAACACATACCTTTGAAAAAACACTCGAATTCAAATATTTTGAATGAATTTAGATCACATGCTTTGCTGTTTTTTATATCAAACAATCAAACTATCATAAAAAAAGCAATTACAGTTCGAGTTTCAATTCAAATTTGTTTGAACTAGTTAAACTCGTCATACAAAAAATTTTGTACGTGACACATAGGGGAAGTACTTATTTTAGATATGTATATATACAGATATGTACGTGTGTGTGTGTCTATATATAGGAAAAAATACTTTTTACTCCCGGGTGTAATTACACCCACCTCTAATATACCACCTAAACAAACTTGAAATACTCCTTTATCACTTTAGGTATAGTCCTATACTAATTATAAGATACTCTAATATGAACCATATGAAAAAATTGCAAGGGAGACCATAGTTTTTAGCGTATTTTATAAATACCTTCATATATGCACATAAAAAGGAGTATGTCAAAAAAATATACATACCACCTCTGAAAAATTGTTCATACTACCTATATGGTCTTAAATACTCGTATACTACATATACATACCCTCCGTTATGTATATATATATATATATATATATATATATATATATATATATATATATATATAAAAGCATTTTTCTACTCCCAGGTGCAGTTACCCTCTATGTCGTATCTCGCAAAGTAGAGAGTATCTCACACAACGGAGGGTATATGCATGTAGTATACGAGTATATAAAACCATCTAGGTGATATGTATACTTTTAAGGTAGTATGTACAATTTTTTGAACATATTCTTTTTTATGTACGAATATAAAGATATTAACAAAATATTACAAAACCTATATGCACCCTTGTATTTTTTTTCTTACGGTTGACATTTGAGTGCCTTAGGATTAGTATATGAGTATACATAAGGGATAAAGTAGTATGTTAAGTTTGTTCAGATGGTATATCATAGGTGGGAGTAACTACACCCGAAAGTAAAATGTATTTTCACACACACACACATAGGAAAATGATTCCATACTCGTGGGAATACACGCTCCCACTTCTTATATACCACTTAAATGTTGTTGTTATACCTCTTTATCCATTTGGTCATACTGTAATAATCATTATAATATACTACAAAGTGAGTTCCAGGAAAATCCATTTTTTATAGTATAATTTGTGTATATACTCCTTTTATATATGGAAAAGGGTATATAGCAAAAGTAAATGGTTCCGATGTTTTCAACAAAGTCACATTGGAGTATTTTACAATTAGTAGTTAAGTATACCGAAAGTGATAAAGGGTATAATATGTTCGTTTAAGTGGTATATTGGAAGTGGAAGTATGTACTCCTAGGAGTATGAAAAAGACTTCACCTATACATACACACACATATATGTGTATATGTATATATACACGTGTGTGTATAATGGTTCCATATTCATAGGAGTACATACTCACACTTCTCGTATACGGCTTAACGAACAAATTATACATCTTTATCCTTTTGATCATATTCTAATAATAATTATAAGATACTCTAATTTGAGTTCCATAAAAAATTTCATTCAAATCCACTTTTTTATATCACAATTTTATGTATACACTTCTTTTATATATGAAAAAAATGTATATAGCAAAAATAAAAGGCTCAGATGAAAATTTTCCAACCAAGTCGCATTGGAGTATGTCCAATTTGTTTGGCTTAATTGTGGAGTTGATCCAATTCTTTTGGAGTTACCTCAACGTGGATTAAAGGAGATCGGCAAGTCTCCGAACATTACTGTAAAAAGAAATCATGTCATTGTGGTTTACTTTCTTGTGCTCAGTTTGTATTTAAACAATTTACATTTATAAAATTGAATTGATTGCTTATCACCCTATGATTGCAAAATTTGACATAGCATTAGGGTATTGGTGCACTTAGGTGAACCTGGGTGATTTATGCCTTAATTACGTGAAACCGATTTGATTTACGCTTCCGCATTATAAACTCAGTTTTAGCCAAAAAAAAATTAAAAACGTCTATTCACCTCGCAGTCGCACTCCTTGACCTTACAGTGTCATGACTCTGATATTAATTGTTGGCTTTCAACCAGAATGAGCTTGTACACACGCCGGTAAAAAAAGGCAGAAGAAATAAGCACTAACAAAAGAACTCACGAACACAAAGAGCAATATTTATGGTGCGGCATAACTAGCACCTTTTGCTTATTTTCACTCTCTTTCTCGCCAAAATAGATTACGTATCTGTTCTAAGTTGTTTCGGCTTCTGTCTTCCGGTTTTCAGAAGTTAGAAGCTACATGGAAAGCGTCAGCTTCTTAATTTAGTTTTTTTAGCTTTTTGGTATTATCTAGCCTTTTGCTTTTCTTTTTCCCCTTATTTCTATGTATTGTTCGGAAAGATATAATGATGTTTTTATTTTTTTTCTTTTTTTAATTGAATAACTCAGAAAAAATTAATGTCGCTACGGTATAATTTTAGCCAGAAGTCAAGAGCTACAATAACTTAGAGTAGGGCCTACAAGCCTTCTAATGCTATTACTTGTGAACTAACATGGGCCTGTTCTTTTTTGCTGCGGCTTGTGGCTTTTGGCTGTGGCTTATGACTTTTGAGTTGTTTGTACGAGAGATTACAGAGTAACAGAAGCTCACATGCGGTTTTTGTCGATATAAATGAAGTTAATAAAGTACGTACTATAATTAATTAGTAAACTCTATCTTAAAAAAATAATCTGTTTAAAAACTAGTTACCGTAAAAAAATTAAAAATAATTTTTAAAAGCTGAAAAGAACGTAGCATAGTACTCAGATTTCAAATTAATCACATTCCACTTAGAATAATAATGCACGGACGGACTCTACTACCTCCACTCGTATTCACCGCTGCCCCCTATCCACCCATCCGCTCGCTCGAGCTCCACACCCTTCGCTTCATTCCCTCCGCCAATACCACCACCCACCCACGCACTAACCACCTCCATCTTCCCGCCTCTCCTCCCCTCGCTCGCGATGGGGGTCACGCGCCTCGCCGTGGCCGCCGCCCTCTTGGCCGCCCCGCCATCCTCCCGTCGCCGCCGGGTCTCCCTCCCCTCCTGCCGCCCTCTCCCCGCCACCTCCTGCGCTCGCACATCCAAGGCTCTGCACGCCGCCGCTACCCCAGCCCCCGCCGCCGACGCGGTCGATGAGGAGTCCCCCGCCTCCCCTCCCTCGGGTGCGCCTTTCTCTTGCTTCCGTCGCTTCAGAAGCTCAGATTTTAGATTGGACTCTCCCCCAGTCTGTAGTCCTCAGCATGCGAGTTACTTGCATTTGATCTGATCCTGTCTGTGGAGCTAAAGACGACGTGTGGTGGAGCGGAATAGTGTATGACTGTTTTCTTGTTCTTTCAGATCTTAGCAAGGGAGTGGAGAACCTGGTGATCATTGGTTCTGGCCCGGCAGGGTACACTGCTGCCATTTACGCCGCTCGGGCGAACCTGAAGCCTGTCGTGTTCGAAGGTTACCAGGTGGGTGGTGTTCCTGGTGGGCAGCTGATGACCACGACCGAGGTGGAGAACTTTCCCGGGTTCCCAGATGGCATAACGGGACCTGATCTAATGGACAGGTAAAAGGAATGTTCACTATTTGGATTGGATTGATAATGCTGTGTTCTCTTACCTATACCTTCATGGGGCCATGAATTAAACCAGAATGCGGAGGCAGGCGGAGCGCTGGGGTGCAGAGCTACACCAAGAGGATGTTGAGTTTGTGAATGTAAAGAGCAGCCCATTTGTCATTCGTAGCGGTGAACGTGAGGTAAGCAGTTTTGTGCTCTTCCTCTGGTTGTGCCATAATTTGTTCTGTAGTTTGAACTTATTTCACAAGGTAGCGTTGTGTGTGTATTTTATGGCCGTTCAATGGTCAGTATTAGTATGATTAATAAAAAATAAAGATCATTTAAATAAGAAATAAC
The DNA here is from genome assembly GCA_017311315.1 of Dendrocalamus latiflorus. Lineage (NCBI taxonomy): Eukaryota > Viridiplantae > Streptophyta > Magnoliopsida > Poales > Poaceae > Dendrocalamus > Dendrocalamus latiflorus. The sequence goes on along the minus strand of CM029643.1, from coordinate 2,629,570 downwards.
AAAGGAGACCTAGTGAAATTTTGTAAGAAAACGAATAAAAGGATGCAAGAGTATGTTTTTGAGCTCTGGACCAGCGCAATGTGTTATGTGGTTTACTTAATTAGGTCCTATACTAATGTATAGTCTTGTGATTTACGTTTCTGAATTGCCTCTTTAGTTGTTCCTTAATTTCTCTCTCTCTCTCTCTTTATATATATATAATATACTAATTTGATGTAGCAATACGTGTTATAATGCACATAAACTACTGTGCACATTTTTTTGCTGCACTCATCTCAGTGACTTATATAGGTGAAATGTCATAGTGTAATCATTGCAACTGGAGCTATTGCTAAGCGCCTTCAGTTACCTCGTGAAGATGAATTTTGGAGTAGAGGTATCAGCGCATGCGCAATATGTGATGGAGCATCGCCAATTTTTAAGGGTCAAGTTCTTGCAGTTGTTGGAGGTGGTGATACAGCTACAGAGGAAGCAGTGTATTTGACCAAATATGCCCGTCATGTTCATTTACTTGTTCGAAAGAATCAGCTACGAGCATCCAAAGCTATGCAGGACCGGTAAGGCTTTTTTTTTTGTAATTTTCCCTAGAAAAGTATATCTTTCATTATGATAATATTTAAGAGCCTATTCTGTTCATGTAAACATCTTGCCCTTGCATTGTCAGTAGTTCACCTATTTTGGGCCTTAATACTTATTGATAGCTTAAAAGACTGTAGGGGGGAATAGAGGATTACTTTTTTTCCTTGTCAGTTATAGTAAATTTTGGCAATTTTCAAATGGTAGTTGTATCTGTGGCATTGTAAAATGTGCTACTTTGCCTGCAGGAATTTACGATTATTGCCTGATGTGAACTAAGTTAAATTACAGCTTGGTTCATTTTAGCTGTTCACCAAGTTAGATACTGGAAATCATAACATTGCCCGGGTTTGCAACTTTGCATAGAACTGTGGACTGTCATTGTTTGTAACTTATCGATATATGAACTTGTTAAGTTGTTATGTTCTTTGAAGGATGTTAGCTCCTCTTCAGTTGCATGAAATATTAATGAGGTAAAACTTCAATTCCCTGGATGTTTGGTTAACAGGTTGATTATGGCGAATGTTTCAGAGTACTCAACAACCCCAACATAACAGTACATTTCAATACAGAAGCTGTGGACGTTGTTAGCAATACCAAAGGCCAGATGTCTGGTATTCAACTGAAGAGAAGCGATACAGGAGAGGAATCAGTTCTTGAGGTGAAAGGTCTATTTTATGGCATAGGACATACTCCAAACAGTCAGCTCTTACAAGGTCAAATTGAACTTGATAGTGCTGGCTATATTTTGGTTAAAGAAGGCACAGCAAAAACTTCAATTGATGGCGTATTTGCTGCTGGTGATGTGCAGGTAACTCCATCCTTCACTCCCTGTATGGAACTTCTACATGGTCATAATGTGTTTCATTTTTGGAACTAGGATTTAATCCTGCTGCATTTCATATGTGCCATTATCATGATATCATCAGCATGTCTTGTTTGTTGTAGCACACTAGCACATCATGTCTTGATGGCTCGAGAATGGTATCCCTGCCACTTAGTGTTTGGAAATTCCCTTGGTATTTGAAATACAATTTATGTTATGCTGGTATCAAGCCATGGGCCCTGTACCTTGTACATTGTAGATATCTATTCGTGAAATGGAGATCTTCTGATTGATTTTCTTAGACATTCCCATGACCATTTTGGTTTTCAATTTTTCATGTTTTAGTCTGTACCTGCAGGATCATGAATGGAGGCAAGCCGTTACTGCAGCTGGTTCTGGATGCATAGCTGCTTTGTCAGTTGAAAGATACTTAGTTGCCAATGATCTTCTTGTTGAATTTCATCAGGTACTTTTTTTACACAGCAAATGTTTCTTTATGGCAATTGATGCATGTTCCAATTTTATTTTGCTTGGTTTTCATTATTTCAATGGAGACTGGCTGTCCAATCTTATGCCTATAGCTATGATCACTGGTACTCCAGTACCGTGCACATCTGCAGTAATCTCTATTGTTTATTTTTTTTTTCAGTTTAGAATTTCCTAGTCGCCATATATTAGCATCGGCATGTAACTGCGTTGGATTTCCCCCCATGTATAACACTTTCATTATCACCATGTATTAATATAGCCATGCAAAATTGTGAATGGTTGAAACTGGAGCACTGTTATTCATGATAGGTGCATGCATACTTATGCACCTTCACCTTTTTCTGTTATCTTATATAGCAACAGATCAAGCTTACGGATACAGTTCTTTGTTGTGATTTGTTTATTAAATTCAGCCTGTTCATGAAGAAACAAAGAAGGAGATTACAGACAGAGATGTTGAGATGGGCTTTGATATTTCTCACACAAAGCATAGGGGACAGGTACCTGACATATCCATGCCTGGTGTGGCTAGTATTGATGCAAACATTCATGTGAAAACTGATCATGAGCTTGCTTTCTTTGCAGTATGCTCTCCGCAAATTATACCACGAGAGTCCACGTCTCATTTGTGTTCTATATACTTCTCCCACATGTGGTCCTTGTAGAACCTTAAAACCAATTTTGAACAAGGTTAGTTTTTGAAAATTGAAACTGAACTTTGAACATCATGAGACATTATTGTAAATTAAATGGGCCTTGATAAACAACTGTTCTTGCAACTACCCAACTAACTGTAAATCTAGAGATAACTTTCTACTCGGCATTCTAGTTTCCCTTTACCATTTTGCATTTATAGTGACAATTCAGGACTTCAGATTTGGATATGCTAGGAGCATGCTGAGGTTCATTTCTCTGATCTCTGATGTAGAAATAAAATCCCTAATCCATAACGAAAGGCTGAATTTAACAAGATACGGATCAAAATGTGCTAAATGAGTTGAATCAGCACATTCTTATGCTATCTGTGTTGCATCGCTGCAAATTCTATAAGGTTGCGGTGTTGCAGTCACCTTGGAGCTGTGAAATGTATTGGAAAGTCCATGAGAGCTGCATGTTGCAATTCAAGGTGCCAAGATACTTCTCAGTCATAAATAACACCAAACATACTAGATTAATATTGGTCCCAAGTCCGGCCTTTTTTATTTTGTTGGTTTATTTCTAAATCTTATTTGCTTTCAAGTTTCAGCACGAGCCACTAATCAATGCCGTCTATTTATTAGGGTGTTAGGTATGCGTCTACTACATTGGGTACAAAGACCGACACCATTTTAGATGAATCAGGTGAACCACCTGATAGCTGATAGATTGCTCTAGACAGCAATCTGACAATGCATGGATGTGATTTTAGCATTTCTCTGATTCTCTCCTTTTAACTTTCTGAATTTCACATACGCTGTACAGCACATATTTTTTGTTTGGTGATAAACCGTGTGATCACAGTGGTAGGAACTAGGAACCTACCATTTGGGTGGTAAAAGTTATAACTAATAGTTGCGCTACTAATATTGGTTGAAGCACTGCAACCGCAACACACGTGCTGATGTTATGCTAGAATAGTTCTCATTGCATCAGCTATACATGTGTTAGTTTGGTTGTTTGTTTTGTTGCTTGCTAATATTGATGTTTTTCTCCAGGTTATAGATGAGTTTGATGAATATGTTCATTTTGTTGAAATTGACATTGAGGAGGATCCTGAAATAGCAGAAGCAGCAGCCATCATGGGAACACCTTGTGTTCAATTTTTTAAAAATAAAGAAATGCTCAGGTTTGCCATATTTACTTAAGATTGGTTTGGCTAGTTTTATTTTCTATGCTAAAATCAGTTCATGTTTGCAATTATTTGCTCTCTTCTAGGAAATGGTACATTTCAATTTTTTCTAAAGAATACTGAACTACACATGCACAACATATGGAAGAAAAATTGCATCATAAAAGAGATTTGGTTAAGTCCATCGTCAAATCTGCATATAATATTTCGTCTTGATATGTTGTCTGTTGAAGTTCTCTTCCAACTAAAATGTTCATTGCCAAATATGTCGAACTTCTTAGGCCGCTGTGGAACTCCCTTGTTGCCTAGTTTATATGTCACAGGAACACCCTTCTGATCTTTCTTAATCTTGGAACATACAGGACTGTCTCTGGTGTGAAAATGAAGAAGGAATATCGGGAGTTTATTGAGTCGAACAAATGAGCTGAACCCAATATTCGTTTCAAGTTTCTGAAGTGTAATGGTCTTTTGCCCATACGGACTATTTTTAGATGCCGCTCTGGTGGCCAATTTTTGTGGGAGTTTCAGATGAGCCTGGTGTAGTGCGATGTCAGAGGAAATTTAACCAATCGCTCTTACTGAATTGAATGGCACAAAATATATTCTTTGTTGTACAACTTGTTGACTCCCTGCTGATCGTTGTTTTAACAGCGTGCATACTTCTTTACGGCTTTACTCACAATTAATCTTCAATATACTAGATGATGCGCAATCTATTTGCTATGAACACGACTGGAAAGATACTACGAAAAATATCTAAGGATTTGCCCTAAAATCTGTAACGTGGCCTGCTCCTCTGAAGCATAGCAGCCAGAGATGAATCCTTCGTAAAATACCTAGAGCCGGCATGTCGTACACCACTAACACCATGGGAGGGTGGCAATGGATACATGTATTTGAGGGGGAACTGCTGACCATTGATCGCCGAATTTTTTGTATTTTAGCCCTTTTTTTGAAAAATATTCACATTTAGACCCCTGGTAGTTTTAATTCCGTTTTTGGACCCAGAGCTCGGCGCTGTGGGTCACGGCGCCGAGATAACACGTCTCGGCGCCGTGGACCACGGCGCCGAGGTGCGAGCCCCGCGCCAGCGTAGCGGCCGTCGTGGCGCCGACGTGGCAGGCAGCTCGGCGCCGTGACTCGTGGCGCCGAGCATGTGGCTTCTGAAACAGCACCGAGCACGCGGGCTTCGTTCATTCGCATCCTCCTCCCTCTGTCCTCGCCGCTGTTTAGGGTTTGCACCGATCAGCCTTTTTTTTCGCAAAATGAATTATTAGTTGTATTTTTCATTTGGATTATTTAATGATAGTAATATTATGTAATATAGTTAGTTATTTATTTATAGAGAGCAAAAAATACGACGTATGTTTTGAAAATTCGTTATGTATTGCAGATGATACATGTAGGAAAATTCGTGTAGATTTTTTTAAAAACATTATGGTACGTTGGTAATGGTTTTTGAAAAATAAAATTATGCAGGCCGTGACGAACGAGTTTTGTGTGAAGTTCTGCGGGCCGTGAGATGCTGCGGGCAAGACAGAGGGGAGGCGACATGTGGCATACAAGCAACTCTCCTCTTCCTTTTGTTCAGTTGTTACTACACACTTGGGGAAATAATTACTGGGATGATTCTGGGTCAATCCCATCCCCTCTGTTTGTGGATTGATGAACGAGTTATGTGTGAAGTAACGATTAGTGTATTTGTGATTTTTGTACAATGCTGACCGTGAAAAATATGTTGAACTGGCAATAACATTTTTTGATCATGTTATGTTGTTGTATTGGAAGGATTTTTTTGAATTATTTTGTATGACAACTGTGATAGGAACAATTGGACGAAAGGAGGGGAAGTGATAATAAGACACGTGGGAATCATTGCATGCGAAAAGCCCAGATAATAAGCTTATGAAGTTGGGACGAACATGGCGCGTACAATTTTATTACATGCTAGCATGATATCCGACTAATCTACCCAACTGCTCGTACGACCTCTCGTGTGGACCGAGTCTATTACATCTTGTCTACTGGGTGTAGCGTGGTTGTTTCCCCTTTCTGTCGCGCCCTGAAGATGGCTCCGCTGCATCCTTCTTCCTGTCACTCTTGGTCTTGAGAGCCGCCTCACGAGCTTGAAGCTCTTCCTCCTGACGCTTGATGGCTGCTTCACGCAGACTTAACTTCTCCTTCCTCCTTTGCAGCTCATCCTCCTTGCCCTGCAGACGGATTTGGTCCACCCTCACGCGGCGCTCTTGCTCAAGCCGCATCTGTCGTTCCACCTCGCGAGCCTGAGTCATCTTGACACAGTATTGTCCTTTGTTTTCCACCTCCACTGCCCGGTTATTTGGCCATGCCGGCGGCACTCGATCCACCCATTCCATGAACCCGCAAGCCTATGTGTGGCATGGTAGATGTCATGGATCAAGTTGAAAAACGATAACGGAACTGCTCGTTGCTGTGCGGCTCGTTGTTGTCGTCCACGTGGTCCTGGGAGTGTCCCCACTCCTCAACGTACACGTGGTGGTGCTGCTCGAAGTCTGTGACCTTCTTCTGTCGCTGACGATCAAATCTGCATGACGTAAACCAAAAGTTAACATTAGTAGAAACACCGTGAAATTGGAATCCAAGGTTAGAATTGAAATTGCATGGCACTTACTTGTGCAAGGCCACAGACGTGGAGATCGGCGCTACTGGCCACAACTGCCTCATACCAAACTGGCGTGCAACTCGATGTGGCAGGTGATACTCAACAGCATAGAAACAGATAAGGGGGCACCTCATCCTGTAGAGGGCCTCGTCTATGCTGCACAGTGCGCTGAACTGAATGTCCACCACCTCTTCCTCGGCATACGGCTCCCACTTAACCTGCATAGCAACAATTTACTTGTAAGGTACAGGACTAACAAATAAAATCACGATACCACATGTGATCAATGGACACCTTCCGCACAACAACGTCCAAACATTTTAACTCATTCCTCATAACCAATTTGACATATTGGTCCCACTCATCCTCTGAACCAATTAAGATCAACCGTCTGAGAACTAGGTCTTTCGAACCGAAGTGAAGTAACCCCTCAACTGTGATGCTCTCCTCGTTTGCATGACAATGTAGCTTCTCCCGAGCCCTAGCTTCTCCCGGGCGGCCGGGGAGGCGGGCGGCCGGGGACGCGGGCGGGGAGGGGAGGCGGCGGGGAGGCGGCCGGGCCGGGGAGGCGGTGGCGGCCGGGGAGGCGGGGGGCTGAGGGGACGCGAAATGAACAGGCATGCCCTCGGGTCGGGTAAGTGCCCCGAGCTCGGCGCCAAGATCCATGGCGCCGAGGTCGGCGCCACGACTTACGCGGCGCCGAGGTCGGCGCCACGACTTACGGCGCCGAGGTCCTGCCACGTCGGCGCCACGTTGGCCGCCACGGTGGTGCGGGCCTGGCACCTCGGCGCCGTGGATCACGGCGCCGAGACGTCTTACCTCGGCGCCATGAGTCACGGCGCCGAGTTCCGGGTCCAAAAACGGAATTAAAACTACCAGGGGTCTAAATGTGAATATTTTTCAAAAAAAGGGCTAAAATAGAAAAAATTCGGCCATTGATCGCCCCTGGTTGTAAACCGTAGAACGCTGTAACCCGCCCATTGCAGAACTCGCCTGTCACCATCCAACCCTACGCCGACCTTCCCGACTGCTCCCTTCTAATCAGCTGCCGGCCCTGCCCCGCACGACCGCAACCATCCCTCGGTTCTCCCTGGACTCAATCTCCCGTCGATCCGGGCATTCGATGCGCCCCCTTCCTGCCGGTTTCACCCCTGTCGGGCCGACACCGACGCCACCACGTCTAAGGGTAAAGGGCGAATCGGATAATGCTTAAACAATATTTTTTTCTCTTGGATTTAAATATGAATCGAACAAACGTCAGATATGAATACAGAGCAGACAAACATCAGATGTGAATTTGGATCGGATTATACTCAAAATCGGATTGGATTCGACTATTTTCAGATTCTGACAATTATTTGTGTCCTCTCCTATTTAAAACATGGCACCGTATTACTTTAACATTTTAAATTGATAAATAGCTAACTCTAATATATAACTGTGCATTAAATGTTGACAGCAACAAATAAATCATTCATCTTACGTATTTATATAATACAGCTTCATATACTATGACACAATAAAGTTTAATAAATTGAATCAGTTTTATAGTAATACTTATGCCCATTTTTCTCTAGTTTATTACTGGTACAGCGCGAGGAGGCCGGCTCCGTCCTTGGGGACCGCCGCCCCGTCCACCTCCTCGACTTCTGCTGCTACTGCCACGACATGGCCTACGACACCCACGATCAGGCGCAGCTCCTCCGCGCCTACCTCGCCTTTCTCCGCTGCCTCGAGGGCAGCCGCCGCCATCTACCGCACCATGTGCATCTTCGGCGAGCCGCCGCCCTGAACCACTCCTACTCTTTTCGGCCATTTCTTGCGTAGCATGCGTGCATTACGTGTCTGAATGTAAAAATCGGTGAAAAATCCTTTGGTCTAATGTGGTGCGCTGATGCGTGTGCAGGGCTCAAGACGATACTGACACCATACCGGACGAACCTCGTGCGGCTGCAAGCCGGGCCGAATGATGCCGACGTCTTTGCCGATTTTGGTGAAGAGGATCGCGTCGTCGTCGGGCAGGCCGACCGGCGGCGAGAAGCAAATGTTGTGAGTTGCCACTGTATTTGTTGTTGAGGTGACAATGGCGCTGAATTGCTTGCGGATTGAGATAGATCGTCGTAATTGTGCATAGCGAAAGTTAATTGATTCGCATGCGGCGGCGGAACTCGTGTATGCTCTCTAATTGTAGCAACTGACGAGAAACTTGGAATTCTTACTGTGAATATAGCTTAGCACATGATTGTATCAACAATGTGCCTCTTTGGTAACAAAATCAATGCAACTTAGAACAGCAAGGATGTTGCACTGCTGATCAAAAGAAGTCCCATCCTACACCGCTGACGCAATATGGGGAAGCTCTACTGGAGTCCTTGTGGACTTGTCCTATAGCGTCTACCGGTCTACGGCTCTAAACTTGCACACGACAGCTGAATCTTGGGCGACATAGTTCAACAGCGTCTTCCCTCAACGTTACACTCTAAACACAGGTTGTCCATGAAGTTGCAATTTGATCTTTCTTCCCGTTTACTCGAATCCTGAAGTGAGGTGTGTAGCCCTTCAGGCGGACCTTCCTGACACATTTGACAGATCTTGCGCGATGCATAATGCATTGCATAAGGAGTCGAACCTATTTGGCCTAAACTAGAGAGCGCACAAGCCTAGCATCTGCCAAGGAGCCAGTAAGTACTCCAGCACTCCGGGAATATGATTGAACTTCATTTGTCAGCTGAAACAGTCTGAATGATCGTAACAGATAATGCTTTCCATGATGTACATTACTGCTATGCTGTGCGAGGAACACACCTTGGCTACTGAACAAGGAGACTACGTTAACAATCTCCTCTGTATTTCATTTATCGAAGTATTAATCCCGATGGGCTTCAGAATTCAGACCTATTTCGAAATTCTAAGGGGTTATTAATCTGCCGAGTATACAGGAACCCACTTGGAACCAGCAAGCGTGGGAAATAATTACTGTGTGTATTTATGCATACAACCTATTGCTTGTATGGTGCATGATTAGAGGAAGCATCTAACTTGTCCTCACATAAGCATGCGGGAACAACTTTGGGAAGTAAGTGTGCTTCGCCTTGACAATCAACCAATACAGAAAGAAGCACGGGATATGAGCAATGGCCATGGCGAGGTACCTGCACCAGATTAGCATTGTTGTAAGGACCACATGGTTGATGGATAATAAATAAAGATAAGCTGAGGTGATAGAAGCACATACCATTGAGGAGCCTCAGATGATGAAAGGTCAAGAAATGGGTAAGGCCACCTGAAGAAGATGGTAACACAGTAGTACATATCAAAGGTAAAACTCAAAATGTTTCTCTCGGAGCGTGTAACAACACATGAAGCCTTATTTCAAATGCATACATACTGAACTGAATTAACATATCAGCATACAAGCATCAGCTAGAACTAGAAGTATGTTGGAATTAGGATGCACTTTACTAATTAGAGCACAATAATTTTATTCTCTGTTGGAAATATCTAAATTTGGTCAGAAAGTGGTTCATATATATTCCATGGCCCAACTCATGCAAAGAATATGTCCACACATCTATATCTCTTGGACAAACTATGTCACATGGCCATGGAAGAGCACATTTAACAATTCAAAATGCAATCACACACACCCTCAGAATATGTTCAACACATGTTCAGATTTCTTGATAAACTATGTCACATGGCCATGGAAGAGCAGTAGAGCACAGGTATGATTCATTGCGTCATTCTACAGAAACTTTTCCATTTTATTTTATACTTTTATTTAAGAAAATTATAGTACCAAATTCTGGATTTTCATGCTATCCCAATGGGACTTTAAGATATAAATGATGCTCCAACTTTGCATCTTTTCTTAGTGTACACATGTTTAATTTAATAGAAACATGCATCTGATTCACAAAATGGCAAACTGAAGGCATTCTATTAAGTTCTATTAAGCAAACAGTAGGGGAGAAAACCTACCAGGATAAGCCTCCACAAGCATGAAGGACCCACTGGAAGGTTACATACAAGCAGCTCCAAAATATGAAGAAAGCCATCCGGTACCAGGGAAAAGGCTGAAAACGACCAAGGTCCAAGTATAAAGTAATTAAGCCAACCAACGCAAAAGGCAAACCGATATGATTTACAAGTAATCTTACCATGTTGTTGAGAACTGTGTCTGTAAGAAGAAAAACAGCATTAAGAGAGTGCATGCCATCAGTGACCTGAATGAAAATTTAAAGGACAAGGACAACATATCAAAACATAAGACAGTGTCTTAAAAGCGTATATAAAGGCAGCAGAGGCTTATCCGTTCATTTATGCTCTATGTGGAGACATTTCAATTTTCGAGTTATCCTTCTTGTATATTAAGGCTAGACCATGGCAGAAATCAAGTTTAAGAAAATGGATGCACATCGAAATTGAAACAGGTCTTTATTTGACTAGTTATGAATGCCCAGGACTGTTTATTATTAGATGCCCTCTGATTGACATACTCTATGCTCAGCACAAACTATTTGACTATGGAGTTTTTGCACTATGGTTCTTATCACTCAGCATAGTTGGTAACTCTTATGCACCGCCGCAATAGAATGAAAAATAAACAAGGCAATATAAAACTAAGAGCTATGCCTCTTATTAAGCACTTGAGTTGACAATTGAGGCTTGGTAGCGTTTACCATTCAAGCATAATACGAAACAATACATACACATCCTGGAATGTTTACATACCATGGCTAACCCAAACATATCACGGTAGAAGAATGGCACAAGGAGCCCCCAAAATGTGACATCAGTCAACATTGTCGCTCCTGCACTAGTCTGTAAACAGATAAAGAATATCAGACAACAGCATTAAATAGGCCAATTCAGGTGTCTGTGGTGCAGATGAAAAGATTTTAGGAAAGGCAAGTAGGAAACAAGACCAAGCTAACAAAAAAAATCAGTTGAGCTAAAATACAGCAGTTTGGGCATGAAAGTTTGTGTTGACTGCTAAATCACATGTCACTACATGGAACACATAAAAAGAGGATATGATAGTGGCCGCAGCTGCATAGTCCAAAGCAACAAACTGGAGGAACTTGCCGTAGCTCAGTACATGCACTGACTATCAAATATGATGTAGCAACTAATCATCAAAAGTTACTATGGTGTATATTCCTTACAACCAGTAGAATTTGGATTGACAGAATTGTTGAGAAAACACATAACATGCCCACATATACAATTTTATAAGGCCAGGTGAGTTCAAACCTGGTAGATGATTTGCATGCAACGTCCCCAGAACCCAGCTCTTTTCTCATTTGCTATTTGTTCATAATAGCTTGTCATCTTGTCCATCTCATCCCTTTTCCCCTCTCCAGAAATTGAAGTGGAAAGGCCACTATTTTCAACATCACCATTAATAAATCCATGGGATTCATCAGCTTTTCTCAAGCGTTTCTTTGAGTAAACCCAACATCCATGAGCTGATATAGCAGTTGCAAACTAAGAGAAACACACAAAAAATTAGTGAAGGCATCAAAAGGTAAGCAAGCTAAAAATAACAAGAATAAAATAACACATGCACATTCAAAAGGAAAGAAGTGGATATAATTGACCGCATATAGAAGTTTTTCCCAAGGTAGTTACAAAGTGTTAAGACAACATGGAAGCAGAGAACATACCGCGAAATATATGGTGACTAGTAAAAAGGTCCACCTGCAAGGCCAATTGGGGTTAGAAAATTATAATCAAAAGGACAGTTAGGAAACAAGCAACTCAAGAATCAGAACGACAAGCAACTAAAAGGGAGGTGATTAACTGTATGCCTTCCGAATCACTACCAGAAGATTCAAAACATTCTAGAGATCCACCCGTCCGGCATGGGGCAATAAGTTACATCATGCACAAAACCGAAAGTAAGAAGCTTTAGCTCTATATAGCAGAACAACGATAAATTACAAACAGCCAAACGCAGTGTCTCTTCTTGATGTGTACCATACTCCCAATATACTAGATTCATAGAATGCTCTACTTATTCAGCCATGTCAAAGTACCTACTAAACAGTACTCGCTGGAAAACGCTAACTTCTACCACATTGTAGAGACACACACAACGAAGATATGTTTCTATGAACGATCTGTATGATTAATTGATTACTTGTCTAGACTATTCGTAGTAATTAAGCGTAGATAGGAGGAGGAGGAGGGGGAGGGGGAGGCGTACTGGGTGTAGAAGTAGAAGACGGCGAGGCCGTGGGCGATGAGGAGGCGGACGAGGAGCGCGGCGGCGGCGGCGAGGGCGAAGGCGCGGTAGCCGAGGAGCCAGCCCGGGTGGAGTCGGGCCCAGCAGGGGACCCACAGGTCGGTCGCGCGCAGGGGCGCCGCCGCCCTCCGCAGCCGAGGAAGCAGCGCCGCCGCGACCGCCGCCGGCAGCACGATGAGGGCGGCGCAGACGAAGACCTGCCACCGCAACCAGTACGACGCGCCGTCCGCCGCCGTCGCCGACATCGCTGCGTCGCCGGTGAGGCGGGAACCGTAGCGGTTGACCGCTAAACTAGCTTGCGCGGTCGCGCTTCGTGGCGTGTACTAGTTAATGTGGTTCGGGGCTTCTGGTAGTCGGTGGGGAGTACAACTACCACAGCGGGCCGGTGAGACCGATGCATCGTGGTAGTTGCGATTTATGGTTGAAATCTGTAACTGATAATCTTTAGCTATTTATATGAGTATAAAGTAAAAAAAATTATATGTAGTTTTAGCTGATATAAATAAAGCCGTTGTAGTGTGTATTAAAATTAACTTATAGAATCTATATTTAAAAGATACTTTATTTTAAAGTTATATAATAAAAATCAAAATGGAAGTTATAGGTGGTGATCGGTTCGGCTGAAAGCCTTATGGCTTATGGCTGAAAACACTGTAGCTGGCTGAAAAAAGCACTGTAGCTGACAGAGGTTATTTACCATAATTAAATTTAAAAAAAATTAAAAATAGAAAAAACATATTAGCCCATCACGTATAATGTAAACAAATACGAGGAAAAAAAGAACCGGTAAAAAAACTCAAAAAAAGCCAAAAGTTCAGAAAAAGACGAAATTTATGAATAGTGCAAAAAGAAACTGAAGCCATATTGATCAGCGCCAGGCTGTAAACATTGTTGGAGGCGGAGGGAAGCGTAGGTACCGTTTGGCTGCTCTCGACTTTAGCTTTTTTAGGTTTCGAAGCTTTTTTTTTTTTTGGCTAAATGCGTGAACCCCGAAGCCTAAAATAAATTAAGAATTTAAAGATGAGTCTAAAATAAATTAGACATTTAAAGCTCAAATTTCTTAGCTTTTTTTTAAAATTAGGCTTTGAAGCTGAGAGAGAGAGAAGCTGACGCCGCCAAACTGCACCGTAGTAAGCTACGCATTGTTTTCGTGGTTCCGTTCTGGTGGCTGGCGGTAACTCATTAATTAATCAGCAACGGTCTTCGATACAGCCACTCTCGCTGTCGCGTCAAGTGAAATTGGATTTTTCTTTTCCTTCAAAATTTGTATGGATTTTCCGTGTTTCGAATAAAACTTTAACTCAAACAGGTTCTAATAGGTTATGCTGGACCATATGAGTTAACTGTGGCCCTTGGAAGTGAGAAACCTGGCATTTTCTTTCGAGAACTTGTGGTTTCTGGTTTAAGTATTAGGTTGGTCAGACAAAACAGGCCCATGCTCATTTGGGCTTTTTTTTTGTTTATAGCTGAAAAATATTGAAGCTGGCTGAAAAAATACTGTAGCTGACAGAGGTTTATTTAGCACAATTAAATTTTAAAAAATCAAAAAATATGTTAACCCATTATATATAATACAAACAAATACACGAAAAAAAGAACCGGCAAAAAAGCTCAATAAAAAGTCAAAAATTCAGAAAAAGACGAAATTTATGAATAGTAAAAAATAAGTTGGAAGCTAAAAGCTGAAACCAAAACGATCACAGCCGAGCTCGATACAAGTTTCAAGGATCAACACCCCAGAGTTTGCATAGATACACTGTTCAACCAGAATTGAGCTTTGAGCTTTGTTTTAATTCGAGGAAATCACGATTACTCAACATGCGACGTCACTCGAGTAAAGCGATAGTAAATACTCTGTTTTTTTAGCAAAAAGCGATAGTAAATTCCAGTGTTACAACATCATTCTCAACCAATCACCTTCAAGAAATCTCCGAAGGTTTTGAGCGGTTTACTTGTGTGGCAAGCTATGGCCCACAGCAGACGTCGGATGGTGGAATAACATTTGTTCATTTTCATTCATCCATGGTGGCTTCCAGAAAATAAGGTGGTCCGGCAATTCAAAGATACGTTCAAAACTGCAAAGACAAATGGGAATAACATCTCATGTTTGGCAATCGGATTTCATTTGGTTTTATTATTGCTTACAGATAAATTGACCGCATACCATTCATGTTGCAAGTGAGAAACGAGCCTGCCGTGTGGCGCACGCACTGATGCACAGACATACATGGAGAGAATGAAACAAAACCGAATTTTCAAAAGAAATTTAAATTTCATTTGGATTTGATATCATTTGAAACCTTAGCCTAATTCAGCTCAAATCTCAGTCATTCAAACCACAAATTCTTATTGGCATTGACTCAACAGAGGATTTTTACGTCGGTATTGTTCACTGTTTGAAAACAAATCGCCGTCGCTCGACCTCTCCCACTCGCTCTCGCGCCTTCCTGCACCATCTCGCCACTGCCACTCCTGTGCAGCCTATCAGAGGTCGTACCCCCCTCCCCTCTTGAATGCCCTGACCGCGTGTCAGAGCCGCCGGCCACGCTGGCCATCGCCGCGCCGACCTCCTTGCTCTCTTTGCTCTCACAGCCGGCCTGAGCTCCTCTGTCATCTTTTGACCACCGCATTTCTACGCCCAAGGCAGCAAGTGTATCCCCTCTGCCAGCTGCGCCACGCCTCCCCGACCCTTCCCGACATCGCCACGCGCCATAGCCGCCGTAGCCCCTCCACTGTGCCGAATCGCCTCTTCCGCTCTATATAAGTCCCCGAACCCCTCCATTCGAAGATATCGACACCTAGGGTAAGCCAAACACCCCAAAAGGTCCAACAACCTTCCCCATTGCCGACAATCGCCAGAATTCACCAAGGCAAGCCCAAATTCAATTTTATTCCTTCGATCAATTACTTTCCAATTACCTTCGTATGCAGCCTCCTCATGCCCCCAGGAATACCCCCGAGTCATTACCTTAGCTTCCCGAGCCTCCTTCTTCTCTGCCATCGAGGTCCGCCGCACGGCCATGGCACCCCGCCGTAGGCAACCCAACTCTGACCACCCCTGCCCAAACCACCACTTCCCCAAGCAGGCAAGCACCCTCTAACCCCCAGGATGCTCAAATACTAGCGCACTGGCAGAGGGGATGCATTGGCTGCCTTAGGCATAGAAATGCAGTGATCAAAAGATGACAGAGGAGCTCAGGTCGACTATGAGAGCAGAGAGAGCAGGGAGGTCAGTGTGGCGATGGCGGGCGTGGCCGGCGGCTCTAACACAAGATCAGGGCATTTAAGAGCGGGTATGGCCTCTAACAGGCAACACAGGAGTGGCAGCGGCGAGATGGTGCGGGAAGGCGCGAGAGCGAGCAGAGAGGTCGGGCGACGGCGATTTGTTTTCAAACAATGAACAGTGCCGACGTAAAAATCCTCCGTTGAGTCAATGCCAGTGAGAATTTGTGACTTGGATGGCTGAGATTTAAGCTGAATTAGGCTAGGGTTTCAAAGGAAATCAAATCCAAATGAAATTCAAATTTCTTTTGAAAATTCGGTTTTGTTTCAGAGAAGAAAATTCTGAGACTGATCATCATAAATGGTGGCGACAGTTGACATACAGCCATGGAATCCTATCAAACTGGAAAGGAAAATTTCTGTGAGCCGAACATCGAGTTCCATTGGCCCGGTGGGTTTTATTGACTGCTCATGGCAAAATAACCTCTGCATCCTGATTAGGTCAAATGACAATTTTCTGGACCAATTCGTCATTATCATTAAAAAATAGAATATTTGGTGTCTCATGATCCCCATGATCGATACAAACTGGAACATCTGAGTATGAAGTTTGACCTAGAAAACCCACAAGAGCAGAGGCCTGCCACCAAAACTACGGTAATTTGGCACATAGACCTGAAGCATTACAAGAATAACATCAAAAACCATCTTCCCTCGGCAATTTGGCCCAACAAAAAGCAGCAGAAGTTACTGTAACACCACCAGAGGGCAAAAGAGAAGAAATGTGAGAAATAAAACTATCCAAAAGAGAATAAAAGAAAATAAAATGTTTTTACCATCAGAACCCATTTGACTTTAGAGTGTCGAATGGAAGTAGCGCTCAATGAGGTTTCCAGACCGTCCGGGGCTAGTCAGTACCGTCTCGCGTTTTCGGTTTTCCTCATTCGGTAGAAAATTTAACCAACACTCATTTTTACCGACTTAACCCCCGCCGTAGAAAAGCCATCAACAGTGCAGAGCCCACCTCTTGGACCCAAAGGTCCTTAGAGCCTACAGCCACATGAGAAGAGAATGAGGATAAGGGAGGGGTAGCCAGGATATTTCACAAGATCAAGGCTCCCATATAAAAAGAAGAGTATCCTAGCAAGCCAACAGTTTTTCTCAAGCCATAGTCCCATTTTCACTTCCCTCAACACATAAGCAAGCCAGTCAACCGAGGAGCCTCATCTCAGTCTCATTTCTTGCCTCAATCGTGAGCTTATGCAGAAAGCAAAGCCAACAAGAGGACCATTAGCTCTCCACTGTTCAGCCAAACACAGAGAGCAAGCCGAGCTCATCCAAGTCCCAAAACCCAAGTCCATGTCCATCACAGAGAGGAGGTGAGAAAGAGAGAGAAGCGGAGGAGAGGAGCACGAGGAGAAGGGGAAGATGAAGGAGAGGAGCAAGGACCGCGGCTGACCACGACAGCAAGATAAGGCCCAACCGAACCGCAACGCGGCCATCGTCGTCGTTGTCCACGAACCTTGCCATCCCCAACCTGACATTCTAGTAGGCCATTCTCTTCACCTTACCTCTAATGCGACCTCTTAGCACAGCCGTGAGCACCACAGCCGACTTGGCTCATGCCATTGGCGACGAGCCCGCAGAATCGCCATGCGCCCTCGATCAGAGGGGCATGCTCCCCTATGCATGTTCCCTCGCCAAATCCCGTCACGGTGACGTCGTAGACGTTCCCAGCCAAGCTGGATAATAGCAGAGACAAGACAAAAATAGATGCTAGAATAAAAGGCAAGTAGTAAGACGGAGGAAGAAATGGTGGCGCTTGGGGATTGGCCATGGTCGGAGGCCGAGCCAGGGCGTTGGCTGCCGAGCAGGAGTAGGGCGACGGCGGCCTAGGTGTCGAGCCATTGCTGCAGGGGAAAGCCGGTGGCCTAGGGGCGCCATGGCAACGATGTGTGGGGTCGGAGGCCAGGCAAGGCGCTGAGCCCTCCACCGGTGGTGAGGTCGAGTAGGAGCCGAAGGCGATTCCCAGGCTGGCGCGCTGTGGCTACCGAGTCCGGAGGGAGCAACAACGCCGGGTGGTGAGGGAAGTCCGGCGACTGCGTAGGTGCCCGAAACCATAGGGAAGCGGCGGATTCGGCCCTAATTGGCCAGATCTGGGGGAGATGTCTGAGGCGGTGCAAGCGCACGCACGGGGGGCGACCGGTGCCCAAGCTCAACCATGAGTCGCCATCCCACCTGGGAAGTGCCAGAAAGAGATAGGGGAGTGAATGAGGGGAATGGAAGGAGATGTAGGGGGAAGAGAAGTCAAGGGAGGAGGCGCGGGGGAATGGAAAAAGGAGATGTAGGGAGAAGAGAAGTTAGGGGAGGAGGCGCTCGGCGCTAGTTGTTAGTCGCTGGACTCTTGCTCTTGGTGATAGCAAGATCCTAACTCTCATGGAGAGGATGACACTAGGAGATGGGGCAATTTTCTTCTTGTTTATTGCTCACACAATGCCATGCCAACCTGAGGGGTTGGAGATACATACTTATAGGCTGAGAACCAGCCAAGCATATGCTAAGATGCTATCCTAGATGCTGTCCTAAAGCGGTCAATATGCTGTCCTAAAGCAGATGCTGTCCTAAAAGCAGATGCTGTCCTAAAAGCAGATGCTGTCCTAAAAGGAGATGCTGTCCTAAAAGCAGATGCTGTCCTAAAAGCAGATGCTGTCCTAAAAGGAGATGCTGTCCTAAAGCAAAAGCAGATGCTGTCCTAAAAGCAGATGCTGTCCTAAAAGCAGTCAAAAGACAAAAAAACTACCACAGCCCCACAAAGACCACAGTACAGAGACTTATTCAGCATTCTCCCCCTAAGTCTTGTGCGTCGTCTTGTGGGAGGGTTGAACCATCCTGATCTTGGAGCAGAGCTCAAGGAACTTGATCCTTCCAAGAGGCTTGGTGAGCAAATCCGCAAGCTGATCCGTGGTGTTGATGTAGCTTGCCTTGATGCTTCCTTCATCCAAGCAGCCTCGGATGAAATGGTACTTCACCCGGATGTGCTTGCTCCGTTCATGAAAAACGGGGTTCTTTGCCAGGGCTAGGGCGGACTTGCTGTCCACCCTGAGCTCCACTGCTTCAGTGTCCCCGCCGAGGAGATCACCAAGCAGTCGAGCGAGCCAAAGGGCCTGAGTCGAAGCGGTGGAAGCCGCTATGTACTCGGCCTCACAGCTGGACAGGGCCACCACCTGCTGCTTGACTGACTGCCAGCTAACGAGGCACTTGCCGAGGAAGAAGAGAATCCCGCTTGTGCTCTTGCTGGTGTCAATGTCGCCTGCGTGGTCGCTGTCGCTGTACCCGATGAAGTGTGCCGCGCCGGGACACCTCGGGTAGTGCAAGCCGTAGTCGGAGGTGCCCGCAACATAGCGGAGGATCCTCTTTACGGCCTGCTGATGCTCCGTCGTCGGTCGCTGCATGAACCGACTGACGTAGCCGACGGCGAACGCCAAATCCGGACGCGTGTGGACGAGGTAGCGAAGGCTGCCCACGATGCGCCGGTACTGCGTCGCGTCCACCTCCTCCGCCGTGCTGTCGCGGCTCAGCTTCAGCCTTTCCTCCATAGGAGTGTGGGCTGGGTTGCAGTCGGTGAGCCCGCCCAGCTCGACGGTGCGCTTGGCGTAGGCGGTCTGACGAAGGGAGATACCGGAGCTGTCCTGGTGGACCTCGATCCCCAGGTAGAAGGAGAGGAGCCCCAAGTCGCTCATCTGGAAGGCGGTCTTCATCTCCGCCTTGAACGCCTCGACCTCGGCCTCCTTGGAGCCGGTGATCACCAGGTCGTCGACGTAGACGCCTACCAGCAGAGCATTGCCGCCTTTGCCCCGCCGGTAGACCGCAGCCTCGTGTGCGCTTTGCTGGAACCCCATTTGCTTGAGGGTGGAGTCCAGCTTAGCGTTCCAGGCTCGTGGTGCCTGCCGCAAGCCGTAGAGGGCCTTGCGCAGGCGGAGAACCTTGCCCTCCTTGCCGGGGATGACGAATCCCGGCGGCTGACGGACGTAGACCTCCTCCTTTAAATCGCCGTTGAGGAAGGCGGACTTGACGTCCATGTGATGGACGCGCCAATCCTCCTGGGCTGCAAGTGCGAGGAGAAGACGAACGGACTCCATGCGCGCGACGGGTGCGAAGGCGTCATCGAAGTCGACCCCCTCCTGCTGCACGAAGCCTCGTGCTACCAAGCGAGCCTTGTGCTTGACGATGGCGCCGGCTTCATCCCGCTTCAGCTTGAACACCCACTTAAGGGTGATCGCGTGGTGACCGGCAGGAAGATCCGCCAGCTCCCACGTCCGGTTCCGCTCGACGGCGTCCATCTCCTGCTTCATCGCGACACGCCACGCCGCGTCTCCCTCCGCCTCAGCGAAGGAGCGAGGCTCGCCGTCGTCGCACGCCAAGTGCAGCTCCGCCTCGAAGTCGCGCTGCGCCAGTCCAGGGACGGGCAACTCGCCGAGGATGTTGTCCATGGTACGATAGCGCAGAGGTTCGTCGTCGTGGTAGACGTCGACGCGGTCCTCGTCGTGAGATAGCGGAGTAGCGAACTCCATGCGCTGCTCGTCGTGGACCGAAGCTGTTGGGGCCGATCCCGGTGGTGTGGCCGCCGGTGCAGGAGAGTGGTGAGCCGGTGGTGAAGAGTGGGGCGTAGCCGGTGCCGAAGGTGGTGGAGCACTCGCCGGAGCTGGTGGCGAGCAAGGTGTCGAGGTGGACGAGCTCGGTGAAGACGAGCTGCTAGCTCCCCCGGCTCTCTCGAAGTGGACGTAGTCGATAACAAAGTCCCTGAGAGTCGAAGTCGAACCGTCGTCCACCGCCTTGTCCCACGTCCAGCCTCGCCCTTCGTCGAACACAACGTCACGCGAGATGCGGACTCGCTGTGTGTCAGGGTCGAGGATGCGGTAGGCCTTCGAGCCCTCCGCGTAGCCGATGAACACTCCCGGAGTGCTCCTGTCGTCGAGCTTACCGATGTGGCCAAGCTCCTTGGCGAACGCGAGGGAGCCGAAGACCCGCAAGTGGGAGACCGCCGGCTTGCGCCCATGCCAAGCCTCGTACGGCGTCCTGCCGTCGAGCGCCTTGGTAGGCGAGCGGTTGAGGATGTAGACGGCCGTCACCACCGCCTCTCCCCAGAAGACAGCCGGCATCCCCCTCTGCTTGAGGAGGGCCCGAGCCATCCCCACAACCGTCTGGTTGCGCCGCTCGACGACGCCGTTCTGCTGCGGGCTGTACGGCGCGGAGTAGTGGCGCTGAATGCCCTCATCAGCGCAGTACGACGCGAATTCAGCCGCCGTGAATTCGCCGCCGTTGTCTGTGCGCAGCACGCGCAGCTTGCGGCCGCACTCCGCCTCCGCAACAGCCTGCGTGCGCCTGATGGCGTCCGCAGCCTCTCCCTTGCTGCCGAGGACCATCACCCACATGTAGCGGGAGAGGTCGTCGACGAGCAGCAGGAAGTAGCGTCGTCCTCCTGGTGTGGCCGGTGTCACCGGGCCACACAAGTCCCCGTGCACGAGCTCGAGCCTCTCCTTGGCTCGGAAACTCGCCTGCTGGGGAAAGGGGAGTCGCCTCTGCTTCGTCAACACGCAGACGTCGCAGAGCTGCTCCACATGGTCAAGGCACGGCAGGCCTCGCACCATTTCCGTGGCACTGAGCCGCTTCAGGGCCTCGAAGTGGAGGTGCCCAAAGCGCTCGTGCCACTGCCACGCCTCGTCGTCCCGACGAGCAGCGAGACAGATGGGTTGTGCCACCTGCACGTGAAGAGTGTAGAGTCGATTTGCGCCTCTGGTTACCTTGGCAAGAAGGCGGCGTCGAAGATCCCAAATCCGCAGCACCCCGTGCTCGATCTCGACACGCGAGCCGTTCTCATCCAGCTGTCCCAAGCTGATGATGGAGTTCCGCAGATCGGGGATGTAGTAGACGCCGGTGAGCAACCGGTGCTCGCCAGTCTTGGCGACGAAGACGACAGAGCCGACGCCCTTGATCTCCACGGCGGAGGCATCGCCGAACTTGACGGTGCCTCGAACGCCTGAGTCGAGCTCGGAGAAGAACTCCCGCCGCCCGGTCATGTGGTGGGTGGCGCCGGTGTCGAGGCACCACCCGTCGGTCTTGTCATTGACGGGACTGTCGCCGAGGAGGGCGTGTGCTTTTGGCTCGTCAAGATGGAGGAGAGCCACTGCGGCCGGTGCCGCTGGAGGTAGTTCGATGCTCGCATGAGCAATGAACAGGACCGGCTGCTCCTCCTCCTCCGCTTGTGCGACGTGGGCCTGGCCGCGTCGTGGTTGTCGACACTCCCTGGCCCAATGACCAAGCTTGCCACAGTTGTGGCAAGAGTCGTCTCGTGCCGGCTTTTGCTTGCCAGCATCGCCGCCCTGGGCGCCTCCTCGCGCCCCTGCCTGGGCGTCTTTGCGTGGCTTGCCGCGCTTGCCATGCTTGCGGCCGCCTGTCGTGGAAGAAGGCTCCCCCTTCTTCCTGTCACCTTGGCCGGCAGCCCACTGCTCCCGAGTGAGGAGGAGCTTCCCGCCAATGGTGACGGGTCCCGAGAGGCTCTGTGGCTCATCGATGTCGACGACCTTGAGGCGACCCAACGCCTCCTCGATGGTCATCGTGGAGAGGTCCAGCAGAGACCCGATCGAGCGAGCCATCTGCTTGTACTTCTCGGGGACACAGCGGAAGAGCTTCTCCACAGCTCTCTCCTCGTTGTAGGTGTCGTCACCGAACTGCACCAACTTCTGCAGCAGAGTGTTGAGACGGAGAGCAAAGTCATCAATGTCTTCACCTGGCTTGAAGGCCAGGCTCTCCCACTCCGTGCGTAGTGCCTGCAATGTAGACTTGCGGGCGCGGTCGCTGCCGATGCGTGCTGCAGCGATGGCGTCCCAAGCCTCTTTGGCAGTCCGCTTGTTGGTAAGCGAGAACTGCATCTCGGGCGGGACTGCAGCGATGAGAGCATCCAGCGCCCGTCGATCCTGGTCGTAGTCGACGTCGCCGTACCGGACTGCATCCCACATATGCCGCACCTGGAGCTTTACCCTCATCACCGCGGCCCACTCGACGTAGTTGGTCTTGGTGAGGGTAGGCCACCCGCCGCCGGAGCCGACGTCCCTGACGACAGCCTGGTACTCGTGGTGACCACGGTACCGAACCGGGGAGAGAGAGCCGCGTTGCCTGTGAGGGCCGCGCTCTCCGTCGACCCGTACGCCGCCGCCGTGCATGCCTCCTCCAGGAGCGCCACCGCCGTGTGCGCCTCCTTCAGGAGCGCCGCCGGCACGTCCGCGCCTGTCTGGGCTGCCGCCGCGCTCGTGGGCGTGCGCGGCTGCCCATTGCGCCGTTCGCCCTTGCGCTGCCTCCCTCTCCAGCAGCTGAGGGTCCGCGTCGGCGCTGTCATCAACAGAGCCGGAGCTGCTGTTGCTGCCGCGCAGAGCCTTGACCTCTGCTGCTGCCGCACGCGCTGCATCTGCCGCCGCCGCTGCTTCCACCTCCGCCCTGGCTGCTGCCAGCTCCGCCGCTGCCAGCCTTGACGCCCTTTCCGCCGCCGCAGCGGTCTCTGCCGCCGCTCGCTCGCGCTGCTCTGCCGCGACGAGCTCGGCCGTCTGCTGACGCCGCATGCTCGAGGCGACCGAGCGCTGAGACTGCCCTGCGGACATGGTGCGCTACTGGGGGGCTGTTGCGTGGAGAGAGGGCTGCTTCTGACGAGCTGCTGCCCGTCTCCGGAGAGGAGTGAGCGGGGACAGCCGGAGCTGCTGCTGCTACCGGCTGGGGCTGCTGCGAGGCCGGAGAAGGAGATGAGCAGGAGATGCTCAAGCTACAGGATACTAAGGCTCTGATACCACTTGTTAGTCGCTGGACTCTTGCTCTTGGTGATAGCAAGATCCTAACTCTCATGGAGAGGATGACACTAGGAGATGGGGCAATTTTCTTCTTGTTTATTGCTCACACAATGCCATGCCAACCTGAGGGGTTGGAGATACATACTTATAGGCTGAGAACCAGCCAAGCATATGCTAAGATGCTATCCTAGATGCTGTCCTAAAGCGGTCAATATGCTGTCCTAAAGCAGATGCTGTCCTAAAAGCAGATGCTGTCCTAAAAGCAGATGCTGTCCTAAAAGGAGATGCTGTCCTAAAAGCAGATGCTGTCCTAAAAGCAGATGCTGTCCTAAAAGGAGATGCTGTCCTAAAGCAAAAGCAGATGCTGTCCTAAAAGCAGATGCTGTCCTAAAAGCAGTCAAAAGACAAAAAAACTACCACAGCCCCACAAAGACCACAGTACAGAGACTTATTCAGCACTAGTGTCCGGCAACGCTCGGCATGGCCGCGCCATGAGCCAAAACAGAGGGTGAGGGGGAGATGAGAGATTGAGGAAGGGGAAAAAATAAGGCCATTCGGCCGGACTGAAATGAGGGGGGGGAGAGAGAGAAAAGAAAGAGGGAAGAAATGAGCTGAATGAAAGAAAAGAAAGGAAAAAAGAAAGGAGAGAGGAGAAAAAGAAGAAAAAAAGGTGGTTTGGTACCTGCGAGTCGAGTCCTTAACCCCGGTCGTTTTATGCCAACGTCGGGTTTTACACGTAGAGCTGATGCCATTCATTTAAGCGCATGAACCGGTATTCTTTTCTAAGTTGGGATTAACTGCCTGTTCAAGTGGGGGTCCGGAATCGACGTCGTTCACACGCCGCTCCATTCCACTTGGTTAACAGGCAAGTACATAGTAGAATAGTGGATTGTGGTAAATGATTGGTGTTGTGTCTTCCATGCTATGTTCTATAAAACTTGTGATTACGTGCTAATCATACTTTGATGAGTGTTGCTTATGATTAAATGCCAATATTGAAAGCATGTTGTATCATATATTGCACTCATATACAGACAACATGACCTACTTCGGTAGGCACTCCACGGGAGTGAAGTTTAGATTATCGTATAAAAAAGAATAGGGATTGAGTGGTTCATCGATGGGTGAACACTTCATTATACCGGTATAAGCTACAATGACAGACGCGTCACATTGCATGAAAACAGAACAGTGATACGGTTACAAATACATTGCATTGCATGAAAGTGACAACGGTGAAACAGTTACAGAGATAGTGATGTACAATTCACGGAAATAGAAATTATTAAATTGGTTTATTAACGCTACTGCTTTATCGTGTGCTTGTTGAGTCTCCGGACTCACTCTTACTTTGTTTGTTTTTTAGGTGATCATTGAGGACGACGTGCATAGGCGGGAGTAGCACATGAACAACTTCACGTACTAGCAGCACTTAGTATATCAGATTTTGTTAGTATGTTTAAATTCCATCAGTATGCTAGAATAGTTGCTTAAAATGATATAATGTAAGTGTTCTCTACATTATGAATAAAATAATATTTGCTTAAATCGGTTAGTAATTGTTAAAAAAGTAATATTATATAATGATGGTAGCATTCTAGGTACAAAGGATGGGTGGGGTTTTACAGTTACCTTTTACCGCTTGACCCATTGGGAGCTCTTTGTTGCTTTTGCCTTTCCAGGCTTTTACCTTTCAACCACACGTGAATCTCTTGTTAAATATCCAGCTGTTTGGTGCAAATATGAAGACATCAGCAACTTTTGAAAGACCATATACGAATGGAAAAGGGTAGCAAGGCAACAACATTCGCTGGAATATGCTTCTAATTTGAATGGTTGCTACAAAAGGGGTAATTTTAATGTTTAAACAACTAGCAGCATTCATAGAGTCAATCAGCATCTAGAGGGTAACTGGGTGGGGAGTCTAAAAACGAGTTGTGGTGGAAGCCATCTGCATTTACCTGCTTTGAGATATGGATGCAGTCCTGGTTCCCAATTCTGCAAGGCCCTGCTGATCCCTAGGTGGATAGCCCCGACTTGTCCTGCACTTACAGAAAAGAAATTCAATTTGGGAGAGGTTTTGTGTCCTATGAGGTATGATCAATTAAGAAGAAAGGAGTAGTGTCCAAAACAGTAAATGCACATAAGCAACGGTAGAAAAGTGCACCGCATAAAATACAATAATTGAAGTTACAAGGAGTCCAGCGGTGTTGAATTGTTAAACACAAATGATTCAAAGAGTTACAAGCATATAAATGCAGCTAAAGAATATTTCTTCTGTTCTAGGATGCTTCAAGGGGGGGGGGGGGGGGTATACTCCATGATTAAGCTTTCAGCTTCTACATACTAATTACAGGAAAAGATAGACAAATCCATGCTGGAATCCATGGAGAACTTGAAGATGCACAATGTCCAAAATTGTGCTTGAATGCATATGCCACATGCATATAGCTGTGTCATGCGAACATACAATTTTGCACTTCCATGAGACCAGACCATGGATAGCTCATTGTTTATACATGAGTGGCTGACCCATTTTAGTATATAAAACTCAAGGATTAGTATATGTATAAGCTACTGTGTGCTAAACACTTCCGTATAAAATCGCATGCAATCCAGCATACCTACCTCTAAAATGACTGTAAGACACCACTTTCATATTAGCATGACAATGGGCATATTTAGAGATCATTTAAAGTACAATTGTACAGAACTATGAACACTGACCTGAGACACCACCACGTTTCATAGTACAGGTTACATCCCAAAGCCCCAAAGTCTTGGTCACGGTAAATGGGTGAACAAGATCAGCTCAATGATCAAGAATTGGGGAGTAAGCATCAAACTGCTTGTCATTGACAATGAACTTGCCATCACCGGGCTGAATCCAAACATGGACAATGCTGCATTTCATTTTCCCAGTTCCATAAGCCCTTCCTTTCTCATCAATTTGTCTTACGCGTGCCTTAGCGATTTCCTCTTGCTTTTGGCGTTCTAGTTCAGCTCTGCTTGATGTTGCACTCCACTTCTGGATAGCTCTATCTTGTATTTCTCTTAGGGGAGGCAATCCCTGAATGCCCCTGACATCCTTCAAGAGGATCAAACTATCAATCATATCCTCTGTAATTCCAGAGGCCACAATGAGATCACCAAATGCATGATGTGGACCTGCAATGGGAAAAGGTTTTTTTTTTGGCTCTGACATCTGCATGCACTGATGATATAGAATTCTCAATAAGATCCTACTCAAAATAGAAATAAAAATTTGTAAATTAGACATCAAAGGCAACTAAGGTCGTACTAAATACTATAATCAGTCATGAATGGCACAGCACAGACATAATGATCATCAAAAGTGGTAAATAAACTATCTGCACAATTCCATGCTGCCTTATCATATTGGACAGTTTACAACATGAATAAATGGCCTCACCTGAAGCAAACACTACTGGAGACCAACATGTACATATCAGCTTCATCATGAGAGCTTAAGCTACATTGAAATGGATGACATCCTAAAACACTTAGCAGATGTACCATTGCTCACAAGCTCTCAATCAAGTATACAAACCCAACAGGCTCATCCCTATACTAGTAAACAATATCTAACTGATATTTGTGGTTTCCATTTCAAATGCAGGAATTTAGTATGTTTATGCATATGATCCTATAGCTTAAACTACGGAACTCAATTAGTTACCTAAGTAATCCTGCACACAAACACCACCACCTCATGCTCCCAAATTCCGTTACTACACTACCAAGAAATCAAAAGACAGATACACATGGCACTTCTAGATGACCTTTGAGAGTCTCCATCAGCTCCTGCTCTCTCGCCTTGTTCTCCTGCCGCTGCCGCTAGGCCTCTTCGTCTCCACCCGCATCGAGCTCATCGAGCCCACCATCCTCACCTCCGATCCCCTCAATCCCCTCCTCAAGCACGGCCGCGGCGAAAGGATCATCCTTCTCCTCCTCCTCCTCCCCACCCAGCGTCCACAGCTCGTCGTCGCCAGCCGGTGCCGCCTTTCCCGCCGCGGGGGCGGACGCCGCCTCCTCCTTGTTGATCTGCTCGAACACGTCACCCTTCTCGCTGTCCTCCGCTCGGAAGCCCTTCGCCCACGGGTCCTCCACGGCGGCGCTCGATCCTAGTGGCGCCTCGCCAGTGGCAGCGGCAGTAGCGGCGTCTTCATTGGCAAAGGGGTCCGGATCGCCTGATTCTGGCGTGAAGACCCATGGCTTGTTGGTGTCGTCGTCACGGCCGGTGGAGAGGAACCGCGGTGAGAGGAGGCGGGAGGGGAGGGGCGGGGGCCGGGGAGGCGACGAAATGGAAGAGGAGAGGAGAGGAGAGGGGGGGAGGCGGCGGCGGTTGTCGGGGCTAGGATTTGGAGACCGTGGCGGAGGGGAAGAGTGGACGCGGCGGCGTAGCAGCATGGTGGTGCGCGGAGGGAGGCGGCGACCATTCGTGGACGGCTAAGATTTTAGCGGCCTAATTCGTTTTACTTTCCCGTTTCCGCTTTCTCTGGGAGAACGTGAGACAAACGGGAAGTCATGCTTCATTTTGGTGGAGAGACGTATTTTGTGAACTCCATATCTTGCTTTCGAATACGAAGCTGTGGTAGCGTCTTATTGCTTGTAGGCAGATTTGCGTACGAACTTGTCCGTGAGCCGAAATACGCGCAGCACTGACTTAAAAAGTGAATTATGGAGAAATGTTCATATAAATGACATGGTATCTATTTTTAAAAAAATTAGATTCTAAATAACTGTTTTTGTAAATCTAGTCCTATTCTTAAGCTTGGTAGTCGTGATAAATGATACGTGTTACCTGTAACGCTACATAACTGAGCTACAGTCGCTCAGCACTAGGAGCTGCTGAGCCCCTATGTGCGACAACAAAAGCTACTATGCTCCCCCGTGCAGTAGCAAATTAGCAGCCATGATTAGCGCTAATTAAATACGATTAATACTAATTAAATACCATTAACACTAATTAAATATAATTAGCACTAATTAAATCATGTGTAATATTTGAAATGAGGACAACAAGCGACCTACCGAGTTATGGAAGCTTGACAGGTGCATGCCAAATTATTGTAGCTTAGTAGATACCTGTTGAGCACAGTAGATCTAAAGAGAGACTACATTTGCAAAAACGGACATCCATAGATCAAATTTGAAACAAAAAAATAGCTACAAGCCTATAATATCATTTGTATGAATAGTTGTATTATTGAGCGGCTTAGAGATGAAGTTTTTACTGTTCTAGCTCCTGGTGGTTCTTTTTTGTAAGTCTAGCCTCTTGCGCGGTTATTTTGTATTTTTAGACCCTTTCGAAGAGCGGATTCTTGGTGGCCGACGTGTGGCCATTTCAGCAGCCGTGGAGCGCGGAGCGCTTGCAGGGGGTGCCAAGGCTATGTAGTCGTGTGTCGAGTATTCAAGCGTTCGAGTGTGTAGTCGTGTGTCGAATACTCGTGTGTTCGTGTATTATGTAGCCACGTGTCGAGTACTCATGTATTCAGGTACTCGAAGTAGTGGTCGACGTGTCGTGATCGAGGCGCCATAGTCGAAGTGCCGTGGTCAAAAAGTCATGGTCGTAAGTCGTTTAGTCTCGGTGTCTACACAAACATTCCGTACTCCACGATCGCTGAATTGACTACGCGCCGGTCACCGAAAAATCTATGCTCTAGAAAGAATCCGAAACACAAAACAACCACATAGAAGATCAGACCTAAATAAAGTGTCACCACATGCTAGAGAGCATTACAAACTTCCGTAGAGCTAACCTGTACTCCACTATCATTCCAGGTCAAGTTTGTCTTTCCCTACGCGACTGTAGGATTGAATCGAAGCCATACTCACCATTTCACCGTCACTAACCTCGCAGCCGTACTAAGTACGCATGTCAGAATTGAAGGTGCCGTAAACCAAACTCGAGAACTTGTGTTAGCCTTCTGTTTGGAACGGAGAACAGGAGTTTGGGAGGAATATACTAATTTCTACAAAATTCTTATTCTTAATTTGAAGTGGAATCTTAAAAGCATTGCTAATATTAAAAAAATGTACTACTAATTAGATATAGTTTCTTTCTACAAGAAGATGTGAGCAACTACAAAGTAACGCAAACTCACTTTTGATAGAAAAAAGTGGTACTACTGCAACTTACTTAAGTTCGACGGTAACTGTAGAAAAGTTTACTTCTCTTTTGCGAGGGAAAAATCGTAGGGGAGTTTACCATTCACCCAGACCAATGGGCTTTACCGGCCGAAAGATTTTTGACACTCACACGGACATCGAAAAATGTCTGAAAGCTTTTTGTTTTTTATGGATTTTTCTGCAAAGGCTCGCGTCGCTGCTTCCTGAACAGGTCGAAAGTGACAAGATTGAGGCATTGAGCCCATCTGCATGTGAATGTACTGTCTCCCTGTTCATTGCAAAAGGCTAGTACAAAGCTATTCTTTTTACTGAAAGTACACGGGTAGTTGAGTAGTTCTTTTCAGTTTGTGTGGCTGGAGCGTGATGGTGTGATTAGCCTACCTGAATGTTTCTACAATCGTGCAAGATGATGTGAAAATTGATTGCAGGATATGCGTCACCATGCGGCCGAGGTACCGGCACTTATTTGCAATCGTATGTTACCATCTACAGTAAAAAGAGCTAGTAATTTACAATCATGTACAATTTAAGACTAGTTTATCTTGCTCGGCAAGTATGTCTATTGAACAGTAATTGACCTACCTTAATATTCAGTTGTTTCCCTCCAAAGAAAGAGCATCAACATGGATGCACTCTGAACATAACAACCATATGTTAACCTGAATAAGAGGCGGATCTAATGTAGTTTATGGGTGTTCAACTGAACACCTAAATTTTTTATTAAAATACACTATATTTAGTAGATATATTTGACATATATATTGACAGTTGGTGCAAATACTTCATATTTTATACCTCTAATAGATTTTAACCCACTCCTACTCCCAAACCTCCCTCTCCCCAATTTGTCTAAAAAACTATAACCTAACTGAAGGTTCAAGAAGGCTGACTAGAGGGGTAGGTGAATAGACAGTTTAGAATTATATTGGTCAAAATCAAGTTTTATACAGAATTTAAATTCAAGATAGCAAGTGGACGACGACGAGCGCCAAACGTGACTTAGCCAGATCGGCTCTAGCTAGATCGTCAACAGCTAGGGTCCCAGGAGCTAGTTGGACAAGGGCACAGAAGCTAGTGTAAATACTTTGTTGTGGCCGGTTGGACAAGGAAGTTAGTGCCCTATTCTTTATTCTTGAGCTAGAAGTAAGCTTCCTCACCTTTTATGTGCATGTGTTATACTTAGTGAGCTTGGAAAGAAAAATCTTTATGCATGTGTTGTACTTTGTGGTAGATTTAGTATCCATTGAGTTTTGGTAGGCCAGAGGGGGTGAATGACTCTCCTATAATCTTCCCCAAGTATCGACACAACCCAGCGGGGCTACCACCACATGGACTTACAGTCTCTAACTTGTTACTTTTGAAGGTTGCCAACTTTTAGACAGCTTAGAGAAGTAGTGCTGACCCAATTAATTTAGGTTTTTCTCAACGTGGATTAGAAAAATCAGTAAGTTTTCGAACATTACTGTAAAACGTCGTGCATCAGTTGTGGTTTATTTTCTTGTGCTCATTTACATTATTAAAATCTACATTCCTAGAATTAAATTGATTACTTATCACTCTAGAGGTGAAAACCTTGACCTAGTTATAGCTTGTTAGTGCACTTAGTTAAAACTAGATGATTTAAGTCTTAATTGAGCAAAATCGATTTGATTTACACTTCAACATCTAAATTTTGGTTTTAGCAAAAGAAAATTTTAAAAATCTCTATTCACCCTCTCTAGTCAGTCTCCTCGACCTTACAACTACCGGGGGTAGCAAGGCAGGATGTGCACTTCGACAACAATACAAGTGCGTCCCCATTTTCAGGTTCTAAATCCCATATTCTCAATTCAACAATTTTTCTTAATGTTTTGTAGTTTTTATGAATTACTTGAGATGTTGTCTCTACTACGAATAATTTATATTTTAATTTTTGCTATTATGAACCTCTACTTTTTTATTAAATAATATTTTATATTGACTCTGAACATTTGTACTGAAAATTTTAGATTCGCCACTGTCTTGAATTTAGCCTGCCTCGATTGGTGGGGGCATAGGTGTATACCTCACCAGCTAAATTCAAATCCTCTTCGACGCAAGCCTGGATGACTATTTTGCTTCTTAATAAAATAATACCTAGTTTCTCCTATATGTTCTCGTTGAATTTAGCAGCAAGCCTCAGTGGTTACGACCCAAAAGTTTTCAAATGTAAGAAACATATTCATTGCAGATTCCCAGCTACCAACCGGATAGAAACTCCAAAACAAATCACTCCCGATTAGTTATTGCACCAGCCAAGAACTAAGCCCTCCTCCAAACAGTGGGCCTGCGCTGCACGCGAGATGTCCCCGACCTGAAAGGCTCCCTCCCCCAACTGGGCCCTGTAGCAGAGGAAGACGGAAGACGCAAACGACAGCTCGCCACAAGCCTAATAATACAGCATTCAGCTGGTTGTATGGATACTTACAGTCTACTTATCAGCCTATTCATATAGTAGTTTACAGCCAGCTGAAGGCTGTATGACCCACCCCTTTCTCTCACAAAGTTTATTGGTTCTTGTGCTTCAGCTGACTGTAAACTTACAGCCCACCTCTCTTCTCGCCCCTCCTCTCTCTCCTCCACTCAGCGTACAGCCTACTAACAGCCTTTTATTATACTTACTCAAAACAGTGACGATCCTTTTCATTTGGCTCGTCTCGAAGTTTTTCTACTACATCGTACCTACTCCCTGCCTAAGCCTCCCCTGCACACGCAATGCCAAGACCAAGCATTGGGAGGCGTATACGTACGCTTTACACTTCATGCTATGCTGTTAACAGTTCAGTGGCGCCCGTAGTTATGTTATGCGTACTCGTAGTTACGTTGGCCTAACATAGGCGAATTTGGCTAATCCATGACGAATGGAACATGGCTATCCTAGGAGTGGCAATTTTCCAGTAGGGGCGGGCCCCTTTGCTATGGTAACGGGACAGGGACAGGGTCGTTCTCTTCATACGGAATTCTACAGGACCAATAAAAATAAAAAATATTTTAATAATATATTATAGCTTTTAATATAGGAGATTATACCATTTCTTGTTTATTCGACTAAAAGTTAAACTTAGATATTAGAATATATATTTTAAAATATATACCGAAATAATTATGAAGTTAATAAAAGAAGTCATATTATTTTTAAAAAATCTACCCTATTTTTAAATCCCCGTGGCCTATCCAACCAAATCTGTTAAATGGTACTATATTCATTTATTTTGTTGTATAGAACCAAGTTGACATTAGGATAGAACTATTCCATCGCACCAACTAGATAGTACGACCCTCGAGGCCCATTTGCAACGAATGATTCTTCACATGAATTCACATTAATTTTGTTATAGCTCTCGTGTAAAATTCATAGAAAATTTACGTTCGAAACTCCAAGGGTTACAAGGTTTCGTTCCTCAAATTAAACATGCAATGACATATCGCACACTTGCGTTGAGACAAATTGCATGGAAAAAAAATCTCATAAACTAAAACGTTCCTAAGGGGCTCTGATTTCTTAACCGTTATTCTTTTCAAATGCAACCACGTCGTTTTCTATCAGACGGTGATATTTTGACAGGATATCACATCACATAGCGTAAGAAAATTATCCAAAATAAACAAGGAGACGAGATTGGCAAATCCAGAGGAGGGTTAAGCTAAACTGGTAGGCTGCTTCAATCAACTGCTGGCCAAAATTATACTAGCCTTTTCTAAGTTATCCTATTAAAGAAAAATAAAAAAAATAAGAAAAAAACACCATTATATCCCACGGACAATATAAAGAAAAAACTAAAAAACGAAAAAAAATTAGAATTAAAATCAATACATTCTAAATAATTTCTAGTTTGAAAAAGCCGAAAACCAGAGGCGAGATGGCTTGAGGCCGGGCCAAAGCCGAAAATCAATACATGCCTCTTTATTATTTTACCTCATTGCCCATTTAGCTGCTATTTTAATTTCGTTTTTTATTTTTTGGGGCAGGAAATGACAGTAAAACCCTTTAATTGGTGAACCTCCTCTCTTAGCTGTGTGTACAGATGCACAAAAAGGTTTAGAAAATGCAGTAAAAATATTTTTTAATGTCATTTCCTGCCCCAAAAAATGAAAAACGAAATTAAAATAACAACTAAATGGGCAATAGGGCAAAATAATAAGGAGGCATGTCAAGTATGGGGCAAAATTACAAGGCAACTCAAGTGTGGGGCAAACTTACAAGTGCCTGCTAACTATAGGGTATATGTGCAATTTTCCCAAAGCAGGACGACAGCGCAGGGCGGCTTAAGAATCCGAGAAAGCTTTCGGAGGAAGCTCCCAAGTGACTGTGACTCACCGAAGACTCCAAAAACCATCCGCAGCTGTAAGCCCGTTGGACAGAGACTGCGAGCGAGTGGTTGGCGCAGCGAGTGTGTGCGCGAGAGATTTGGCGTAATCCCTGTCGCTTTCGCTCCGCGGCACGCCTCCAAAAACCCGAGGGAGTCCAAATCCTAACCACCGCCCAATCCCATTCCCACTCCCCCCATCGCGACCCTTCCACCGCACGCCAGATCGGTGGCGCCTCCCGCGGCGGCGGCGCTCGGGGCTGGAAGTGGATCCAATGCGGGTGGTGGTGGTGTTGCTGCTGCTGTGGTAGCTGCGGCGGCGGCGGCTTCGCTGTTTGCTTGCTGATGCGGACGATCTGAGGAGGAGGGGATGGCGGCGGCGTCGGGTGCCGGGGCGGCCGAGCGGCAGCAGCAGCAGCAGCGCGGCGGCGCGGCCTCGGCGAGCGGCAACGCGGTGAGTGGCCTTCTCTTCATGCTCTCTCTCTCTCTCGCTCTCCCATTCCTCGCTTGCGTTTGGGGCGGTGGGCTGGAGTTTGGGGCCGGTTTGGTGTCCGATGCCCCGCGCGACAGAGAGATTTTTTGCTTTGGCGTGTGGATGGGTGTTTCCCTGTTGTGGTGGTGGAATTTTCGGAGTTGAGCTGTGGGGGCGAGTTGGCACGGATGAGCAATGCAGCTCGGCGGTGGTGTGATGGGTGCTGACTCTGATGCGAAAGGCACTGGGACGACGGAAGGTGCGAGCTTGCTGGGTTTGCTGCTGCCGCTGCTATTGGGTTTCGGTTGGATTGGATGGTCTGGAGGTGTTATCCGGAGGTTTTGGGCTCTCAAGCACGACCCGCGGACTGCATGGTGGATTTAATTTGGCTTGGAGTAGTGCTGTTTCCTGCAGGAATGTGAATGGAAATACTTGGGTGGTTGTTTGATTTAGCATGATATGAGGATGGAGGCATTCTAGAGTGCCATCCGAACGCTGGAAACTAGACGCTGGTTGTGTCCAATTGGTGTCAGAGCTGTGTGAGGGCACTGATATGTTTGCAGGTTGAGTGGTGTTGTTTGATCCTTGAGGTGGCCTGTCACTAGATGGACCTGGATATGGATTGCAGGGAGAGTGGGAATCCAGGGGCAAGCTAAAGAATTTGCTGGAGTTTTCTCCCCGGTGTGTGTGTCTGTGCATCTGTGAACATGGGACAACAAGCGGTTTACATTCATTTGTTATTTGGAGAGCCTCCTCTCGTTTCAAAATGAGGGCACTTTGCATGGTTCAACTTGTTCATTATGTAGTATGTCCCCATTGCATTGCTTTAACAGTGTTATGTTTATCTGTGTACTGAGTGCTCGATGTTCCCTTCAAGACAAAACCACCGATTGAAACAACATGTTGCATTTCTAAGACCTGTTATTTCGTATTTATTGTTACCATTATAATATTTCTGACATCACAATACCCTCCTAACCAGGTATTTAAGAGTGGCCCTCTCTTCATATCATCCAAAGGTAAAACTATTTGCGTCACACATTTTATTTATTTTCTCTTGTTTTGGGCCATAACAATGTTTCTTAACTTAATTTATTTGAGTCAAAGAAAATGTCCATTTAAATATTGCTTTAGTACTGTTGTTCAAGGTTTAGTAGTGATATCAATTTATGAAGGATTGGAAACAAGGTTCAAGGTTTAGTTTTTTTCCTATCCATGCATAGCTGATGTCGGGGAGGCCCACATGTAGTCCTTTTCCATTTTCCCCAATCTGCTTCCGACGTCACGAGCGGTAGTATCTGTTTCTGTTACATGTCAAAAGCAACAGAGGGAGTCGGAGTTTCTATATTGTTTGCAACTGTGTTCAAGTCTGTGTTCATCGGTTTCCTTTTATTCTTTTACGAGTTCGAGTCTATTGTTAGCTTGTAGATTCCAATTTAGTTCTGTCCTGGCCCTATAAATACATGGCCATGAGTTCAGTTGTAGATTAACACATGCTATATTCACTTCAAAAAATGTTCAGTTGTAGATAATCAAATTCAGAATTTATGCAATTAGGCTAATTTTCTCTGAGTTATTATTCAAGAAACCCTAGATTGAATCTTGCGTAGTGCGATTCTTCTAGTTTATCTCTCGTTCGAGGCTTCTAGTTGTCAATTTATTCAATTCAAGGTTTCTGCACCTTATCCCCTGCATTAGATGGGCTATGTGCATGAACTCTATCAAACTACTACACATATTTTCAACATTGAAAGAAAAACTTGAATTTTGGCTAATGACAGCTTCACTTAGCTTTTTATCTGAGAAAGAACCATTGCTTCTGTGATTTTCAGGAATTGGATGGAATTCTTGGAAAAAGCGTTGGTTCATCCTCACTCGAACATCACTGGTTTTCTTCAAGAGTGATCCTGTTAGTATTTTTATTCTTGTTCACAATGTAGATAATGGCTATACTGGAAAGCACACATTATGTTGACTCTTTGCCCAGAAATTGTGTTTTGGTTCAGCTTGTTGATTGAATAGTTCAAAACACTATCTAGTATCTAGTTTGACACTTTTATCATATCTCTTGATCACTACCAAAATGTACTAGTCTGATTTGTTGTTCTAACATGTTTCCGATTTCATGATATTTATGCATGTGTACAAGATCACAATCATACACAAGTACATGGTGTTTTGAGTTTTGTGCTGAATAGCAGAACGATTACTTGACCTTTGCTCTTTTCAATTCAATCTCAACATCTTCTGAAGCTGAGTAGTATCATTATTTTTTTGTAGCTTGTTCTGGTGGTGGTGTTTACTGCTTGCTGTGGTCGCATGGGCTTTTTTTAATTTCCTTCCTGTTTCAACCAATTTCATGTGTTTCTTTGCTTAAAATATCGGATTATATTCAATATTTCAATGGTTGACCCTTAGCTGCATAAAACTGCTTATTCTTGTTCTTTGCCCTATGTTACACCACAGAGGAAGTTTAATGGAACTACTTGTTAGTCAATAGTCATTGTCATATTTTTCGTTTCATTCATTGGTCCGGCTTTCAAGTTATATTAGTAGCACTTAATTCTCACTTCTTAGTAAGTACATATTCTTGGCATTGTAGAATACCTTGCCCCAGAGAGGTGGTGAGGTGAACCTTACTTTGGGGGGAATCGACTTGAATAATTCTGGGAGGTATGTGTCTTAGACAAATATTTTTTTTTCTTTTTTGGTGCATTTTACACAAAGATTGCTGTTGTAGATGTTTGTCATGTGCAGTGTACATGTCTCCATAGACAAATGATTTGCTGCTTTTTTTCTTTTGGTTTATTAGCACAAACAATGTTGTACTAATAATACTTCCCATTTGCAGTGTAGTGGTCAGGGAAGACAAAAAACTGTTGACTGTCCTTTTTCCAGATGGCCGTGATGGTCGTGCTTTCACCTTGAAGGTATATATTTTCCCCTTAAACAGTTCGACCCACTGGAGCCAATGTAAGCTTTATGATTTTGCTTTATGCCTTTTAATGCTTCTTCAAAATTTAATTTGAATAAAAATACCTATTATTCTTAATACAGGCAGAAACATCTGAAGATTTATTTGAGTGGAAAACAGCACTGGAAGAAGCTCTTGCACAGGCTCCAAATGCAGCTCTTGTGATGGGACATAATGGGATATTTCGTAATGACACAACAGATGCATATGAAGGAGCTATTCCAAATTGTTGGTTCTTCACTTCCTCTACACTATGATATGACATTGTATTCATGACGAACTTAATATCCATCTGTTCTTTGTTCATATCTTTCCTCCATTGGCTACAGGGAGAGAGAAGCGACCTATCAAATCGTTGGTTGTCGGCAGGCCAATTCTTCTTGCACTGGAAGATATCGATGGCAGCCCTTCTTTTCTAGAAAAAGCTTTGCGTTTTCTTGAGAAACATGGTAAGGCCAAACAGTGTTAATTACCACTAAAGTTTGGGGCCAGCTGCACTTTACGATTTGGTATGCAATGTGCTAACACCAATCTAAATATTTAATTGGAAAGGTGAATATTTTCTTGCAGGGATAAAGATGGAGGGAATTTTACGTCAGGCTGCAGATGTGGAGGAGGTTGACAGAAGAATGCAAGAATATGAGCAAGGTTTGTTTGGTTACCT
The DNA here is from genome assembly GCA_017311315.1 of Dendrocalamus latiflorus. Classification (NCBI taxonomy): domain Eukaryota; kingdom Viridiplantae; phylum Streptophyta; class Magnoliopsida; order Poales; family Poaceae; genus Dendrocalamus; species Dendrocalamus latiflorus. The sequence continues at coordinate 2,591,315 of CM029643.1, read as the reverse complement.
AGTTCATATTTGGAATAGTGTCATTTAATTGCTTGGCTTGGTAATTTTGGTGTCATTGTATCTATAGTTCAATTAGTGCACCTGTTTCTGTTTTATTCCAGGAAGGACTGAGTTTGCACCGGACGAGGATGCTCATGTTGTAGGTGACTGTGTAAAGGTACCTTGCTGTAATTCCTGTTATGTTGTTGCTCCGAAAATTCATAGATGTATTAGTTTCAATAGTTCCTTTTCTGCTCACCAACTATATTCATGTAAACGTATATCTGCACTTCTGCAGCATGTTCTCCGTGAGCTACCTTCTTCTCCAGTGCCTGCTTCCTGCTGCACAGCATTATTGGAAGCTTTCCGTAAGTGCTCTATTCATGTTAACCTAAATACACTTCCTTGGTTAGGGATGGTGATGCAGGGGATAAGGTCATCTTCATCTGTATCCTCATAAGGATCTTGTGCCGAGAAGGGGCCCTGTTAGGGGAGTCAGTGAAATCACCCTTTTTTTATCATAACCTTGTCAGAGCTTTAAATAAACAGAAACAAATTCACTATTCTACATGTTGTTAGAAGAAGCATTTGCAGTATGTTACTGCAATTAACCATAGATACATAACATTTTCAAAATATTTGGAGCTTTGACTGCTTTGCACACCTATAGGTATATACACTCATAAGTCATACCCCATGTGTTGCCAAGCACATCTTTTTGAGGAGGAAGAGAGGATGGTCTTTGTTCTGTACACCTTTCTATTTGGTGTTAGGGAAAAAAGGAATTCAACTGTTTTATTGGCGTTGTAGGCTAAGAGCCAAATATAGTATATGGACTCCTAGCCTAGACAAAACCAATTTGGTACTAAACCTAAAGTAACACAAAATCAGACTCTAATAATCTTAGCATTTGGTACCTAGCATGCTCATGTTATGGCCATTGATTAAGGTTATCTGTACTGACAGTTTTAACGGATAGCTAATATACAAAACTTTCTGATGCTGTTAGTATTAACCTAGTTACGTAGCTGGTTTTTTTTTGTTGTTAATTCTCAGTTTTCTTTGCTTCCACATTTTGTCCTTCGGCATTTATTTTCATTTTCTTCATGCTTTTCTAGGTCTGGAAAGTAAGGAATCTCGGATAAATTCTATGCGTGCGGCAATAGCTGAGACATTTCCCGAGCCTAATAGGCGGCTGCTACAGAGGTTAGTCTAGTTTTTTTTAATGGGGGACATCTTATGTCTCTGAGCTGGCTTTGACCTGCTGGGATAATCCTGAATTGTACATTCTATAATCTAATCCCTTCTGTGATCAAGCATATGGTGAACCAAGGTTCGGAATACCGGCGGTTACCGGCCGGTAACCGCCGGTAACCGGAATTCCCGGTGGTGAGCGGTATTTAAAAAACCGGCCGAGTTGCAAAATTTAAAATTTTGAATTTTTTGATGGTTGAATGGGTTCCAGGAGGCATTGTAGCTATATTTGATTGATAAGCATATGTTTAGGGACATGTTAGGCCCATGGGCATGATTCCATGAAACTTTTGGCTATTGCATGTTGCATCATTTGCATTATTGGATTGCTCCACCGGTTTTTTCCGGGTTTTGACCGGTACAACCGGTAACCGGCCCGGTTACCGGCCGGTTACCGGCCCCCTCCCGCCCCGACAAAAAAATTTGTTTGACGAATTTTGCCCGGTTTTACACCGGGATTTCCCGGTTACCGGGCGGTAACCGGCCGGTTACCGGTACCGCCCGGCGACCGGGATTCTCTCCGGAACCGGTTTTTCAAACCTTGTGGTGAACTGTTTTTCTTGATTAAAAGTATGTAATTTGAAATAACAAAACAAATAGATCAAATTAATAGTTGAGTGTAACCATCAAACTTGCTAGCGATAGCATTTTTTTTATCAATTACCAAGCTAATTCTCATAGCTCATAAAACTAATGTTCGCAGAATTTTGAGAATGATGCACACTGTTGCTTCTCATACTGCTGAGAATCGAATGAATCCATCAGCAGTTGCTGCTTGTATGGCTCCTCTCTTGCTGCGTCCACTTCTGGCTGGTGAATGTGAGATGGAAGATGACTTAGACATGAATGGCGACAATTCTGCTCAGCTTATTGCTGCTGCAAATGCTGCTACCAGTGCTCAAGGCATTGTCACTACTCTCTTAGAGGAATTTGAGGGTATATTTGATGTAAGTTTACCTGATGCTTTCCCAGAGTACATTGATGATACTATTCTGGACAATTTAGGCTGATGCAATTTGTTAGTTGTTTTCCCACTTATTGTAGAAGCTACTTATCATTCATGCTGATCACTTTTACAGGATGAACACCTTAGGTGTTCACTGTCACCTGATTCTCAAATTGACGATAGGGGAAGTGAAGAATCAACAGATCATGAAACTGTGGATGTCAAGGACAATGGGTTTCACGATGCAGAGAACGATGTAGATCAAGAATTAGATGACGCCGAGCGTATACTGAGCGGAAAATTGAGCGAAACTAGTGCATGTACTGGTGGTGATCTCTATGACTACAAGGTACTTTGATATGCTTTGCAATTCTGAAGTTTCTGATTTGTGGTAATTTCTGGTCTGACACCAATCATATATTTGCCTTCTATATGTTTAAGATTACCGAGGGAAAATGTCCAAAAAGTTTTAAACATCTAATTTCACCGATGACATGTTTTTCTATATGTTTTGCGTATTGAAGCTCAAATTTTGGCTATAATAGCATAATCTTATCTAGCTTGTCTTTCCTGCTGTTTCCTGTTAAAAGTGTTATCTAGCTTGTCCTTAGCGTATATTTTTTAATGTTCGTGGTGTGAAGTGAAGCATCCGGAGTAGTTCAATCAGAAACCGACAGGGTTTTCATTTTTATTTGAGTAGCAAGTTGTTCATCCATCAAGACCATGATGTGGTTTTTGCTTTCTAACCCACTGTAATGTGGACAACAGGTAGTTCATGGTGATGATTCAGATGCTGAACTTTCTGTGGAAGATAAGGCTTTGGAAGCAAACGTGGATTTAAATGATGCTTCTCATAGTCATCTAACTGAAAATGGCGCAATGAATGTCCAGAGATCACTAAATGAAATGGATCCATCAAATCTGGTGTCCAGTCATGAGTCTCCATTGTCGATGGGAGAGATCCTTTCTTCTTTGGATGCAGGAAATTCTTTACCTGATCCTGGAGCTGAATATTCTGTAGACAGGCATTCCATCAAATCTAATGGAACTCAGCTGCATGTGAAGCGTACTAACTTTTGGGGACGGAATAATGTAAGTAGTCTTTTTTTTTGCTGTCTTTCCTTACTGGTTAATGTTGAATGAAAGTAACATTTGTGAAAACTAACTTATAGTTGTCTGATATTTTGAAAAGAAAGTTATGGCTTTCTCAGGGAAATCATCTAGACCACCTACTTGCCTTCATATTGTTCTTGAAGAAGTTTCTGTAATTGCCAACTATAGCATTTTTTTGTGTGAAGTCAACCATAGCATTTGACCTTACAGATTTACACATGGTTTATACAGGCAAGAAAGAACCAACAGTCGGAGTTAGTGGACTCATCGGGCGAAGAAGAGTACGCTCCTATTCATTTCAAGTACTAAATTTACATGTTTACATGATTGTTTCCTATAAATGGTCAGAGTAGCAGAGTTAGTTTGCCTCTTTATTTGTTTTTTTTGCAGAGTTAGTTATTCTTGAGTTGTTCTATTAATAAGTGTGCTCCTAATTCTGTATGCTGGAACATTTTGCTGTTATTGACTTAGCTGAGGATACTTCCATTTACTCAAAATATTTAACAACCACTGTCTATGATAACAATTGTTGTAGAATATACCCCCTGAGAGAGTTGTTTCTGTGCTAGCTTTGTGGCATTTGCTACCATTGACTGGGGATAATAGAACTGAACATGCTTGTTTTGTATCTTTTGACTTTTCATTGAATCACTGATACCAACATATCAGTGAATGACTGATTGATTTTATACTTAATGCTTTAACTATGCAATAAATCTTTCAGGCTTGCTATCCAAAGACTTGAGATTGCAAAGAATGATCTACAGATCAGGATTGCAAAAGAGGTACAAAAGGAAAATAATGCATATACTCTTTATGACTTATGATTTGTGGAGATCTTGCAAACTAACTGGAAATGCTTCTCAGGCTAGAGGTAATGCAATCTTACAGGCGAGTTTGGAAAGAAGAAAACAAGCGCTACACGAACGCCGTTTGGTTCTGGAACAGGATGTATGTCATATTATTACCATATGAATCAACTACTTCATTACCACATGAGTCAACTACTTCATTTCACACTTCCAAAATATGTTGTTTGATCCCAATTGTTTTTATCTCTAGGTGTCAAGGTTGCAAGAGCAGCTACAGGCTGAAAGGGATCTTAGAGCTGCATTGGAGGTTGGATTAAGCATGTCTTCTGCACAATTTTCTTGTTCACGTGCTATGGATTCGAAGGTACTCAAAATTTAAGCATGTTGATCATTAAAGATCACTATACTTTCTGGGCTTATTTTTTGGTAGTCTAATTTCTTCTCTGTGCTTTCCTTTAGACGAAGGCAGAACTTGAGGAGATTGCTCTCGCGGAAGCTGACGTTGCAATGCTAAAGCAGAAGGTTGCAGAGCTGCATCTCCAACTTAATCAACAGCGCCAACACCAATATGGCTCTTTCGTAGACGCGAATGATTGTCAGCAACATCTTCCAAGTCATCTCCCGCAGTAAGACAATACTTCATGTATTCTTCGTAATTGCATTCAGTTCAGTTGTCTTTGGAATACATGTCACAGCAGGGGAGAGCCCTGCTGTTATTTTCTCCCCTGCTGTTATTTTATTAAATTAAATTACTATATAGGATTGGATGGTACGTGTCCACAGCATCCAAATATACCAAATTTGTGAGCTACCTATTTTAGTCAGTTATTGTATCAGTTTAAAGCATATGTTTATCAGTTGGATGTGTTACATTCTCTAACTAGTAACTATCCTTTCCGATTGCAATATATTAACAACTGCAAATATTTTATTGCTGCCAGGAACTTTGTTCGATCAGGGTTTGATATGAACGTTGCTTTCTGTAATCAAGAGAAGAAGCAGAGGAATGAGGTTTGCCTAAAATTTCCCTTAATCTGCTATGCTTAAATGTACAACGATGGAACCAGAAGAATTCAACTCCAACAAATTAGCTGATATCAGCTCCATTATTCATTGCACTTCCATAATAGTTTACAGGGCCCAATCTGTTTTAGTTGTAAAAGGGCAAGCCACCGATGAGTAGTAACTTTCCTAATATGATGTGAAACTGGCATTGCATGAGGATGATAATAAGAGTCTAAGCCACGGTATCATTCGGACAGGAGGGGTTGGCGGGTGGATCGCATTGGAGAAACATCAAGCAGCATGTGCTACCTCATGGTTCTTCAAGGCCCCTCTCCCGCAAGCATTCCTTGGACGCCTCTTCGAGTGATTCAAGGGACGCATCAACAAGCGTGCCGGCGGAGATCAGCTCCATGTCCGTGAGCATCCCAAAAGCAACCGATGTAAGGGAAACCACTGCTTTCTTACGGCCGCAATAGTTTCAAAAAATAGTGCACCGCTTTTTATTTAAGACGAGTATTCATTCCTCTTGTTGTAACACAGGGCGTTGAATGTGGGAGGCAACCGTCCGTGCCGTCGTCCACTCTGGTTGAGCTAACGTCCAGGCTTGATTTCTTCAAAGAACGGAGGTCGCAATTAATGGAGCAACTCCACTGCCTCGATTTAGGACGTGGATCCGCATCCCATGGTTTCCCGTGCAAGCCTTCGTCTCCTTGGAACAGTCCAAGATAGGAGGGGCGATTCTTGCAAGCCCACGTTTGTATATTCTTGGTCAAGAATATTTTGCCCTTATTTTTTAGTTGTATCATTTGTAGAAGCTGCCAGTGAGAATGTATATCCCTTTCCCTTTTCATCATCCTCTTGTTTTTGTTGTTGCATGCAGTAGCCTCTTGAGTGTGATTTTGTACTTTTGTAATCTATTGTATGTAACGAGTTAGGGGGGGATCGTTGACACTTGTTTTCCAATGTCTTTGCAACTAGTCAGAGGTCCGTGCGTTGCAACGAAGTTACAAAAATGATGAGACGAAACTTACTGTCTGGCTAATTTCACATATCAAACATTGAAGAGCAAGCGACAGAGATAGAAGGGTGGCTAGAATGCGCGAGGAGATGGGGAAAGTGGAGGGAGTGGGCGGTTGTATCCTGAGAGAGAGAGGAGGAGAGAGACGAATGATCCAGATCAAACCGGATGACTGAAAAGAGAGGAGTGAGAATGGACTAACCATTAACTCACACTTTTATAATAGTAAAGATATGTATATGCGTGTGTGCATGTTGGGGGTGATCTTCCAATGTTCGCTCAGATGACTGAAGTGAGCCAGCCTGTTAAAGTCTCCAATTTGGGCCTTCTGACCTGGGTAATTTCGAAATTGATGTAATGGTTGCTGCCGCCAACGCTTGCGTGGCCTGCCACGGTGCCACATCTAGCACTTGAAATACCCATAAGGGTATTTTCAATAATACTATCCTAGCTATCTTTTATCTATATTAAATAAGTAAAACTCTATGCGGAGGAGAAAGAAGGTGAGAGAATGTGTATTAAGCTCACAAACCAACGCAACTAATTAAAGAGTGTAAGACAGGAAGTTATGGTAAAAATAGTATAAAATAGTTAGAAAAATGATTTACTGTTAGAGAGGTTATCTCTAGTGTTGTCTTTAGCTAATGTGGAAGTCTTAGAATCAACTTTAAGAGAACTGTTATATATGCCTAAAGTAGTTGTTGCAAAAAAAAAAAAAACCGGTTGTGGAAGGCCATTCGGCGTGATGACACCCATGTGTTGCCCACTTGGCGTTGGTCCAGGTTGCATCGAGTGTCCACGTCACGTGTGGGTGCTATGTCGTGCTTAGTGAGGTGCCAAACACGCATACGCCACTTGTGATGTAGGATTTTGGGCCAACATACGTTGGCACGCCATAACCTGGCCCTGCTCAAAAGTACTTATTTTGAATGATTTATGACTGAAAAGTACTGTAGCTAGCTGGAAAAAATTGTAGCTGACAGTGGCTTATTTGGCGTAATTAAATTTTAAAAAATTAAAAATAGAAAAAACAGGTTAGCTCGTCACGGACAATACAAATGAATACGAGAAAAAAGAACCAACAAAAAAGCTCAAAAAAATGCAAAAAAAACCAAAAAAAATGAAACTGTTGAATAGTGAAAAATAAGCAAAAAAATCAGAAGCTCAAGCCGAAATGAACACCAAAGTCCCAAACAATTGCTGAAACCGCAGTCGAGTGGCCTAAACGCCCGCACGTCGGCCATTGGAAAAATCTGCCCCGATGGATCACCTATTGTGGCTACTATCCTATCCCCTTGGGAACCGTTTCGGACGGAGTATAGTGTCCGTACCGCCACATCGATGCTAGGTTGTGTTGTGCAGGTGCCGAACACACGCACGCTGTCATTTGGCGTATGATTCGCCCCAGGCGTACCTGACATCACGTTGGAACCTAGATTGCTCCTAGCGGCTACAGAAACCACAGGTCAGTGCAGTGGCGTAGACATGACTAATACCCTGTGAGATCAACGTCTTTAGTGTCTTTGAAATTTTATATACTTATATGAAATTATCAAGAGAAATAGGATTAGATTGCAAAAATTTGTGGGATCACTTGATATAACACCTTGATCTGCAATCAGATGAGTAACCTAAATGATTGCGATGGCTATTACAACTAATACCTACATGTATCGCAACACTAGCACCTGAAACGCTCGCACGATGGCTGTCACGAAAATCCACTCCGTAGGGCCACTTTTCGTGGCACCACCTATTGGTTACCCCCTTAGGGCAGGCCAAACAACACCACCTTGTGGATGCTAGGTTGTGCTGTGCGAGGTGAGTAGGAACCATCGAAAAGGAAGAAGAAAGGCAACAAAGAACATCATAGTCTAGTGAATTACCTCTGGTGGAGTGTGAATGTATGACTCTATCTTGTGCTGTCCAGTGGGCCGTGTCGGGCCGGTACGGCACGGACTCGGTCTAGGCATGGCAAATAAATAGGTTGTGTCGTACCGGCCCACGGGCCGAGTTTCGAGCCCAAGCACGGCCCACGACCGTGCCGCGTCGGCATGAGCACGGTTGGCCCGTTAAGCCAGGAAAAGAGAAAAAAAATCAGAAGTGTAGAAATTTAAGGAAAATTGTAGAAATTTATAAAAAAAATTGTAGACATCGTTAAGAATCAAGATAATTATTGTCAATAACATAATGAACTTTATTAACTTATTAAATTATATGGTATAACTGCCTCATTAAAAACTTTACCAAGTAAAAACTCAACTTGAGAAAATCTTAGTAAAGAAAAAAGAGTACAACCTATAAAGGTCAATAGTGACTACATCTGAAGAAAAAAATATATTGGAAATTCTATTCACTGCTATGTAGATACAAATTCTTAAAAGATTATTTTAAGTCTGTATTCTCTGCAGTATGTTGGAGTCTTGATTCAGCTTGTTTCTAATCTTTGACGGTCAGAAGGATTTCGACCATCTCATTCGCAGATTCACCTCTCCGAAAATTCTTCAAAGTTTTTTCAAATTTCTAATTTTCGCACGAATTTCTCACTATTTTTGCCAAATTTGCGCAAACACAACCAGATTTTCGTTAAGCCGGGAAAAACAGAAAAAATTTAGAAAATTATAGAAAATTACATAAAAATTATAGAAAATTGTAAACATTGTTAAGCATCAAGATAATTATTATCAATGACACAATGAGCTTTATTAACTTGTTAAATTATATGGCATGTCTGCCTCATTAAAAACTTACCAAGTAAAACTCAAGTTGAGAAAACCTTAGTAACAAAAAAAGAGTACAACATATAAAGCTAAATAGTGACTACATCTGAAGAAAAATTATTGAAAATTCTATTTATTGCTATCTAGATATAAATTCTCAAAAGATTCTTCTAAGTCCATATTCTCTGCAATATATTGGAGTTTTGATTTAACTTGTTTGTACTCTTTGACGTTCAGAAGGATTTCGATCATCTCGTTCACAGATTTAGTTCTTCGAAGATTCTTCAAAGTTTTTTAAATTTTCTGAATTTTGCATGAATTTCTCACTAATTTTGACAAATTTGCGCAAACACAACCAGATTTTTCACAGCTAAACAGAGAGATGAGAGCGAAGTTTGAGGTATGGAAAATGGAGGCTGGATAGCCCCCTATTTATAGGGGAAAAAACTCGGCATTTTTTGACCCCCAACGGTAAAAAAGTGTAAAAATGGGTATTGTTTCATAGGTCGTGTCGTGCCGACATGGCCCATTTACGCCCGTTGGAGCCCAGCCGTGTTGTGCCACCCCCTCAGCCCAAGCACGGCACGTCCCACAAGCTAGACGGCCCGTGCCGTGCCTGGGCTGGGCCTACAGTGATGGGCTACGGGCCAGCATGCATAGGCCCGGCCCATTGGACAGCTCTAACTCTATCCACCAAGATTTAAATTTTAATACATTCCTTTACATATACATGAGTGTTCTTTACACACATGTGAGTGCATTTCGGTAGGAATCTTATGAGGTCGTGAATTTATCCTTAATCTTTGTATTTGTAAGTGTGGCAAAGGAGAGCACTCACATGTGTCTATGTGTGTAGTGGTGTAGTGTGTACATCTATTTGTCTATTTCATCCATCAAGATTTAAATTCTAGTATATATGTTTACGTATACGTGAGTATCCTTTACACACATAGGAGTGTATTTCAGTAGGAACCTTGTGGAGTCGTGAATTTGTCCCTGATCTTTGTACTTGTAAGCATGGCAAAGGAGTGTACTTGTAAGCATGGCAAAGGAGCATACTCACGGGTATCTATGTATGTAGTGGTGTGATGTGTACATCTATATATCTATTATTATATTTGTATATTTTAATAGAAATTTTATAAGATCGTAAATTTATGATTGATCTTTGTATTTTTAAGTGTGGTACCGGAGCGCGCTCACGTGTGCCTACGCGTACGTATGCATCTATCTTGTAAGCGTGAAAAAAGGATATCATAGTCCAAACAAAGATGGCGCTCTTGCTGCAGGGAGTAATGGCAAACAACGGTAGTTTTCCTACCCTACGGTATACATTCCTTCGTTCACATCAACTGAAGAAACAGGTAGAAATTCAACTTGTTAGTGGCTATAAAATTTTACCACGCCAAACATCGGATGCTAGCCTTAACACCGATCACACCACGGGCATGAATCCAAGAGCAACAGTTCATTCATTAAGCAACTGAGAAAAATCCTACTTCACCGTACAGGCGTACACTTTATTTTGTACTTACAGCACATGCAACTCGCATGCCCGCATTGGACACGTATAACTGTAAGAACTAATGTATCCAGAACCAAAAAAATAATCACACAGGACAAGAATCCTATACAACAATGCAGCAGTTTAACAGCGCCTCTGTAACCTAGCGTCAGCAAACCAATTTACAGGGGTGGTTACCTAGGGTGCAAGAGCGTCCAGAAGACTCCTCGATGATGCTTCTGCGAGGCTCATTTCCAAAAGATGCCTTGGGCAGAGCTTCAACAAAATTGCAGTCATTGGGGCACTCCGGTGCTTCAGAAGTATGCCGATTATTTTTTCTTGATGTGATCCGAGGAAATCACTTGCAGATATCAAAGGAAGAACACCTTCCTGTGGGCTAACTTTGATCATTTCGCATATTGCGGTTGGTTAATACTTGATCACTTCGCAGATTGTACTGCAGTTGCTTGCTTGGCAAGCACTCTCTCAAACTCAGCACAAGCTTCAGGCGAGTCCTCTTCACTGGGTGGTACCAGTTGCCAGAAGAGTGGCAAATAGGCCTCCCATTCCCTCAAAATTGTAGCACCTTTCTCACTGCCCGTTTTTTCCTATAAAAAGCGACATCCAAATTAGCAAAGTGTGGGAATGGCCAATATTTGGTACTAAACTTACAAAAATTGCACTTCACTTACAACATAGGCCTCAATCAAGCTCTTCAGCTGCATCTGCCCAGCTGGAGCATTCACTCTCTGCATCTTGACAATCTCCTTGTTAACCTATTAAAACACTTGCAAGTTATAACCTTGAGATTGGAATTTGGACTACTATGAATTATCAATTTTGTTGTTACAACCTAACCACCTTGAAAAAAAGTTATTTTACATAAAAACTGTGTGAAGTAAAGAATGAGCAATAAAAAGTTGTAAATTACTTAAAGGGACATATTTAGTACAAACCATCATTTGGGTGAAAACTTGAAAACCTGTTTGGTTTGTGCACCAAAGCAACATGAAATCATGTTAGTTGTACCAATGCTAAACATGAACCAGTAAACAGAAATATGGCATATAAAATTAAATAGCCCAGGCCCCACTCATGCATGCATGCATGTATGTAGGACGCTAAAATGGGACACTATGGTGTCTAGGCACTAAGCCTCGCTACTTTTGAATTGCTTTTAGATACGTACATATGCAATGATATATAATATATCAGGATGGAAAGTCTCAATCATGGAGTCTGAGCATCATGGTGCCCTTGTTATATATATATATATATATATATATATATATATATATGCTACAGAGCAAGTATAACTAGAGGTTTCAAGTCTGCAAACCTTTGGGATTAGTGTATCATCCTCATCCAGAATGTAGGCAAGGCCACCAGTCATTCCAGCTGCAACATTCCTCCCAACTCTGTGGATGAAGAAATATGCATATATCAGGACAAAAGGTAATTCCCGAACGAGAATTCTGCAGGTTGTACTTACTTGCCAAGTACAACTACACAGCCACCAGTCATGTACTCGCAACAATGATCACCAGTGCCCTCAACCACTGCTTGACCAAGAGAGTTTCGAACAGCAAATCTTTCTCCTGCCTTGCCTCTAACGAATACTTGACCACCCGTAGCTCCATACAGACAAGTGTTTCCAACTATAGTAGCATCCTCAGGAACAAATCCTGTATTATCTACAGGAACTACTACCAGCTCTCCACCAGCCATACCCTGCAAAAAAATATATTTTTTATAAAGCTGGTCGGACAGGATTTCCAATGGAGTTGAATATTGATTACCTTTCCCACATAATCATTGGCCTCTCCTACTAGTCGAATATTCATTCCAGGAGTCAGAAAACAACCAAAGGACTGTCCTGCACTTCCAGTGAACCTGGAATGTAAAAATGATTATGCTTCTACTTTTTCATAAGAAAAACGAAAGTACAAAAAATAAGCAAAACAGAAAATGGTTGACATACGTAATGTTGAGCTGGCCTGCAAAGCCTGTGTCTCCGTACTTCTTGGCAATGACACCCGCTACTCTACCACAAACAGCTCTATCAACATTATAAATTTGAAACGTCTTGGAAACCTCCTTCTCATTCTCAATTGCATCAGATATCTGCAAATTATCTAATCTAAGTAATGCTGCACATAAAGCAACATATGATAGAACTTGGTTCCTAACAACTATACACTTCCCTTGGACTACAAATAAGGCAATCCATCATCAATACTACAGTTCTGGTTTCAAGATGACCAAATAGCAGAGTCAATGATTTCTTTAATTGACTATACACAAATTGGCTTTAGAGGACATTCATTAGTCAAGTTATTCCATGTAATAAGCTATAGAAACATTACCCCAGGATCTGCAAGGATTGTCTCATCAAGAACAGGGCCATTAGTGTGGACGTCCTGGCTCCTTATCTGAGAGCTGCTCCATTTGGGTAATCCAGCATTCTGATACAAGAACATTGGTTAATATAACAAGCATAAGATGAAATGCCAATAACTCAACTGAGAATGGCCGTCAATTCCATACCGATAAGAGCAATCTGAGATCAATATGCTGTGTTTTCACCAAAGAGACATGCTTTGGTTTAAGCAAATCTGTTCGCCCAATTATATCATCCAGCTTGTCATAACCCAACTGGGCTAATGTGGCTCGTACCTGGATAAATTAAGCATGAGTACTAAAATACAAGTCACAGTTGTTCCAAAAAAGAGATACCACATGACCAGAATTGCAAAATCAAGGATGAAATGTGGTTAACATAAACAGCATTAGCAATGTGAGTGATTCCATACCTCCTCTGCAACAAAGAGGAAGTAGTTAACGAGATCACCAGGAACACCAGGAAACCTAGCACGAAGCTCTTCTCTCTGCAGGTGCATAGAATGTAAGGGATAATCCAAACAAGAGGAAGGTAAAATAACTTGTGATGTTACCACCTGACTAGCAACTCCAACTGGGCAATTGTTTGTGTGGCAAATGCGTGCCATGACACATCCAGTAGCTATCATAGCTACAGAACCAAAACCATATTCATCAGCACCCATGGAAGCAGCCATAAGGACATCTAGGCTACTCCTGAATCCACCGTCCACCCTAAGTACCACCCTCTCTCTCAATCCATTTTGTATAAGTGTCTGGAGGAAGCTAACTAGCTTTAGAACAAAGAAATATGGTAGGAAAAGAAACTAATTATAACAAGCAATTAAATGAAGGAAACCTGGTGTGTTTCTGTAAGACCAAGTTCCCAAGGACCCCCAGCATGCTTGATTGAGCTAATTGGGCTAGCTCCAGTACCACCGTCATGACCTGATATCTGTATAATAAAATGATTTTTTTAGATGACCAAAATAAGTACACATTAAATCTAGTTCACCCTGAGTACAATAGACCTAGGACAAAACCGCTTATTGCAAGCAATTAAATTAGAACTCATAGCATGGTTTGTCCTAGAGACTTAAATGCAAAATGCTACAATGATCCATCAACTTTGGAGCAGAGTACTACCAGGTCTAGTGCATTCGTCCAGTCATTACAATAGTTCAGCATCTTGACAAGCAGTAGCTTAGCTTATGGTATTTCTGGATGTGACCATCATGTGCTGCATTGCTAATATTTTGGGAAAATTTAGTGAATTTCTGAAAAGTTTTCCCAAGGTCAGTAACAGTTTCATTGCCCAGAATTTTCACCCAATAGTGGTGTTTGTTAGAAAGTGCAGAGTGCCACTATAGCAAATATCAAGCTAATCAATATCAAAAGAAATGAAGCAACATTTCTTATTTTAAAGAAAGATAAACTACAATAGGGAAGCTTTCATTGTGAATACCATACAATAAATGCCAGTGTATGTAGCATGAAATAGCAAACAACCACCTATGAAACTGTTACAAAGGAAGAAGCTTGTATTGCATAGAGGCCATAGGACATGTATAGTATATGAGACACACACAAGGACCCAAACCCTAGATAATAGGAAATGACCTGAATACCCTTAACACCCCCTCCCCTCAAATGTAAAGCATATGCAATAGCATTACATTTGAAAAGAGTTGATACTAAAATATAGAAAATCCAAAATCCGTGTCTTGAAGATGTCATCAAAGCGTGCAGTTCTTGGAAAATTGTGTCAGAAAGATTGCCTTCCATCCAAAATCGTGTAGCAGCCCATAAAGCACAAAGTGCAGGGGCCGAGAAGGTAGAGGTAAGCGGGAACAAAATCGACAGCAGTAACACGATAAAGACAATGTGGAAGGTGACACAAGTAGAGAGAACTGTCAAATCAAGCCGAAGAGGGAGATAGAAGCATAGCGGTACAAATCGAAGCATGAGAGTGGCGGCGCTGTGCACAAGAAACGCAACAGAGGCGCAGTGCAGAAAAGCGTAGTGGCCTTAGAAGCTTGGGGCGGCGGCTCAAAGAGAAGTGACGACATCATGAAGATTTCTACGATCTGCAGCGGCTCAAAGAGAAGAACGGCGGTTGCGGCTATGCGAGAGGAAAAAGATGACCACACTCATCCGAGAGGATGAACTGTAGTTAGCAAATCAATCGGCTGACTGACAAGGAATTTTGTGAACTCACATGGATTTAACGAATTGGTAGATTTAAACTACGAATTTGGATAGATGCAACGGAAGACTCAAAAGAGCAAAGAGCTAGTAACAAGCAGATGCAGCAGCAGCCAACAAGAAGACACCTCCACAAAAGATCCTCAGCTCGCCTCGGGCTGCCCACCCCCATATGCTGAAGCCACCACCAGCCACTAGATGCAGCTGAGACTAGAAAAGCCAAGCAGAGCAGGAACGCAAAAGACATCTCCATCTCTCTCGCGGTGACATGTTGAAGATGGCGAATCTCCACCGCTGCCCAGATCCGGACGGAGAGACCGTCGGCGGGCAAAGAGGCCGGTTGGGGTCTGGATCCAGGCGAAGAGTCCCTCGGCGACAGAATCCGGGAGAGGTGGGACGAGACGACGACGACCGTGCGGTGTGATGGCGCAGTAGCTGCGGCAAGATGGCACTCAGGTGGTGGCCGGACCGGAGCAAAAGAAGCAGCAGAGATCTGTTGCGTCGTCTCTCCCCCCAATGGCGTCCGGCTTCGAGTCGCCGATGGCATGGGGTCGGGACAGTCGGGCGGAGCTCGAGCTCGGGGACGGCTGCGCCCATCTCACTCTCCCACTGTGCAGCGGTCCAATCCAGACCGGATCTGGATGGCGACGGCGGTCGGGAGGGCGAGCCAGTGCGACAAGAGCCCGGATCCAAGCAGAGGAGCGGGGACGGCGTCGGTGTCGGCATCGGCATCGGCTGAAGAGTGGATCCAACGAGGAAGAGCTCGACCTCGCCGGATCCAACAAGGAGCGGGTCGGGGAGGCGGTCGAAGTGGTCATCGCCGGTGGCCAAGAGCCGGTGGTCACAGCACCAGTGGCTGGATCTGTCCGCCCCTGCCCGCGCAGACGCCAGATCCGTCCGCCCCCGCTGACACCGGATCTAGGCTGGGGTGGCATAGTGATGGCAGGATTCGGCGCGGGCTGCCCGGATCCAATGAGGCGGTGACGCCATAGGAGGCAAAAAGTTGCCGACGGTGACCGGATCTGGGCACATCGAGATCTGCAGCGACTAGAACCGAGGCAGCAGCGGCCGGATCCGGGCGGGAGACAGCGGTAGGATCTAGCGGCGGCGGCCAAATCCGCGCCGGGATGGAGCGGCGTCAGGGCGGAGGTGGTCACGGGCTCACGCGGCCCAGGAGTCGGTAGCGCGGGCACTGCAGCCTAGCGCCGGATCCGTGCGGAGGAGGCCAGAGGCGGGCAACAACGGCCGCGCGGACAACAGGACGCCAGATCTAGTGATGGTGGGCTGCGATTACTGCTACTACAACTAAGAGACGACCGCCCCCAGGAGTGGAGATTGCTCCTCTCGAGGGCAGCGACAGCGGAAGCGGATGGAGTCTAGGTTTCAAACCTAGGCTCTGATACCATGGTACAAAGGAAGAACCTTGTATTGCAAAGAGGCCCATAGAGCATATATAGTACATGAGACACACATAAAGACCCAAACCCTAGACAATAGGAAATGACCTAAATACCCTTACAGAAACCACTTTGCAAGAAAGAAAAAGAATACCATACAATAAATTCCTATGTATGTAGCATGAAATAGCAAACAGCAACCTATGCAACCACTCTGCAAGAAAGAAAGAAAAACTATGCAACCTCATGAGGGCACCTTACAGCAAAGAGTATAAAAATGTAAAATAGCGGTCAACCATAGCCACTTATGGGAATGCAGATCCATGTACAATGAAAGCATGAGTTAAATCAATGAATTATTAAAAAAGTAAAGCTTAACCAACCTGAATTATGTCTGCATTTCCCTTGGATACTCCAGAAGCTACAGTTCCAATTCCTGCTTCAGCTACAAGCTTTACGGACACCTTCGCTTTAGGATTGATCTGCCCGGCCAGATATTAATTAAATCTCATTAGTACCAACAAAATGTACTTCCATCTCCCAAGAAGAAATCAAAAATTAAATAACATTACTAGTTGACAGAAGGGCTCTAATTCTTGGGGGTCACACAGAAAATTATCATTTTTAATCTAGTAGTTCACCCATAGCACCAATATTACTAGTTGATATTGCACCAATAGTTGCAGATGACAAACCTGATGGAGGTCAAAAATTAACTGCGCAAGATCCTCAATAGAATAGATGTCATGGTGTGGGGGCGGGGATATGAGAGGAACTCCAGGTTTGGAGTTCCTCAGCCGAGCGATGTATGCACTGACTTTTTTCCCAGGAAGCTGACCCCCTTCACCAGGCTTCGCCCCTTGAGCGATCTTTATCTCAATTTGTTCAGCATTTACTAAAAATGTTGGTGTAACCCCAAAACGCCCAGAAGCAACCTGTAAAAGGGCAGTACAGATGAAAACTAACTCAAAGATATTAATCCACTAGAAAGAGGATATAATGTGCCTTTGATTAAGGACATGTAAATAAAGGAAGACGTAGGTAACTCTGCAGTACTAGAATCTACATCGTAGAATGAAATTACTTAACATGCTCCTATTTCTTTATTATCGCGAGATACAGGACACCTTATTTATAAGGCAATTTTGGATGACACTGCAAAGTTTCATGTTTGAGAAATGCCACTGGGTGTCTCACTAACATGTGGCACTGGGACCCCACATATAACCAGCACCTTCAGTCACAGACAGACCTCCAGAGTCCAGAACTCCAGACCCCATCTGGAAACAAATACCACCAGACCAGGGCAGCAGTACCAATTTCCAGCCAGTTACATTAGTAAATGCCTTCTGGTTGCAGAAGATTTTGATGTTTAGCTCCCAAGGTAATCTCAGCCTGAAAAAGGCTGGTACTGGCCTATTTTAGGGGAAAACAAGTGTATTCAATAGCTTATGAGTTTTCCTACATTCTGAAAGATTATTTGATATCATCACAAAACCAAGTGGAATCCTTCTCTGCTATTACAGAAAGAATTGATAAGGTAGCTATTATATGGGTGCAATAATGCCCCAATGATAATTAGCGGTATCCACCATGGATCGGATTACCGGCGGTTACCGGCCGGTAACCGGATTTCCCGGCGGTGAGCGGGATGAAAAAAACCGGCCGGGTTTTTTCGAAGTGCATTTATATTTGTGAGTCTTTTGTGATTGCATAATGCATCTTCTAGATTGGTTTAAACCCTTTTTGTATTAGATTACCTATTGTATGAGCTAAATATGCTTCGAAACATCCGAAATTCAACTTTTTCTTGTGTTTCCCGGTTTTTTAGCGGGTTTTCCGGTTTTTTAGCGGTTTTTCCGGTTTTTTGGGGCGGTAACCGGCCGGTTTTTCCGGTTATCGGTTTCAAATTCAAATTTTAAAATTCAAAATTTGACCGGGTTTTCCCCGGTTTTTCCTGTTACCGGCCGGGAACCGGTACCGGCCTCCAGCCGGGATTTAGGCCGGTACCGGTTTTTGGAACCTTGGTATCCACAGTCATGGTTTTGAAAATATAAGCCTATCCTACATCAAAAGTATTTATAATACCCAAGGTTAAGTGCAAATATAAAGCAGATAACACCAATAAAGTAAAGCAGATAGCACCCAGGAAAATGAGTTCTGATGCTCCACCTGCTTAATGGCACTTGTGGCAGTGTCTCCATTCTGAAGACCCTTGAGATGAGGAAGTGTTGGAGAATACCCATCAACAACATCTGTAAGGGGACTCCAGCGGATTGGGTCCTGCAAAATGAGAAGTCCATAAGCAACTCTACGTTGTAGTTTAAACTTCAGCAGTTTGACAAAACTAAATAGCTATGTATCTAATGGAAAGTTATCTAACTCACCTCACCACCTTCTCCTGAGTTAGATTTCCCACCTATTCTATTCATTGCAATTGCAATAGCTTCATGTGTTTCTCTGGAAATAGCTCCCAGGGACATTCCACCTGTACAAAAGCGCTCGACGATGGAGGTTGCAGGCTCAACTTTGCCAATGGGAATAGGTGCGCGATCACTCTTCAACTCTAGAAGATCTCGAAGAACCTGCAGTGTAAAAGATATGGTGAACCAAACATGATACAAAAAGGTCTACGGGTTGGCCACCTGCAAAGTAAGGATTAAGCACCACTAACATTGACAGGACGGCTTGAAAGGTGTTGTTGGTAGATGGTGTATGCATTGTCACTTTTTTCACGAACTGCTTTGTGCAGGAGCTTTGACATCTCAGGATTATTCGCATGATATTCACCTATTCCGAAAAGTAAAACACCATATTTCAGTACTAAACAGTAAGATAATATCGCATATGCGCCAACAAGCTTCTTCCCTAAAAAGCAATACTTTAAGCAACAAATAGGGGGATTTTTTTAGGGAAAATTAGAAGAGGGTATTATTGGTCTTAACTAAACAGATGTACCTAGCAAGTCAATTGTAAGAATTTAATACTGCTACCTCTTTCGAGGAGGGGGGGGGGGGGGGGGTTGGTTCACCCCTGCGGGGGTGAGGATCAAATCCAGGACCTCACGCTTTTGCACCCCCGCATTCCACCACCTGGAACTCATCCAGGCCCCTACTGGTACCTCCTTTTCAATAAAGTAAGCAAACTACTAGAAGACATCATTTGATAATATCATGCTACTTGACAGGGGAGGATACATTAAGACACTTGCCCCAGAAAACTTAGATTCTAAGATAAGTTGGGCCTTAGTATGTGTTAGACACACAATACCGCACACTTCACCACAAACCAGATCTCAGGTCCTTGATTGATGTCATTTTGATTTAAAAAAACATGATACTAGAGGAAGATGATGTTAAGTGTCCTTTACATATTAGTCTCTCTCTCTCTCCACCGCCTCGACTGACCTCATCGTCGGTGAGCCTCCGGTGACCCTAGGGGATCTTCACGTCGTCCTCTATCGACCTTCGTTGATCTCGTGACTTCCTCGAGCTCCAGGAGACCTCCTCGTCGCCGCTAGCCCCTGTTCTTCATTGCCTGCTCATCTTCCTCGCCATTGGGTCCGGATCCGTTTGATTCCAGCCCTATCCATTGCCAACAAAGCCGAATCCACTTGATTCCGGCCCTCTCCAACGCTGACAGAGCCAGATCAGCTTGATTCTGGCACCGCCATCCTCGGGTTAGCTGGATCCGACCACCGCGCGTCCCCAACACCGTCCTCGTCGTCGATCTGGTCACTGCCTCTCTCCCCTTGTCTGGATCCGTCCACAGCACCGTCAGCCTCGTCTCGTCCTCCTTCGACGAGGGGAGCCGCACTTGCTATCGAGGGCGGCACAGACGAGGAAGGTGGGGAAGCTGAGGCGAAACATGATCTCACCGGAGACTGTCGTCTCCGATCACCGTCAACATCGCTGGGCCACTGATGGCGGGGTGGGCTGCGTCCTCATGTTCCCCTCCATTTTCGCCGATCGAACGTCATCTGTAAGTAGTGCTGCTACTAGTACTGCTAATATTATTACTAGCTCGAGTGTTGCTTCTAGTACTATTGCTGCTTGTTATTGCCTCATAGTTTGGTGGAGTCAGTTGTTGTGGTGGTGTGTGTTGATGTCTTTCTTGGACCGCCATGGCATGTGATGGTCTTCTTGGCCATGGACCTATTTAGCACAAGGTCATCTGTTCCGATTGCAAAAGATATGGTCATCCAGCACATCGAATGTTTTCAGTTGTGTAAGTTGCAGTCTTCTTCTGGTGGATCCACTGGTTTTGCTACACCATCATGTCCTGTGCAGGTGCTTCACTCCCATGGGTGCTAGATTCAGGGGCCTCATTCCATGTGACATCCGATGCATCTCAGCTCACATCATGTCATTCTGCTGCAGAAGACATCAAGATCCATACAGTGGATGGCACGCCATACACAAATCACTCATCAGGGGGCTCTCTCTACCCCTCACTTTGCAGTTTCAAATGTCTCACGTGTGCCTATGCTCTCCATGAATCTCATCTCGGTTGGGAAGCTTGCAGATATGAACTGTTTTGTTGGATTTGATGATAGCTCCTGCTTTGTGCAAGATCGTCAAACAGAAGCTGTCATTTGTACGAGCCATCATAAAAGGCTCTGCAGGGCTCTATGTTCTTGATCGTTTAAGTCTCCCTTTATCTTCCACTCATGGTACTACTACTCCTTCATCCTCTGTTGTTGGTGTTATCAATATTGTGTGTATTGATATGAGACCCAAAGGGCCATATATATAGGAGAGTACAAGAGAATATGCCATATAGAGATAAGGCATATATGGAATAGAATACAACTCTTATCTCCTTAACACCCCCCCTCAAATACAAGGCGTATGCAATAGCATTGCATTTGAAAAAGGGTTAACACTAAAACAAGATAAATCCGAAGTCCGAGTCTTGATGATGTCGTCGTTGCGTGCAGCCTTTGAATAAACTGTCAAATCAAGCCGAAGAGGAATAGATAGAAGCATGACGGCGCAGATCGAAGCCCAAGAGGCGGCGGCGCAGTGCACAGAGGACGCGCGGTGGCCTTTGAAGCTCGGGGCGGCGGCTAGAGAAGCGGCGGCATCATAACGACTTCTACGATCTGCACGCGGCTTAGAGAGTAGAGCGGCGGCTGCTGCCAGGCAAAAGAAAATTCCTACACTTCTATGACTGACAATAAATTTGTGGACTCGCACGGGACGAATGAAAAATTAGAGACTACGGATTTTGAATGACGCAACGGAAGACTTGAAGACTGACTCACGACTGACGGACAGTACCAATACTTAGACTTAAAGACTCTAAAACACAAAATAACCGGAAATAAAGGCCATGCCATCTCGAAATCTCAGCCATCTCTCCTCTCTCTCTTCTCAGTCTCTCTGCGCGCCTCACTCCCGTCGCCAGATCTCTCACTCCCTCCCATCTCTCTCAAGGGTTAATCACTAAAACAAGATAAATCCGAAGTCCGAGTCTTGATGATGTCGTCGTTGCGTGCAGCCTTTGAATAAACTGTCAAATCAAGCCGAAGAGGAATAGATAGATGTATGGCGGTGCAGATCGAAGCCCAAGAGGCGACGGCGCAGTGCATAGAGGACGCGCGGCGGCCTTTGAAGCTCGGGGCGGCGGCTAGAGAAGCGGCGGCATCATAACGACTTCTACGATCTGCACGCGGCTCAGAGAGTAGAGCGGCGGCTGCTGCCATGCAAAATAAAATTCCTACACTTCTATGACTGACAATAAATTTGTGGACTCGCACGGCTTGGACGAACAATTAAAAACTACGGACTTGGATGGACGCAAGAAAAAACCCACGGAAAATAACTAGAGACTGACTCAAAAA
This sequence comes from Dendrocalamus latiflorus, assembly GCA_017311315.1. Lineage (NCBI taxonomy): Eukaryota > Viridiplantae > Streptophyta > Magnoliopsida > Poales > Poaceae > Dendrocalamus > Dendrocalamus latiflorus. Next base: position 2,569,138 of record CM029643.1, on the reverse strand, counting down.
ATATATAATTCCTAAAAATCCCCTTCCTCTCTGTCTTCACACCCCCTCCTCACTCCCTCTTCGCGCCCCCTCCTCACTCCCGTCGCCCGCTCCCTTCACACTCTCTCCCCCCGTCTCTCTCTGCGCCTCCCTCTTTCTCTCCTCAGGGCGGCGGCCTGGGAAGAGCAGCGGCGGGGCGGCGGCGCCGAGGCGACGAAGAGGAGCAGGGAGCAGAGGCCGGCGCGGGTGTAGGCACAGGCGCCGGCGGGCGAGCGCCCAAGGGAGACGCGGCGACGGGAAGGCCAGCGCGGGCCGACAGCGGCGCTGGGCTCGGGCGGGCGGCCGCCTCGCAGATCTGGCTTGGAGCGGCGGCGGTCCAAGAAGAGGACTGCGGCGGCGGCTCGAGCAGCGACGGTGGCACGCGGATCCGGGCGGGAGGCGGCCGGATCTGGCCGGGGCGAGGCCAGATCTGAGCTCAGCGGTGGCGAAGATGGCCAGATCTGGCACGGAGGCGGCCGGATCCGGACTTGGCGGCGTCGGAGGTGAACAGATCTGGGGCGGCGGCGCGGTGGAGGGCCGGATCCGGCGTGGAGGCGGCGGGCTCAGGCGACCGAGGCGGGCCTCGATCGTGAAGGCGGCGGGCGACTTCAAGCGGCCGAGGCCAGGCAGCGGCCGTGCGGCGGCCGGATCCAGCGTGGAGACGGCCGGATCTGACGGATCCGGCGAGAAGTGGGCGGATCCGGGCGGGAGACAGTCGGCCTCGATCGTGGAGGCGACGGTGAATCCGAGGTGGCGTCGAAGGCACCGGAGATGACAACGACTGTAGCCGAGCGTCGGCAGCGGCGACCCCAGGCGACGGCTCGAGCGCAGGGCAGCGGCGGCGAGCGGTGACCACCCCCGGTGTCCGGCGACGACGGCCGGGAGATGGCGACATGCGGCTGCGCCGGCAGCCGGGAAGAGGTGGCCGCCCCCAGGAGCAAAGATCGCTCCTCCCGGGGGCAGCAGATGCAGAAGCTGGAGCGAAGGCTAGGAGGCAACGGTGGCGGCTACAGTAAACCCTAACCTTTGCTCTGATACCATGTTATCTCTAATACCCTTAACACCCCCCCTCAAATGCAAGGCGTATGCAATACGCCTTGCATTTGAAAAAGGGTTAATCACTAAAACAAGATAAATCCGAAGTCCGAGTCTTGATGATGATGACGGCGGGCGCGAGCGCTGGTGCGGGCGACGACGGGAAGAGGTGGCCGCCCCCGGGATTAGCTCCTCCCGGGGGCAGCAGCGGAAGATACGGCGGGAGGTGAGCTAGGGTTTTGGAAAACCTGCTCTGATACCATGTTATCAATACACACAATATTCATAGCATGGTATCAGAGCAGGTTTTCCAAAACCCTAGCTCACCTCCCGCCGCATCTTCCGCTGCTGCCCCCGGGAGGAGCTAATCCCGGGGGCGGCCACCTCTTCCCGTCGTCGCCCGCACCAGCACTCGCGCCCGCCGTCATCCTCATCACCAAATCGGGCCGCCGACCGCTGCCTCCACCCGAGCCGCCTCTTCTTGCGCATCCGCCGTCGGATCCGACGACCCCGCACCAGATCCGGCCACCGCCGGACTGGCACTGCATGGATCTGGCCGCCTATGGGCCAGATCCGGTCGTCTCCGGCCGCCTCCCGCCCGGATCCGCCCGCTCCTCCTTGGCGCCGTCCCGGATATGGCCCTCGCCGCTCGGATCCGGCCTCGTCGCCCCGCGCCGGCCTCTGTTCCCGGCTCCTCTCCGGACGTCTTCGCCACCTCCGGGCCCGATCCGGCTAGATCCGCCCGTCCCCGTCAGATCCGGCCGCCTCCGCGCCGGGTCGCTGCCTCCCCCGCCCGGATCTGGCCGCGCCGTCGCTCGAGCGCCTCCCGGCCGCCGCGCCCGCGCCGCCGCCTTCGGAAGCTGCCGCCGCTCCATCGTCTCCGTGCCTGCGCCTCCACGCCCGCGTCGCCGTCTCTCGGCTCCGCCCGCCGTGCCGCGCCCGCCTGCGTCGGCTTCTCCCTCCGGCTTCTTTCTCTTTTTTTCTTTTTAACTCTATCTCTAATACCCTTTAACAGTTGGTTCATCTACTCTTCGTCCTTCTGCATAACAAAGTCTTTTCCTCGATGCATCATTGCTTGGGGCACTTGTTTGGCTCACGTCTTTCCACCTTGATTCATCATGTAGTTCTTGGTCCTATTTCTATTGACACTACTTTTCTGTGCAAGGGTTGTAGGCTTGGAAAGCAAGTACAACTCCCATATCCTTCTAGCTTTCTAGATCATATTGTCCTTTTGATTTGGTCCATTCAGATGTTTGGGGTCCTTTTGCTTCAAAGGGTGGTTAAAGTTACTATGTCATCTTCGTTGATGACCACACTCGATACACTTGGATCTACTTGTAATACCTGGGCCGATGAAGTCCAGCCCGGCCCAGTCCAGCCCGTTGTCCAACCCTATAAAGGAGAGAGCCAGGTGGAGGGGAGGAAGCAAAATCCAGTTTGCCTTCTCTTCCCCGAGCTCACCTGCTGCTCCCCCGTGCGTTGCGGCTGCCGCTTGCGCCTACTGCTGCTCTTCCCCTTGCGCCGGTCGCCGCCGTCCCGCGTCGCCGGTGCGCCACCGCCGCCAGGCCGCTAGCGTTGGCGCTACTGCTACCCTCACAGTCGCCCAGCTGCCATCGCCGCCGCCTTCCCCTGAGAGCGCACGCCGCCGTTGCTGCCGCCGCCCTCAACTTGCCGCCTGCGCCGTCCTCTAGCTACCATCGCTGGTGCTGCCGCTTCCCCGTGTCCACGCGCGCGCCGTTGCCTTCGCTCGCCGCCCTCCGATCGCCGCCGTCGCTACCCTCTGCTCCTCTGACCGTGTGCCGCGCAAGGAAGAGGGGGAGGACCAGGCGCCGCCAGGGAGAAGAGGAGAGGGGGAGTCGCCGGCCGAGAGGAACAAGGAGGGGCCGCCGTTGAGGGGAGACGGGAGGAAGCCGGCCGTCGGCGGAGTGAAGAGAGGAGGGGAGTGCCGGCGTTGGAAAAAGGAGAGCGGTGGGGTGAAGAAAAAAGAAAAAGAGAGTGCTGCCGGCCACCGCTGGAAAAAAAAAGAGAGAGGCGTCGGCCGAGTGAGAAAGAAGGGAAGAGGGGCCAGTGGGAAGAGAAAAGAAAAGGAAAGAGAGAGGAAGAGAGGAAAAGAAAGAAAGAGAAGAAAGAGAAAGAGAAAGGAAGGAGAGAGAGAGAAAAGGAGGGGAGTCCGACCCGCGGCCAGATCTGCCCGATCCGGCTGAGTCAAAGGAAGGCAGAGCCCCGATCCTGTCGCTCGGGACTAGGGTGGCGGTTCGAGTCGGGTGCCGTCCACGCACCGTCCGCCAGGTTAACAGGCAAGTGCATGGTAGACGGTAAATTGTGATGAATGTTATTCGTGATTCCATGCCATGATTTACAACATTTATGAGGTGATACATGTGATTATGTGCTAATCATAGTTTGATGAGTAACATTTATGATTAGACATTCACATTTAGAGCATATTGCATCATGCAATTGCATAAGAGCCAGGTCGGTGAGAAAGTCTTACGACTAGTCCGGAGTGCTCTTGAATAAGACCTACAGAGGTAGGCACTCCACGGGAGTGGAGGTTGAGACCTCGTATGAAAGAGGACGAGGCGAGTGGTCCATCGACGGGTGGACGCTCCGCTATACCGGTATACGCTACAGTTACAGAGCATACAGATGCATTGCATGATATTGCATTGCATTACAGTGACAGAAGTGATACAGTTTACAGTTACAGTTATGATTTACAGTTACAGTCGTGATTTACAGTTTACAGTTACAGTCGTGATTTACAGTTTACAGTTACAGTCGTGATTTACAGTTTACAGTTACAGTCGTGATTTACAGTTTACAGTTACAGTCGTGATTTACAGTTTACAGTACAGTCGTGATTTACAGTTTACAGTTACAGTCGTGATTTACAGTTTACAGTTACAGTTGTGCTTTACAGCTTACAGACATAGGGTTGAATTACAGTTTACAGACATAGAATTGATTTACAGTATACAGTTACAGACTTAGCTTACAGTTTACAGTCATAGAGTGGAATTACAGCTTACAGTTCATGAAGTTAATTGAAATTGCTGAAGTGGTGTTACTGTTTTATCGTGTGCTTGCTGAGTCTTCGGACTCACCCTTGCTTTGTCGTTGTTTTTAGGTGAAGGACGACGACATGCATGGAATGGGGATAGACCTTTTGGCACTCCACTTGTAAAATAACAGTTTAGCCGTATACTGAGCTTGTATGTTGAACTTAGGGTTTAGTTTGCTAGCAGTGGAACCCTAAACTTGTTTATGTTATGATTTGTGAAATACGAAGTTAGTTGTCTTTGCAATTATATTACAGTTATTTGTAGTTTGATCCCTATGGGTAATGTTATAAAAAGATCAGGGAATGTGCTGCTAAAAGTTGAATTAGCAACACTTTTGAATCGGTAAAGGTGTAGTGGTAGCATCTTGGGCCCTGTGGAGGGCCGGGGTGTTACACTACTTCATGAAGCAACGTTCACAATTGATTTCTATCTATCAGTCTTTTTCTCAGATGGTTTATACTCAGTTCTCTTCTGCCTTTCGTGTTTTCCGTTCTGACTCTAGGGTGGGGGTATCTTTCATCAGCCTTTCACCAATCTATTTCTTCTGAGGGTAGTCTTCCTCAGCTCTCATGTCCTGGTGCTTATGCTCAGAATGGTGTTGCTTTGCGCAAGCATCATCACATCATTGAGGTTGTTTGTATTCTTCTTATTTCATCGTTTGTTCCCTCTCATTTTTAGGGGAAGCGGTCTCTACAGTAGTCTATCTCATCAATCTTCAGTCTTTTTCCAAACTTCAGGCAAGCATCCCGGTGAGATCCTGTATGAAGCACCTCGTCGATATGACCATCTTCGTGTTTTTGGTTGCACCGACTATGTTCTTTTGGCACCTCATGAGCGTACAAAGCTAAACGCTTAGTCAGTTGAGTGTGTCTTTCTGGGTTATAGTCTTGAACATAAGAGTTATCATTGCTATGATCCTTCGGCACGTATTCGTATCTCTCGTGATGTGGCCTTTTCTGATGATCGACCCTTCTTTTATCATCCTTCCACTCGTCCCACTTCTTTCACAGATTCAACATCTTTTTTGTATCTACCTCCCATTCATTCACATGATTTGCCTTCTTCTATTCAGTCTTCAGATACATCTTCTCCACCAGTTTCACCTTCAAGTGTCTCCTCCACCAGCTTTACCAGTTTCTGACACTTCCACTATGTCTCTTCCACCAGTTCCACTAGTTTGACACTTCCACTTTTTCCTTTCACTATCGTCGCCAACAGAGAGATCCTTCTTATTCTCAGTCCTCTACTCCTCCACTTGACCCTTAGGCCAATACCACGTACTCGGACGATCGTTCTATTATATCACAATATGTCCTACGTGATCGCTCTTCTATTCAGGCACTAGAGAGATTAGGTTTTCCTCATGCAGGTGTAGTATCTGAGCCGAGTACCTATCAGGAGGCAGCCAGCATACCTGAGTAGCAATTAGCTATGACTGAGGAGCTTACAACACTAGAACGTACAGGTACTTGGGATCTTGTTCCACTACCATCTGGAGTTGTTCCTATAACTTGCAAGTGAGTGTACAAAGTAAAGAATAAGTCAGATGGTTCAACGGAGCAATACAAGGCTCGTCTTGTTACAGGATGTTTTTAGCAGTCTTATGGTCAAGATTATGATGAGCCTTTGCTCCAGTTGCTCATATGACTACAGTCTGTACTCTCGTTGTTGTAGCGGTACGCTCATGGACTATATCTCAGATGGATGTCAATAATGTCTTTTGAGGCCCCTACAGGCTATGGTTGCCTTCGGCGTGCTCTATATAGTCTCAAGCAGGCTCCTTTGCTTGGTTTGAGTGTTTCAATACTGTAATTAGAGCTGATGGTTTTTCTCCGGGTGAACATGATCCTGCCTTATTCATTAACACTTCTCAACCAGCTCGTACTTTGCTTCTGCTGTATGTGGATGATATGCTGATCACAGGAGATAATATGGACTACGTGACATTTGTCGAGAAGAAATTGAGTAAATAATTTATAATGTCTTATTTGGGGCCACTCAGCTATTTCCTAGGAATTGAGGTTCATTTGGGTAGTGATGGCTATTATCTCTCTCAGCATCAATATGTTTAGGATTTGCTAGCTTGTTCTAGCCTGACTGCTACTTGCACTACTGTCACACCTATGGAGCTTCACTTGTAGCTTCGTCATACTCATGGTGCACCGCTAACAGATCCTTTCCGCTATCGCCAGCTTGTGGAAGTCTTGTTTATCTCACGGTGACCAGGCTGGACATTGCTCATGCTGTACATGTGCTCAGCCAGTTTGTCAGTGCTCCCACCTCAGTTCACTATGGTCACCTTCGTGTACTGAGATACTTGAGGACTGTGTCCATACGTCTGTTCTATGCCAGTTCAAGTCATCTAGTTCCACGCTTACTCTGACTCCGCTTGGGCAAGTGGTCATGTTGATCACCTATTTATCACTAGCTACTACATCTTTCTTGGTACTTTGCTCATTGCTTGGAAGTCCAAGAAGCAGACTACGGTATCACACTCTAGTGTAGGGCTGTAAACGAGCCGAGCTCGAGCGAGCTTGGCCTTCCAGGCTCGAGCTCGGTAGAAGCTCGAGCCGAGCTCGAGTCGAGCTCGAGTTGGGGTCCGAGCTTGGACCTGGGCTCGAGCTCGGCTCGTTGAAGCTCGAAAACAATTAAGATAATTTATTATGCACTATTTTTCAATAATAAGAAAATTTTAAGTTCGAGCCCGGCTCTAGTAAGCTCGATAACAGTCAAAATAATTCAAATACACACTAATTTTCAATAATAAGACAAGCTCGAGCTCGAGCTCGGCTCGAATAAGCTCGGTAAGAATTAATATGTATTAATATTTAAGCTCGAATCGGGGCTCGCGAACTATTCGAGCTCGGCTCGGTGAAGCTCGCGAGCTCGAGACCAAACTCGAGTTCGGCTCGTTTAAAGTTCGAACCGAGCTCGAATCGAACCTAGAACGAGCCGAACTCGAGTAGCTCACGAGCTTCGAGCTTTTTTTACAGCCCTACTCTAGTGTAGGGGCTGAGCTTCGAGCCCTTGTCGCTACCACCACAGAGATAGTGTAGCTTCGATGACTTTTGGTTGACCTTGGTGTTTTTTGTGATGATTCTACACCTTTGTTTTGTGACAACACAAGTGCCATTCAGATTGCTAGTGATCCGGTTAAGAATGAGTTGACAAAGTATATTGGTGTTGATGCATCATTCACAAGGTCTTATTGTCAGCAGTCTGCCATCAACATCCAGTATGTGCCTTCAGAGCTTCAAGTTGCAGACTTCCTCACTAAGGAGCAGACTCGGGAACAACATTGGCGTCATCTACTCAAACTCAGTGCCTCGGATCCTTCTAACCCATCTTGAGTTTGAGAGGGGATGTTAACGAGTCTTGTACATATTAATACCTAACTCTATCTCTCAACCCATATGGCCCGTGAGGCCCAACTAATCATGTTATATATATAGTATAAATAACAGGGGCACCATAGTGCTCAGACTCTATGATTGAGACTTTCCATCTATGATTGTTTCAGCATGCTAAACCAATGACTTCTTTTCCAAATTAACGCCTTTTCGAATTAACGAATGTTAACGGATTTGCCTGATATATTACACTTGCACGCATCTAAAAGCAATCCAAAGGCAGAGATGCTTGGTGCTCAGACACCATGGTGCCTCATTTTATGTGTGTCCATATATATATATATATATATATATATATATATATATATATAAAATAGACTTCTCATAATGAATTAAGACGCACAGTCGTGAATAGCAAAATAGCTCTCTTAGGTTCTCTAATAGATGACAGAATACAGCATCCAATTCATAAAACCAAACTTTTGCTACAGCTGATGAAATAGATACTACCTCCAGGTCTGGATTGAATGAATCCAAAATTTTCCAGCCTCTTCGCAGTATCTTCTGAGAATGCCTTCACCCAGAATGATAATGTTTCTCTACCCAGCTTTACAAGAAAAGGATAGGGGTAGTGGTGTTGGAAAAGTGTCAGTAAGTAATAGTCACAAAAGAGATAAACAGTACATGAAACAACTATAGGTGATAATCTAAAAGTTCTACATAAACAATGTGCCATGACAATCAAATATCTTAGTAAGACCAAAAATCAAAGCATGTATAAGTTGAAAAAATGTATGACCGTATGGGATTCAAGGGACTCAAAAGCAGTGTACTGAAAAATTCTGAATTACCTCATCAAGGGTGAGCCCTCCAATTTTTGATACACTTCCACAGAAGGCAAGATCAACAACTTCTTGACCAAGACCATATATTTCAAAGATCTGAGCTCCACAATAACTATTGAAAAAATTTGGATGCATTAAACAATTGCAGAAGTAGTTCACACTTCACAAATAATGGCAACATAATTCTGTTACATTGGATAGCAAAGATAGACAAACCTTGAGAGCAATGATATGCCCATTTTTGAAAGTATCTTGAGCAGGCCAGATTTTACTGCCTGAAAAGCATAAATCAATTACTAATGAATGTAAAAATGAAATATGAAGCTCTTATTTCGAAGAATTTACAACAAGCGAGATGGGCATAACTCATTGACAAAGCTGAGCAGAACATTAACATGAGAGAATGGATCTGAAGGGCTCAAATGTAGTACTGATTCAACTATGTTCGGACTTTGGACACAAAGTGGCAACAGTACAACATGCAACAAACTAGTCACAAATCACAATGTTGTGGTAACTTGGATGCTAGGGCAAGAGACTCGCCCTCCGTGAGGAGGCTCTAAGGTAAACCCTCTTTTCTCTATTAATTTCTTGATGCCCTATGAATCAGGCTTACACCATTATATATAGGCCTTTAGGCCATACTTCCTAAACAATAAGTCTTCTCCTTATCAAACTAGGATTCTAACTCTTCTCCTTATCAAATTAGGATTCTAATGTAAACAAACTAACTCAGCTGGACTCTGTTGTGGGCGCCTGCACAGATTGCTTTATGCGGCGTTTATAGTATTTGCCAACAAAAGCGTCCACAACACTTCCGCCCTCCTGGAGAAACAGCTCGTCCTCGAGCTGGAACGTTGGATGCTCCTCTTTGAAGGCCTCAAGTTGCTCCCAGGTAGCTTCCGAATCGGGACGCCCGACCCAACGCACAAGCAGTTCCCATGTGCCACGGTTGAGGCGCGCGCGAGCAACGGAAGCCGGAGTGGGAATTACTCGGCCGCGAACCAGTGAGGGAAGAGGCGCCATGCTAGGTGGGGGGGCGCCATGGTACGGCTTGAGGAAGGTGACGTGGAAGACGTCGTGAATTTTGGCCTTGGGCGGAAGCTGAAGGCGATATGCCACCGTGCCTATCCGTTCCACCACCTGATAAGGACCGTAGTAGCGAGGAGCAAGTTTGCCTCCGCACTTGTCACTGATGCCAGCAGCCGAGCGGTGGTGAAGACGCAACCATACCCAGTCATCCTCCTTGTACTGAACGTCTCTGTGTTTGGAATCATAGTACTGCTTCATTAGATCTTGCGCATGGAGAAGACGGTCGCGGATGTCGGTCAAGAAGGCGTCGCGATCGGCCAGCTGCTTGTCGAGGGCAGCTACCCGTGCCAAGCCGGGCTGATAGCTGGCTATCGTCGGAGGCGGGCGACCGTAGATCACCTGAAACGGGGTCGTATGCAGAGCCGTCTGGTATGATGTGTTGTAGCAGTACTCTGCCCATGGGAGCCATCGTAGCCAGCTCCGTGGGCGGTCGCCGGCAAGGCATCTTAGGTAAACTCCCAGAATGCGATTCGTCACTTCGGATTGGCCATCTGTTTGAGGATGGAATGCGGAGCTCAGACGAAGTTCGACCCCAGAGAGAGCAAAAAGCTCTGTCCAGAAGGCGCTGGTGAAGACCGGGTCGCGATCGCTGACGATGGAGCACGGAATACCATGAAGCCTGACGATGTTGTCGAAGAAAACACGGGCCACCGAAATTGCCGTGTATGGGTGACTGAGGGCGATGAAGTGTGCGTATTTTGAGAAGCGGTCAACCACCGTGAGCACCACTGATTTGCCGCCCACCTTGGGAAAACCTTCGACAAAGTCAAGAGCGATGTCTGCCCAGACCGAGCTTGGTACGGTCAGAGGTTGAAGAAGACCGGCCGGGTGAAGATGGTCTGTCTTGTGTTGCTGGCACACGGAGCAGCTCTGCACAAATTCACGCACCAGCCGATTGGAATGAGGGTTATAAAATGAAGCTCGTAGGCGATGCAGCGTCTTTTGTACTCCTTCATGACCGATGCCATGGGCCGTGGCAAGAATCTGTGGCCATAGTGCTGAAGAGTCCGGCACATAAATGCGGCCGCGGTGAAGGACAAACCCGTCGACCGTGGTCCAGGAGGCGCCTGCACAATCTTGCGCAATTTCTGAGAGTTTGGCCACCAGCTCGGGAAGGTGCGCCGCCTCACGCCGCAGGTCGTCGAACAGCTCCAAGTCAGGACGTGAGAGAGCACAGGCGGCCATCGTGGTAGTGTCCTCATCCCGGCGAGACAACGCATCAGCAACCGTGTTCAAACGGCCGGGACGGAATTCCACCTGGAAGTCATACCCAAAGAGACGGCTCACCCATGTATGCTGCGGGATTGTAGAGAGCCGCTGGTCGAGAAGGTACTTGAGGGCGAAGTGGTCCGTGCGTACAGTGAAGGAGCGCCCCCAGAGGTAGGGGCACCAATGGCGCACCGCCTTGACCAGTCCTATTAGCTCGCGCTCATAGGCAGCTAATTTGGCATGCTGTGGTGCGATGGCCCTGCTGAAGAAGGCGATAGGACCGGCGCCTTGGTGGAGGACAGCACCAAACCCAGAGCCCGATGCGTCACAATCGACGGTGAATCCTTTGGAGAAATCTGGGAGCTGCAGGACGGGACCAGTCGTCAATGCTGTTTTCAGCGCCATGAACGCGTCCGAAGCCGCTGAGGACCAGCCGAATGCATCCCTTTTTAATAGCGCGGTCAATGGGGAGGCAATCGCGCCGTAGTTGCTGATGAAGCGGCGGTAATAGCCGGTGAGGCCGAGGAAGCCTCGCAGCGCCTTGAGAGTTCGAGGTTGAGGCCATTGCTGGACTGCTTCAACCTTGGATGGATCCATGGCCACCCCGTCCATGGAGATAACATGGCCCAAATAAGCCACGCTGCGCTCGGCGAAGGTGCACTTGGACCGCTTGAGAAAGAGCTTGTGAGAGCGAAGGGTGGTGAAGACCGCGCGTACATGCCGCAAGTGTTCCGACCAGGAGGAACTGAAAATCAGGATGTCATCAAAGAAAACGAGTACCGAGCGTCGGAGAAAGGGCCGCAGCACCTCGTTCATTAGAGCCTGGAACGTGGAGGGTGCGTTGGAGAGGCCGAAGGACATCACGATGAATTCGAAGTGGCCATGATGTGTGCGGAATGCTGTCTTGTCGATGTCTGCCGGGTGCATACGGACTTGATGATACCCACTTCGGAGATCCAGCTTGGTGAAAAAAGTAGCCCCCTTGAGTTCGTCGAGGAGCTCGTCGACGACCGGAATCGGGAAGACGTCGCGCACGGTTTTGGCGTTAAGGGCGCGATAGTCAACGCAGAAACGCCAGCTCGCATCCTTCTTGCGCACCAGAAGAACGGGGGAGGAGAATGCCGATGTGCTAGGTCTGATGATACCTTGGCGGAGCATATCAGCGCACTGTTTCTCGATCTCGTCCTTGAGGAGCTGTGGATAGCGGTAGGGGCGCACCGCAATTGGTGGAGTCCCAGGCAGCAGTGTGATGCGGTGGTCCATGTGGCGTTGTGGAGGCAGACCTGTTGGTTCCGCAAAGATGTCGTCAAACTCAGTCAGGAGGAGTGACATCAAGTCCTGTTGTCCCATGGCATTGAGCTGAGGCGCGGTTGACACGGTTGACGCATCCAAACCATGCCATTTGACACGGTGAGTGTTGCGCCAGAACGCCATCGAATGTCGCTCAAAGTCCCAGAGTATGGGACCGAGCGTCTTGAGCCACCGGCAACCAAGGACCAACTCGTAGTCGTCCAGTGGTAAGACGTAGAGATCGATGCCGAACCGCTCTCCCCCGATGGTCACCGGAACTTGCTGGCATACGCCTTCCGAAGGGACACGGTCGCCGTTGGCCACACCCACGGTAAGGCCTGGGCGCGGTTCTGGCACCAGGCCGAGGCGGCGTGACGTGGTAGATGCGACGAAGGAGTGGGTGGAGCCGGAATCGACCAGGGCGCGAAGTGTCGCCGCGGCAATGGTGACCGACAGCCGCATCGTGTCCGCGGTCTTGATGCCGGTGAGGGCGTGAAGCGAAATCTCGACGTTGTCGTTGGAAGCCGAGTCCTCATCGACGGCGTCGTCCCCAAGGATATCTTCATCCAATTCCATGAGATAAAGGCCCTTCATGGTGCACTGCTTGACGTGTTCACGGGAGAACTTCTCCGGACAATTGAAGCAGAGACCATCCATGCGGCGCTGCGCCATCTCTTGAGGGGAGAGACGTTTGAAACGCGTGCCTGGGGGCGGAGCCATCTTGGTCGGAGCCGGAGGTGTGGGAAGAGGGAGCCTGGACGCCGGGGCGCCGAACGGTGTGCGCGGCGTGGCGATGACCGGAACAGCCGGCGCGCGAGGCGCGGACGCCGCCCGTGGGGGAACCCGGGCCGCAGGATGGGTCTCCTCGTCGTCCAATTGGAGGCGTCGTTCGAAGGCCCTGGAGAGCGCCATCGCGTCATCGAGGGTCGCCGGACCTTGGAGCTCGACATCGGTTTGGAGGGGATTCCGGAGGCCGGCAGTGTATATGTCTATTTGTTGCTGCTCGGTGACGTTCTTACAGCGGGCCAACAGAGGCAAGAATTGTGCTTGGTATTCTTCCACCGTCCCAGTGCGGCGGAGTTGCATCAGAGCGCCCAGCGCATTGGAGCGGACTGGCGGACCAAACCGGCGCTGCACACGATCGACGAACTGCGCCCAGGTGGGCACACCGCTGTTCTGCTCCAGACGGTAATACCAATCTTGTGCCCCATCCTCCATATAAAACGAAGCAAGCCATACCTTCTCCTCTTCCGGTGTGCGATGTGCACGAAAAAATTGTTCAGCCTTGTGTAGCCACCCAACCGGATCGGCGGAGCCATCGTAGCGTGGGAATCGCAGCTTGTGGTTTGATTGGAAAGGAGGAAGCGGCGGCTCTGGCACAGGTTTCGTCACTTCGTGGCCGCTGTAGGAGCCGCCGGTGTCTAGCTTCTCAGACTGCAGCCGATTGACAGCCACGGTGAGGCGGGATTGGTCGCCTTTCATCGTCGACATCTCAGTCTTGATGGAGGACAGATCAGCGAGTATAGCGTCCATGGCGGCCTTGAGATCGGTTGCTGTGAAGGAGTCGCCCATGATCAGGTCGGATGATGAGGAGTGCTGCGCAGTAGCGGACGAATCCGGGCGCCGGGCGCAGAGCAGGGGCGGATGAATCCGGTCGTCGGGCGCGGAGCAGGGCGGCACCGGGCGCGGAGCAGGGGCGGCGCCGGGCGCGGAGCAGGGGCGGCGCCTGGCGCGGAACAGGGGCGGCGCCGGGCGCAGGCGGAGCAGGGGCGGCGCCTGGCGCGGAACAGGGGCGGCGCCGGGCGCGGAACAGGGGCGGCGCCGGGCGCAGAGCACCGGGCGGAGCAGGGGCGGCGCCGGGCGCGGAGCAGGGGCGGCGCCTGGCGCGGAACAGGGGCGGCGCCGGGCGCAGAAATCCGGGCGCAGAGCAGGGTCGCGGGATCGGAAGTCTGATACCAAAGATGTTGTGGTAACTTGGATGCTAGGGCAAGAGACTCGCCCTCCGTGAGGAGGCTCTGAGGTAAACCCTCTTTTCTCTATTAATTTCTTGATGCCCTATGAATCAGGCTTACACCATTATATATAGGCCTTTAGGCCATACTTCCTAAACAATAAGTCTTCTCCTTATCAAACTAGGATTCTAACTCTTCTCCTTATCAAATTAGGATTCTAATGTAAACAAACTAACTCAGCTGGACTCTGTTGTGGGCGCCTGCACAGATTGCTTTATGCGGCGTTTATAGTATTTGCCAACAAAAGCGTCCACAACACACAAGCTATGGAAATCGTACCTTGATAAAGTTTCTTTGGGCCTGCTCGATGGTCACTGTGGGCATCTTCCCATTTCGCATCAAATTAACAGTTTTGTTGCTCAGCCTCCATTGCCGGCACGTTTCTAGTGCAAGATATGGGCATATAGCACTAGCGTGCAGAATAAGAATGAATATTAGTAAATCTAGTAAGCACATACAAAATGGTTACTTCAAAACTATATGATTCCTGGAGAAAATGCACAACTGAATATTACAATATACAGGATACCAACTGAACGAAAAACAAAACTATACCTAGTTTTATCAATACACTTATTTTAGTATTTAGATCTAATTAGAAGTTGATGAAGGACCAAAAACACATTTAAGTCCAACAGGTGAATTTCGGCTGTCTTTGTTAAGTGTAGTAGTGTGATAGTATGTGTATGTTCGGGGGGTAGTAGTGGTATTGTAGCGGTAGTTAGGAACTTAGGGTTGTGTATCTTGCACTCCTATATATTAGCCCTTCGGGCCTCAATACATGTGTGATCCAATTGAGCTGAGTGTTCCCTATTTCTTCACTAAAATTAGTAGTCTTGACATAAGTCCAGGGTCCAACCCCCACATAAGCACAAATAAATAATTGGATCTTCAAGAAAATCCCTCCCAACAAACATAGATGGAAAAGGCTCCTGTTTGCTGATTTTGACTGGCTCAAAGTCAGATTGCCTCCACCTTTTGTGGCTGCTTTGTCTAGCTGCATTGTTTAGAGCTTTTCTTTATCCTTTCTTCCTCTTTGTATTCTTATTAGATAGTTATTTAATATACTTCACTAGGGCTCTCCCCAACTGTTTTCTGTGAAAAAATCCACATAAGCACTGTCTAAGAGGTATTTTCCCATTGTTTGGCTGCTGTCTAGTATGAGGATTTTATGCAGTTCGTTTATGTCCCAAGATTCATGCTCCAAAGTCCAAACAACTGCACCTCTGTTCTCGAAAGGACTTCGGTTGCAAATTTGCAATTATCATCTATACTTCAATTCTGCACCCAATTGTCAAAGGAAATACTAGCCAAGTGGCTATGGTACACTGACTTGAATAGAAAATAAAAAAAAGGGTCGTTTTAATCAAATACCTCAGCTGATAATTTACAGATTTACTTGCATGCTACTCCTCGAAGACATGCTATGTGGTCCCAGAATTCTAGAAAGGACAATATTTAATATTGACAACACGAAGACAGAAATCATAAACATATATTGCCAACATGTTTATCGGATATGCAAAGGCAATCTTAGATGCTAGCAAGTGGCAACTGAAATTTGGCAATGATTGACATTATGCTATCTCGATTGCATTATGTTATGACTTCATGTATTTAAGAGTCATGCTGACTTTTAATCATGTTCATAAGTTAACTCAGATTGGGCGTTTATACATGCATCTATGCAGGATGAGGCTGTCAAGTGAAGCAGATATAAGTTACATGCATCTATGCAGGATGAGGCTGTCAAGTGAAGCAGATATAAGTAACGGACTATCGCTCACTGAAAGAAATATGTTTTAACAATAAATTCATACCTGGCTCCATATCCAATCAAGCAGGCAAACTGATGGGTGCTAAAACACTGAGCAGTATCAGCAACAATTGAAGCAGACATCCGGAGGCCATTTTGAATCAAATGCTGGTGGATGGCACCAACAGCTAGAAGTATTGGTATGGCAGGCCGAGTTGGTTCCTACAGCATCCAGTTATTTAATATTGCAATCTGAGAAGTGTACAAAAACAGAAGGCACAATCCGATCTCAATATTATCTTGTATCTTACTAGCAGAATTCTGAATTTGACAAAAAAAAGGCTCTGTATTTTGATCCAAGAACAATGAAAAATTTTAAGCGAAGTACCTAGCACTTGATCATGAAGTTTTCAAGCAACTATTGGTTTGCACTTTGCACCATGCATCATTATTAAAACTACAATTTAAAAATAGAATTCATATTACTAGATATGGCAGGCAATACAAAAAACTGTTCATGGAGGTAGGTGGATTTGTTAATGATGCTTCCAAGATAGAGAAGGGCCAATGTGAGGTGAAGAGTACGTGTACAGTGGTCTTGGCAAAAAGAACAGTTGTTATATGCCCACTTGAAGGAGTAAAATAAAGACAACCATAGACATCCACTAATGAGCAGCTTTTAAGTACTGTGCTAGCATACTAAAACATCAGAAGCTACTTACAAGTGCTTCAGAACGATCAGAAAGCACAAGAAGTTGAGAACCATTCCGCACAGCAGCATCAGCTTCTTCACAAAGAGCTTTAATTGCCTTATCAAGTGAACCATCTAGACCTTTACGGATATCAAAGAACGTTGAGAGTACTTTGGGCTTCAATTTCAGGTCCTCCAATAGAGAATCTAGTTCACCTTCGTTCAGCACAGGACTTGATAGGGTAACCTGAAGAGTCAACAAGATGATGTTTTGATATTAGTTATTAACTTATTACCCCAAGAATACTATGTAAACTATTACCTTCAAAAGATACTAACCTGACCAGCATTTTCAGGGCCAGCTTCCAAGATGTTGCCTCGTTTACCAATATTAACTTCAAGAGACATAACTAAACCTTCTCTGAGGGGATCAATTGCAGGATTTGTAACCTAAAAATGGATCAAATACATTATATCCAGCAGAAGCCAAAGCAGATAGGACTTTGATGTTGCTTATATCTTTTGCAAATGAGGACCACATTACATGGAAAACAGGCCATCATTCTGTCTAAGTAACAATTGAAAGAACAGTTATGACTTATAGACAACTGAATGCTAACAGAGATAATAATATTCAACAATTCAAAAAACACCAAGTTTTCAATCAAAGCTAGCATACTAACAAATGAGCATGCAGCTCGATTTACTTTCTGTAAAATGGTTGGTTTTGCAACATTAAATTTCACAATATGGCAGCCAAGCTTTGCAAATGTACTTATGAGTTGAATAAAGATTGAAGATGGGAGTGGAATTTGTTGGTACTTCAAAATAACCTAGAATTGTGATTATGAAATGATGAAAATGTAATATTCCCAACTACCAACTGCGCCTGTGGTATACATGAGAAGTTTGGCAACAAGTACTGATATTGTGCAATCATTTAGGACTTAAGAGTACTAAAGGAGCACCCTTTATCACCCATATTTTGACCATTGTTTTACTGAAATGGGGAAGGCTATTACTTGAGCACATAGCAATCAAATTGACAAAGCACTTCAGGGGGTTCAGAGAGTTAACTGCCATAATATCTTTAAGGATTTACTGACCTGTGCAAACCGCTGCTTGAAATAATCAAATAGCATGTGTGGCTTTTGTGACAACACGGCTAATGGAATGTCATCACCCATACAAAATGTTGGCTCCTTCCCTTGTGAAGCCATTGTTTCAATTACCATTTGCACATCTTCACTGGAATAACCAAATGCCCTAAACAATAGACAATAACTTTAAATTAAACATCAGGCCTGAGTGACGATATAACATCTCTAATTATTGTGCTCCTTCACATTTGTCTGTGCTGCAATGTCTGATGTAACAATAACATAAATAAGTTGTACACATGGTGCACATGTCAAAATCAGCCAAATTCTAGGCAATATATTTCAGGGCATGACAACATACCAAGATCAAAAGTACTGTGTTGAGTGTATCCTCTGAAATCTGAATAAATCTTATTACTTCCAATCCAAAGTAGGTGTATTTCAGATATTAGCAGTCTCCAATATACACCTTTATCCATTTATCTTTAATCATTATACTAATATGTTAATAGAAATTATACAGAATATAATACTATGGAATTATTTTTATGAATAATCAACCAATATTATGTTCATGACCAATCAAAATGATTTTATGTATATTAACGGTCAAAGTTCAAAATTTATTATTTTGAAATGGATATGTATAATGTATTCATTAATCTTAAGATAACCTAAATATGCATAACTAGAAATTTTACTCGTTGCTGAGGATGTTTCAATAGACTGCTTATTTCCATCTCAAGTCTAGAGAAGATCATGAAATCTTCAAATTAAGTTCCATTGTAGTTCGCTATTATAGTGTCGTTAAAAAGGAAGAAGAAACATCAACTTGAGCATATGATTAGACAATGATCTCATCAGTTTGTGGCCTACATTTGACTGAAGCAGAAAGAGCAAAGGTATATTCACTACATTGCAATACAAAGAACTCTAGTTATATATCTTAGTGAAATAGTCAGCTCACAACCTTTTCAACATAGGCACCAAGTATACGGCCTGGTCATATTGGTTTTTGCTGATAGCTTTTGACTGTGGCTGATAAATAGTAGTGACTGATAGAAGCGGCATATAAAAGCTGGAGCATTCGTATTAGGTTATAGCTTTCGGCTTTTTATTGAGTGCATTATGCAAGAAAAAGAGCAAACGATGGTGCAATACAAGGCACAACAACATTCAGACCACCATGCGACTTACGGAATTATGACATAATAAAATACATAGTGCGTTACAATATGCAAAAGTGCAAAGTGTTTGATAATAATGGCTGATAGAAGCAGCTTATAGAAGCTAGGGCGTCTGTATTGGCTTTAGCTTCTGAATGCACATAGTATCAGACATATACACACGCTTCAGGCACAAACATATTAAGTTTCATAATACGAACAGGTACAAGACAAGAAAAACAAAAGAGGTGTTCAGGATCAGTGGAGCAAAGTCTGATGGATTCTTACTGTTGATGTCTCAAAACCGTTTCAGTATCCATGACAACAGATGACTGGAAGTTGACAGGCTTTATCGTACGTGTGTTTTGTTGCAACCAAGTTCCATATGGGTTTGCTGAGGCCACACTCTTCTTCACTTCTGTGTTCTCAAGCACCTAGGATGATTCATGAGGTTTAGAATGTACATTTGAAAAGTCTGTAATAGTGAAAGGAAAGAGAAGAGATGGCTTTTATTTCTATTCTAACCTGGCCAGTCTTTAGGTCGACTGTAATCATCATTCCAGGACCTAATCTTCCTTTCATTACCACCTTCGAATCATCCATTGGTATAACACCAACCTGTGGATTGCCATTAACAAACTAGTCAATCGGTGAGAATTCTACAACATGAAACTTTGGAAACTCTCACAGAACACTTAAGAAGGTGATGATCCAAATTCACTTCATCAACTATTGGCATACAGTTTAAAAAAAAACTAACAGATCAGTTTCAACTGCTCGAGAGATGTTCAAAACTAGAGTACTTGAGTATGCATTGCCAACTAAAGAATCGAACATGAGTTGGACTTGTCAAACTATGGGCATAAGAATATAAGGCATCACCTATGGTAACTAACAGTTTTATGAAAGGTGAGTCTTCTTTGTTACAGCTGCGTAGGAGAGCACCCGCGACCACGGTACCCTCGGTCACAAGCTCGCACCAGGCCCTTTGCAGCTGTATTCCCCGAACAAGAGTTGAAGTATGATGCAAAGCATGCTGAAGAACAAATACAAAAGCTCCCTCGTCTTCTCTCGCACCAGCCCGATCATTGCCTCCAATGGAGGGCTCTGATTGGAATCTGGTCAATGATGAAGGGAGTCCGTCCTCTTGCTCTTTCGGAGGATTGGGAGTCCGCCCTCTTGCTCTTCCGGAGGATTGGGACCTGCTGCTGGGCAAGAAGTTTCAAGCGGAAGTCCTTGCTTGCTTCAATTCTTCGGTACATCATCCTTCTTCCTCCACCCATGGATGTTTCTTCTTATTGGCGGTGTTTAGAAGATTCACCTTCCGTCTCAAAGGGTCTTCTGTGAGTTTGGCTTTGCACTCGGTTTTTTTTTGGGGGGGGGGGGGGGGGGTCCCCTACGGGCTTTCATGTGAAACTTGAATCTGAGAGACATTTTAGATTCTTGGTTGCCTCTAAAGATGTTGGTTTGCTTATTTGTTCTCGGAAAAGAATCATTATGAAACATTTTTATGTTTATTTCCATCTTTCGAGAGATGGAGGTTCTGATTGGAGAAAAGAAAAGGAACTTTGGGATGAAGAAGAAGAACAGCAGTGGACTCTTGTCAGTTACAAGAAGAAACTGAGCTCTAAAAGTGTTTCCTTTGCTTCTAAACTTGTGAAATCCTCACCCAAGCGAAAATCTTCTCCGGCTCCTCTCATTAGGCCGGTCAAGATTGGTAGCTTCTTCTGTCCTATTAATCTAGGTTCTTTTTTGGATCCTTTCTCTTGCTTGGGTGGGACGCTTGTTAATTCTGTTAAGTATATCAAGGCCCATATGGCTCATGTGGTTATCTATATATTGACATCTCAACTATTGGAGTCATTGTCTTCTCAAATCCTTAATGTAAGTCACATGGTATCAGAACTTATGGATTAGGGTTAGGTTAGGATTATTTTAGTCCTCTCTCCCACGATCCAAAATCTAACCCCGGCTGACCAAACCGGCCAGTCGGGCTCGGTCGTCGTCCGCCCGTCGCGGCTCGGCTGCCGTCGCCCCTGGAGTCGCCCGTCGCCTCTGCAGTCGCCCGTCCGCACGTCGCGGCTTCTTCTTTGGCCGCCATCTGCCGCCGCCTGGGGAGACGCCGCCCCACCCCGCCTCGCCTCGTCGCCTGGGGGAGCCGCCGCTCCGCCTCTTCAACGCCGCCTGGGGGAGCGCATGCCTCTGCCGCCGCTCACCTCGTCAGATCCGTCCGCCGCCCCGCCTCTTCAGCGCCGTCTGGGGGAGCGCGCGCCTCTGCCGCTGCTCGGGTTCTTCATCACCCGGCCTCGTCAGATCCGTCGGCGCCATCCGCTGCTCGAGTTCTTCACCCCGTCCGCCTGTCTGCCCGAGGCCACCGCTTGGAGCCTCGCCTCGTCCGCCCAGAAGTGCTGCTCTGCTTCTTGGACCACTGTGGTAACTAATATTTGTCCTTTGTGCTACTGCTCTGCTTCTGCTGTTTTGGTCAAGTCCTAGCCTTCTCAACATGTCTCAGATAAATGAAATAGTTATCAATCTCACCCTAGATGGTCAGAATTATCCAGAGTGGGCATTTTGTGTAGAGACTGCATTGAGGGGCTATGGTTTACTTTTTCACTTAACTGAAACTCCACCTGTGCTTAAGGATGATGGTAGTAATGCTGCTACAGTAAAAGAATGGCATATTAATGATGGGAAAGTAATGGGTGCCATGGTGAATAGTACTAAGCAATCCATGATTATGAGTCTTTCTAAGTTCAAAACAGCCAAGGGCATATGGGACAACTTGAAAAAGCGCTATGTTCAGGATAGTGGTGCTCTTTTGCATACTCTCATGCAGCAAACTCATGAAATTGAGCAGAATGATATGTCTATTGATGGGTACTACTCTGCTTTTGATCGTCTGATGGGATCATTGACTACCATGATACCTGAGTGTACAGCCGTTCACTGCTCAGCACATAAGTTTATTGAAAAGTTCTTTACTTACAGATTTGTCATGGGAGTCCGGGCCGAGTATGATTCCATTCGTACACGATTGCTTCACAATTCTTCTGCCCTCACCATGGCACAGGCATTGTCTGAATTACTTGCAGAAGAAACCGTAAAGGTGCTCCTAGCCTCTACATCCTCGACACCTTGCGTCTTCCTTCTTCCATTGAATCTCCAGCTCGTGTGTCATCCACTGCATCGTCCGTCCCTACCTTCGCCCAGTGGCACCATCGTCTTGGTCATCTTTGTGGGTCTCGGTTGTCCACATTAATAAATAAAGGTTGTTTAGGTCATACACCTATTGAGTCTAGTTTTCATTGTAAGGGTTGCAAGCTTGGAAAACAAATACAACTACCATATTCATCTAGTGTTTCTCATTCTGCTAAATCTTTTGATCTTGTTCATTCAGATGTATGGGGTCCTGCACCTTTTGCTACAAAGAGTGGTCACAACTCACAAGTATTATGTCATTTTTATTGATGATCATTCTCGGTATACATGGATTTATTTCATGAAACATCGCTCTCAGTTGTGTTCCATTTACCAGTCTTTTGTTCGCATGGTTCACACACAATTTTCTACTCCTATTAAGGTTTTTCGCTCTGACTCTGGTGGTGAGTATTTGTCTGATGCTTTTCGCCAGTTTTTGTCCTCTGAGGGCACTCTTGCTCAGCTCTCTTGTCCTGGCGCTCATGCTCAAAACGGTGTTGCTGAACGCAAACATCACCATCTTATAGAGACTGCTCGCACACTTTTGATTTCATCTTTTGTTCCTTCTCATTTTTGGGGTGAAGCTGTTT
This sequence comes from Dendrocalamus latiflorus, assembly GCA_017311315.1. NCBI lineage: Eukaryota > Viridiplantae > Streptophyta > Magnoliopsida > Poales > Poaceae > Dendrocalamus > Dendrocalamus latiflorus. The sequence goes on along the minus strand of CM029643.1, from coordinate 2,546,721 downwards.
CTACTGCTGTCTATCTCATCAATAGACAACCCTCATCCAAATTGTCTGGCAAATGTCCTGGTGAAGTTCTTTTTGGTACTTCTCCTAGGTATGATCATCTCCAAGTTTTTGGATGTACTTGCTATGTTTTACTTGCACCTCGTGAGCGAACTAAGTTGACTGCACAATCTGTTGAGTGTGTTTTTCTGTGTTATAGTCCTGAGCATAAAGGTTATCGGTGTTATGATCCTTCTTCTCGTCGCATACGTATCTCTCGTGATGTGACCTTTGTTGAGGACCGTCCTTTCTTTTATAACCCCTCTACTCAGCCCTCATATTCTCCCACAGAACCCACATCGTTCCTGTGTCTTCCTCCTATTTCATCCCATCATGATGCCACTACACCTTCTCCATATATTACACCTGCTCCTTCTATTTCCATCACGCCACCTTCACAGAAGACTACACCTCCTCCTGCACCACCTCCTTTTCATTCTAAACCACCTATCACACATGTTTTTCATCGTCATCCCACAAACCTCATAGCACCTCCATCTAGTTCTCCCACCATGGCCAGTACTGATACGACCGTTGTTGATGCTTCTAATGATATTGATGAGTCTCATACTGTTTCTGATGAGTTACAGGTTGGCCCAAGATATAATCTACGAGATCGTACTGCTATTGGTCCGGCTGACAAGTATGGTTTTCCACGTGTGAATACCGTTGTTGATGAGCCATCCACTTACCAGGAAGCTTCTAATATTCCGGAATGGCAGCTTGCTATGTCTGAGGAGCTTGCTGCCCTTGATCGTACAGGCACCTGGGACCTTGTTCCATTACCATCACATGCAGTGCCTATTACATCTAAATGGGTATTCAAAATTAAGACCAAGTCTGATGGTTCTATCGAGAGATATAAAGCTCGTCTTGTTGCTAGAGGCTTTCAGCAAACTCAGGGTCGAGATTATGATGAGACCTTTGCACCAGTTGCTCATATGACTACTGTTCGTACTCTCATTGCAGTGGCTGCTACTTCCTCTTGGACCATCTCTCAAATGGATGTTAAGAATGCTTTTCTTCATAGTGATTTGCATGAAGAAGTTTATATGCAACCACCCCCAGGTGTTGATGCTCCTCCTGGTCATGTTTGTCGCCTTCGTCGTGCTCTGTATGGTCTTAAACAAGCTCCTCGTGCTTGGTTTGAACGCTTCGTATCTGTGATACGGGCTGCTGGTTTTTCACCTAGTGATCATGACCCTGCTCTATTTATTCATCTCTCTCCACATGGACGTACTTTGCTTCTCCTATATGTTGATGATATGTTAATTACGGGAGACGATGTGGAACACATTTCTTGTGTGAAGAAGCAACTTAGTGAGCAATTTCAGATATCTGATTTGGGTCCTCTCAGTTATTTCTTAGGAATTGAGGTGTTGCATTCTGCAAAGGGCTACTATCTCTCTCAGTCCAAATACATACAAGACCTTATTGCTCGTTCTGGCATTACAGATAATCGAACGGCTGCGACACCTATGGATCTTCATTTACAACTTCGTCCTACTTATGGTACACCTCTTGAGGATCCCTCTCGATATCGGCATATTGTGGGTAGTCTTGTTTATCTCACTGTTACTAGACCTGATATTGCTCATGCGGTTCATATTCTGAGTCAGTTTGTGAGTGCTCCTACTTCCATTCATTTTGGACATTTGCTTCGTGTACTACGGTACTTAAGGGGGACATCTTCTCAGTGTTTGTTCTATGCTCGTGATAGTCCGCTTCAGCTTCATGCTTACTCGGACTCCACCTGGGCGAGTGATCCAACAGATCGTCGTTCTATTACAGGTTATTGCATTCTTCTTGGTTCTTCTCCTCTTGCATGGAAGTCTAAGAAGCAGACGGCTGTATCTCGTTCTAGTACAGAGGCAGAACTTCGAGCACTTGCCACTACCACTTCAGAGATTGTATGGCTTCGATGGTTGTTAGCAGATTTTGGTATTTCTTGTGATGCTCTTACACCTCTCCTATGTGATAATACTGGAGCCATACAAATTGCCAATGATCCTGTGAAGCATGAACTTACAAAGCATATTGGCGTTGATGCCTTCTTTACTCGGTCTCATTGTCAGCAGAAAACAATTGCTCTTCAGTATGTGCCCTCAGAACTGCAAGTGGCAGATTTTTTCACTAAAGCACAAACTCGAGAGCAACATCGGCTTCACTTGCTTAAATGCAATGCTTCAAAACCTCCGTTTCCACCTTGAGTTTGAAGGGGGTGTTAAGTATATCAAGGCCCATATACTATAGGCCCATATGGCCCATGTGGTTATCTATATATTGACATCTGAACTATTGGAGTCATTGTCTTCTCAAATCCTTAATGTAAGTCACAAATTCAAACCTGGTGTTTTCCTGGCTCAAAAATGCTCTTGGTGCCCCTTCATCCAATCGATTTCTTGAGTTGAATGAACCGAGGAGTGCCCCTTCCCTAGGAAGTTCTATGCTAAAAGTTTCTTTAGAGTAGGGCAAATCTAAATCTCATTGGTCAGTCTCCCATGCAAAAGATATGGATCCTTGCAAGGGTAGATCCTCCTCTATATCGCCTCTTTCCAATGCTAGAAAGTTGGATACCCAGAGTGTTTTCTTGGAAAGGGCTGGGCTTTCAAAGGAAAAGCCTGCGGTGACACGCCCTCACAGAGAGAGAAAATCCCAGTTTGCTTAAGACACTGGTCTTTCCTTCACCCACTGCGGTTTGCTTTTGTTGTTTAAGCCCTGGTCATTTTGTCAGAGACTGCGACAGCAAGCTTAGATGCAGAAGCTGCTTCCGGTATGGGCATTGGAGCGCCCAATGCATCAGAAGAAAACTTCACCAACGGTTCAAATGGATCTCTAAGCAAGCACCTTTTGATCTAGCCGTAGACTCTTTTGCCATCACAAGACAAGAACCCGTCTCACACTTCTTCTCGGCCTGAAAAAACCCCAACCCTGCTTAGCAACCCTTGGCCTTCCCGCTTCTTTCTCACTTTAGAGTGAACCACACCGATCAGTGCTCTAGAGTGGAAGCTATGGCGAACTTCGCCATCAATCCTCTTCGCTTCATTCCCCCTGAGATGGTTGTGGAAGATGTAGGTCCAAATCACATTGCCAAGGTGAGGGTTGCTCTGGCGGGGAATCCGATAAAAGAGTATGAAGAATTTGTGATCGCGGTGGATGATGAAGAGGTGGTCAATCCGGAGGAGTATAATGCTTTTGTGCTTCAGGTCAGACACTATATTCAGAATGAGCTTCATCTACATGTTCAATTTAGCTGTCTGCATCCCTTTGGTATTGGATTGTTCCAGTTGAGAGATACGTTCCAGAAAGATAGGTTGATCAATGGGAATGTTCATAACATAGATGGGTTTCTAGTTAGATTTGTTGAACATGACAGAGCAAAGAATTTTCGCAACTCGCCATACCCCAGGATCGGTTGGTTTATGTTGCTTGGGTTCCCTTTAGACTATAGTCTTCCTTATTTAGATCAGGCTCGTTCGTCTTTTGGCAAACTGAACCATTGGCATTCAAATGCCAAAAGTAAAGCTTATACACTGCCTTGAAGGCGAGGATGGGAATTAAGTTCACTTATCAGAGAAGAAAGAAATCGGCTCATGATCTAAAGGCCAAGCAAACCATATACAAGACTTACTCTAGGAGGAAAAAGATTAAGTTCTCCCAGCCAATGAATACCCAGAGGCAGAAGAAAGGCGACAAAAATATAGATTCTCCTTTGTTGGCTGAAAACTTAAGAAGCAAAAGATTGGAGCTGAAACATAGAAGTTGCATGCCCATGGTTAACATCCCAAGCATCTATGGAAAAAAAAGAAGTGCTAGATCTCCTACGGCGCTAAAAAGTCCTTCCTTTGATGATGGTAATGCTTCTCCATCTAGTGCTTTTCCTAGTCCTGTTAAATTTCCTAATTTAGCTGACCTTGATGGCCATATGGGAACTTATCCTGAAATCACTGTGGAAATCATCCCGTCGGTGGTTGTGAACAATTGCAACATCACTACTGAGGAGGTGTCGTGGGAGCTGCTCATGAAATCCAGGATGGAGCCAGAGCAGATGCTGACGAACAACTCTTTCAATGAAGAAAACGAAAATGTTATCACATAAACAAGTATTTGGGTTTCCTAAGGTGGCTAGTCCCCCTTGGATGTTACTTGTAACCTTTCTGATTGTAGTGGTTATTGTACACTGGGCTGCTTGTTGTCGGAAACTTATGTCCTAGAATACTATCTATTTAGCTCTCAGATCTGCTCTTTGGTTAGAACTTCCCAATTTGGATGATGAGTGAAGTTATGTGTTTCTCAGATATTATGCTAGTCAGTTTCGGTGGTTTAAATTGCACTTTATGCTGTTCTGGTGCCCCATCTTATCTTATGAGTTTGAGGTCTTGGTTGGTTTGTCTCAAACCACAATGAAAAGGCAACGATTATTTGGGACACTTATGAAAATAGAATGTGTCTTTCTGAACATCCAACAATGTTATTTGACTTGGATGAATATTTCTTGCCCAGAGATGATCTAGATGCTCTAACAAATCCTTTTACCAAGAGTGAAATTGATGACTTAGTTAAAAATTTGCCATTGGACAAAGCTCCTGGCCCAGATGGTTTCAATGGTCTTTTCTTAAAAAGTTGTTGGAACATTATCAAAGAGGACTTTTATAGACTATGTAATGACATTTATAATGGTGGGCTTGACCTGCAATCTATAAACAATTCGTTCATTACTCTTGTCCCAAAGGTGAAGAATCCAGTGAATGTGAATGATTTCAGGCCTATTTCTCGTTTGAACACTGTCCTCAAATTGATCACCAAATTGTTGGCCAACAGACTTCAGGCAGTGATTCTGGACCTCATCCATCAAAATCAATATGATTTCATCAAAGGAAGAACTATTCAAGATTGCCTTGGCTGGGCCTATGAGTACCTCTATCAATGTCACCATTCAAAGCAAGAGATAGTAATTCTGAAACTTGATTTTGAGAAGGCATTTGATACTGTTGAACATCAAGCTATTCTTCATATGTTGAAGCAGCTCAGTTTTAATGACAAATAGATTGGATGGATCAAATCTATCTTGGATTCTGGTTCTTCCTCTGTTCTTCTCAATGGAGTGCCAGGGAAATCTTTGGAATGCAAGAGAGAGGTCAGGCAAGGATATCCCCTCTCCCCCTTGCTGTTTGTTATTGCTGTTGACCTTCTACAACACATTGTAAATAAAGCAAAGAAAATAGGTCTCTTTATCCTCCCTTTGAATCTGTCTCACTCGATGGACTTTCCAATTGTCCAATATGCTGATGATACTATTTTAATAATGAAAGCCTCTCAGAAAGAAATCTTTTGCCTCAAAAGTATTTTGCAAAGCTTCTCTCAATCCACAGGTCTCAAGATTATTTTTCACAAATCCTGTATGGTTCTCATTAATGTTTCAGCTGAAAAGATGTCTCAATTGGCTGGTGTTTTTTTATGTAAAATTGGTTCTCTCTCTTTCACCTATCTTGGTTTGCCATTGGGAATTACTAGACCGAAAGTGGAGGATCATACCCCCTTGATGAATAGGATTGAAAGGAGATTAACAGGTACTTCTTCATTGCTGGGAATGGCTGGAAGATAAACCTTAGTCAAGTTTGTTCTTTCATCCTTAACCACCTACACCATGTGTACTTCGAAACTTCAAAAAAGGTCATAGACAATATTGATAGAGCCAGGAAACATTGTCTTTGGAGAGGATCAGATGTGAATGCTAAGGGAAACTCTCTTGTTGCTTGGAAGAAAGTTCGCATCCCAAAGAACAAAGGTCGGTTAGGGGTGATTAACCTTCATATTCAGAATTAAGCCTTGTTGGTCAAGCATTTACATAAGTTCTATAATAAAATGGACATTCCTTGGGTGAACTTGATCTGGAATTCTCATTACATGGAGGAGCAGATTCCTCATTGTGTAGTGACTAGAGGCTCATTTTGGTGGAGAGATATAAAATTTTTTGATCACTTCAAAAGAATTGCCTCAGGCATCCCAGGGGATGGATCAACCATTCTTCTCTAGCATGATGTTTGGAACAATAAATATCTCAAGGAAAAGTCGCCTAGACTGTATTCTTTTGCGAAAAATAAAAATATCTCCTTGGCACAGTGCCTCTCTGACACTACACCTCAGAATCACTTTCACACACCTTTAACTCTTCAGAAGTTTGAGGAACTTCAATTGTTGCAAAGTTTGCTTAATCAGATTCAGCAGTCTGATTCTCAGAAGGATAGTTGGAAATATTGCTGGGGAAACTGCACAGAAATATTGCTGGGGAAACTACACATACTCTTCAAGGAAATTCTATTCAACTCCTTTCAATGCCCTGTCGTCGCCTAGACCCTTCGGCTGGATCTGGAAATCGAAATGCTCTAAGAAGCTCAAGGTCTTTGTTTGGCTTCTCTTCAAGGACAGACTCAATTCCAGAAATTTGCTAAGAAGAAAAAACTTCAGAATTGAGGGAGATGACTACAGCTGTGTTATATGCAACCTTAATATTGAAGAGACCACCTATCATCTGTTCTTTGATTGCCCGTTTATTGTCAGCTATTGGTTGTCTATAGGCATAACTTGGAATCACATGATTGATTTTTTTTCAGCATGATTCAAGAGGCAAAGAACAATTTTTAGCATCCTTTCTTCATGGAAGTATTCTCAATGGCAGCTTGGGAAATTTGGAAGCAGAGGAATATGAAAATCTTTCAGAGTTCAAATCCTTCTTTTAATAGTTGGTTAGCCTGTTTTGTAGATTCTATTTTTCTACAGCTCAATAGAATGAATAGCCCTCTTAGTTTTTCTGTTTCTTCTTGGATCAATAGTGTTGTTTAGTTCTTTTTCTTTAGGCCTCTGGTTGTACAATTTCGGGCTCTCCCGAGTTCTCTTTCTTTTTTATTAATTTATCGGCTTTTGCAGTAGGGCATTCCCCTACTGTTTCGCTTCAAAAAAACAGTTTTATGACATAGTACTTTTCATCTATCACAATTAGCAGTGTTATGGTCATCTACTAACAGCTTTTTGAAATGTCACATCTGCTAAGTGCTAATTAAATGCTCTATCAAATAGTATATACAATAAGAGCTCTGTGAGTAAAGGTAGCATCTACAGAACAAAGAAAAAGGTGTGAGGGAAGTTCATTCAAGACAAAAGGAAAAAAGAAAAAATAACTTGGCATTCTGGTACTGAGTATACTCTCTACTACGATTGAAGTACTGCACATTTACTCTGCAAACTTTACTATATGAGAGAACAAGGTGAGAAGTTTAGCCCAATAAACTTGTTTAATCACAATGTTAAACTTCTTGCTATATCCAAGTGGAAGGTCTAACACAAAAAGGCAGAATTGATATATTTAACAAAACTCAACCAAGGTTTACACAGCTTATCTAGCACTGTAAAATGAATCTGTAGCCAAAAGGGCAAGAACAGCAAGCCATGTGGGATCATTAATGTTTGACACCACACATGCATGAGCATACACATAACATTCAAATAGGAACAAAGCACTAACTTTGTAATTTTCTCCTAATCACCTAGCGTAGCTGTCAGACCTACACTTTAGCAAATAAACACAGTACTTACTGAAGGTTATATTTTTTTAGCTTGTGACATCTGAACTCTGCCATTTGGTATAGAAGGGTGTCAGTATATCTGCAATAAGTTATTGGCAGATAAACCAAATGCTCCAATCTAAGAATTTCAAAATAGACTTTCACTATATATGAGAATAACAACGATTTTCTCTGAAAACATTGTCACCGAACAGGCAATATTATACAGAAGAAAGAAATAACTGGAACCTACCTCAGATGCAACATAAACAAAATCATCCGACGTTCTCCAATAGCGTGCTGGGCGGAGCCCATTTCGATCAAGGCATGCTCCAACTGTCCTTCCGTCACTGCATATAAAAGTATACCAAAAAGAACTTGTAAATATGACCCACTCCGTTGCAAAACATTGGTCAGTTGGAAAATGCAGCATATATGTCATGCATGAAATTACACCACAAAAAGAGGAAATTGCTGCTATTTTCACTTAAGTAATAAACAGAAAACTTCCTCTTCCGAGAAAGCCTCCAAACCAAATGAATAATGATTTTCATCAACTTTTTCCTTTCTGTTCATACTCTATCATTTTTGTCTCCTTCGGGGAACTTCAATGTCCTAACATGGCTCAAAAGGTTTCAGCAGCTACAATCAAGGTAACTTCTACAATAAGATATTGTTCATCACCACTTGTAATCACAACACATTTTCCATCTCAATTCTGATTATATCTCTTCACAATTAAATACCTATTTGTTGTACCTATTATTTCCAGCATTTAGGTATACAAGTGAAAAAGAAGTAAAATCTGCTAATACATGACATGGCTTTAACCAAAATGGGCAAGAAAACTGTGCCTTCATATCACAAACTGAAATAGCAAAAGAAAATTAAAAAAAATGGGTCAGTCCAGATTGACACACAAACAATCTTACCTAAATAAGAGTAAAGCAGGTCCATCCCAAGCCTCCATTTGACCTTTGTAGTAGTCATAAAAGTCAATTACCTAATACACAAATCAGACAAGCTTCAATTGGACAGGATTGTTTGCATAAGTTAATACAAAAGGGGCTCCATGCGTGCCCACGACCACAGATTTACTAATATACACCATACCTCAGGATATTTTATCGATAATGTCGGATGGTTCTTATATGCTTCAGGGACGAGAATCATAATAGCTTCAGCAGGATTTCTACCACTTCTTAGCAGTAACTGGTGCAAGAAAGCATGTGATGACTTAACAACAGAGGCAGTATTTAAGCTAAAGTGTACTGGAAAAGAAGGTGGGGTGCTTGATGCACATTCAGAATAATATATATAAATGGTGATGCACACTGAAAATAGATCAGTTAGAAATATGTCGCTTAGCAACAACTTGCATGTTTGGAAGACCAGGAGACCAAGTTGTCGCCGAGGAAAATGCAGTAGCCGGAGGTAGATCGCCGAGAGTCTGGGCATCCAGCCCAGTCAGCGTCGGAGTAGGCAGTGATGGAGGACACACCGGCGGTGCCGAGATGCAGACCGGCGTCGAGGGTGTCCTTTACATAGCGCAGGATGCGCTTGATCAGAGCAAGGTGCGGCTCCCGCGGGTCATGCATGAAGAGGCAGACTTGCTGAACGGAGTAGGCATGGTCCGGTCGAGTCAGAGTAAGGTACTGTAGTGCGCCAGCAAGACTCCGGTACTCCGAGGGGCTGGCAATAGGAGCACCGTCAGTCGCAGACAGCTTGGCTCGAGAGTCAACAGGTGTCGATGTAGGATGACACTCGGCCATGCCGGCCCGCTGAAGAAGATCAACGGCATATTGTCGCTGGGACAGAAGCAGTCCGTCGGAGCAGCGCATGACAGAGATGCCGAGGAAGTGGTGGAGAGTACCGAGGTCCGTCATGGCGAACTCGGAGCTGAGCCGGGCGGTGATGCGCTGCAGAAGGGTCGGTGAAGATGCCGTTAAGACGATGTCATCAACGTAGAGCAGCAGGTAGGCGACATCATCTCGATCTTTATAAATAAAGAGAGATGTGTCAGATTTTGCCGCCGTGAAGCTGTGCGTGCAGAGGTACGAAGCAAACCGCTGGTGCCATGCCCGAGGAGCCTGCTTGAGACCGTATAGAGACTTTTGCAAAAGACAGACGGAGTCAGGGGCCGAAGGGTCGACGAAGCCAGAAGGCTGCTGGCAGTAGACAGTCTCCTGAAGGTCGCCATGAAGAAAGGCGTTTTTCACGTCGAGCTGATGAATGGGCCAGTCCCACGAGGCAGCAATGCTTAGCACAGTACGGATGGTGGCCGGCTTGACTACCGGGCTGAACGTCTCGTCGTAGTCGACACCCTGCTGTTGGGAGAAGCCGCGAACAACCCAACGAGCCTTGTGACGGGCAAGCGACCCATCGGAGTGGAATTTGTGTTTAAAAATCCACTAGCCCGTCACAATGTTAGCGCCAGGTGGTCAAGGCACTAGCCGCCAGGTGTCATTGTCGATGAGAGCTTGATATTCATCCGCCATGGCAGCGCGCCAGTTGGGGTCAGCCAACGCGCTGCGGTAGTTGGTTGGCAGTGGCGAGGTCGACGTGGCGGAGAGATTCCGGTAGGTTACAGGCTGCACTGCCCCTGTCTGCAAACGAATCAAGGGCCGTTGCGCAGGAGCAGTGGGAGCCGGCCGGGGCGATGGAACATCACGGGATGGCGAAGGTGGGCACGGCTGCACGGCAGCAGTAGCGACGTCCCCGGCGGTCTCTCCAGCGGCCGATGGGCCAGTCCCGGCAGTGTGTGCAGGGGGCTGGGGCGGACGACGCTGGTACACCGTGCCGAAGCGGCGATTGGTTGCTGCAGCAGGTGGGGCCGGCGATGCAGGCTCCGGTGCGCGACGCTGATAGACAGCGCCGAAGCGGCCAGACCCGCCCGGAGCATTAGCCGGGGCGAAATGGCGAGCGGGCTGAACAACAGGGCCGGCCATGATGACGGCTAGGTCGTCGAGGAACGACTGAGGAGGAGCATCCGAAGAAGAAGAAGGCTGCTCAACACCCGAAGGCGGAGCAACCGACGTAGTGGAAGGAACAGCCTGCAGCAAAAAATCATGTGAAGAAGCACAAGACGGAGCGGCGGCGAACGGAAACACGGACTCATCAAACACGACATGTCGAGAGATGATCACTCGCCGTGTAGATAGATTGAGGCACCGGTAGCCCTTGTGGGAAGAGGGATACCCGAGAAACACGCAGGGCGCGGAACGAGGGGCAAGTTTGTGGGGAGTTGTGGCACTAAGGTTGGGGTAACACAGGCAGCCGAACACGCGAAGGTGCGAGTAATCTGGAATGGAGCGATGAAGGAGTTTGTACGGTATTTGGTTGCCGATGGAAGAGGAGGGTCGCCGGTTTAGTACATATGTGGCTGTGGCAAGTGCCTCGGCCCAATAAGCCGGAGGCATGGAAGCATGAATAAGGAGGGCGCAGATGGTGTTGTTGATGGTGGCGGCGGCTGGAAACCCTAGAAACAGAGGAGGGGCGGCGGCGGCTGGAAACCCTAGAAACAAAGGAGGGGTGGCGGCGGCGGAAAAACAGAGAAAGGGCAGCGGAAGATGCCCAGGAGGAGAAATCTGATACCATGTAGAGAATTAGGGGAACACCTCACTCCCAATGTGGGGGGAGTGACTTCATATATATAGCCATGTACAACTTGTGATACAAGTAAGGGTAACTAGGGTATACATATCTCTAATAATAAGCCATTTTTGCAACAGATTTCTGTATTTTACTTGCTTAATGTCCATTAAATGATAAATTATTACTATCCTGTAACACCTAGACAGATGTGTGGGTTATGTCTTATGCGTTGTTAAGCAAGTTCACCAGAGGTACTTAGAACACTCAAGCCGTACCCAAAAAAATTGTTTCTACCAGTAATACTGATGAGAAAGCAAAATTATGTGAATGGTGTGGACAAGAAGCATAAGTAACACAGGCTTCGTGTTACAATATTAGTGAAAGGTGCACACTGCACAGTCTCTTACTTCAGCAGTACTGTCAAGGTTTGCTGAATCAGATGCCTTAGGGTCACCAAACGGGCGTATTTCATGCTCTCGGCCTCGCCATACAGGAGATTGTAGTGTGGCTTCCCTTGATCGCATCCAGTTCAAGTTCCCCTGCAAGGAAAAGGAACACTAAGAGTAATGCCCGAGGTATGTCTAATCTTCAATATCAAACATTTGGTGACCATCATAAGAACAAACTAGAAACAAATTAAGATACAGGGAGCAACAAAAATAACAGAAGTATTGTTTGAGGAAGTTAATGTAAACCTGTATTGTATTAATCTCTCCATTGTGTCCAAGTAACCTCATTGGTTGAGCAAGAGGCCATCTAGGGCTTGTATTGGTACTGTATCTTCGATGATATATGGCAAAAGGAGATCTGTACAGTTCATTCTGAAGATCCAAATAGAATTGCCCAAGAACCTCAGATCGAAGCATTCCCTTGTAGACTATAGTTCTGCTTGACAAAGAGCAGAAATAAAGTTCATCTGCCCAGCAAGCAGATTTTGCAGCCTGCTCTATCAGCTTTCGGCAGATGTATAATTCTCTCTCTATGTCATCAGCATTATCTTCTTTAGCAACTTTCACAAATATCTGTTGTATATTAGGCATCGTTTCTTTTGCATAGCGACCTACCACTGATGCTTTAAACGGAACAGGTCTCCAGCCAAGAACCTCAAGGCCTTCATCTGTCAAAACCTTTGTGACAACTGCAAAACGATATGTTGCCATTTTCAGATAATGCACAAGCAGAAGTAATAGCAAATATGGCAACTGGTGCATACGAATCATAAGGATGTGTTTTTCAAAAGAAAACATAAACTTGTACCTCACAAAACCATGTCCATTTTTACTTCTGCAGCAGATGTCAATGTGAGTGTTATAAAATAAATACACTCTTGCGAAGCTACGCATGTCAAAGCAAAATCGCACATAACAACGCAAACAGTGGCATACTAGTATGCAGGCTATAAACGTTTGTACAAAATAGATACTTTTGCTTTCTAAAAGTTCCTATACCAAGGGAAAATAGTGGGCCAGCAAAAGAACCTTCCAAACGAAGATTTCAAGGACCAAGATGACACAGGCATGCGAAGTACGGCAGCATAAAAATTCCAAATAGCAATCGGAGTGGGTATGCAACAAGACATGCTCACATGCATTGCCAAGTAGAAATCTCTGATCCATATAAACATAGGCAGTATTGCACTTTAAAGACAAGAAATGCTCCCTGATTTGGGAAGCATATTGTGGTAAAGGCTAAAGCATCGGAAACATTACCAGCTTTGGCTTCTTCTATGGACTTTTCGTCTTGTGGAAGGAAGACCATGCCTACACCTGTATTTGTCCTGTCAAAGGGAGCAAGCCCTTGCTTGTTAGCCCAGTCATTAAACAGGTCCCATGGGATGCCGCTCATCAATCCTGCCCCATCGCCAGAGTCATTGTCCGCTCCACAACCACCACGGTGCTCCATGCACCCAAGAGCGGTAAGAGCGTCCCGTACAATGTTGAATGACGGCTCATTTTTCAAGTTTGCGACAAACCCAACACCACAAGCTCCACGTTCTGATATGATATCGTTCAAATCCGCAACCTGATTTTAAAAAAAAGGTAATCCTGATGTCAACAAGCATAAAGCACAGCGCATGATTTACAATGTCGTAATTGTCACAACAACTCGCAGGTCATAACCCATTCAAACACATTCCAGAAGGGCCATGGAAAATTGGCACGTTACAAACTTTCTACCTAGGCATTACCCAATGTGATACTCCCAGTGTTCCTCTAGGCTCCTCTAGGCACTAGGCACTAGTCTGGCGGTAGACCGGCGCCTAGCGCCTAATCGGGCTAGGCGGGCGCCTAGGCGGGCTAAGCGGCTGCCTAGGCGGGCAAAATCAGCGGGCTAGATGGCCGCCTAGGGGAACACTGGATACTCCTGGAACTTGATCGTGATCAGTACCTACCACCATAGCTGGCACATATCGTTTACTTACCACGCATTTGTTTACTACACCTGCATTTGCTATGTTTTGTTCACTTGCTACACTGTGTACTATAAAAACTCCATGAAAGGAACAGAACAGAACAAAGGCGGCAATTTGCAGTGCATCACTATCAGCTAGATATTAAAATACTAGCGCATGCAAGGAAATTTTGCGTCAACACAGAACCTTATCGGATACATTAATCAGAAGATGCCGGAATAACTGGACTCTGCTTCCGCCAAATTTCCCAACGCAATCAGCAATCGTACAACTATTAGAAGCATATGGAGCAAAAAAAACAATCCAAAAAGGTCTCAAAAATACGGATCCATCGAAACACGTGACTGCTCATGACTCCATAAACCAATCAAATCACCATCTCTTACCATCCTAACCCACAAAACACCACCCCTCAAACCCAATCGCGACACAAGCAGTTGATCGGCGGAGCGCCCGTACCTTCTGTGTGGGCTTCTGCGCGGCCTGCCGTCGGGGGACGTCGAGCACGGCGCGGGCGGGGACGGCCCAGCTCCGCCGCGCGGCCGCAAGCGCCAGCGCCCTCGCCCCTCTCGCGCGGAGCCTGCGCACGACGGCGCGCCCGGCGAGCAGCGGCGCGGCGCGGGGGAGCGGGAGGAGCGCGGCGTGCGGCGACAGCGGCGGCGCGCGTGGGAGCGTGGCCATGGCGCGTCGTGCTCCGGTCAGGCGCGAGCCCTACCACCCGCTAACAGCAACGCAGGCGGCTGCGGGGGGGCGCACCAGCGTGATATAGGAGGAGGAGGAGGATGCGCCGCTCTCGTGGTGGCGGGAACGTGGGCGGGACAGGCGCGGAAGCCGACAAGGCGGGGATCGTGTGGAGAGGAAGGGAGAGAACAGGATAGGGCGGAGAGAGGGATGGACGGAGTAGTTATAGACGACGACGAACAACGGGACGACGAGCCGAGCGCTGCCCCCCTCGCGTCCGCTGCCTCTCGGGCGCACGGAGTCGCAGAACGCACAAGGGGAATCGCAGGCGAGGTGAGGCGAGGTCAGATCGATCAAAAGAGGCCGAATAAATGGGAGTGCGAGTGTGGGGGTTGGTAGGGGGTCGCGGTTGGGTCTGTGTTTGTTTTCGTACTTGGTGTTTGCTTTTGCCTTTTGGGTTCCGACTTGTGGTTGCTGTGATAGTTTTCTAGCATGAATAATTCGTACGAATAGATTAAATATCGATAAATTATTTTTAAAATATTATTTTAATAAATTATTTTAAAATGATGGTGAAGAAACTGTCTTATGATAAGTAGGTTTTCTGAGCTGTGACTGAAAGTTTTGAATTTTGGATTGTTCATGAGAGGTAGTACGTAGACAAAAATAATCGCATACGATTTTGGACGGTATAGCTGAACTCAATATAGTTTGCACTATAATCTACCTATAAACTTCGCATTAAAAAATATATCGTTTAAAAGTTAGATAATGTAACATAAATCAAAATATATAAGTGCTAAAGAACCCAGAGTTAGATACTGGCAAGTTTATTTGGTAGGTTGCTGAGCCATCAGAGTGTTGTATCGAAGTGTACGATATAATACTCACATCTTTTTTTGTATATATGGCTAATAAATATGCAGACATGGATGAGAAATATTACGAATGGAAATACCCATATCATTATTTGTTTTTTGTTATAAATATTGATGAAAAATATTACAGTCGAGCATCCAAAGCCAGTGCTCGGATGGAACATCTTAGCGCTAGCAGTTCCATGTCCCAATGTAGATCCGCTCAGCATAGGTGGCTTGGATTTTTTTTTTTTTTTTGATAAGGTGGCTTGGATTTTTGACTGGGGTTTTTGGGGTTTGTTTAGGGCTCTATTATTGGGGGCTCCATCTTGCAGGTTCTTCTCCTCATATTGCTGGCCATGTGGACTCCCAGTTAAACGTGTACGTGGGGTATGATGTGTTGTGTGTTTGTTTTCTTTGTCTGGTTATTTTGGTCATGGTTCAGGAGAATGGACGGTTGTTTCCAGAAATCTTATAAACAAATGCATGCACTTGCAAGATTGTTATGGGTAAACATTTTATGTGTAGCTCGACAAACACATGTATAACTGCAAGTAAAAGGCAAGCACGATTTTACATAAGGTAGCAAATAGAATTATTGATTAATGTTGTTATCATCAACGTGAATGGAGCAATGATATGCTTGGTACACATGATTCAGGTTAGAACCAAAAGTGGCGCGCATGTGTGATAGCCTGATAGGCCTATAGCTCTATGGAACGACGGACTGTCCGAATTAAGTTTAAAGCTGACCTATGTTCTTATTATTTACAATAATTATTTTTTAAATAATATATTTTTAAGACGGAGTCAGTAAAAAGATTGTAATAAAAATATATTAAGTTCAGTTATACCTGTCAAAATCATATACGACTATTTTTCTGTACGTACTACCTCTCACGAACAGCAAGAATTTAAATATTTAAACTATAAGCTATATACTATCAGTCAAAAAAACCAATAATCACCGCGAAAACCTTTAGATGTTATATTACAGTCCCAAGCTCCCAGCAACCTCGTAATCAGAGACGCAAAGTCTTCAAGAAATATGCTAGGTCTTCTCTAGTTCCTTCCATGGTTCCATGACGACCTAATTAAGATTTCAAAGCCCAAATTATTCTTCCAGAATTTTGTATTCTTGTGCCACTTGTCGTTGTTAACTTGTTTATTCTCTTAAGCTCGTCCGCCTATCTCCATTTTGCCACCGGCCCTATCATCGTTCATCGGTTTCTTAACAAATTGGCTATATCCTGAATTCCTGATACGATTTCAGACCACAGTACACTGAGAGAAACTTTTCCCACCGTGACAAAAGATCACACGCTGTTCTGACTTGAAATCTCAATCTACAAGATATAAGGGCATCTATAGTGTATATAATTCAAAGGATTTTAAGGTGGGTCACATCTAAATCTTAAGGTCAACGTTTTAATGTATATAACCCAAGAGGCTTTAAGATGGTCACACTCGGCAGATAAAGAAAATTTGTATTTTAGTGCTTGTGGCCAGATCTTTAGCTTGAGGACTAGCCTCAAACCTTTTTTTGCTTATAGCCTGCTTAAGGTCACTCCTGTAATGTATAAGGTTGACCTTAAGGTGGCTTAAAACCCTCTATTTTTATACACTATAGATGCCCTAATATCACGTACCTTGTGATGTTAATTAAACAAAAACTTGCTCATCAACCACGGCACCAAACATGCTTACATCGACATATCAATGTTAATGTAATCCACCTATCTAGTCAATGGATCATTGCACCTGGCTCAAAAATAATCAGAGCTTAAA
Source organism: Dendrocalamus latiflorus (assembly GCA_017311315.1). Classification (NCBI taxonomy): domain Eukaryota; kingdom Viridiplantae; phylum Streptophyta; class Magnoliopsida; order Poales; family Poaceae; genus Dendrocalamus; species Dendrocalamus latiflorus. The sequence continues at coordinate 2,529,790 of CM029643.1, read as the reverse complement.
ATTTTCGGCCACTTGTACCACATAATGCAAAGTAGTGAAGTACTACTATAATTAATAAATAACTAACAGAAGAGTTTGTGTCCGGTAGTAAGCAACTTGCCATCCTTTTGGTAACTCGTGCATTAAATCTATCGTTAATGACTGTGCCTTTATCTGCTTGATTTTTTTACTTTTTTGAGAGGACCTTTCTAGAATCCATAACACATAGACAACCTCTGGTAGAAATGATATGGAGAATTGGAATATTAGGATTTAAGTCAACGTTTTTATCTTACTTGGAATTAAAGAAAGGAAAAAAAGAGAGGAGAAAGCTGCCTCACCTTGTCTTCTGAATATTCTGTCCTGTTCGGCTGTTCGGTGGACTTAAATTCATATAAGAATCCGGAGATTTTGTCTTTAAAATTAGATGTAAAGTATACGTCACAATGAACCTTTCTCTAGACTGTGCATGTACAGCAATATCTGTTGCTACTTGCTGGTTGCAAGTTGCTCGAATAGCAGGTGGCGAAGAGGCTTGAGCTCTTCTGGAAGGGCTCAGGTTTGCAAAACTATTATGCCATTTGATTGGATTGTCCTCTTACATCTCTTGCTTTTTTATTATTTCCAGTTTACCATTTTTCAAATCCGTATGCTGTTTCAAATGTCAAAAGCACCAGTTCCAGCATTTTGTTGGGATGTTTTTTTACTGCTGATTCGCCTGATCCCACTGATCTGTAAAATCATGAAAGAGTGGGCGGTGAACTTTTTTTTTCCGAGGGTACACTGTACTTACCTACTTATGTAGCAAGGCACGCACTTGTTTATGTACAATGTCTCCAGTCTCCACTAATGAGCTTGCTTAGCTTATAGAGTTCCATGAATACCACACTTAGTCCGAAAAACAAAAGGGAAGATAAGTTTACCTGAAAAAACAAAACATAAGGGAAGTAAGCCGAAGGAAAAGCCGGGTAGGTGCCTAAACCCTCTTGTATTCTTTTAGCCGACAAATATTGCTACATAAGAAAGTTGGCAGAATCAAATGAATCGTATTGGCTTTTGCTTTGTCTTTTAGCTGAAAATAAATAGTAATGATTAAAATAAATAACTTTTAGAAGAGGAAATGAGCGGTGCAAAAAATAAGGGAGAGATACATGTACGTGACGGAAGCAAGAGGAGTAAGGTGGATGATACACTCGTAACCCTCTATCTTATCTTCGGAGCAAAACGATAATAGGAGAAATAAAGAAAACACTTTAAGAAACTGAACATTTATATTAACTTTTGTTTTTTTTAATAAAAGCCAACACAAACATGTGCAGATTCATGCCGTCAGCTATTCCATGACACTGCAATGTATCGGAGCTGAAGTTTTTTTAAAATACGGAACTGAAGATTTCGGATTTCAATTCAGTGCCGAGCCATCGTGCTATGTTCAGTGTCCGGGTGTGCTCACTGCTCAGTCGACTGCAGTGTTGTGTGGAGTCGGCCCCACTCCCACCCGCGCCGCGCGTGTCCGGGCAACCGCCCACCAGCCATGATAACTCTCCACGCGCGTCAGCCCAGCTTGACACTCGCGCAGTCGCGCGTGCCGCGGCGGGCCGGACCGCATGCGCGCGCGTCATCCCTGCTCCTCGCATTTCGATACCCTTGCGCCCACCCGATACTGCTGAGCAGCGGTTGCCTCAAGCCCAACGCCACGCAGAGATAGCATTCGGGCTGCCTCGTTAGCATGCGGCATACGGGGTGATAGTATTGTCTTTAGATGATAGTTTTTAGTCATGATTTGTAGTTTTTGGCTAAAAAAATATATAGTAGTAATTAATAGAAGTAATTTTTAAAAAAATTGTAATAAGTGATGCAAAAAGTGAGAGTAATATATGCGTGAGAAGTAATGTATGTGATAAACCAGTGATTCCCTAGGCCTTTTCTTTTCAATTTCGAGAAATTGATTTTCTGCTTTTTTACAGTAACTGGCTTTCAAACGAAATATCTTTTCAAAACGAGGTCTACAAGTTGATTGGAGTACACTTACATAATGTAGTAACTTCAAGTTGATTGGAGTATACTTAAACAATGTAGTAACTTTATTTATATCGGTCAAAATCGCACGTATATTTCTGTTACTCCGTACTCTCTCCCTCACACACACACGAACAACCTAAAAATCATAAACCGCAGCCATAAGCCATAAAGCAAAACTCAAAAGAACATGTCTTATTTCTGACATGAGATGGTACCAAAAAGTGGAGAAGACATGGCTATGACACCTAACATAAACATGAACATAATTTTCTCCTCCTAGCTACCCTTGCACACCTACCTCAAACATGGCTATGACACCTAACACCAAATCCCCATGCAGCATGGAGGGACCTGTGGGGTACCGTATGGGCAGCCAGGCCTTCTCACTAGGGGTAACTCTGCTCTGGTGCTCCGCTTTGGATGCCATGCGCTGTGGTGCACCCACCATCTCCAAATACAAAGACCATCGCGTGCATCGGTGCATGAAGGTACACGCTAATCGACACGATGGGCATCGAGAGCGTATCTGGCGATATTAGGAACAACCAGAAGCATACATCGCCCGAGCCGCAAGCCCAGTAAAAGCATGTGTAATGCACAGTAATTATAAGTTGTAGCTTCACAGACAGGAAGTGTTCAACATCAGCTCAAGCCACACTATAAAAATTCCCAAAAATCTATTCCCCAATATATGATGGCTTTAGATAGTGGTTTAGAACAGTTGTATTTCAGCCCCCCTCCCCCCAGCTTCTTGCCCGGGCCTAAGAGCATCTCCAAGAGATACTTTATATGGCTCTTAATATTTAAATTTTAGAGTTGAAGGGTAAAACGTAGCTTCAACAAATTCCCAAATAGACTCCCCAAAATAGAACACACCCAAAAAATGGGCTCTCGCTCTCTACTTATAGAGGATAATCTAGGCTTCCAATACTGTTTTTCTGGTTTAGGATATTTGTTGGAGGGAATGATTATTTTGGGACCTTATATCGTGATTAGGATCTGTAAAAAGAGATTTAGTGTGTGAATTTATTGGGCATCTCTTGGAGATGCTCTAACTCACCAGATCCAGTTGTCGTCGCCCTTGCCTCCAGATATGACGGCTGCCGTCATTCCGTCAAGACAGGACAAAGCTGGAGTGTCATGGAGAGATGGACCCGTTCTGCAGCGAGCTAGCACGAAGCGAGGTGGACCCGTGTTTTCTCCTTGGACATGGCAAATCATATCACGGATCCAATTCTCTCTAAGGGCATCTCCAATGGTTATAGCTAGCAACTAACTATAAAACTTCCACATCATTTATATAGTACACACTAAAGCTAGCATTCTAAAGAATTATCTATAATGATAGCTATTTGATGCTTACATGCACACACAGAATTTATAGAGGCTGCCTCGTTTGGTGTTATAGACTAGTGCTTAAGGAAGAGCTGGCTCAATTTTTTTGCATACTCTCTTTCCTCCACATAGGATATATGCTGATGTGTACATACATATAGCTAGTTGACTCAGATCATTAGAGATGCCCTAACCGAGGCTGTTACTGCACATCCCCGTTCTCAATTCGGCATCTCTTCTGTACGGCAAAGAATATCACGAGTACGTATGCAAACTCCAAAGTTCAATCGCCTTTTACCTATGAGCAATATCACGAGTACGCATGCAAGCTCCAAGGTGGGATCGCCTTTTACCTATGAGCAAACGGTTTGTAAACAAGGTCTATAACCTCATCTATGCATACACCCATCATCTCCCTCAAATGTATCCCTCGCAAAAGCCTGAGTCCATAAGCCAGGTTTATGTACTGCTCCCACATCCCTGGTACATGCCAGTATGCCACATGGGCACCGCCATGCAAAGACAAGCCTCCTGTGACGAGCTCATCGAGACATTCCACGCGCACGAAAATCAACGCTACGGGCGTACGTGGCGCGCGTCCATTGGCCGAGCTGCCGCAGCCTGGTCCCCGGCGAGCATCGCCCATGTAGACGCAGGCAGGCAGCTCGCACGTACTGGGTGAGAGCCTGGCCGGCTGGCCATGGCGGATACGTCCAGGGCGAAACCTCACGGGCGCATGCCGTGTAGTTTTGCGTCGCGGCTCACGTGCTCCACTGCTCGCCCGCGCTATATGGTCACCCACAGCGGCGCACCGCCGTTTCACCCTATCGCCGCGCTTCGAGAGGCTTGCAGCTAGCACCTCGATCCCGTTGGTCTTGTGGACGCGGAAAAACATCCGCAATATGGATAGGATGCTTTGCAGCATCCCTCTGTCGGTGCTGCTGCTGCTGCTCGCGGCCGGTGCCGCGACGGCGTCGCACCCGTCGTGCCCGGCGACGCCGCCGGACACGGGAGCGACGCTGCAGGTGTCGCACGCGTTCGGGCCGTGCTCGCCGCTGGGGTCGGGGGCCGCTGCGCCGTCGTGGACGGGGTTCCTCGAAGACCAGACGGCGCGGGACGCGGCGCGGCTGCTGTACCTCGACTCGCTCGCGGTCGCGGGGCGCGCGTACGCGCCGATCGCGTCCGGGCGGCAGCTGCTGCAGACGCCGACCTACGTGGTGCGCGCGCGCCTCGGCACGCCGCCGCAGCAACTCCTCCTCGCCGTCGACACCAGCAACGACGCCGCGTGGATCCCCTGCTCTGGATGCGCCGGGTGCCCCACGTCGACGCCCTTCAACCCGGTCGTGTCCACCTCGTACCGCCCGGTGCCGTGCGGCTCGCCGCTGTGTGTGCAGGCGCCGAACTCGTCGTGCTCCCTAAACAGCAAGTCCTGCGGCTTCAGCCTCACCTACGCGGACTCCTCGCTCCAAGCCGCACTGTCCCAAGACTCTCTCGCCGTCGCCAACGACGTCATCAAGACCTACACCTTCGGCTGCTTGCAGAGGGCCACCGGCACGGCCGCGCCGCCGCAAGGACTCCTTGGGCTCGGCCGTGGGCCCCTGTCATTCCTGTCCCAAACCAAGGACATGTATGAGGCCACCTTCTCCTACTGCCTGCCAAGCTTCAAGTCCATGAACTTCTCCGGGACTCTAAGGCTCGGCCGTAAGGGCCAGCCGCAGCGCATCAAGACGATGCCGCTGCTCGTCAACCCGCACCGCTCCTCCCTCTACTACGTCAACATGACCGGCATTGGCGTGGGCAAGAAGGTGGTGCCCATCCCGGCGTCCGCGCTGGCGTTCGACCCGGCGACCGGCGCCGGCACCGTGGTCGACTCCGGCACGATGTTCACCCGGCTCGTTGTGCCAGCGTACGAGGCCCTGCGCGACGAAGTCCGCCACCGCATCCGCGCTCCCGTGTCCTCCCTCGGCGGTTTCGACACGTGCTACAACACCTCGGTGGCGTGGCCGCCGGTGACCCTGCTGTTCGACGGCATGCAGGTGACGCTGCCGGAGGACAACGTGGTGATCCACAGCACGTACGGCACCACCAGCTGCCTGGCAATGGCGGCGGCGCCGGAGGGCGTGAACACGGTGCTCAATGTCATCGCGAGCATGCAGCAGCAGAACCACCGCATCCTGTTCGACGTGCCCAACGGCCGCGTCGGCTTCTCGCGCGAGCGGTGCACATCCGCCTAGTTGTTACCTGGTGCGCGAGCATCGGATCACCCTACGCGCGGCCTGCGGGTGCGTGCGTCTCTCGTCGTCGCTGTGCCGTACGTCACTGTTGGTGTCGGTGCTTTAATTCTTTGTAGCTTAGTGAGCGTCTCCATCGCGTCTCCATGTGTCGCTGCAGGTTTCTCGCGTGAAGCTGCTTTCCTGTGGTTTAGGGCCTTATCAGGGTTTACGAAGTGTACCGCATGCGTCGCCGGTTATTTGATTAGGAGCTGGAGTAATTCGGCTAATCCGTTGCTCAGTAACATGTTCTGCTGCCTCACCACCTCGAGAATTTGACCGGATTTGCCAATTTTTTTTGTACTTTTGCTCGTGCCGCCCGCCCGGAGTGTGGTCATGCGGCCGGTGTTGCTTTTGATTGGGATGCTATAAAATGGGCTTTCTGGTCTGGAAACTGGTGGCCCAATCTCAAAATTGGCACCGAACTCGGAGGGAAGTGAAAGCCGAGTAGTTCTTTTCCTCCTTATTTCTCGTTGGCGCTCCAAGTTTCAAGGGTATGTAGAACGCAGTTGGCCTGGCCCATGCAGCCGGACTTCTTCCGGTGAGTCGACGGCATTGCATCCTTAGTTCGATTGGGCCGTCCTGGAAGCCTAGAGCACAAGCGGGCGTAAAAGGTCATGTACTTAAAGCGTTTAATTTTGGGCCTGTTTATATTGGTTTTTTTATTTTAATTTATAAATAGTAATTATTTATACAGAAGCTTATAAAAAGAGAGACTCGTGCATGATTTTGATTGATATAAATAAAGTCGCTGTAGTGTGTATAATTATTGACTAACAAAATCTATCTTAAGAAGAGACCTTCTTTAAAAGTTGAGTATTTTTTCTTCAGCCTTTTGGAAATTTCCTGAATGCGATCGGTGAAAGCACGTACGGCAAGCGTCAGTTAACATCCGTATCATCTGCGTGTCCATCGGTTGAGTAGGGGTTCTATTATTATGTCCCTATAGCCTATCTGGCTGGTGTTTCTTCTACCCCTTGTCCCCTTATCCATGTTTCCCTATTGCCTGTCTGGCTTGTGTTTCTTCTACCCCTTGTCCCCTTCTTACCCACGTACCACCCTGCTTTCTGCGCTGTGACCTCTGAGGAGTATGTCACAAGCAAACCAGAGGGTTTCAAAGCTCAAACTCAACTCGACTGATGAAACACTTTCTTCTGGCGAAAAAGCACCAGGGCTTCGGCTTTCAATCATCGCACTTCACCTGTCAATCTGCCGTCATCTTTGTTCAAAGCTTTCGCCGATGCAGATGAATAAAAACGGTTGCCGCAGCATTGCCCAAGGTGTTGCTCCTGACTTTGCTTGCTGCGTGTTGCGAGGAACTCACAGGTCGCAAAGCGGCCCTTCTCCACTTTGCCATGTTGAGTCCAAGCAATGGAGTAATACCAGTGACTTTTGTCTTTTGAGGACCAGTACAATTTTAACCTCGGGGGTGAAAAAAGCAGCAGTAGCTGCACTGCCATGCACTGCTCCGGCTCCGGTTCTTCAGATGGCTCACGCAGTTTGATGGGTCAAAAAGCAAAAGGCTTCTTGCTACGGTATGCAGTCGGAACGGCAGCCATACGGAAGGTACAATTTCACTTTCCAACGGTGTATTGTATTTCGTAGCTTCCAAATTAGGGCCAGCATTGTGTACCACAACCCCTTTCATGCATTATTCCTTACGTCGTGACAGAAAGAGACATGAATCTATTTAGATTATGAGTACGTTCATATTTGCTTCTGCTTCGGGTTTTTATTTCCAGAAGCCAAAATTAATACGAACGTTCTAGCTTTTTATAAGTTATTTCTACCGACCATTACTATTCATTAGCCACTACAATATGCAATTTCACATATTGTAACGTACTTTATATTTTATTTTATTACAATTCTGTAAGTCGCATGAAAGTCCGAATGTTATAACTCTTTTCATTGCTTTGTCTTTCTTGCATAATATACTATTATTCATCAGCCACTTCTATCAGTCACTATTATCTACCAGTCGCAGCAAAAAACCATCAGCAGAAATCAATATAAATAAACTATATTTTTTCTCCGCACTAACTAACATGAAAACTTCTCAGAATTGCACGGTGCAACAGCTTGATTGACTCTGTGAAAAAGGGGTAGTCGCAAGCAGAGACGCGAAGCCAAATTACCAGAGTGCAATAGGCGCTTAATTTCGGTTCTTCTTACCAGTAACGATAGCAATAATAGACGCTACAGCTCTTCGAGTGACAAAATCATGAGACGTCAATTTCTTCAGTGTTGAAGACAGCGTCCATTATCTGGGGGTTTAGGACCATCATTTCTCGCCTTTTGTTCTCGCTTGCTTAGCCTGCCTTTTGGTAGCAGTCGCTAGGCACGAGGCTTGAGTTGTGGCGCTGATGACAAATGTGGGAGTGTGGGACGTATAACGAGACAGCTAGATGGTAGCTGCAGATAAATGTATCCTCTCTCTCTCTCTCTCTCTCTCTCTCTCTCTCTCTCTGGCTTCAAACAATCCCAAAAAGAACAATTTAGGTAGATGCATGTATTCACATTTTAGGTTAGAGGAAAATTAAACTAAAATGAGGGGGATCATTCCAATAAACGTAGCTGAACTAACACATACTGATATTATTGCTACATGGAGTATAATATCGCAAGTAGAGAGAACATGCACGCAACATGATTCTTTCAGGTATATTAGTATATATACATGTACAATCATGTTATGTGTTGTCCATAAAGAAATACCATGTAGAATGTTGTCCATAAAGAAACGTGGTAGTCTTTTCTCTTGAGATTAGTTTTTGCTATGGCATGCTCGCTCATTGCATGCCATTTTGTGTGTGCGCAACTTTCTCATGCTTATGCCTTCTCCTTTTGGTTTTCTTTAGTGGAATCCTCGGTGTCCAATCAGCGTTGCTCCTGCGTACAAGAGAAGAAGGTTCGGTGTTGATAGTTGCCGGCCACAACTCCTTAGCAACATATAAAAAATATGGGGACATATCTCATAACTGTCTGATCTTTTTCAGCTCTTGCTGAAATTTTCTGCTCTGTTTGTTAGCAGAATATAAAAATGGTAGCCATGTTAGTGCAACATCACAGGCTCAGGAGTATGTAAAAAAATGTCAGAGACCAAAGGATCATCCGGTATTGGCAACAACTACAAGCATCCTGTAGTGTAGGACCAGACGACCACTTTTCAGATTTGATTTTACCTGACAAAAATGCTTTCAAAAGTAGCTCGGTGTAGGTTCCTTCCAATAACTCGGATCCACGTCATGCGCGAAGTTTCACCGGACCTAACATTAGCCAATCATTGTTCCATGCTAAAAGTAATCTTGTTTCTATCGCTTAGTCGTATTCGAGTTCTTATCTGTGTATGCATCGTTATTGTATACGTATAAGTCGTCTATATTAGAGTCTGTAGCTGAGTCCGATTCGAGTCTGTTTCCAAGTTATATGCTTTTCCATTTCTTAGTCGTTGTGTTAAGTATAAAAAGAGAGCAATGCAATGAAAGAAGTACATAGAGAGCGAGATGATGCGATTGGTGTGATCGAAACAAGAGAGAGAAATAAAGAAAAGTGGGGTGCTTTGTCTCCCGGAAATTATCGAGTTCGACGTGTTCATAGATTATGACCTTAGCGGGCGAGCGGAGGTGTCCGCAGGAGTAAAAGATGTGATCATAATTGAGTTACGACCTGTTGGATTAATTGGGATTGGCCCATTTTAATTTAGCAATTAATCAAATGGAATTCCTAGGCCCACAACTAATGCTAGGTGGAAAATTGTTTAGTCCCATATGGAGAATTCAATGGGAGTTATACCACTTTAAAAGGTGGAACGAGGTAACCCCCTTGTGAAATTGAAGAGAGCCAACACGCGCGCGCGCGCTCGCTCGCTCGCCTCGCCTTGCCACGCCGAGCCGAGCCGAGCCGAGCCGTGCGGTGCGGTGCGTGTGCGTGTGCGTGCGTACGTACGCGCGCAGGCGTGTCGGGTGCGGGCGCGTTTTTCTTTATCTATTCGAAAATCGAAACGCACTGACTCGCTGGCAGTAACGGTGCAGTTACTAGTGGATTATGGCTGCGGTTACTTTCGAGTAATGGGTGCGCAGTTACTAGTGACTAATGGCGGCAGTTTCTGGTCTCTTCATTTTTGCTGTTACAAGAGAACAGCATAAGAAGGCTCTCCTCTCCATACGAAAAAACAGTTCTCTCTCCCTCTGTTTTGTTGCTGCTCTCTGCAATCTCCGGTCCGGAACCTTGCGCGCACAAGTTTCTGGGCGAGTAGGCCTCCAGAACTCCGTCCGTTTGTGTACCTGCACGGGTAGGCGGGCGATCAAGTTTTTGGGGAGCGCATCGGCGCGACTACTCAATCTGCGACGTCTACTTCCTGGTGGTGAACTGTTCGCGGGACTGCACTGCGAACATCTTCCTGCATCAAGCTTCGTCCTGCATCACGATTTGATCGACTACATCGAATAGGCCATCATGTCGACTGATGGTAACGGCGCCTCCGGTGTCACCGACACTGGCCCCGCCCGAGGGTATAATCTTAACACATCTTTGATGTATTTGTTTCTGTGCGCTATGAATATGTTAATAGGTGTTGCTGTTAGCTTGTTCATTAGCGAATATGAATACATCATCGTTGATAGATCACTCATGCATGTTTATGTCATGTTTTATACGCTGAATTTCTGGATTAAAATATGCCGAAAATTGACTAGATTTCCAACAATCCAAAAACTTGATAGGTCTTTTTCGGTAGTTGGCTTTGCTGCGTCACTTAAACCGCACCCTCCGTTTGATGGTTCCAATTTTAAGAGATGGCGTGCACGTGCGATCCTATGGTTTACTGCCATGGAATGTTTTCATGTTGTACAAGGCAAGCCCGCTGAGCCTCTATCTGCTGAGGACGAACGTAAGTTCAATATAGCGGATAACTTGTTTCGAGGTGCACTTGTCAACATACTGGCAGATAACATTGTGGATGTGTACATGCATTTGCCTACGGGCAAAGAGATGTGGAATGCACTTGAGGCCAAGTTCGGAGTTTCCGATGCTGGCAGTGAGCTGTATGTCATGGAGCAGTTCTATGACTACAAGATGGTCGATGACCGTTCTGTAGTAGAACAAGCTCATGAGATTCAGGCGCTGGCAAAGGAGCTTGAGAACAATAAGTGCGAGTTACCGGACAAGTTTGTGGCTGGCGGTATTATCGCCAAGTTACCACCTTCTTGGTCGGATTTTGCTACTTCTCTAAAACACAAGAGGCAGGAGTTCAGTGTTACTGATCTCATTGGCACTCTTGGTGTTGAAGAGAAGGCGAGGGCGAAAGATACTCGTGGCAAGAAAGTTGCTGCTGAGGGAGGTTCTAGTGCCAATTTGGTGCAGAAGAAGAACCCTCAGGCTTACCACAATAAGAAGAAAAATAAGCCTTTTGTCAAGCCCAAGGCTACTACTGAGTTTAAGAAGAAAGGCAAAGGAAAGGGCGGCTGCTTTGTGTGCGGTGATTCTGGCCATTGGGCTAAGGATTGTCCAGACCGCAAGGATAAGCAGAAGAAGTCTGCCAACATGGTTATTAGTGATGCTGGAGGAACATCGGGGTACGGTAATTATTTACCTACAGTTCTTTCTGTTTGTCAATCACCTGAGTGGTGGGTTGACACTGGTGCTAATATTCATGTGTGTGCTGATATTTCCTTGTTTTCATCTTATCAGGTCTGTCGAGGTTCCTCCTTGTTGATGGGAAACGGATCGCATGCAGCTGTTCATGGTGTTGGTACGGTCGATCTGAAGTTTACTTCGGGAAAGACCGTGCAGCTGAAGAACGTGCAGCATGTCCCTTCCATAAAGAAAAATCTCGTCAGCGGATCTCTACTGTGTAGAGATGGTTTTAGGCTTGCATTTGAGTCCAATAAATGTGTCGTGTCTAAGTATGGAACATTTGTTGGTAAAGGCTATGAGAGCGGAGGCTTGTTCCGCTTTTCTTTGATGGATTCCTATAATAAAATTGTGAACCATGTGTGTAACGATGATGATGAATCTAATGTTTGGCATTCACGACTTTGTCATGTTAATTTTGGGTGTATGACGCGCTTAGCTAATATGAGTTTAATTCCGAAATTCACTTTGGTCAAAGGTTCTAAGTGCCATGCGTGTGTTCAATCGAAACAACCTCGCAAGCCTCACAAGGCAGCAAAAGAGGCGAGGAATTTGGCACCGTTAGAACTCATTCATTCTGATTTATGCGAAATGAATGGCGTGTTGACTAAAGGTGGAAAGAAATATTTCATGACGTTTATAGATGATTGCACTAGATTTTGCTACGTGTACTTATTAAAAACAAAAGATGAAGTGTTGGATTATTTTAAGATCTATAAAGCTGAGGTAGAAAACCAACTTGAAAGGAAAATCAAGCGGGTAAGGTCTGATCGTGGGGGAGAGTATTTTTCAAATGAGTTTACTTTATTCTGCGAGGAACATGGAATTATTCATGAGAGGACGCCTCCCTATTCTCCCGAGTCAAACGGGGTTGCCGAAAGAAAGAATCGCACTCTAACTGATTTGGTTAACGCCATGTTAGACACTGCGGGACTTTCTAAGGAATGGTGGGGTGAGGCTATATTGACCGCGTGTCATGTCCTGAATAGAGTTCCTACAAAGAATAAAGAAGTAACACCATTCGAGGAATGGGAAAAGAAGAAGTTGACTCTCTCATACTTGCGCACCTGGGGATGTTTGGCCAAAGTTAACGTGCCAATTGTCAAGAAGCGCAAACTTGGACCAAAAACCGTAGATTGTGTATTTCTTGGTTATGCTATGCACAGCGTGGGTTATAGGTTCTTAATTATAAAAACTGGAGTACCTGACATGCGTGTTGGTACAATCATAGAGTCCAGAGACGCTACATTTTTTGAGAATGAATTTCCTATGAAATGTGATGTACCTAGCTCATCTAGTCAAGAACCTATAATTTCCCTTGATTCTTTTGTGCCGATAGAACATGTTGAGGAAACGCCTATGGAAAATCCTAAGGAGGATAACGATGAAGTTACTCGAAAGAGTAAGAGACAGAGGATTGCAAAATCTTTTGGTGATGATTTCATTGTATACCTCGTGGATGACACTCCTAGAACCATTGAAGAGACATATTCTTCTCCTGACGCTGACTATTGGAAGGAAGCAGTACGGAGTGAGATGGATTCTATTATGTCTAATGGAACTTGGGAGGTCGTTGACCGTCCTTATGGGTGTAAACCTGTAGGATGTAAATGGGTTTTCAAGAAAAAGCTTAGGCCTGATGGTACAATTGAAAAGTACAAGGCAAGGCTTGTGGCCAAGGGTTATACCCAGAAAGAAGGCGAGGATTTCTTTGATACTTATTCACCTGTTGCCCGATTGACCACAATTCGAGTACTACTTGCTGGCTGCCTCTCATGGTCTGCTCGTTCATCAAATGGACGTTAAGACAACTTTCCTAAATGGAGAGTTGGAGGAGGAGATTTATATGGATCAGCCAGACGGGTTTGTGGTAGAAGGTCAAGAAGGAAAGGTGTGCAAGTTGTTGAAGTCTTTGTATGGCTTAAAGCAAGCACCTAAGCAATGGCATGAGAAGTTCGACAGAACTTTGACATCTGCTGGTTTTGTTGTGAATGAAGCCGACAGATGTGTGTACTATCGCTATGGTGGGGGAGAAGGAGTGATCTTGTGCTTGTATGTTGATGACATACTGATTTTTGGGACCAACCTCAATGTGATTGAGGAGGTCAAGGACTTTCTGTCCAAGAGTTTTGAGATGAAAGATTTGAGAGTGGCTGATGTGATTCTTAACATTAAGCTACTGAGAGGAGGTGATAGTGGGATTACACTTGTGCAATCTCACTATGTAGAGAAGGTCTTGAGTCGCTTTGGTTATAGTGACTGCAAGCCTGCTCCTACTCCTTATGATCCTAGTGTGTTATTGAGGAAAAATCGAAGAATAACAAGGGATCAATTGAGATACTCCCAGATTATTGGCTCATTGATGTATTTAGCTAGTGCTACGAGGCCTGACATCTCGTTTGCTGTGAGCAAGCTAAGCCGGTTTGTTTCAAATCCGGGAGATGATCATTGGCGTGCTCTTGAGAGAGTAATGCGCTATCTAAAGGCAACCGTGAGCTATGGAATTCACTATGCTGGGTACCCAAAGGTACTGGAGGGCTACAGTGATTCAAACTGGATCTCTGATGCTGATGAGATAAAAGCCACGAGTGGATATGTGTTCACACTTGGAGGTGGTGCTGTTTCCTGGAAGTCTTGCAAGCAGACCATCTTAACGAGGTCAACAATGGAAGCAGAACTCACAGCATTAGATACCGCTACTGTTGAGGCTGAGTGGCTTCGTGAACTCCTTATGGATTTGCCGGTGGTTGAAAAACCGATACCAGCTATCCTGATGAACTGTGATAATCAGACTGTAATTATCAAAGTGAACAGTTCTAAGGACAACATGAAGTCATCTAGGCATGTTAAGAGGCGGTTGAAGTCTGTCAGAAAGCTGAAAAACTCCGGAGTGATAGCGCTGGACTATGTCCAGACAGCTAATAATCTGGCCGACCAATTTACAAAGGGTTTATCACGTAATGTGATAGATAGTGCATCGAGTGAGATGGGCCTGAGACCCACATGAGTCATACCACAGTGGTAACCTGTTCTACGTGATCGGAGATCCCGTGAAGTAGGATGGTGAAACAAGCTGTTGATTGACTAGGAGGAGAGATCTTTACAGGGCTCATTTCTTCAATGATGCACTTCTCTCCTATTCTGTATTGCAGGTTGGTTTTTACCTTAATGTGATCCGAGTGGCTTATTTAGAGCAGAGATGTCGGCCTACAGGACATCTTAGAAGGAACACACCTATATGAGTTCGACTGCTGGTCACAGTCTATGAGATTTGGGTGATCTCTAGATACTCATGAATAGGCATGGAGTATGACTTATACGCTCCAACCAGAGGGGATGCTTTAGGCAGCCTAGTACTAGTAAAGGAATTGGGTAAAGCTTGTTCGCACAAAACTGTCAATTCAAGGCATAGTCCATTGTTCAGTTGTGGATGAGTGTAACTTCTTTCCTAGGTGGATGTTCAACTTAACAGTCTCCATCGAAACACTGGTATATCAAACATCAGCAGAACTGAGAGCATTTCTCGTGTGCCTTGAAATTTGGTGGGGATTGTTGGATTAATTGGGATTGGCCCATTTTAATTTAGCAATTAATCAAATGGAATTCCTAGGCCCACAACTAATGCTAGGTGGAAAATTGTTTAGTCCCATATGGAGAATTCAATGGGAGTTATACCACTTTAAAAGGTGGAACGAGGTAACCCCCTTGTGAAATTGAAGAGAGCCAACACGCGCGCGCGCGCTCGCTCGCTCGCCTCGCCTCGCCACGCCACGCCACGCCACGCCGAGCCGAGCCGAGCCGAGCCGTGCCGTGCCGTGCCGTGCCGTGCCGTGCCGTGCCGTGCCGTGCCGTGCGGTGCGTGTGCGTGTGCGTGCGTACGTACGTACGCGCGCAGGCGTGTCGGGTGCGGGCGCGTTTTTCTTTATCTATTCGAAAATCGAAACGCACTGACTCGCTGGCAGTAACGGTGCAGTTACTAGTGGATTATGGCTGCGGTTACTTTCGAGTAATGGGTGCGCAGTTACTAGTGACTAATGGCGGCAGTTTCTGGTCTCTTCATTTTTGCTGTTACAAGAGAACAGCATAAGAAGGCTCTCCTCTCCATACGAAAAAACAGTTCTCTCTCCCTCTGTTTTGTTGCTGCTCTCTGCAATCTCCGGTCCGGAACCTTGCGCGCACAAGTTTCTGGGCGAGTAGGCCTCCAGAACTCCGTCCGTTTGTGTACCTGCACGGGTAGGCGGGCGATCAAGTTTTTGGGGAGCGCATCGGCGCGACTACTCAATCTGCGACGTCTACTTCCTGGTGGTGAACTGTTCGCGGGACTGCACTGCGAACATCTTCCTGCATCAAGCTTCGTCCTGCATCACGATTTGATCGACTACATCGAATAGGCCATCATGTCGACTGATGGTAACGGCGCCTCCGGTGTCACCGACACTGGCCCCGCCCGAGGGTATAATCTTAACACATCTTTGATGTATTTGTTTCTGTGCGCTATGAATATGTTAATAGGTGTTGCTGTTAGCTTGTTCATTAGCGAATATGAATACATCATCGTTGATAGATCACTCATGCATGTTTATGTCATGTTTTATACGCTGAATTTCTGGATTAAAATATGCCGAAAATTGACTAGATTTCCAACACGACCATGGTCGCGGAGAAGAAGATGTAGTCGTAAGCTTTACGACCACAGGAATCGAGTCTTCAATGTGATCGTAAGTCACATCATGAACGTAATCGAGTTATACTACGGTGATCGAGCGTTACTATGTGGTCGAAGGAGCGGTTACGAGAATGTGCAGCAGCGTAAACGTGGTCGTAACTCTCATCAGCTAAAGTTACGAGTACGTTGTCGGAGCAAACCATAAGTGATCTTAACAACTTTATGTGTGGTCGCAATGACTACTGAGTGGTCCTAAACTACAACATTCCAGAAGAAGCCCAAGATGACATCCAGGTTCTTATACATGACTCTGACTGAAAGGTGCAGGCATGACATGCATATCAAAACCTGCCAATGCTGGGAGCTAACCATTTCCACACAAAATAACAATTCCTCTTACCGCGCCGGCAAACATAAGCACTGAACTGTGACCTGATTGCTTGCATATCCACTTCTCATCAGATCCTGTTGTACATAATCTGCAGCCTGCTGGTTAAACACCTGGTTGCTGAATCTGTCCTTTTCATTGCAGGGAAGCAACTTGCACAAAATGCGCAACATTGCTCCATACCGTGTCTTTGGTTCAATGCAGAGTTGCAGATAAGCCACCATCAAAAGCTGACTCTAAAGCACACAAAATGCTGATGTCTCAGCTACCACTAAGTTTCAGTTGGGCCCATCACAGTGTTGCATCATTGGAAGTTAGCAAATAGCCAAGACGTGATCATTCATTTCAGGAAAGGAGAACAAAACTGAGGTATCAGTGCTAGCCGCCAGGTTCCCAGAACATTGTACAGTGTGCAGACGGAAATCCAAGGATTTCCTATGGGTATGTTGAAAGGTATCAATCAAGACAGTTACAAAAGAATAGTACCTGATACATGCTACCCTCAGGTAAAAAAAACATTTACAACACCCGACTGGCTTGCGCATTTGTGGTTACAATTTTTCTATCTATAAGTTATCATTAAGTTAACATCTCCTACCCTACAAAATATCAGTGAGCTCTATATATGTATGTAGTTCTCAAGCTTCAATATGTTTTCATCTGCCTAACCTGTCTTCTTGAAACGCTTTGTATATGAAATCTTTAAAACGTCTGGAATACTGCCTTGGATCCACTGCTGATATCGATGTTGAGTCATACTGGAAAGACTTGTATGCATGCTCAAGCTTTTTGCTGATATCGTAATCTTGTAGTATGTCTATAATCCCAAAATGCAATATAACATCGTAATACTCCCCGGTTGGCTCTCCAACAAGTTGTGATTCACAATCATTCTTCCGAGCGGTGACTTCAGCTCTTGCAGGCATGTTTGCCCCGAATTTGTTTTTAGACCACCTGTTCATTCGCCATATTCAGATGAAAATCTCAAGTAAATAGTGGAGCAATACAAATCAGAAGGGTATTTTTCATGGTATATATTACTTATGTGTATCTGAAGCCCTATCTTGATAATTTAGTTGTGTGGTTATTTACTAGCCGCTGTTCAGCTAGTTGACAGCACATATAACCATATCCAAGATAGCTGGCAAATATGAATGGAAAGGTAGTAGCTGCTAGGGCCCACAGCAAAAATGCCCGGTGTAGCTAGAAGTCATGGTGAGCATGAGCCAACTGGACACATTCTAGATTTTGAATAGGTCACAGAAGAACGATTACATGATTGCATCTTTAATTATTTCATTTCAGTTCTCAAGATTATGTCGATTGAAAAATTAATCATTAGTGGTCCTGTTGACTTAAAAATTCTGAAAGAGCAAGCTGTTTTCATTAGGGTTAAAATGCTGCTTAAGAAAGAAGTACCAAATATCCTCGAGCCAAGAAATCAGTGTCAACTTTCAGGCATATATAATATAAATGGTTCAAACCTAGCATTGCCAGAGTATCTGATGATTTGCTCAACACTAGGATCGAGACAGGCAGACATCATAGAAGCAAAATTATTAAAAAAAAATGATAGATTCCAGTAACACATAAGTAAATAAGAGAACAGGTAAGGTTAGTTAAAATGTCTGACTGACCTGTTTGGATCAGCAAGAAACTGATCTGTGTTTTCTCTTGAAAGGCGGGGTGTTGATGCTTCGTTGATATCATTGTCAGTAGAACCTTCAACCAAACAAAGTACATTGTAAGGTATAAATAACTACTTGATTATTCTTTAATAAATTTGCTAAGATGTTTTGAGTTTTCCAACCAACCTTCGGTCAGAAGCTTCTCTTTATTATCTCTAAAATGTACACCCACCAGGAGACTGTAATCCATTATCTTCTCCTGCTCAAGGAAATCACAATCCTTGTCCACTTGCCTGCTTCAACAAATTTAACCCTCTATTAACATTATGGATTAAAAATGCCATGATTTCTAACTAACACTAAACTCAAACATAAAAATAGAATATGAGACAATAATACAAAAGACGGTTGCACCTTTGGAACTCTTGAAACCACTGCTTCTTCAATCTAAATATGAAGTTCAGATCGAGGTCTTTCAGAGTTGTATACTGATCAATCTCAGTTTGTGGCTTGTCAGTTGTACGGCCAAGAGACGAGCCTTTTAGATCAAAACGCCTATGGATAGAATAATCAGAGCAGAATAGATTTCCCATGATGACAAAACGAACCTGGGTAGTAGTACAGCAGCAAACAGTCAGGGCACACATTTTAAACATGAGCAATGATATATATAACAAAGGAAGCGCTAAGGATGGAGAAGAAATATACAGTCACATTCATCTCTAACCTTCTTCTGATTTGCCCCAGCTAACTTGACACAATGTAGACCAAAAAATTTGGTTACTAGAGTATTCTCAAACGCGCGGACATGATTGTAGTAAGCTGGAAGCATCTTCAGAAGAATCTGTAATGTAAAGAAGTTTTTCTTGCATTCAGAATAAAACTTCTGGCCTTATTTATGAAGGTTGGAAAGCCGAGACAGAAGGAACCACAAAGGACAAACCTTTACTTCTGATTTCTTCATTGTCTTTATCATGTACCGATCATCATTTGTTAGGTAAAAGAAGCTTCCACTCTTACCAGGAGATGAGAGCTCCCGGAGAGCCTCACTTCCGCAAAGGGATAACATATAGTCAGCAGCATCCACCTTGAACAGCTTGCGCAATGTCCTGCGATTCAGTTCAGAACAAATGATACGTTGATCAGCATGATGACACCAGAACAAGCGTACATCATATATCTTTATCATGGGAGTGATGACCAACCGGAACACCTGTGGGCAGTAATCCTTCCATCTGAAGTCACAAGAATTGTGAGGAGGGGTGTATTTTGAGCCTTCTGGAGGGAACTTTGTCCATACTTTTTCCTTTGGGTTGAAAGCCGACGATTTCAGATCAAGCGTGATTGGACCTTGCTTCCCGACTGCATGCCTGTGTCAACACATCATTGTTAAGGCAGAGATGAATTTGACCGTGGAGAAAAAATGAATGAAAAATGGCTAATATGCTTCCTAGGAGTACAGTAACAATTTGAGCCATCAAGGAAACGCTGTGAATTGGTGGAAAATTCACACAGAAAGGTGAAGCATCTACCATGTAATCAAAATCGGATTGGCCAACCCACAAAAAAAAAACCCCACTTTTTAACCATTACATGACCCCAAAGCAATCTCTTCGATGATTCACATGTCAATATTCCCTAATTCAAACTTGCAAATCAGCAAAGGTACCAAAGCCGATGTGAATTTCTCCGGCGTTACGTGGTGCCAAAGTAACATGATCAAATCCCGTAATTGTGCAACCAAAATGTTCATAATTCACACCCGCCATTGAAGGCAAACGAAAGCACGCACCTGATCCCGAGCTGCAAGTTGAGCATAAGCTCGTAGTTCTTGTGCCCCTTGGCGATGGTCTCCCCCTGCCGCTTCGCCTCCTGCGGAGGCACCCACTTGGCGATGTGCGGCGCCGGCGACGGCGGCGGTAGCCCCCTCCCCTCGCTACCGTCGTCCGTCCTGACGCTCCTCCGCGCGCCCACCACCTCGTCCGCCAAGGCGGCCCTGTCCACAATGTCACACGTGATGTCCCCGTCCGACTCCCAAATGCAAATCTTGTCGTACTTCCGATCGCCGCCGGAGCTATTGCTCAGCCCGGAAACCGAGCTCGCCCGCCCATTGGCCGTCCTGTTCCCCGAATAATTCAGCGACTTCTGCAGCGACGCCGACTCGGTGCTGCCGCCCATGAAGCCCGGCAAGTCCCTCGCGAACACGTCACGGGGATCACGCGCCGTCGGGGACGACGCCGCCGGAGACGGGTAGTAGACGCCCTTCTGCTGGACAATGCCGGTGGGGCTGTCGCGCGTCCAGTAGCCGACGTAGACGCTGCCGTCGGCCCAGCGGAAGGTGCCCTGGCCGCGCGGGCAGCCGTCCTCCCACCCGCCGTGGTAGCGGTTGTCGTTGGGCCAGACGAGCGCGCCGCGGCCGTGGATGAGCCCCGAGCGCCACTGCCCCGTGTACTCGGTGCCGTTGCGCCAGATGTAGCGGCCGGCGCCGTCTTGCAGCCCGGCGCGCCACTCGCCGTCGTACTGGTCGCCGTTGGCGTAGCTCTTCTTGCCGTGGCCGTGCTTGAGGTTCATGGACCAGGACCCCCGGTACGTGTCCCCGGCCGCGCCGGTATACGTGCCGGCGCCGTCCATGAACCCGTCCCTGAACTCGCCCTCGTAGGTGGCGCCCGACGGCCACGAGAACTTGCCCCGCCCCGTCGCCTTCCCGTGCCGCCACTCCCCTTCGTACATGCACCCGTCCGTCCACAGATACTTCCCCGCCCCGTGCGGCGCCCCCCCGCGCCACTGCCCGGTGTAGAAGTCGCCGTTGGGGAGGCCGCGCTCCACGTACCCGTGGTGGTGCTCGGCGTCGTCGCCGCCGGTGGACGACGACGCCGACGAGGACGCCGTCTCTGAGTCGTCCGCGGCCAACATCGGGGACACCCGCCGCCTCCCCCCGGGCTGCGGATGCTGCTGCACCTTGCGCACGGTCGCCTTCCACGCCCTGGCGCGGGTGTGCTCGTGCATTGGGCGCGCCCCCCTGTCCCGACTACACCTTCTTCTTCTTCCTCTCGTTCGCCGCACCGCTCGAGCTCCCTGTCCGGCCTCTTGCTCTGGCGCGCGCTGCTGCGCTTGGCCGTGGATCTAGCACCGCCGGAGGCCCCGCACGCGCTGCCTCCAAGGTGGCATTGTTGGAGGAGAGAGAGAGAGAGAGAGGTAATGGTGAGGAATGGATACGCGCGAGCGAGCGAGAAGGGAGGAAAGAACGAAGAAAAGAAATGTGTTTTGGGTCGGAAGGTGGGGGAGGAGAGGGAGACGGGAATGGTTGGAGGGGTGGCGGTGGAGGTAGTGGTAGAAGGGGTATTTTTCCCCTTTGTTTTTTCTACTTTTATTTTCCCTTTTCTCTCTTTGAGATCCTATTCAGAATTTTGGATCCTATCCGGTAGCAATTTCGTGCAAATATTGATGACCTCGTTCAAGTGGATTCGGTTTCTTTTTTTAGCTTTCGGTTTATTTAAGCCAAAAGCTATTTAAAACGTATCTGCATCTAATTTTAGCCTTTTGCCTTTCTTTTTTCACCTTATTCTTTTACATTGTTCATGATGATATAATGTTTTTCTTATTTTTTAATTTTTGATTGAATGAGTTAAAAAAAACTAACAGTTACTTTAGTACAATTTCAATCAAAAATTTAAGCTTTTTGAGCGGACCAATTATGCAATTGTACCGGTTCTTGACATGTTTTTATGCAACTCACGTGAAATTCTTGCATTCTAGTCTAAGTCTTTAATCCGTGTATTTTGTTTTCTATTGGTGATTTTTGGGGTTTGATTGGAGGATCAGCAGTTATCGTGGTGGTTTTTAGTTGTTAGGGCCTGTGTTTGTCTTTTAATTAATGCTAGAGGTTTCGGTTCTAGTGTTGTCTCTATGCTTAATTTAAGATCAGTACTAACCAACTAATTACTCAATCCGTGGCTTAATTTAGGAGGTCGGTCTGTTTGTGAGGTGGTGGGCTCCGAGTCTTTTCTCCTAGGGTGCACAGGAGCCCCAGGTCCTCAACAGTAAGCAGCAGGAAATGGCAAGGCTGCACTACCACTTGTCTCTAATTCTCTTCGTTTACCAGCCTCTGCCCCACTCGTTTCAGCTTCAGCTTCTGACTTATTTTTTACTATTCATAAATTTCGTCTTTTTATGATTTTTTTTTACTTTTTTTAGCTTTTTCGCTGGTTCTTTTTTTGTATTTGTTTGCGTTATCCGAGATGAGCTAACATATTTTTCTATTTTTATATTTTTTTAAAATTTAATTACGTCAAATAAGTCATCTTCAGCTACAGTAAAATTTCAGTCAACTACAGTGCATTTTCAGCCATATGTCGTAGCTTTTCACTACTTTCCTGCCGCCATTTGGGTTGTGTTTGGTGTCTTGTCTCTGTTCCTTGCATATCTGCAGAGCTGCAAACATTCAGCAACCATGTCAGGCTATATACTAGCTTTGCCTTAATCTTTTGACTTATAGGTCTAACCAGCTGGTTAGTTAAAAGACTACTAATGACCGGCTTCTAATCTTGCTTTTTATAGCTAATCCAGCACTAGTAGAGCTCAATCCCAGAGGGAGAAAAAAAAAAGGTGATATAATAAAGTAGTAGTGGTGGTCAGGAGACATGCATCTTCTACGAGATCGAATCGGTCGAATCGTTACCTGTTTTCCTGTCATGTAAGGCATGTACTTCCTGTCCTCCAACTTTAGCATTTAAAGATGGAGATTTCCTTTAGCCTGGGCTGACTTTAGGCCAAGCTGCCTCAGAGCATCTCCAACAGTGACTTATGAGCTAGCTCTAAGCATATTATTTCATATTTTAATAGAAGAGAGAGAAAAGCTATCTCTTGATCAAAAGCTAGTCTCATACACACATTCCAAGATTATGTGAGAGTGTCATGTGAGGCTATTTATATTATGAGCTATGTGCTAAAGTTAGTACTATTGGAGAAGTTGTCTTAGAGCTAGTAACTAGCTCATACTGTTGGAGATGCCCTGAAAGATTTACGAGTATTATATTTGACACATCAATGTGCTGGTCTGTTACAAGGAAAAGGATCAACCATGCCCAGGAAATATGGCACGTCCATCGACGGATTCATTCACCTTCTCAAGAAAGTTACTCTTGTGTGTGCATCATGATCAGCTACCATTTTCCATTCTGATTTGTGACTAATGATATCAACAATCACAGTCCGGTTAGTTTTCGCAACATGTTTCTTGGTATGTGTTAACTCTTACTACTTGCTACTTTCTCCGTATCTATATATCTTCAAGGGTGGGTTCAGCCGAGAGCAGACTTTGATTTATCACTTTTTTGATATAGTATCAATTTTAAATAGTATGTCTTTTCAAGACGGAACATATAGTTATATTGTAGTAGGCACTATACTGAGTTCAGATATACCGATAAAAATCGTATGTGATTATTTCCCTTTGCGTATTGTCTTTTGCGAACAACCAGAATTCAAAAGTCATAAGACAAAAATTACAGTATAAAAGAATCCACTCCAAGTCATCGATAGAGTAGTACTCCCTTCGTCTCATAATATAAATCTTTATTCTTGAGAAGTGTCGCCCTACAATATAAGTCTATTGGCAAGACCAAATGTGTAGTTAGTATAATATTTTCATCATATATCTCTAATTTAATGCTGAAAAAATAAGCGAGTAGTTATAGTATATCATTTAATATAGGTATGTATAATCTAATAATGTTAATTTTTTTAAATTTAATGTCTTCTTGATTTGTATATATGGTAAATTTTAGACTTATATAGCGGAATGAAGAGATTACATTGCAAAACTTCTATTACCAGAGCTATTGCACCACCCAGGAAATTACTTCTATTAAAAGATCACATAAACTAAGATCATGTTAGTCGTGCACCACCGACGAAAGTAGTTCCATTAAAGATCACATAAACTAAGATCATGTTAGTCGTGCATCCAAATAAGTGGTCAGAGCTTGATCCAAATAATGTTAAAAGGTGCGTCCTTGCCTGCAGGTAGGTGGCCTGGTCTCACTGTCAGTTTCATTTTCTTCTACACTAGTAATAACACTTTTCTTTAGCCAGTGAAAAACTTGACCAGTTCTCCCTGAGCTAATGCTACAACTGAACTACCTGCTGTTCCCATCCATCCAATGTACAAAGCGACAGATACATACGGCTACTGACAGAAAACCAAGGAAGAAAAAAAAATGTAGGACACAAGTGAGGTCGACAACATTGTTCTTGCTTGGCTAATACACAACTGTAATGTTGTTCTTGTTCTGTTTCTCCATGGCATTTTTTCATCGTTTTGCTGTTCAGATATACTAATCCAATCTGTTGGCGAGTATAGGTCCAAATGCTGTTTTATTCTCATTGCCCTCCTAAATATTGCAGATCTACGAAGGATATGGATGACGATATCACACACTGTGCAAAAAATCAAAAGAATAAATAGGTGCACAGGACGTGTCTGATGGGGGAAAATGTACTTGGAAACGACTCATGTCATGCACATCACGGTGAGGACAAACCAATTGATCTAGATGAGCAAAAAAAAAAGGGATACATGCATGTTTATCTTTTCATAAAATAAAATGCATCGACTACATTATAATGGAGTCAGTCTATCTGTCAAAAACAATGTGATATATCATTCCAATTGAGGATACACGGCGTAATGACCACATGAAAAGCTAGATAAGTATATAACTGATCCTGATTATGTCTTAAATGGGTTTCTACTATTTTAGGTTTGCTCTACAGTCTACACATTGTTGCTCTTCAGAGAGGTATAAATAGCAGGTCTTTCTAGTGAATCCTAGTAAGATAGTAAGTTTAGAGGATGCTTGGGGAGCTGGAAATGCCAGAGAGACGCCAAACAACGGATATAGTTGAAACGCATCGTGCTAAGAATCCGCATCAGAGATTCCTGTGCCATACATAGGCGCGATTAAGGGGGATGATCTTATTCTTATCCCAGTGGTGGTTCACTTGTTGTTTTCCCCAGGACCATGTACTACAGGCACAACAACAACCAATTCCATTAGCAATTTTTGGCCATAGTGGGGAGTACAATGTGCAGCAATCCACAGTGAAATCACATCCATTCTTGTCTTAACAGCAATGATTTGGAACCCCACTCAAAGTAAACACAAACGCCAAAGGAAAAACGCCACGAATTACTACTGCTACTACCTCACCATGTTTCCTTTTTTTTTTTCTTTCAAAGCCTCAAAGGAGCACATATTTCTCATCAATCTGATATAAACCAATAAAGAGCTACCCAATCGTATGGAAGAATTCCAATCGATCTCAATATCCAAGAAAGCAGAGAGAGAGAGAG
Organism: Dendrocalamus latiflorus; assembly: GCA_017311315.1. Lineage (NCBI taxonomy): Eukaryota > Viridiplantae > Streptophyta > Magnoliopsida > Poales > Poaceae > Dendrocalamus > Dendrocalamus latiflorus. Next base: position 2,504,514 of record CM029643.1, on the reverse strand, counting down.
TTAAAGCCCCGTTCAATCAGGCTTCTTTTAGTTGCTTTTGGTTTTAGCTGTTGTCTTTTGGTTAAAATTACATCGTAGCTACTATTAGGGTTTTCTAAGTTATTCAATTAAAGGGAAATAAAAAATTAGGAAAAATAAAAAACACCGTTATATCTCTATAGACAATACAAAGAAAAAAGAGAGAAAAACCAAAAAACTAAAATTAAAAATCCAACGTGTTTAAACTAGAAATCGAATCCGAAATGAATAGGAGAGCACACACAGCTGGGAAAAGAGAATAAAACAGGGGGTGATCGGCTGCATCGCATGATTCGCATCTTCCGCGTTTGGTTCTTTTCCGGGGCGTGTGGGTAGGGCCTGCGATATCCACACCCACCGAGAACCCGACCTCTCCTGCCCGCCCAACTTGGCACGACCCGTCCGCGGCGTGACGCCGACCGCAGCGAGGCCACCACTTGGCTCCTACCAGGCGCTCCCGCCGAGCCGCGCGGACGAGCTTGACGCGGCCGTCCGCGGCCGCGGAAGAAACGAGTGGAAGTGGGGAAAACGCACGTCGATCGTCAGGTGATCCCCGATCGAAAAGCGTGCGTGCGTGCGTCCCAAAGAGGAGCGGCCGCTCTCAGCGCGGCCCTTTCCTCCGATCCGCCGGCCGGCCTCGGCCGATTCGGGAGCGAGCTGCGATCCGCTCGAATAACGCGCGTGGCCCGCCGCCTTTTGCCGGGGATGGCTGTCGTCTCCGCCGCGTCGCGTGGGACGCGGGTCATCTACAGTGAAGGTGTCTGCCACGTCGCATCGGGAAACGACGACGCATTGCGGCTTGAGCATGCATGTCGCCGTATGGATGTCCTGTCCTTAATTTCTAAAAAGCTTTTATAGATTACTTCTGCGATACGTTTGGAACATAGAAATTTCTAAAGAGTTTTTATAGAGAATAGTTCAATTTCCACTCGAATTGGTGAAAATTTTCGCTCCAAACGAGACTTGCTTTATACATACGTAGTTAGGGTACTGTGCTCTAGCCTTCCGTGACAATGTGATTGTACAACTACCGCAACCGTCCGATCGGAAGCAACGCGCGAGTGCGTGTGTATTATGGTATGGATACCGTTCCTGTACTTGATACGCAGTACGTGGATTACGTCTAACCGTACATAGACTGGCTGCTGCGCTGGCTCTAGCCTGAGTGAGAGCCATGACGAGCTTGCACGTGAATTGCTGATTCTTAGCACGATCCGCAGCCACGACAGTGAAGGGGTGCCTGTGATAATTTCGCGTCTGCGCTCAGTCACCGGCAAAAGTCAATCCCCAGCTGGAATGCCCTAGTCAGTAGCAGAGCTTTCAATTAGCGCCCTAAATGTGGTGCCGGTAGCAGTTGCTAGATCTGTTCATGACTCAGCATCAATAAAGCGGTGTTCTCTTCGTGAGTCAGCGTGAATAAAGGGGTGTTTTTTTTTGTCCGCTGTCGAAGATTTTTATCTGTATTTTTCGAAATGACAGTAGAGACACTGACGCGAATGACACATACGATTTTAGACTTAGAAAGACGTTTAGATAATCGGTTTCAAGGTGTCATCCCGTTTCGACATTTGATTTTTTTTCATTTGCTAAGAAACCAAAAGCAAAAAAAGAGCCTAATAAATCTCAAATAAGGGCATGAGTAAACTCCTTTTCAGGACGAATTTCGAGCCAGACCATGCGTCACAGGCTCTCGTCCTTAGCCACCTTTGATGGATCCAGAATGAGCAGGATCCTAGTTCAATTTGTGTGTAAAAGAGATACGAGTCCAATGTGAATATCCCATCATTTCTGACTTACCGAAACGAAGCCTGAATGAGTGCCATCGTCACGGTTCATTTCAGATAAAATGGGAGTACATAATTTAAAACGCTGGCTCACCAGTTGAAGTTTAAAAAGGTTATTCCTAAATGCTGCAAAACCACTGCCCGTTGAAACCCAACCAGCCGCTAACCAACCAGTCAAGGTCTAGGCAGCCATGCATAGCTCTCAACCTAATCACACTACTGAACTCACGCACAGGCACAGCACAGCACAGCACTCTAGAGCCCCATCGACACTTGTCGATCCACACCGGCGATCGATCGATGTCTCCATTGGAGCACTCCATTAGCTACGCGCGCATTGAAGTCTGCCTGGCCGGTGCAGGAGCTTAGTACTGGTAGGATAGCAAGACGGGTGATCGTTGTCAGGGGAAACGAGTTTGCACAGGAGAGGGTCTCACCCCATCCGCCGTTGGATCGAGGTGAAGCCTGCCGTGAGGCTCTTCCCATTTTCCCATTGGATCTTCTTCCGTTGTCACGAGCCCTGGAGACGGAGGGGAAAGGTGGGCGCCCACGAACAGAGCTCCCTGCCGCCGCCACGCCCTACACCGCGGGCTCCACGCCGCGATCCCCTGTCCCCCTCCTGCCCCCCCGCGCAGACGGCCCACCAATCACCCCACCCCACGCCTGGACGCCACAACCACTACCCGGCCGGAGAGCGACGTCGTCTTCTTGGCTCGCTGCTGCTGTTGCGACGCCGTCGTTGCGAACGTCGTCCTAAGCTCCTGCTGCTCGTAGCCGGGAAACGGAGTATTATGTTCGTAGCGCTTGGCTACCTACCTAGTACCTACCTGTGATTCTGTGAACGATGGATGGATGATCCGGTGCTAGCTGCGTATGGTATCTGGCAACTGGCCAAGTGGCAGAACGTTGACCTTGCCGGCTACGGCTGTACAACTGTTACGTCAATCAGGTACCTGATCGAGGAGTATGCATGTTAGCATCTACGAAAAAAGCTGCAGCTTTTTTCTGAGACTCCACTAGGTGTGCGCACCAGTCCCATAGATAGGGTTCATGCATGTGGAATTAGCAGCATGTGATGACATTGGCGTATTGCGCTAACTTAACTCCGACTCCAGCCCCGGCCAACTCTTACTCTAATGGAGCAGAAAGCAATCCTTGAGGAGACCGTGGTCCTAAGAACGCCATCAAATCGTCCTGTTCCCACCTTTCTTTTGCCCTTCCGATCCCTTCCAGAGTGATGAGATCTCTCCACTTGGGGTTAAGATTTTTCTTCTCTCACTCACCACCTAACTTGTACAGTTATGTATCGTGGATGGACAAAGAAGAAGAATATGGGTGTGTAACAATTTCGCATTGTGGTGGCTGGTGGGCCCCAGGGACTGGGCTAATGGCCGACAAAGCACACTAGGGCCATCATCATGACCAGCTTGGCCAAAAAGGATTGGGTGGTTAGTAATTTAATCACTCTTTATCTTGGAGTTAATCACTTGATTGGGTCACTGATGCGTCTCCTTGTGGATGTCATTGCCCAACCTAGCCCCGTTAGTGTTGAAAAGATAGGGGATTAAGCTCAGGTTACACCCCGTCGTTGGTTGCTTGCTCTCGTGGGCCCTCTTGTTAGGGTTTTTCTGGGGGCCCTAGCTGACATCCTCCCTACTTCTGCCTAGCTCCCAACCTATGGCATGCGGTGCGTCCTAAAAACTGCAGCACTAGAACACAAGAGAGAGAAAATGTTGCTGTGATTATTAGTTCAAAGAAATATTGTCGTGATGACATGGTTATGGTTACCAATGCTGTGTAACTTTGTTTTGACATACAACCATCTCAATCTTGTACGTACTGCCCCTCAACCTTTTATTATCATTTGGAAAAATTCGTCAGAAACATTGTTTTGCCAAGCATTCTGCATCTAAATTATTTCTGAATAACAGCGACTTTAATTTTCATTGTTCAGATGCACTTCTATACAATTGATCGTGCATATAATATCTATGTCATTTCATTAATTGGGCGACAATATCCTGTAGTGGCAATCCCGGCCCGTAATGTCAAAATTAGCCCAATAATTAAGCAAAGAATGCAGGAGTACAAGACAGAAAAACAGACAAAGACTTTGCTTTTTGGTCTATCTACTAAGAACATGTATAACTATTGTCTATAATATTCTCTATATCATTTATAAACGACACTAAAGACGACTCATACAATAGATTGTTTTTTGTATGTCTTTATAGATAACTTATCTATGACACAATGTGTTTTGTTAACCGTGTTACAGTCGACTACCTGCATAATAAATGGCTCAATTCTCTATGCTCCCCTTCTCTCCTCCACATCATATCATATTCTACATGGCAAAGTTTATAGGCAGTTGACATCACACTATTGTACATGGCTAATAAGTAATATTATTTCCAACTACTTAATTATAGGATCTTGATAGCCCTTGGTTATGGATCCCACGTACACAGTCATCAACAGGCCGGCAAGACAAAGACACAATCCGATTCCTACCGCAAACAAAATGACCACCCGACATGAATATTTCTTTTCTCACCGACCTTCTTGCTCAAGCCAAACCTCATTTGTCGCCACATCTTGCCATGTTCTAGACTGGACTTCTTGGAAACCGAAACTTTTGATTTTTTGCAATGCTTCGCATGGATACATGTACTGTTCAAAATCTTTTGCTATAATATTGGAGCAAGATATCATTTTCACAGTTAGATGAAATGCTCGTAATAGGATTCGATGCCACCGGTACAAGTCGTAAGTCTTGTCGTTGAGTTTCATGCACCGGCCATATTTAGGTGAGTCCTGTTTAATTTGCTCCTTGTTCTGGTGCAGAGAAGTGTAGTGAGCTTTAGAGGAAGAAGAAATGAAATGGCTGTCTCCTTTACTGTTGGGGATGCATGAGGTGTTTCAATGGATAATGCTGTAAAGGGGAAAGCTAGCAATGATACTGTGTAAAAGAGAGGTGTGGAGTGGATCATACGGAGGCGGTATAATTCGGAGGCAGATGCACGGACATGTAAATGATGAAAGGGGAAGGCCAACGCGTGCACTTATACTAGCTGAAGGCCCCATCCCTCCATAGTTCTTCACTGACAGAGCCCTTCGCTTAAAGCCTTCAAGGTTACAGAACACACGGGTATATAACTTGTGAAATAATTCAATTTTTATAGGTATCGGAATAAACTATTTCTATATATGCTCCAAACGAAGCCTAAAATTGAATGGCATTGGCTCCTTGCTATACGCATATACACGTTCTCTCAATAAATCCTCAAGCCTGTCTCGTGTGGATCTTGTACTACGTACGTGTAGGCACTCGGATACCATCAATTCATTGTCAGGGATGCCTCGAGGGAGCTACGACGTTGCACGCAGTTAGAGCTGCTCGTTCGTGCCGGGGCGGCGGGGCAAGCACAGAGAGAGAAAGATGGAGAGAGCTCGAGACAACCAGGAGCTATGCGTGGCTTGCCAAACTCGACGTGGTCAGGTGATTGGGATTTGGGACGCCCTGTGCTCCTCATCTCATGTGTGTGATCATGCTTAGTTACCTCGTTACATGTCAATGGTACTCCCAATTTACGTGGTGCTGTTTTTGTCGCCATGACAGTGTATCTATCTATCTATATACAGTGAGTTTTATTCGAGCATATACTATGTACTTTAGGTAGGGAGGCTACTGTAGAAATTACTGCTACTACCACAACGAAACTTCAGACAAAATGACAGTATTTGACACATGATTAGCAAAAATGGTACTCGTTGAGCATAATTTGTAAAAATAGCGCTCTACCGCACGGTGGCCGTGGAGGACTGACTAAGGAGTCAACACGTTAGCGGTGCCGCACGGTGGCCATGCACCCACCACCGCATGGCTACAGTGTGTACATGCACTATAGCATTTTTCAACAAAATCTATGCATATATTTTTGTAGGATTTTTTAAATATTGCAACTAAGATCTAAAAATTATAATTTTTTTGTGGAGACTCTTGATATAGTGTACTTGCTTATGTAATTTTTATATAATTTTATCCATTTTGAATTTTTCATAAAATTCCTTTAAATAGTGCACTTGAATAAATTATCAAGAAAAATTCAGAATGGATAAAATTTTTAAAAATAAACAATCAAGTATACAACGTGGAAAGGCTCATAAAAAATTATAATTTTTGCAACTCATTTGCTATATTAAAAATTTTCTATAAAAATACACATAATAAAATTTTCTAAAAAATTGCTATCGATGAGGAGCCATAGCAAGTTACAACCGGCACGGCTAACGAGATATATCAGCTTGCCGTACCTGACCAGAACGTACGTGTCGCCTGACACGTATGCATGTGCCGCACGCGCGAGACGACGTACATTTGCCTCGGATCGTACGTGCGTCATGGGGTGGCACATCACTGGCGTGCAATTACGTAGCCTCAAGTCTCTCTTGTACCGATTTTCTCCGCGCAATTTCGTAAGGGTATCTGTAGTGTATGAAAAGAGGAGGTCTCAAGCCACCTTAAGGTCAACCTTATACATTAAAGGGGTGACCTTAAGCAGACCCTAAGCAAAAAAAACTTAAAGCTGGTCCTCAAGCTAAAGACCTGGCCATAAGCATTAAAATACAATTTTTCTTTATCTGCCATGTGGGACCATCTTAAGGCCCCTTGGGTTATATACACTATGGAGTTGGTCTTAAGGTTTAGATGGGACCCACCTTAAGACCCTTTGGGTTATATACACTACAGATGCCCTAAGGCATGTCGGATCGATTGCCCCCTTGGAACGACCCTTGGTAGTATTTACTAAGGCATCTGTAGTGTATGAAAAGAGGAGGTCTTAAGCCATCTTAAGGTCAACCTTATATATTATAGGGGTGACCTTAAGCAGACCCTAAGCAAAAAAAGCTTAAAGCTGGTCCTCAAGCTAAAGACCTGGCCATAAGCATTAAAATACAATTTTTCTTTATCTGCCATGTGGGACCGTCTTAAGGCCCCTTGAGTTATATACACTATGAAGTTGGTCTTAAGATTTAGATGGGACCCACCTTAAGACCCTTTGGGTTATATACACTACAGATGCCCTAATACTACATGTCATGTGGTCACTGGGTTGTCGTGAGGCACAGAAATATTTATATGAAATCCGTATTTATACGGTCAGATGTACTGTCGCATGTGCTGAACACAAAAACATCTGGGGCAAATTGAGAGCAAAAGACGAGGATACGCTATTGTAGGCTTGCTTGTAGCAAGCTAGGACTGCGTTCAAAGGATCGCACACGATGCTTGTGATCGTTCTGCCGGTAAATTTCCTATCTACCGTTTTCAAAGAATATATGTCATTCAAAATTTCTAAAATATTTGATTGTGCCACTGATATATAGGTCTACTAAGATAAAAAATAAGGAATAATGATGCAAACTTTTGGTGACATATAGATGCACGATGAGTAAGAAATAAAGACCCCACTCGATTGGACTGAAAAATAGTGGCTTATGGCTGAAATTGCACTGTAGCGGGCTGAAATTACACTGTAGTTAGAGTGACATATTTAGCGTAATTAAATTTTAAAAATAGAAAAAATATACTAATTCATCACGGACAACGCGAACGCATACGGGAAAAAAAGAATATATAAAAAAGTTCAAAAAAAAACCAAAAGTTCAGAAAAGAACGAAATTTATGAATTGTGAAAAATACGTCAGAAGTGAGAAGCTCAAGCCGAAATAAGCGGGACGAAAGCATGACGATGTAAACTTTCGATAGTAAATAAGAAATTTCCCCTAATATTAATGTGGTACGGCCGCACGCCAATATCTGGCCGTTCCTTGAGGAGAAATGTCAAAGCACTGCAATCTACATCATCGCCCTTCATGTTTACATCACACATCTCTGCATCAGGTGACACACCAAGCATTAAAGCGGCAGAGGCCACTTGCATCAGGACAACAAATACCTGAAGAAATGCACACGCCGTATTGACAACAAATACCTGAAGAAATGCACACGCCGTATTGACATAGCAGCATGGATGTCATGTACCAGGACAACAAATACCTGAAGAAATGCACACGCCGTATTGACATAGCAGTATGGATGTCATGTACCAGGATCACGAGCCATCCGTTGCATTGATTCTTCAGCCTTCGCCGTCTCATCCCTCACGCCCTGAAGTAAACCAAGACAAGGCAGAGAGAAGGCAAGGACAGAGGCATCCTGTGTCCTGTCCTTTACTACGCTGCACCCACCGTTGATACGAATAGGGGCAGAGCATTGGAGAAGACGGTCAGGAGTGGAGGGCTTGTCTTGTCTGTCATGTCCTCGTTAGGTTTCTTTTGCTAGAAGCTCCTACCGCTAACCATGACGCTGACCTCGGGATTAAAAGCGACATGTCATGGTTCGATGAACAAATTAAGAGAGCGACCTGAACACTTGACCTGGTGAGTGGTGAGCTGTGGCTGTCAGAAAAACCTGCTGAAAATGCCTCGGTTGTCAGGGGAGAAAGGTCCATGCAGCCATATATGCAAGATCTAGCTGAGTAGGCAAACCATCCACACACATTTCGTCTCAAGGATTATTAATCTCCTGAGTAGTGACTAGTGAGTGCGCTGTGTGCTCATGGTTGCAATTGCAGTCTATCAAGCAAACAGCACTCGTTTCTGGACATAAGTAGACATAGTATTACACATCAAGACAAAAGGGGCTATAATCACCAGCCCAAATGCAAATTCCTGCCTACGAGAAGAAAAGCATCTTAGGAGACATCAAGGGCCTTTCAAGTAAGACTCTTGCAACATTGTGGAAGAAAGCCTTATCTTTAACTGCTGCACACAACAGTAGATTCGCATGTATGCTGTTTTATGTCGTTGACACCAACAAGTGATTGCCGACACAGATGATAAGTAACTCATGGCTCAAGTTCTCCTATTGCACCAAGATACTGGCATATCAGTATCACTAGTAAGATGTCCATACGTTTCAACGGAATACTAAATGAGGGTGATTCATATTATCAAATGATGATCCTAAACTAAAGATGAGAACTAAGGTGCATGTCATCCATCGCTCACCAGCTAAAGATGAGAACTAAGGTGCATGTCATCCGTCGCTCTAGGAGAATATCAAGTCCGTTTAGGAGACAGTAACACCATCGAGCTCTGCTTGAGCTATTGCCGCGCTGATTGCGTCAATCACCTCCATCATGCCTTTGGTCACTGCTTCATCCATAGGGGTTTTATCATGGCTGCAGAATACCAAATCATGCATTAACAACACAAATACAGGGTCCTGGAAAATGAATCTTTGTAAACAAAACTGTCGCTTATTGAGATGCAGCCATTTAGATCAAAAATACCTGTTGAGTGCACTAACACTGGCCCCAGCATACATCAAAGCCTTTATTACTTGGGTAGGTCATTTTCAGAGGCACCGGTGGCATTATGTATTACAAGAAAAGACTGATACTCTGTTGGAACAGCAAATCAACTAAATTACCTCGATATGTCCATTCAGGCATGCCTAGTGGAGGGGCGTGTTCTTCTCCAAGTTTGTGGCATTAACATTCTGCATTGCAAATATACAGCCATAAACTGTGCTTATCACTCCAGTCTAAACAAATACGCAAATTTGCTCCAAAGTCCATGAAATAACTTCAAGAATTCAGAGGAACTGAGCTTAAATTCATATCACAGAACGAGACATTTGATCTGATTCAATGCAGTAAGTAACCGTAGCGAAGTAGCTTTCTTACCGCTCCATTTTGAATCAAGTATTCCACCACAGCAAGATGCCCATTGGCAGCAGCCATATGAAGAGCTGACGGTATAACCAGAAAAGGGTGAAGTTAGCTGCATATACCACAAGTACTCTACAAGAATACCCAATACAATCAATCAAGTCTGTCTACGGGGTTCAGATGAACTTGAAATCTTTCACAGACTAGAGCTTGGACAGCCAATTTAGGATATGTAGCTTGGAATGTGGTACTAGCTTGATAAGAATAGCAGCAGGGGAACGATTACTCCTCCCATGCAAGGCAGGCACAACAGAAACCGAAGGTTTCGGCGAAGAGGTGGTGTGGGGTTTAGGGGGCTTACGTCGATGAGATCCTGGGCCTGCTCTGCAGCGGAGGCCGCCGCGGCGGGGGCTGGCTGCGCCTACTCCACGCCCATCACCGCGCACGCGTGGAATTGGTACGAAGAGGGGATGATGCCGCGGTGCCGCCGGCCGCGCCTGATGCTGCGGTTTCCCTGCGGGCGGCGGCGGTCGCGCGGCTCCTGCTTCTTCCTTCCTAGGCACGTCGACACTTGCCCAAGTTGTACGTTTCTGGGCTTTAATTGGGCTGATTACTCGAGGGCTCGAGGCTACGGCCTATGGGTTTTTTTCCCCTACAGACTTCTTCCTAGACCAGGAGATGAAGATGTTTTTAGAGAGGTGACGTGACGATCTGTGGTTCCCACTAATATACGCTCCGCTCTGTTGAACTGAAAAATAATAATTTATGATTAAAATTATACTGTAGTTAGCTGAAATTATATTGTATTTGAATATGACTTATTTGATGTAATTAAATTTTGAAAAATTAAAAAATAGAAAAATATGTTAGCTTATTATGGACAACACAAACAAATACAGAAAAATGAACTAGCAAAAAAGCTAAAAGAAGCCAAAAGTTTAAAAAAGATGAAATTTATAAATAGTAAAAAATAAGCTAGAAACCAGAAGTTCAAACAGAAATGAGCGAGGCCATAAGCACTAAGTTTTCTTGAGAGAAGTTAGACGCACGTGCTCAACCCATAGTACATTCACACCACTGACGGAGTTAAACGAATGAACACTTCCCGACGTCTATTCGACCGAAGGCTTTCCATGCAAATTCGGAACGAGAAAATAAATATTCAGAAATTTTGTTAGAATTTAGAGTCGAAGCCGGATAGTTTGTCTCGAATATCGGAATACGCAAGTATTCGGCGACACTCAGGCAACAAACGCGCCGACGCCCCGGGCCTGTTCTTTTCCTCCGAAACTAGCGGTTTTTAGTTTTTGCTACAGTACCTAACTTTCAAACGAAGTATTTTCTCAAGACGGGGTCTACAAGTTAAACGATGTACACGTTAAAAGATCAACATCTGTACCATCCAAAATCACAAGTGAGTATCTATCTCTCCGTAATCTGTACTGTAAACAGCCAAAATTCAAAAATTTCAGCCAAAAGTCATAAGCCGCAGCTGTTGCCAAACAAGCCCCCCGATACGGATGACAACGACGCAACACCACGGTGAAACGAGGGAGCTTAGTTGCGTCAGCCGGCCTTCCTAGCCTTCTCTTTCCATCTGTAGGTTCTGCTCATACGATTTCAGTTTCTAATTTTTTAGTTTTTATTTTATTTAAGTCAGAAGCTATTTAAAATATATCGGCTTCTAATTTTAGTTTATTCTAATTTTTTGGGTTTTTTATTTTCTTTTTTACCTTTGTTTCTTTGTATTATTTATGATGATATAACAGTTTTTAAACTTTTTTATTTGAATGTGTCATAAAAAAATTAGTAGCTAATATATTATAATTTTAACAAAAAAATCAACAGCTAAAATCATAACTTAGGCCCCGTTTGGCACAGCTCAGTTTCACTAGTGAAGCTGTTTTTTTTGTTTCAGCTTCACGAGCAGCTTCACCGATGAAGCTAAATCTGTTTTGGAAAACTATTTGGCAAAACAGCTTCACCAACAACTTCATGCACAGATGAAAGAGGGCAATTGTCCAAGATGCCCCTGTCTACCTGACTTGTTCTAACATTTGGAGTTGTATGTTTGTATATGGTCATATGAATTAAAAAATAATATATTTGAATGAGTATGAATTAAAACATTAAAACAAAAAATAATAAAAAATTAAAAATCATTAGGAAGCAATATTAGTGCCTTGTTTATGTTTCGTGAACGGGAGAGGTGAACGGGATGGACTAGTGGCAAATGCGTGTAATTTTGGTGAACCAGAGGGGCAGTGGGTTCCTAGGACTGCGGGTCTGAGGGAGAGAGCTGTGAAAAGCTACTTTTTCCAGCTTCACATCTCCCCATTCCTTTGTGAGAGCAGAAAAAGGAGCTTCACCCATGAAGCTGTTTGTAAAAAGGGTGTTTGGCAAAAAACAGCTCACAACAGCTCATAAAGCTGTTGGTGAAGCTGTGCCAAACAGGTGGAATCCTTCCGTACCCCGATCTGTATGTGCGTGTTTCGAGGCGGAGCCTATAGGCGGCGGCGGCGTGCCTGTTGCCTTCGTTGGATCGCGATGATGCAGTTACATGTTGGCATGGCCCAAGCACAAAGATGGGCCAGGCCATCCCATCTCCCTGTCTTATTCTTTTCTCCTTTTTATTCTTTCTTTGGTGTTTTATATCCTTTTAGGCATGCAATTTGCAAAGGACATTAAACGTAGCTAAAATTCTAAAATCCTGAAACGGTATGCCGGAGAATTTTTTGTACGGATAATCCATTTTTTATTCGAAATTACAGAAATATATCCGCGGGAATTTTTTTTACAAAAATAGGCTCCAGTCGCCCAATGGTTAGGCGATTGGAGCCTTTCGCCCAACCCAACAGCGACAACTGGAAAATCTCCCAACCGTTGGACGACTTTCCTCCAGTCGCCCTCCCATTGAGCGACTTTCATGTAGTCGCCCAATGGTTGGGCGATCTTCGCCAAAAATAGTGAAAATTGGTGGAGCTGTTCTTCATGCATCCAAAAGTCTCCAGAAAAAAATTTGAGCAATTTCGGCCACGAGATCAAAAGTTATAGCAGTTTCAATCGAGGCCGAAACGAATTTGAGTCCGTTTCCGACACACCTTCAGTAAAACGGTGTCCGTTTTCGACGTTCTTGTACTAGTTGGAAAGCTAACGACAAGCCCGTTTACGCTCATTATATATTTTAGGTGTGTAAAAAAATTTGGAAATTTTTTTTAAGAACGATTGACCGTAGAACGATCGGTACATACGATGGTAAATGATATTTTGATGTTACTGAGAATTCGTGTCTCTGGGCTAGGATTGGGTTGAGGACATCGACGGGCCCAACGGTCAGATTATCACAAACTGTTCTACATACAAACCGTCTGTAATACTCCCTATCACAAGTTTTATATACCGATGCAATATAAACAACTGGTCTGAAAAGATAAAATAGCTAAGTTTTATATAGCTTATATATACTCATTTGAAAGGTTTCAACAAAATCTACAACTTTTCAGTTGAAGCAAAATCCAAATTCCGAAAGGAAGACTAAGAAAAAAAAGGCAAAAACAGAAACCAAAAATTTGCGACGCAGGTTTAGGTCCAAAATGACCGATTTTCAGGGTCTTGGAGGGTGACGGGCGCAAGCTGGTTGTTATCTGGATCGGGCTTGTCGTTAGCTTTCCAACGAGTACAAGAACGTCGAAAACGGACACCGTATGCAAAAGTTATGCCCGTTTTACTGAAGGTGTGTCGGAAACGGACTCAAATTCGTTTCAGCCTCGATTGAAACTGCTATAATTTTTGATCCCGTGGCCGAAATTGCTCAAATTATTTTCTGAAGACTTTTGGATGTATGAAGAACAGCTCCACCAATTTTCACTATTTTTGGCGAAGATCTGAATTTAGTCGCCCAACCATTGGGCGACTGCATGAAAGTCGCTCAATGGGAGGGCGACTGGAGGAAAGTCGCCCAACGGTGGGGCGACTGCAATTAATCGCCCAACGGTTAGGAGATTTTCTAGTTGTCGCTGTTGAGTTGGGCGAAAGGCTCCAATCGCCTAACCATTGGGCGACCGGAGCATATTTTTATAAAAAAATTTCCCGCGGGTATATTTCTGTAATTTCGAATAAAAATAGATTATCCGTACAAAAAATTCCCTGCCGGAATGATCCGATACCGAAACATTCCATTCCAAATACTAAACCTGAATGATAACCGAAATGGAATTAGCAAGTATGACAGATGTTCAAGATTGTTGTAGAATTAACAAGTGCTATGTGCTACTCATGTAGTCCGCCACCGGCTAGATTTGGTTGTTGAATTGCTATAAAAGCCTATAATTTAGCTGCATTTTGGAGATATAGTACGATTGATTGGTATTTATATGTGTGATATATGGTAACCGGTGGCTAACTATCGACTAAATAAGTTGTCATCAAATTTAACAGTAAGTATTTAACTAAATATTTGTGATTGAGACTATTCGTATTCAGTTTGACATATATTCACTCTATATTTGTGATAGAGACTATCCACATTTATATCAGGTATTGTTTGTGTCTGACTTTAATTCTGAGAAAAATATGGAATAAGATACATGATAAACAATATCCATCTGTATCTATTCCGATTGAACCCCTACATACGGTCAACCTATGGTGTACTGGTTGTTATGCCAATAACAGCGCCAGACAACTTCGCATCCCTTAGAGCAAGTTTAATAATACATATAGCTGCTACCTCTAATACATTTCTATGTCATCAAAAAATAATAATGCAGTCAACTCATACAATAAGCTGGCTATAAGTTGTCTCCACAAGAGCTCTCAATCATTTAATACATACATGGATATTGATAATTTAATACATGCATAGGTATATCAATTAGTTCTATGGGTACATGCATGGATAATGCATCTTTTCTTGTGCTATAGCCTGACTCTTGCATGGGAGTCGGCTTGGCTCTCTCTCTCCTTTTCTCTCCCCTCCACATAGGACTATGCTGACATGGATTCCCTTGTAGCTAGCACAATCAGCCTTATTAAACTTGCTCTTACATGATAGGAATTTATGAGGCACCAATGCCTCATGGAGCTCAGATACACGCTTTACCATTGAACGCGCATGTATATATATAATCCTCTTAAATGGTGGACACCAACGCTGAAACTAGGACTTAACACTAATGGGGTTGGATGCAAGCAGCACTCTTAACCATGGCCAATGGCCAGCTTTTCTATTAGTTCTTTTTGGATACTAATTTTTGACTTCTACAACTATGTCACTGACTTGGTTTCAATTTGTTTTTCTGCGGTAACTACTTTTTTTTATTTTTGAACTGGTGTTTCGACAATGCCGTAAGTCGCGAAGTCAATGGATGGGATTTTGTCAAACTAATTTGTCAACCCTGAAGAACACACACTCAAATCTGCAATATAATTTGTGTTAATTTCTTAGTCAAAGTATGCACAAAATTTATACAGGTCAGTACGACACTACCAAGGAGCTTACGAAGTCTCAATTGACCTGCTAAAACAAGTATAATTTTTTTTGTAAAGTCGTGCTATGATGTACTGAATCTAGATCTGTCATAAATACATGCACAAAGGACTTTTCAAATACTCGACTTATTTAGTCGATAGTTGCCCACCATACATGCACCTCAGTTTCCTACTAGCAGATTATTTTTTACAAAGTCTAAAGGAAGATTTAAATATCACTAGTTCGAAGTAAAAAAAAACTACATGGTACATGCCAAGCAATAAAAAAACTAGGTCGTCATGGACAAAGACACACATGTATATTGGAGAAAATTTACACTAGCTAGTACACAGGGTAAAGCCTGCGTGGAGGGACTTGCATCAAGTTACAAGCCTATTCATATCGATCGAGTCATGCATTGACTCAAGCTGCCTCACTGTGAGAATGGTTATTTGGATTTGGACCATGCTTGCAATGTTCTTCAGAGTACGAAGACGACGAAAAGTGTTTTAATTTGTCTACCATTTTTCGAGGGCCGACTTCATGTCGACACTCACTAGGGTAAAACATTCAGAAGGGTTGATGACTTGATGTAGGGTATATGACGCCGCAGCCTGACTAATTCGAAGATGGATGGATCTGAGAGATCACCATGGATTGATTGGTCTCTTGAACGTGCTTAATTAGTTAGTCCATGACCATGCATTGGTCTCTTAATCTTGCAGTTGCACTTGCTACGAGTACATAGCTAGTTAGAAGAAATCGACGTCGTCGATCAGACACAGGCAGTGACGGACGACGTGCAGTACTGCGACTGCTTTTATCTTCTGACTGTAACGTTGTATAGCTGTATGTATGTGTACTCCGACTCGGCGTTCGTCGTCAAACAATTGAGCGACTTCCCTTCTTTCCTCGTGAATCAAGCATCAACTGTCGTACCAATTTGCTTCGCTTCAATACGTCAGGCCTTGCGATCGATCTGACCTGTGAAGCAAGTAAGAACAGCTTCTTTTTTGGATCCGGTCATGGGAAGGAAAGCTTCAAATTAAACGGCGCGGCTATTCGCGCAAATAATGTCGCGCACTGAAGTGCATCTTAATGTGAGCTCGTACTACGTACTGTTTAATGGAGTCAGGGTTTTCAATACTGTGTGTGTGGGTTGAAAATTTCCGGAGAATTTCAGCCGAAAGTTCCAAATCAACTTTTAAATTTCAAATCGATCTTGATCGAATATCGGATGAAAATATCGATGCAAAATCGGCTGATGTTATGCTGACAGCAGCAGTTTTGACCTGACAAAATCATATGCATGTGCATTTAGAATTTCAGACAACATCTATGACAAAATGAGTTGCAACCTAAATAAGCAAAGTCTTTGACATGAATACACACTAATGTTAGTGACTTTGTGCTACTAATGGAATGTCCTCTATTTTTCAAAGCAGCACGGATCAGCAACATCCATGTCTATGTAATGCCGCCTGGTAGTATTGCACTTGAAGCCAGGACCTACTGGCTCTCCATGGGTCCAAGCACACCCAATGCCTCCTGAAAATCGGTAGCAAATCAAGATTCAAGAATTTGTCACTACTACAAAAAGTCAAATATTAGACGCCATATCACAGATGGTTTTTCAAAACCGTCTGTACTAAATACAATCACAAACAATTTTAGTTTAGAACTTGTCTATGTTGCTGCCAACCTTAAAAACCGTCTGTGAAGAGAAAATATCACAGATGATTCATAGTAAAAATCGTCTGTGAACTATCACAAACAATTCTTAACAAGAATTGTCTGTGATATTAGCAAATATCACATACGGTTTTTAATACAAACCATCCGTGAAGTATCACGGATGGTTTGTATTAAAAACCGTATGTGATATTTGCTAATATCACAGACGATTTTTACAAAAAATTATCTGTGATAATTTTACTATATTAATTGCGCACAGACTCATTGACCATCTATCTTAAATTAGAGATAGGGCTTTGAGGCCATTTGGTGAAAGAAAACTATTTAGCAAGAGTAATTATAGATCCATTAAGTTTTTGACCATATATGGTTAGTAATTTGTTCCTAATTGCTTTATAATTTAGATTTATAACTTTTCGTGAAAGAAGAATTGAAGATGGTTGATCTAACTAGCTTGATGTAGAGAGAAGAATATTTTACATCTAGCATAGTTTACCACAACCGTCCCTATCATCGATCTGGCCTCTGTCGTAACTGCCCCGGCCGCCATCGCCATCCTGGCCTGTACCTACGCCGCCCTGGTCTCTGCCCCCGATGCCATGGCCGCCACCGCCATCCTGGCATCTGCCTTGCTGCCCTGGTCTCTGTCTTCGACGCCTTGGCCACCACCGCCCTTCTAACCCCGTCACCTCGACCTCCATTGCTCCTGGCTTCCCCCTTCGCTGCCTTCAGCGTCCTCCATTTCTTGACAATCTCATGCGACTTGAGAGAGGGAGTTGGGACTTGGGAGGAAGAGAAGAGGACGTGAATGGCAGGAGCTGCCGAAGTGTCGAACGCAAAGCCACAGCTGCCACGAGGGAGGAGAAAGCCAACCTCCGCCTATATGGCTTAGGGCAAACTCAGCGCCCTCCATGGGCCATCCTGGGCTGGCCTCAGCACGGGATTTTACCGGTGGGTTCCGGTATACCCGATAAAGCAGAACTCTAACTGGAGTGCTACCATAAACACTAGTATAGTGCCCGTGCTAACGCCACGGCGGCATTTCAGG
This sequence comes from Dendrocalamus latiflorus, assembly GCA_017311315.1. Taxonomy (NCBI): domain Eukaryota; kingdom Viridiplantae; phylum Streptophyta; class Magnoliopsida; order Poales; family Poaceae; genus Dendrocalamus; species Dendrocalamus latiflorus. Next base: position 2,486,757 of record CM029643.1, on the reverse strand, counting down.
GATGCACATGAAAACAACCAAATGAGGATATTTTTTTTCATAGTTTAAGTCCATTATAAAGGAACAGTCCAAATACATTATAAATGGCAGATTTAAGTTTTACCATGTCAGCTTGTAAATATTTGTCCGCCCTTTGATCAATGGTGTCTGTCTTATAACTTAATGTCACCTCAGGGTCACCATCACGCTTAAGCAGGCTGCAAATAAATGTTCACCAAAACTCTTTTTTCGGGTGCTGATTTCAGGTATTCAATAATCTCAACATCTTCTATGGTGCACATGTAATCTACAACAAATAACATTATAGTTTTCTTAAATAACTGCGCAAAACAAAGAGAGGCAATAAAGTAAGAGAAGAAGCACTAATTACCTTGGGGCACAACTTGAGCTATGTTTGATTTCTTTGGTCAAAGAGAGGAAAAAAACTTTTAAGGTAAGGTAGCCCAAGGTCTCAACCACTGAAAGAAATGGTGTTGCAACTCAATTCTTCATGAGGATGCTGTCAGGTATTCAAGTAAATGTTTAACATTGAGTTGGTGTGGGGTTACAAGCTACTGATCACCATGTTAAAAAAATCCATGTCTTGTTTTTTCTATAATTCAGCCACTTTCGGATGCCTTAACAACTCAACTGCGGAGTTCAACTTGCAGTAATGCCTGAAGTATAAATCTAAAATTGACATGTAACCTGGGAATTTCATGTAGAAATAACCAAGCAGTACAGATGCACTGATATCAGCAAAGATTTCCCATTGACATTATTGGTGCCAATTAGTATCTAGACCATGATTTTAATACATTCACATCAAGAAAATTCAAAACACTCGCAATGCATGTTATTTAGATCAGAGTCATTAACAGGTATCGGTTCTCACTTCTCACTATTACCCCAATTGTGTCTCATTAACGGTTCTCACCATCAACCTGATGCTATCAGCATTTAGTGGATAGACCACCAATCAACAATCAACTGGGGAAAATATATGACAGAAAGAAACATAGATAGTGAGAAACATACCATCCAGTGCCTCCTTATCTGTCACACTATCGTATTCAGCACGCCCAATATCCTTCAAAAAACTATGCTCAGGTCCAACACCTGGGTAGTCCAACCTACCATTTAAAACAATATGTATGATTAACCCACTTGCTGTAAGCAAATAAAATCTCATCGATGCAAACATCAGAATACTTACCCAGCACTGATGGAGTGGGGCTCAATAACTTGTCCATCATCATCCTGCAGTACATAACTCAAAGATCCATGGAGAACTCCCACTTCTCCCTTTGTCAGAGTTGCAGCATGTTTGTCAGTGTCTACACCATGACCAGCAGCCTCCACTCCAATCAGTCTTACATCTTGATCATCAACGAACTCATGGAAAAGACCCATGGCATTTGATCCACCACCGACGCAAGCAACCAACACATCAGGCATGCCACCCCACTTGTCCATGGCCTGTCTACGGGTCTCCTTGCCAATCACCTTATGGAACTCCCTCACCATCATTGGGTATGGGTGCGGACCAGCAACTGAGCCCAAAATGTAGTGTGTGGTCTCTACATTAGTGACCCAGTCACGGATGGCCTCCGAAGTGGCATCCTTCAACGTTGCTGTCCCAGAATGTACTGCCCTTACCTGTTTTAACAAAAGCCACCAACACATGATGAGAAACAAGTGCTGCCGTGCACATGTCTAACAACAAATCTTCCAAAATACAAGCAAAAGCATTCTGCCGCTCATGGTGGATGATTTGCAAAATAAATAATAGCCTCGCACATAATTGCAAGCGCAAGCCTAATCTAAGAAGAGATATCATGGATAAAATGATAAGGGCATAAAGAAACATGAGTTTCCGCCATACCTCTGCTCCAAGAAGCCTCATCCTGAAAACGTTAAGCGCCTGCCTCTCCATATCTTGCACACCCATGTAGATAATGCACTGCAGCCCAAACCGCGCACACACCGTGGCAGTGGCAACACCATGCTGGCCAGCCCCAGTCTCAGCAATGATACGCTGCTTACCAAGCCTCTTGGCGAGCAAAGCTTGAGCCACAGCATTATTGATCTTGTGGGCACCGGTGTGGTTAAGGTCATCTCTCTTCAGGTAAATTAGCGGGCCGGTACCATCTGCACGCTTGTAGTGCTCCGTCAAGCGCTCCGCAAAGTACAGCGGGCTCTCACGGCCGACATAATCCTTGAGAATACCATCGAGTTCTTTCTGCAAATGGCAGGAGTGTGGTGTCAAATTTAAATACCTTTTGTCCCATAATCTCCCTAAGCAACAGGACTTGTATTCATTTCGCATGTTTCAGGGACCATACATGGCTACACACGTTACAGTGATGAATTGGCATGATTTTTTACCGACAACCATACATAAAATGGCAGGAGTAGAATCTATCACCCTCTAAATGAAATTCATCTCTGATAGGTCGCGACTACGGATCAAATACAGTGAAGCGCTCATTTCCAAAGTGATGTGGGCTCGGTTCTTGGAAAGGACCAGACATGAAAGCCGAATTTGTTGACGAATCAACCGATTTCAAAGGACAATCTTTTGTGCGAATTAGATGCACCATCGGAAACTCCAGCAAGTACAAGTACTAACCAGAGACAAGCGCCATTGTCCACAAAACTCCAAATGTTACGGACTAAAATCCTACAGATCATCGTCAACATATCTTATCTCCTACAAACAAACTCAACGACGAAATGGTGTCCAAACACTCAAAAAGATCCGGACTTTACGCGGATAGGCGACAAAATACATCCAATCATCCGAGGAGCACCAATAACAAATCCCCCAAACCGGAAGGCCTCCGCGGTTACCTGGAATTCGTCGTCGCCGGCGAGCGCCTGGAACGTGGCCTCGAGCTCGGTGAGCACATGCATCAGCGTCTCGGGCACGTACTTGCCCCCGAACTTGTCGAACCTCCCGAGCCCGTCGGGCCTCGCGAAGGCCCCCGCCACGACCCCGTTCCCCCGCTGCGCTGCGCCGCGTCCGGCCAGCCGCACCGCGCCACCGCGCCGCATCCACCACGTGCGCGCCCCGCACCGCGCGGAGGCGGGTCCGCCGAGTCCGTCTCATCCGCGCCGCCGCGCCCTTTACGGCACGCCGCAGCGCCGCCGCGGGAAGATCTGCACGCCGCCTCCGCTTGTACCTTGATGGCCTCGGCCACTCCCGCGCGGTCGAGGTCCCCCGCCGCGTGCGCCGTGTCCGCCCCGCCGTGCGGCGTCCTCCCCGCCGCACCAGGTCCCCCGCCACGTGCGCCGCGTCCGCCCCGCCGTGCGGCGTCCTCCCCGCCGCACCGCGCCGCGTCCACCGCGTGCGCGTCTCGTCCGCCGCGCCGCCTACGGCAAGGAGAGACGAAGCGACGTGCAAGGAGAGAGAATGGCTGCATGGCTGCATGACGTGCAAGGAGGAGATCGGATCGGCCGCGGGGTCTCGTTGGCGTGGAGATCCATTGAACGATGGCCGTTGGATTTGGTTGAGTAAGGAGAGAGAATGGCTGAGAGAAAATCATGTGCGTACATTTTTAGGATGTTGTATTTCTGGGTGCATAAGTTTGGGTGGACGTTGTGAAGGTTATCTCTGGGGAGCTGGTAATTCGGTGTGGGTTTAGGAAAGTTTTAACTGGTGGTTTATTTAGGGGTAGAGATAAAGAATAACATTTCAAATAACAAAGGACCCATTATTAAATAATAAATAAGCAATACCATGATCAGGTCCTATAGTATGTGTTGATGATTCTGTCCTCTTCAATACTCGTTGTTCCCGGCGCCTTTTATTCCTTTCTTCTCTTTGCTCGGTGGATTCCTCAGCCTTTATCCTTACTCGGTATTCTCGTTGTTTTCTATTCCTCTCTTCCCTCTTTCACTCGGCCTCATCCACAGGTGCTGCAAGTGATTTTAAAACTGAGAAGGTTATAAAAATATCGAAAGCAATTCCGTCACAGCCGAGGAAGCGCTCATACCTGTGTTGTTGTTTGTTATCTCGCCTAAAGCAGTGCGCTCTGCTTTCTGGTTTGACATGTCCTTTTTTTTATTTAACCAGCCAACAACATGCAAAACCAACCTGAGGAAGATGCAATCACCAATGTTTAAAATCGCAACAGTTTCCTTCTCAAATACAATCTTAAGCCTTTCATATGATTCATATGATGCAATTCCTTTCAGACAAAAGGTAAAGGGTGACCGCGAAAACAGACACATCCAAAGTTGAGAATTTTAATTTTAGAACTTCACACGCAATTATCTCAATTATATTTAAATGAGCCATTGGACATCAGCCTGACCAGCTAATTTTCATGTTTTGTTTTCTTCCTTTTCACACTCAATGAACTGAACACCATAACAGAAAGCCGTGTGTTACAATGTTATCTATTTATCTAACACACATCTAACAATATAACTGATCATCAAAATAGAAAATCAGAGACATCACCATAATGCAGGTCTCCGTATATGTATACAAGGTATCTGTATATGTATACACGTCAAAGAAAAGGTAATGAGTATAATTGAAAAGCAAGAGGGAGGGACATACATGCTCCACGATCACTTGCTCAAGTTCAATGCGAGTGTAAACATCATTCTTTGCCAGAGCCATGATATCACTGTGGAAACAAGTCAAGATTGAAAATTAAATTCTTCCAAGTGAACAACAAATATGACAATTGCAAAATAATGGCATCAGCTATCTGAGTCTTTTCTCTTAAGATAGTGTTGCAAAATATCATCTCAAAGCTGCTTTGTTTGAGTAGATCAACTCAAGATTTCATGGAACACTATATAGGAAACATTTCGAAATGGACCAAATGAGATAGATAAAAAGGAGACAATAGCAGATGGACAATAAAGCTGAAGGTTCTTCGGTACAACTAACACTAAATTTACAAGAAATAAAACAAAGATTGTGCCAAATGGACCCAAAAGGTTAGACTACATTTGTGTTTCAACTTTCAAGACACAGCTTCAGTACATGCATCCCATTATTATAAGGTGCTTCATGTCATTGCACAAAGATCAATAGTGTGTTCGAGCCTTATAAATTCAAACAGCATGCATGCCAAAGTTATATATATATATATATATATATATATATATATATATATATATATATATATATATATATATATATATATATATATATATATATATATATATATATATAGGGCCAAAGGCTGTAATGTAAAAGGTAAGCAATAAGAAACAATATTATTCTCCTAAGTTCTGAGGCAACCTGGCCGGTAAAAATCCCAGACGGGAGCCGACTTTCCGTTACCCTTTGCGATTGTTTCCCATTGCCTAACGTCATCTACTACCTCCCCTCACCGTTACCTGTTAGACAAACTGCGATGCATCTGTTTTATTTCTTTTGTCTTTGTCCTCCGTTCTAGTTCCAGCTTGTCCACAGTCAAAAGGCCATGTTACTCACTTGGCATTCTTGTTCCCTTTCGCTGAGTTCTACATGAGCTCAGTGTTTCAGTTAATGCCTCCTCACGTAAGAAAAAAGGGTTTTATTGCATTATTTGTGTTCCTACATCCATTTATTCCAAATCAGTCTGCATCAAACAATTTGACACAACCGGATACTAAGATTTGATTTTTTTGCATGTCATATATCCAGTTCAGTACAGCCTGTTAGGTATGTTTGGTCTATACATGCTGGATTACTTAGTCTTGAACAATGTTCGTTAGTTGCTATTGGTTAGCAGATTCAATCATATTATCACTCCTATTTTACATTGACGATAAGTCAATGAAGTGTGGTCAATGTACCACGGACCATATGGATGCATTAACAGGCAAACAAGAACCAACAGATCTGTAAGTCACTACCAAAAACCCTAAATGTGTTGTCCATGTAGCATATTATAGTAGTGTGCCCGTGCTAACGCTACGGTAAAATATAAAACAAGATAAAATTTGTGAAAAATAAAACGAACAATCAGATTTATTAAGACTCACGTCTCATATATTGTATAACCAAATATTTTGCTACATCATACTGATAGTCTACCTGCAAGAGAGACAAAGGTCATACTGATAGTCTGATCATGACGCAACAACTGAGTATATGCAGCAATTCAGCAGTTTGTCTGACCAGGAACATGCAGCAAGCAACATATAAAATGCATAGTTATCACATCAGATTCTAGTGATACTTGCTTCCAGGTAACACAAAAAATGAAAATCAATACATGCCAACATTTTTTTTCTAAAACATACAATTAGAACAAAAAATTGCAAAAGGTTGTATGGGCAGTTATGGCAGCTGTTATCCAATATTTCACCTTGTTTGACTTCTACTCCTGAGCACTACTGTTAGAACATTCTGGTCTAGTTGCCTTAAAGAGTTCCTTATGTTAACAAATATTACGGTAACATCATGAAATGCTTCTTCTGATGTGATGTTGAAGAACCAGACTTCCAGAATGACTATTGAATGCAAAGGAGAAATACCAGTTCTTTTGGTTTTGTGTAAAAACAATCACATCTGCTCCAAGCCTCATTGTGCTAGTTTTGAAACCATTTCCATCTAATACAACAAGCAGCAATAAATCCAATGGTAGGGGTTCAAGACATCAATTTGACAAGGAATTAGAGAAAACAACACAAAGGTCATACATTGCCCAATGAAAGCATCAGACTGCTTATCTGAAAATCCAAAGCTCATGCAACATCTCAGCGCCTCTGGATCCATTCCTCCTCCATCATCTTGTCCATGTGAAACACCATAAGATCATTATAAAGATAAAATTTTCTATGAACTGAGCAGATTCACATCTATTTATATTATTGAATCTGCCAACCTTGAATCAACAATGAGGGGCTCCCATCCCGTGGATTTGTAAATTTATTAACACGAACAAACGTTGCCCCATTGTTCACCTGACAGAGAAGATGCAACAAAACAAACCATACATAGCATTTATGTTCAACCTCAATTTCTTTTAGCATTTGAGCTAAGTGCGCCTTGTTAATTACCTCATCAATTGCATTATCAAGAAGCTCAGCAATGGCTGCAAAAAAATGACAAAACCAACATGGAACATGAATCAGTGGAGCGATAGTGCCATATATATATATATGCAACATGCGTGTTAGCATCTAGCTATGATTGACTTTGCCCAAACAGAATCATATAATGAAATTGTAGAAACCTAGAATAGATAATGTGCTACATTTTTAAAGGGATAATATTTTCTCATAAGTACACAATGATTTAAGTTTCTACTTATAAATGTTTTGTAAACAGTGGATCACCTGTGACAGTACCAATTCCTGAGCTCAAAAGGTAGATTCATGCGCAACATTATAATTACAAATGGGCTAGGCTGCCTTTTATATGGCAAAGACAAATTTTAGCCTTAATCGTCGACAATCTTGAAAACACATCTTTTTTTACTGAAGTGGATAGTTCATTTAAAGGTGAAAGTTCTATTTAGTTTAGCAAACATGCAATGTTAAAATTACAAGTTTACCACCAGAAATCAATGCTGTCAGCAAGGAAGAGAGTTGACCCATGACAATTAAGTACATAGATCACAAATTCTTAGTAAAAGAACCGCAGTTGGTAAGAAACTGAGGTGCAATTATGTGTATGAACGAATTCGTGATCCTAAAAACTCAGCCAATTTCCTAAAATGAAGTTGTTTCCAGTAATAAGATTAGCCAATTCTCGTACCGCCAAACGCCCACTTGTGGGAAGTCATTCTGCAGAACACAGTGCGTTAGCATACCACTCTAAAAAACTAACAGATGAGCATGTAATGTCACTCCACCTGAATCATATGCCATACACAGCGCCATGCATCCCTAGAGAATACGGTTGCCATAATTTCAACAAATCTGCAGACGAAATTGAACGTGAAGGCAAATATTTAAACAAATCTGCACCAAACTAAGTGCACCAACTACTCCCGTCACTATCTAATGGTGAACACTTCGATTGATCCCTGACAGGAATTTAAGGTGCACCGTCAAGTTACAGGAAGAAGAGTGAGATGATGAGGCCTCCAGTGGTCTGTCTAAATTTCAAATTGCATCTAGGTTTCATATATCCCAAAACCAAATGGTGGCGTCTAGGAAATGGCAGCTGTGTAAAGAGTTATTATTTATCCTAGCTAAAGTATGATACTATGAAGTCATTGAGAGGAAGTCCTGTTGAAAGCAGAACGAATCAAATGATAATGCTTTTCTGGGTTGATTATATAACAAGGTTTGAATCGGATATTAAGCTTTGATAGAGCCAGCTAGGATCTACAAGAAAATGTTAAAAGTAGAATGTGCACAGGTTTGATTGTAACAAACTCTAGGTAAGCAATCAGATTTGATTGTAACTCTAGGTAATCAGCTTTGATAGACACAACAGAGAACAAGGTTTGATTGTAACTAAAACAAACTCTGCACCAATTTAGACCAAATGGACCAACTTTTATTCAAATAAGCAATCAGATCCTCAAAATGAAATTACATTAGTAAAATTTCGCACATTTCCATTGCCTATTAACACATATTGCTATTTATCTCAGGAACTAAATTCGTGCTACCTTCTTTATGAATAAATGAATGATATGACATAAAACAATGTACCCCCCATAGAATCACTCAACGGGCCAACGCTTGCAAAAGCAATCTAACAAAAAAAGAGTACTGAACTGAACAAGCTTATAGAATAAACGGAGCACAAGCATCATAGACGATTATGCCATTACCAATTTTCATCTATCTATGAAGCATGGCACACACGGTGCATCAATAAGCTATTTCCATCACAAAACCAGCACAGGCATGACATTTACACAGAAATGATAACTACCTCAGGTAAAGCTAAGAAATTGTCGCACGTTTTTGCTGTGATGTATCACAATATAAAGCAGCAGGTGAGGAAAAAAATCCACACGATTCGATAGCTTCAGGGTACCTGGCCGATGATGACGGCTTTGACGCGGTCGAACGGGGTGGTGTGAAGCGCGTGGAAGGCGAGGTGCGGCGGCGGGTAGACGGGCACCTTGCCGTGCAGGCGTTCATGGGTGACGAAGCGGCAAAGCTCGAGCGCGTAGGGCTTGCGCAGCTCCCCGGGGAGCGCCTCCAGCCTCGACGAGCAGCTCCTCCAGCTTCACAGCGCCCCCCGACGCTAAAACCGCGAGCACCAAAACCCTAAGGTTACAGGACCGACGAGCCGGGCGTACGCCTGAACGGAACCCTAGGGAGAGCGAGGGCGTGGAGTACCTTTGGACTGGGCGAGGCGGAGGTTGCGGCGCGCGCGGGCGAGGGTGAGGTTGGTGTCGGCGCGGCGGCGCTGCTCCGGCGAGAGGGAGGATGCGGAGGAGGAGAGGGGGCGGCGGGCGTGGAGCTGCTGGGGCGGAGGCGCTTGGAAGGGCGGATTAGGAAGTCGGCGATGGTTTTGGGGCGGTGGGAGGGGCCATGGGGCTTGGGGATTTTGCTCGCCTTGGTTGGGGTTTTGGGTGGCTTCAGCAGCTCGGTGGGGGCGGGCCGGAGCGGGGAGAGGCGGGGGGAGGAGTCGAGGTGGGTGGCCGGGAGGAACTTGGTAGCGGCGAAGGCCGTGGAGGCCATGGTGATCGGGAGGGGAGGGGGTCGGTGCTCTCGGCCGCGCGGGTGAAGCGGCGGTGGCGGGGAGAGGCGAGATGGGAGGATGGGGAGGGGAGGCGTGGGGGAGGATGGGGGGAGGCGGAGGGAGGATGGGGGAGGCGGAGGGAGGGGAGGAGGGGGGAGGCGGAGGGAGGGGAGGCGCGGGGGAGGAGGGGGAGGCGCGGGGGAGGCGGAGGGAGCGTGATGGAGTGGAGGTGGAGCTGACTGCTGACCTAGCTATAGCTGGATCATGCTGGATTCTTCGTTTACTCTCGCGCATGAATCTCATCCCGAAAACAATAGGCTAGAAATATGATCGCTTGATGGATTTAGACCACAAAGCTCTTGTTTATCGTAGCCAATTATACGCAACGCATAGGACCGAGCTGATCTCTGAAAAGTATAAGCCGACCCAGTCTAGAGGCTAGAACACGTTCTCCCCCTCGCTAGAGACGCCGGCCCGACCCATACAGTACTGGCTAGTATTATTCTAGGTAGCTATCTGACACTACCCTCCTCGACTTTCCTGCGTTGGATCAGTAGCCAGTGTGCAGGACTTGCCGATCGACTTGGTAGCACCTAGCCACATCCACAGGCTCGTCCTCAGATCCAAGCACACGCATCGTACCCTAACCGGCATGGCAACCACGTACAATCAAGAGCGCCGCCAGTACCACCTCCCACCACTAACCCTCCCCCACTTGCACCCGCGACGACGGCACGTCATGCCGCCGATTTGGCGTGCGTCGCACCGCGCGCCGGCCCAAACCCCCCAACTTGCACGCCATTTTGGATTTATTCTTTTTGATTGAAACTTATGTTGTGACTTATGGTTTTTGACCTGTTTATATGGGAGATTACAGAGTAACAGAAACTCACATGTTATTTTTGTCGATATAAATGAAGTTAGTACAGTATGTACTAAAATTAACTAATAGATCCTATTTTGAAAAGATAATCTGTTTAAAAGTTAGTTATTATAGAAAAATAAAAAAATAACTTTTAAAAACTGAAAAGATTCAGGCCCATTTACCCCTCCGCGCCGCGCGCGAACCGTTCCTCTCCACCCCACAGCGAGATGGCAAAAAACGCCGCGGACTTTGACCACGGACGCCATCCGTCCCCTGCACCGCGCCCGCCCATGCATGTCAAACTTGTAGATGTATGCACAAGCACAGCTCTTCGTGATATATATAGCAGGGAATCGTAGCACCAAACCCTAATGTATGACTCGTCTTAATTTCCACCGCGAGGCGCTGGCTAGCTCGTTGCGCGCGCGCGCGCGTGCCATGGGAGATAGCTTGCTGCGGTGGCTCTGCCTCAGCCCCGCGCGGCGGCGGCGGGGCGGCCGGTGCTCGGCCCGGCTGGTGCTGTGGGGCGGGGAGACGCGGGTGGCCGAGCCCGGGATGATGGCGGGGGAGGTCATGCTGGAGCACGGCGGCCACGTGGTTTGCCGGGCCGACGGGTTCCGCCTCGGCCGCCCCACGCCGGCGCTGGCCATCGAGGACCGGCTCGAGGCCGGGCGCACCTACCTCGTCCTCCCCGTGGACCGGCTCCCGCAGGGCCGGGACGCGGTCACCGCCGCGTCGCTCGCGGCGCTCTCGTACGACAAGGGCATGGCCTCATTGTCGGCCCCGTCGCTTTCCGGGGGCGCTAGCAGCCCGTTCGAGTACATGAAGGACGACGACGGCCGGACGGTGATCAAGATCACGCAGGAGTTCATCGTGAAGACCGTCACGGGGAGGCGGCCGCCTGGTGGTGGTGGTCGTGGTGATGAGGAGGGGAACGACGGGTGTGGGGCGCTTTGCAGCACGCCGGAGCTGAGGAAGCACTACGAGCAGCTGGTGGGGGCGGCGAGGGGGCGGCCGTGGTCGCCGCGGCTGGAGACGATCAATGAGCGGCAGGGGCGGAGGGTGGTGGACGTCTTGAGCCCCCGGAGGCTATCGCCGGTGAGGCTGCTGGGGTTGGACAAGGGAGTGAACTAGATAGGAATATTCCGGCCGTGTGTATAACTGCATATGCATTATGCATGCATGCGAATACATATGCAACAAGCCAACCAACAATAACCTTTTCCAAGTTCTCTCTGAGTTTTTGCTAGCCCTGGTGGGACTGTAGTTTGGCTGAAGCGATCGATTGGACTTGATGCTCATATCGGATGCGTACACGCTGTTTCCACAAGAATTTTGTAAAGGTATATCACCATATCTTGAGTAAATAGTACTCAAATTGCATGAACAAGCACGTCTTCTTGGGGGATATCTTATCCCTATATTAAAATATAGTACAAAAGAGGGCACAAGAGAGTACCACTTCACCCCATTTTCTTCCTAACATTCAGTTTAGACTAGTCTTCTATCGGTACGTTTGTAACAAAAAACAAAGGTTATACATATACCAGAATTTTAAAAACAAAACTTTTCAAAATACGTACTAACCACCAACTCCTTTTAAATAGTAAAGATAAGAAATTATGTTCATTTTTTATCTTCAACATTTAAGAAAAAAATTCAGCTATAAGCATTTCAGACATGAAAAATAGATCACCATGTACCGAGATCATTTGGATCCTCCAATATTTGCACTATCAATAATGAAGATATACCAACTATTAGAGCAAAACGAAGGTTGCTTCTCTACTTAAAACAGGAGTTGTAAACTTTTGTTATATATAATTTGTAGCTCAGACTACAAAGCTCTAGCACTAAATTCTATTACAGGAAGCTAGACGCAATAGACGCAGGATCAATTGGTGTACATTGTCCAGTGAAAAGAATGCACACACCACCTGGTACCGCTCTAGTTCTTTCTGCTGCTGTTCCAGCGCTTCCTTCATCTGAGCCTCCTCTGCTTTCTTTCGGTCTTCTTCTTCAAGCTTCTTCTCTAGCTCCTCTCGCTCTTTCCTCTGGCGTTCCTGTATCAACAAGAAAACCAATAAGCAAAACACTCTTTGACAAATTTCTGCAGCGGTATTGTAACAAGAACCCAATAATCAAGCAACAGGTAAACAGTAAGATTATAATCTTCTCCAGTTATCCTAAGGTAGCCTCCATCCATAATCCTGTATTGATCTTGGTAAAATATCCAGATGATTTTTTTGTTTCATCAATGGAATAATGTCTAATGTAAAATAGACAAAAATGAGCTAGCGACAGGACGCTTACCGCTTTATGCTTGGCTTCAATCATGGCTGCCTCCTTTTCTTTCTCAATTTGGACCGCTACCTCCTCATGTATCTTTTTTTGCCCTTCATCAATTCGTCTTTGTATTCATGTTTGATTTCCTCGGAATTCAAACCCTCTCCTCAACTTGTTTTCTAATAGCTTGCTCAACTCTTTTGTAGTTTCCTCCTCTAATTGAAGTGTACCTTGGAAAACAGAATGTTGCCAGTGCCAACACTTTCTTCAGATCTTCAAGGCCACCAAAGCAGCTTAAAGCAAAGCACAAGATTTACAATCTTTAACACTATATATGATCAACTATGCCTTTTCATCAGCATAGTTACAGAGCAAGCAATCCAAAATGGATAAGATCAATGGGATCAAGGATGAAAATCAACAAGCTGTGAGCCTTGTTTTAAAAAAAACCACAAGTAACAATATTAGAGCAGGCTGATCAAATTCCAAAAAAGAAGTTTCAGAACTAATCATCCATGTTTATTCGAAGTTTCTTAAAAATTCTACAGTCCTTAGAGATATATCGATCAAGAACTAGTACATTTTCGATTAATTAAAATTTCAAAACCTAGTACAAATGTGCTTGAGATGTTGTCTTCAAGGCGGCTAACGTTTAGAGATGCTACGTTTTTCCGTCCAACCTACAGTTGTATCATGCTTCCATCAAGTGACTAATTATTAACTAGTGCTAAGGAATGAATTTATCAGTGCAAAAGAATCACCTAGAAAGAAATGAAACAACCTTCGCAGACAGGATGTGAGACAACCCAAAAATCTCAAAAATTTTAAATTTTTCTTAAATTTGGGCCAAATTCAAAATCTTGCCCAATTTGGAAGTTGCTCAGCCAAATCCGCTTCCCTTCTTGGTCTTTTCGCCTTCTTCAGTCGTTGGCGCTCTTCTTCTTTCTTTCTTCTCCCCTGTGCAGCTAAGCCACCCAGCCGTGCATCATTCGCCGCCACTGCCATCTCCCGCACACCACCTCTACATTGTCGTTGTCCCATCCGTGTTGTCGACCGTGCCATTAAGGCATGTCCACTCACCTCAGCCATGCAACACATCCACCTCACTACCGAAGGTCCTCGGTTGCCAACTCCATAGTCCACATGCCGCGACTACCGTCGTTGAGCCCTACTCCCACCGCCTTGTGCATGCTTTAAAGCTTCGCCAACTTGCACAACCAGCCCTCTTAGGCCCCCCAATTGCGCCCCTAAAATCTCTCTTCTCCAGTCCCGGCCTCAATTCGTCGCCGCCGCTAAGCCCTACGTATGCCGATGAGCCTCCAAGCTCATTTCCTTGCTGTGGCTAATCATAATCCAATTCCTCACAACCTTAGCACTGTATGGCCACCACAAACCTGATGCTGACCTCACCGACTCCTCCCTTAGCCCCTTGGCCACCGCCGAAGCGCACCGCCACTATTCGAGCCATGCCATCGTGGGTAGCCACCTATAAACCAAGTGAGCCAAAACTACCTTTGCCCATGGCCTCCCTATCCTCTATAGATTCTTAGATGCCTATGACTTTCATTGGAATTCGGCCAGAATGCCACCGTGCCATGGGCTTGGTCCGACGAGCTCCCACGGTTGCTATGTAACATCCCAAAAATTTGAAATTTGAAAAGTGAAGCTTTTGAATTGTTTTACAATATATTTCCTTGAAATTTGGTTCTTCTTTGGTGTCCCTTAAATTTATGTGGAGATTTCAAAAAAAAATTTGAAGAAGTTCAAGAGAGACAAAAACAAATATATAATGTACTAACATTGTGATAAGCATAGCCATAAAATAAATAAATAAATAAAACCGAAATAGAGGACTGATAGATTTTGTATCTATAAAATCTAACCAAAGCTTGAAATAAAATTTCAAGTATTAAAATCAGCAACTCTAATTAGGGAATAGAAATTCAAACTCAAGATTCAAAATTTCAGAAACTGCTAAAGTTTCACATTATCTCTCATTTTTTTACCCCTCTCTCACTTCCATGTGGGCCCCAGCCCCTCTCTCTCTCTCCCCTCTCTTTCCCCTCTTTCTGCCAGTGGGCCCAGGCCACTTCTCCCTCTCTCCTTCTTCTTACCCCGAGCGCCCACGCCCTCCTCTCCTCCTCTCTGCCGTGCGCTCAATCTCCTCCTTCCTCGTGGCGCCCATGCGCCCGCCTCGCCAGAGCACGCTGCTCACCCATCATGACACCGCCTGGTCCCGTCCTGTCGCCGCTACCTTTTTGCCTCTGCGTTCGCCGCCCCGGTCTGCTGCCGCCGCCCACGCCCTGTCGCGCAACTTCCGCCGGCCTCCATCACCTCGCGCGGCGCCAGCACAGCCCCGCCTACTATAAAGCCAGCTCGCTCCACAGGATGCGTCGCACTCATCCACTCATCCTCCCCTCTAGCGGAGTTGGCCACCCGGTGCCCCTAGCTCGCCGGCGAGCGGCATCTCCTCCAACCCCGGCCGGAGCAAATTTCGCCAAATGGCGCCACCATGATCTAATTCGGCTGCACAGAAGCTTCATTATGGTCTCACAAATGCAACCCCACCGTCGGCCGGCCCTTTCATCGCCTGTACCCCGCCGGCGACATGGGCTCCTCCGCGCCACCGCAGGCACACGCCGCCGGCCATCCTCCGTCTCCCTCCGGCCCTGCCAAACCATCGGTGAGCACCCCCGCGAGCCCTTCCTCCTCTCGCGCACCTCAGTTCCCCTCCCCATCCTCCCGGCCGCCGGCGCCTCATTTCCCCTCACCGCCGGCCGCTTAGTTCCAACGCCTGCCCACTACGCCGCCGCTCCGGTTGCCGCGCCACCACCCCTAGCATCCTCTGGCACCGAGCAACCCATTTTCCGCATCCCCGCTCCCTCCCCGGCCACTCTTCGCCGGCGCCGCCGTCAACCATGGCCGCCCGAGCCGGTCCTCTGTTCTGGCTGCCTACCCTCAGCTCTTCTACAATCGTTCCGTCGGCTAGGCAGGTAATACCCCGTGCCCACTTGGCTAGACCGAGCGTGCTAACACTTCGTTGCACTATGTCATGTGTTCGATCCAACCAGCCGCACCCTTTTTCCCTCATTTTTATTTTTGATGTTTGTGGTCATTTCCAGTAAGAAAAATCAAGGAAAAATCAGAAATAAGTTTCTAAAAGATGCTAAAATTTATTAGGATATAAATGAGCTTATTTAATGTTTAGCCATGGATTAACCAATAAAAGTTAACGACTAATGTGCCTTCAATCTTTATTTTAAAAGCATAGTGAGGGATTTAGCCATAACCTTGTTTAGGTTATACTCACATGAAATGACGACTTAACAAACGAAGATGGTCTAAAGAAATAAATCTTAAACCGTGGCATCCCAGTAAATGTTGTAGGGTTAACCATGGCATGGTTTAAAACATAACCATCATCTCTATGCCCCAAACAATTAGGAGAACCCTTTTTGGACTCTTAGATGATTTTGATATTAAGCCACTAATAATTGGATTAGTTATCATGATAAGTGATTAGTGTGATTTTAATGTTTAAGTTTTAAATCTAACTCTTTATTAAAGGCATTAATGAGGAGAAGTGGCTTTGGATAAATGTCTATATTTAATAATAAAGATGGCCCTTGATTAACATGTACATAGATATGCCCTAGCAATTAGGAGAATCCTTTTTACTATTTATTAATGTGAACATTAATAAACAAACCTTTAGGCCATGATATTCAAATTGAAATAGAGGCTACATTGTATGTAATCTACTTATGGTTAAACTTTAAAGAATTATTGATTCGTAATAACACCAAATTAAATGAAACACATATTTGAATTGGAAAATCATGATTCATAATACAGACCCCACCATTAGTACATCGCCGATAAATAAACACCAGAAGCTAGATTTAGTTAATAATGACAATTGGTATTTAGATTAACATTCCACATAAAATGATACATATCAACCACCTTTGCTCAGATAGCTAAGTGTAAACAATAATTAGAAATACAGTTAAGCATAAAATTAGCTAAGGTATAAGCAAGCTAATAATAGTGCCATTAATTAAGTCTGAACACTAGCTTTGGTACATAATAAAATTAAGTACAATGGTATATAGAGCAAGCTGGGACTCGTACCAATGGATCCTAATTCGAATTAAACTTAAGCTAGCGATAAATGAAGATATATAAATATGATAATGGGATTATTAAAGATTTATAGAATAAGTACAGATCTCATTCATCAATCCAGGTTGCCTTTACCATAACCTAATTTGCAAGGAATACATACCCAGCCAGACTCGTACTTCGATACATAGGTCTACCCTAACTCATGGAACTTCCTTGATAAATACGAAAATAATAAAAGACGTTATTAATAAAAAGATCGAACCTCGTCTTTCTTCAATCGGCTATGTTTGGCCACTTCTTTTCCAAAGTAAATAATCCCTGTAGATACTTCCTCACTTACGATCCCTTATTATCCTAAAATTTTCCCTCACGGTAAAGCTATTCAGATAACTCGTTCTCTCACTCAGATCCAGCTACTGCTGTGTTTGCAACACACTAAGCCGAATCATCCTCCTATTCTCAAACAAGAATAAATGCACAATTTAAAGTAAATCGGGCATTTAAAGTATTTGGATTTATTTGGATCTTTTGAGTTATTTGCCTTTATTTGTATTCAGTCATTTAGCGTGTAGCTAGATAGTGGAGTCCTGAAGAATCAAAGGATCAGGCGTGATCAAGAGCGAAGCGAAGATAAAGACCAGAAGCCCAAGAGAGAGCTATGAGCGAGCTCGAGATCGCGGCAAACCGCGCCAGGCGAGTCAATACTTTGATCATGTTGAACCTACATTTTCTGCAAATTATTTTAGTTTAAATTATCAAATTGCATGCTGTTATGTTATATGCAAATACATGTTAATTTAAGATTCTAGTTACATGCCTATCGTTTGCCTTGAATAATATTACACCTCCTTTGGAATATTTGAATGTGTGAACCTTGTCGCCCTAGCAAAATTATAATAGTAACATTTCGAAAATAAGTCTCTAAATATATGCCATGCTTAGTATTGTTTAGATACTCATGGGCGCGAGAGTGCCCAAGCATCACTTTTAATCCTGAGAAAAATTGGTTGGGCAGTCATGGTGGTAATGACTGGTGTATGTTGGATATGACTATTTTATACTCCCAAAAACCTCGAATTGCTTATTTATCTGGGCAGATGGTTCGGGGGTATGGTGCAGGTGTGCACGAGAGTGTGGTTTGTGGTAGAACCGTCCAGATATCACTAAGGACTGAATCTTGTCATGTAAAATACAACTTGTCTTAGTAGATTTACCGGACCCTGAAAGTCATCCTTCCAGGAGGAGGTGTGGGATAGTGCAAGCGGCAGTCTGTGTGACGGCTTGAATGGGACACTCGCGGAGGGTGAAGTTCTGCTGTGGCGGGCTAGCAGGGGAAGTAGCCAGCTGCTAGACGTTCAGAAGGAGAACATCCCGCACAACGCATGGGACCCACCGCAAGTGGGAGCGACCCATAGGGTGAAATGATGGAAGGGGAGAGGTACTTTGAAAAGTCACTGTGATGGTCTGCTCAACCACATGACTAAGGAATCGTGTAGGGCAATGAGTTGATTGTCTCTTGTGGTGAAAGTGTACAAACTCTGCAGAGTCCAAAACTATTCGAATAGCCGTGCCCACGGTCAAGGGCAGACATGGGAACTTAACTAGATATAGTTCTATTTCGAAAATCTTGGAGGGTGATAATGGAAATGTGTAGGACTGCTGATGCTCCTAGTTGGAATTGTCCTGGGTGTTGTCCCAGTGGTAAGTTAAGCGGCTATAACGCTGAAATATGTATAGGATACAGATGCCATGTAATGCTGGATGGAATCTGTGTCAACTATAAGATCAACTTAGTTTACAAATAAGTCTTGAGTTTAAAATTGCTAGGTCTTAAGGATTTTTATATAATTGTATTCAAAAGCACTCTTCGCAAAATAAAATAAACCCGAGCTATCTTTTGACAAGCCATACATGTTAAATATTGCATTCTGTGTGTTGGCTCGCGAGCACGGGGTTGGAGTGCTCACGCTCGCTTTTGCGACAAAATTCAGAATCAGGAATCAAATCACCTCGCCTCAGTAACAAGATTGGATCATGATGGCGAAGAAGACGAAGATGTCAAGGACTAGGTCGCGAACCTCCAGTTGGCTACCTGTGGGCATGTCCTGAAGGTCCCACCTGCGTGTTTCGTTCTTCCGCTACTGCAATTTATTGAATTCGGCCCGATCGGCCCATGAGTAAGTCTATTATTTTAATTACGCTCCCGCATGATATGAATTTTGATATTCAGAACTGTAATCTGTGAGCACTATCTACTGATCCAGGGAATAGTGCGGTGGAATCACAGAGGATTTCGAATTGTGAAATCCGGGTCCGACATGCTAGATCTCACCGGTGCTTCCTGAGCTCTGCCAAGGTAAAAAAATGGAACCCCTTGTGCTCATTAGCCCTTTGTGCTCCGTCGCTCGCTGCCAAAAAGCATTGTCGGAGCTCTATTTTGCTTGCCACCACCGTTCTCTGCTCGGCACCAAAGAAGCTGAAGCTGAGCCAGGCCTAAGGCCTGGCCGGCCAAATTGGCCTAAAAGCCTTAAGCCCTGCCCAACACTATTCAAAGCCGACCCAACACTTTTCCAACTCAATCTATTACTGTTCATCCAAACTTGTTAGGCAAGTTTATACCCATTTTTACCGTCTTGAGCCCATCTAATCCATATTCAACTCTGTTAAGCCAAACCAAGCACCACTTAAATCCTATTTGTTCAAACCCATTTTCTTTTATGTTTTTTCTAGTTATTTTATTGTATTTTGTCTACATCTTGTATTCTATAAAGTAGGAACTTAATTGTATTCGTTCTTTTGTGCTAGTATTTGGATCAACTAGCTGGCCAATGAAGAAGCTATTAGAGCAATTAAGGTGGATGGTGTGAACTGAAGCTTACAGGGAAATAATTAAAGACTCTAGACAAAGAGACAAGTCACATATCTTGATCATGTTGTTCCAATAATATTATTTAATTATCAGTACTTTCATTATTGCTATTTGTGCACAGCTATTTATTTAAAATAATAATTTAGACTAACCTGATAACTAGCTAAGTCCTACCACTGAAAAGCTATGTTTTACTTGAATACCATATTCACCTTGACAGTCTTAGTAATAATAAATGACTGTATAATTATTCATCAGTAGATTAGGTAATAAAACATTTTACACTACTAAGTTGATTCAACATTTCATTGATAGATTTTAAAATGGTACTAGGGTTAAGGATGACCGTGGAAAGCTACTAGATGGTTGAAGTCTATGACATTACCCTAGGGTGGAGATTTTGGTATGAATTGGTGGTTCAGTGCTATAACGCATTGGGGTTTGTAAATGGTTGCCTTACCTGTGAAAAGTAAGAACTAAAACCTTATGCTAAGTAAATGGCATAGAAAATACTCAACCATAAGTTTTGTCTTGTCAGACCTGGTTTAGTAGTTACTCAACTTGATTGAATATTTACAGGAGGATTTGCTTTTCCAGTAGTTGGAATGGCCCGTGTACAATGGGGTGGTATGGAAATAGTATCTTCCATATTTAACAACGGTAGGCTCATCTAGAATCGGTTCACGGTTTCTACTTTGGACAGTGGATTACTAACAGGGGCGGAGATGGGCCTCGGGCTGGTTGGGCAACGGCCCGAGGCCCAGAAAAAATTACAGTGTAAAATTTTAGTAATTATATCCCAAAAAAATTGTATAGTGATTGGGCCCGAGGCATATTGGGCACGCGCGGCCTACCCTAACCGCGTGGTGCGTGGAGGCACCCCTCGCCCCTCGGCCTCACGAGCCGCCTCCAGCCACCAGCCCGTCCAGCTGCATCTGCATCTCCGCGACTCCGCCCGCGACGCGCCGCCCCCAGCCCCCCACCGCCGCCCGTGAGCCCGTGACGCCGCCCCCCGCCTCGGCGGCGGCGGCGCCTCCTCTCCGCCTCGGCCTGCGGCGGCGCAGCACCGCTCCTCGCCTCGGCCCGCGGATCTCCGCCGTCGCCTCCTCAGCGGATCTCCGCCTCGGCCGTCGCCCCCTCAGCGGATCTCCGCCGGCCGCCGCGGCACCGCCCCCGGCCCCCCGACTCCTCTCCGCCGAGCCCGCCGAGGCGCCGACCGCCTCGGTGCCTCCTCTTCGTGACTCCGCCGTCGCCTCCTCAGCGGATATCCGCCTCGGCCGGCACCTCCTCTTCGTCTGGTGTGATCTCCGCCGATCTCCGCCGGCCCCACTGCTCACCGCCGTCCGCCGGTTCTGGCTCTCCCGGTGAGCTTCTGTGAGACACTGAGACTGACAGACTGTGACTGTGAATTGTGATTGACTGTTCATTGTTCATAGATTGTTCATTGTTCCCGGTGAGATTCATACAGATTGTTCATTGTTCAATGTTCATTGTTGATTTGTTGTCACATGTGAGTAATTCAATAATCAGTATGATTGTCACTTGTCACTGTATCTGTAATTTGTATAATTGTATCATTGTATGAATGACTGATTATTCATCACTTCATTGTTGATTTGTTGTCTGTTCAGTTCAGTGATAGTGTGATTTGAACTTTTGAAGTCTGTGATAAATGATAGTGTTATTAGTGTAGTATGTTTATCAGACTAGCAGTCTATTAACTTGCTATTTAAAATTTTGCGATACTAGAATTAGAAATTTTTGCTATTTAATCACGCAAAAATTAACTCGTGCTAGTGGTATGTTACATTATTCTTTTTGTTATGTTTTATCTATTTTGTCGTATCGTTCTACATGGAATTTAAATTTTATTTTGATTATGTATTTGTATTGTACTTTCGTTATACCTCAGTACCGATAGTATTTGATATTAGTTATAGACTTATGTCCTCTTTAGTTTTGGGCCCGAGGTTTTGATAAATCCTGGCTCCGCCACTGATTACTAATAACAAGTTGCCACAAGCCTATCGAGTAATAATTAGAAAGAGGAGAGCAGTGAAAGATTTTATTATTTCGATATGAAAATTGTGGATGACAAACTCTCTTGTTAATTAAGTATTTTACTATTTTAAATACAAAGTTCTTTAATATCAAACTTGTATATATTGTTATCATATTATAACATGTGACTATCCTTTTGAACTCCTTACATTTTAGCTACATAGCCTTTTCATGTGGCTTGCTGAGTATTTAGTGTACTCAATCTTGTTTATTTTCATTAGAACAGACATCAGAAGAAAAAATGATTCAGCTTTCGTGTTTGGGTTTACAACCACACTTAAGTGTTTCTGTAGAATTTCTTTGGATCTTCTGATTGTAAGTTAGGTTTCAAACTTGGACACCGGTATAGCTGTTGTGTTTTGGCCGTTAGGTCATATTTTGATCAAACTAATCCTTTCTAAATGCTTAGGAGTAGGCATGATACTCTCTGTGTCCGCAACTGAACTTCTGAACTATTACAAGAAACTTCTAGATCCTATTCTAAAAAATAGCGTCATTGTTCGAAAAAATGGAGTCGTTATAGGATGTGCTCCACTTTTGTCTTTGCTTCAGGTACATTAGTCACATTGGTTGCACCTAAAACGGCGTCTCGATAGCTATTGCTGAAAAGCAAAATGGAGCCACATAGTGATAGTATCTCATTAGAATTTATAATGCTTGTAGCTTTTCACATGGTACTAAATATGTGCAATCTTCTTTTTATAGATACATTATTAACTAGTGCTAACAAATAAATTTGAACATATTACATCTACATGTATTCAGCCAATTCCGTTCATTCAATTGCTACGGGAGACAAAAGAACGATATACGCCAACCCTATGTTCGACAACTCTTATTTATACACTTTTCATGAAAAAAAATTCGATTAATGTTGCCGATGTCCACTATTTAGGTTATGAATTTACTCCCTTATTGAAGATTTTTTCGATCGTGTTACATCCCTGTCACTTTTAATGTCCTATCTTCACGATAGTTTTTTAGGGAGTCGAAAGAATCATATACTTCTTCTATCCACAAATGTAGATCATTGTGAATTCCATGTGGTCAAACTTTTTAAATTTTTATCATTAATATATGTTAAAGTATTTTGATTGACTATATGAAAACAATACCATTAAATTTGTCTTCTAAAATTATTTCATAATACATATTTTTTTTTATTTTTGTAGTATATTATGATAATAAATTATAATCAAAGTTTTACATTAGATATCATAAAAAGTTATATATATATATATATATATATATATATATATATATATATATATATATATATATATATATATATATATATATATATATATAAAAACGGAGTACTGCGTACTACAATGTCGGAAGGGAATTGATCATTTGGGTTTTTTTGGTGGCTTATGGCTGAAAAGCACTGTAGCTGGCTGAAAAAACAATGTAGCTGACAGAGGTTTATTTAGCATAATTAAATTTAAAAAATTAAAAAAATATGTTAGCCCATTACGTATAATACAAACAAATATGGGAAAAAAGAATCGGCAAAAAAGCCAAACAAAAAGCTAAAAGTTCAGAAAAAGACAAAATTTATGAATAGTTAAAAATAAGCCGGAAGCTAAAAATTGAAGCCAAAACGATCACAGCCTAAATGGTGGATTAACGGTACAATGTACGATACGCATCACCCAGTCAGATTCATGGGGCGAACACTATTAAGATAACGAAAACATGCAAACAATTAACGAGCTAGATGTTGACAGAAGATCGAGACACCACTTCTTTATCCATTAAAACCGTTCAAGATGTTGTTGGAAAATACACTTCTTTGGGGTTGTTCTTTTTGGCTGCGGCTTATAGCTTTTGGCTGAAATTTTTGAATTTTGGCTGTTTACGATACAAATTACGGAGAGATCGATACTTACTTGCGATTTTGGCTAGTACAGATGTTGGGTTTTTAACGTATACTACGTTTAACTTGTAGATCCTGTTTTGAAAAAATACCTCGTTTAAAAGTTAGGTACTGTAACGGCTGTCAAAAGCCGGCCGGCTTGTCTCCTACCAAACAGGCCCTCCATTAAAGTTGTTCAACTATATGCAACCAAGAATGGAAAATTTTTATCCAGATCCCTTCTTTGATCCGTTTCACTTTCATCCTAATATTTTTTTTATAAATAATCAAAGTCACCATTTTACTTTTGTATACCCTTCATTCTTAATTTTTGTTCCGTTCCCTTTTTATGCTTTTTTACTTTGGTCCCTAATATATTTATAAATAGTCAAATTAGAATTACAAACCAACACGCAAGTGTAAAATACCAAGGAAGTTACTGACGTTTCTGAAGGAAATTACCATCGGTTCTAAATGAAATTATTACCAAACATTCACAGTGTTGGAAAGTTACTAATATTTCTGAATGAAGTTACCATTGGTAGCGAGTGAAATTACTGCCAAACACTTATAGTACACAGCCGGTGGTAACTTTCCTCATAGTCAATGATAACTTTTCTCACAGCTGGTGATAATTTTCCGATAGACAAACTGCGTAGAATACATATACACGTAGAATATACCTGCGCATAGTGGAATTCGCTAAGTAACATCAAATTGTACGTAGTTATCTACTTAGCTGGGACACAAAACCTACTACTACAAAATACAAATGAGGTGGTCACACGGAGCATACATGTGTGCATTAGTTTGGAGTTCGAACACATCGCGCATATCTATTCTGGTGCAAAGAAGAAACATTTTTGAAAAAAAAAAATCATTCGCTATAGCTTCTTAGCTGCTTTGTATCGTTGAGATCTGAGATGACGATGAAAGAAAGATAGATGCACGAGTGGCCGGCCGGAAAGAAGGATGCAGGCTTGGGCTGAAGGTAGCAATTGAACCTATTGGCAGGCCTAGCATGCATCTGTAGGAGGGTACTATTTTCCTGGCTGAAAAAAAAATCACGGTGCGCCTATTATTATTATTATTATTATTATTATTATTATTATTATTATTATTATTATTATTATTATTATTATTATTATTATTATTATTATTATTATAAACTCACGGTGCGAAAGAAATAACTATCCCCATGCGGCGTGCGCCGGACCATGCTGCCACGGCCACATGGGGGCGGCTCAGGTGCTGTGCCCCGTGCATTTAGCGCGGTGCAGGGGTGCCTCAGCACCCGCCACGTGGCCCACAAAATTCAAAACAATTCCAAAAAATTCAAAAAATACTTTAAAATCCGAAAAATTGTAAAATATACTTTTTGTAAAAATACTTTTATTAAAAAGTATTTTTAAGTACTTAAAAAAATACTTTTTACTAAAATTATAAATCAAAAAAATTTAAGTACTTAAAAATATACTTTTTATACTTAAAGAAGTACATTTTACAATTGTTTGGATTTTTTAAAGTATTTTTTTTTTGAATTTTTCGGAATTGTTTTGAATTTTATGGGCCACGTGGCGGGTGCTGAGGCACCCCTGCACCGCGCTAACTGCAGGGGGCACAGCACCTGAGCCGCCCCCCGGCCACATCAACGAGTCTCTCATTCTCTCGACGGGCCAGTCCTTCTCGCGAGCGTGCGGCGTGCCAACTCTTGCCACGCCGTCGGCAAGCTGCTTCGGCGTTAATGCGCCCCCTTCCTCTGTCGACGTCGCTGTGACAGTTGTGCGACGCTTGTACCGACTAGCCCATAAGCGCGTGCGGCCATCCGCCATGGGTTACTCAAGTTAGTAATATACCTTAGAGATAATTTTTATATATGTTCAGAGATTTCTATATCTTGTTAGGGATCACTATTGACTGGTGGATTGAAAAAGGGTTAACCTACAGGATCGTACACTTAATGGGCTGCAATAAATCGATTCAGATACGATCTGTTCGTATGGGTTTCACGCATTAATGGCTCTTAGCGTAAAGTTCTACTAAAAGGGCTCTTTACAAGGAGAGATGTGAGGATTTTGGTAGGAGATCACACCACCTATGAAAACCATAGTCATCTCCTTTTAAAGGCCTTGCTGTGTGTGCTAGTGTTAACATATCGTCGTACGGTATTCCACCCTTGAATGTGTGGATACTGTAAAGACGTTACTGCGCTGATCAAGGACGATCCACAACGTACGTGAGGAACACGAGGGACTACTAGAGGAGACGATTGGTGGCCATAGACATTGGACGATCGACTATTTCTACAACATCAATGTGTGTGACGTTAGATTAGACCGCTCTAACTCTTTTTTCGCTGCACCGCGTGTATACTAATAATGACTTTTGATCTTTTAATCGTATGGTTTTCTGATTTATGTGATAAAATTTTGTGTTACGTGTCGGTGTAACCTACCGATATTTTTACAGCCGGTGCAAGGCTACGAGGACTGTGCATGTCACCTCGCCGCAGTCTAGGTCGCGATACGAGGTCTCCGCGCCGCCGCGGCCAGCACCAGCATCTACCTGACTGATATCTCTTCCTTCCCGAGTTGCATCTACACTTAAAAACGTTACGTAGAGATGTGAATTTTAACTACAGTGGGCACATTCGGGGTCAATGCTTTTCGATTGCAGGGTTCAAAACACACAACCAACTATCCATGGGGAAAATCGAGCGTTTAAATACATACATTATTAGCACATTGTACCAGCTAGGGAAAGGCCTGTCACAAGAGACCACCATCCAGTTACTCTCTGGAAAAATATGTACAGCAGACGACAGAGCAGGAACGGTTGCCGTTATGTACAAAGGAGGCAACACCTCCCAGCCTTTTTATTGAAGCTCAGGAGACTCAGCAGTCACACGTCAACTCCGATCCTTCCCGCGACCTGCAATGCAAATGTGCCCTTTGTGAGCAAACACATTCTTCTGAAAAATGATGCTGATGCTGGTATAAAACAGTTGCGAAGGGCTACCTGACCAAGTAATCTGTAATACAACGCAGTAGAACTAACAGATGCTTACTTACTGTGCATTAACCAACTACCGTGACACCAAAATGCTACTCCTAGATAGCCTATTTGCTAATACAAGTGCAATAATCGGTTTGTAGTTCAGTATTGGAGCATACAAGAAATAAAGCTACCTCCTTGAAGGAGTAAACATCACTGCCCCAGAGCCAGGCATCGCAGCCTGCGTCCCTAGCTCCCCATAGATCATTCCTACGGTCATCACCAATGTGCACAGCCTCTTCAGGTTTCACGCCCAACAACTCGCAGGCCTTCAAGAATATTGTTGGGTTTGGCTTTTCCGCTGCAACCTGTTAGTAGGGAGCCAGACAACAGAATTTAATAGCAAAGATTAATAGGAAAACCATAGCTGAAACTTGGATATAAAGTACGGTAATTACAGGGTCAGGGCTTCAATGATAAGCTTAGCTAAACCAGCTCATCTGAAAATGGAAACCCACCTCAGCAGACACAGCAACTGCATCAAACCAGTGATCACATTTCAGGGCCTGTAAAAGTGGCCGAAGACGGGTGTCAAAGTTGGATACAACAGCTGTTTTTACACCAGCCCTTCTCAATGCTTCAAAAACATATTTAGCATCAGGGTCACAGAGCTGCCAAGCCTAGCAAACATAAAGCACTTTATAAGGTCTAACGTACAATAAGGTTTGACAACATTTTGATTACAGCCTATCTCACCTTTTCAGTCATGTAGTAATGATAAAGTTCCTCAAAGTACTGCAAATCTGAGCAGCCTGTAGAAGAACTGACTATATGTTGCCAAAAGGGTCTTCCATCATCAACATACCTGGAGATATTCGGATCCATTAGTCCATGCAGCAGCATATTTACAAGGGGTTTGAAATGTAAATAGTAAATATTCTTTGATTGAAATATGACTCAAGAAGGTGAATAACTCAATCACATGTCCAGAGGGCTGCGCAAGGCTATCAGGCTCATATTTCTATTTCTGTAACATAACAAGTCCAACAGTTCAATGAGGCACATGAATGCACAGGCAAGATAAAGCTACAAAAAAATGAAATAACTGCAACCATACTACCTATCACCAGCATCCATATATGATAAGGAAAATTAGTTCCAGATGATTTTCCATTAAGATGTTTCTCCTGATAAATAATAAGAACAAGCCCAATGATGCTTGCTAGTAATGTGTGCTTGTAAAGTGCACAAAACCAGGTCAAATTTTTTACTTGTCAACTGCGGAGAGTCTTAACTATAAACCACATAAAAAATTGTCTCAATTTTCTTAATACTGCCAGAAACTTCAGAATCAATGTTCATCCTTCCCTCTTCTTTTAGCATCACCAAAAACCAGCAAAACTATCTCATTCTTGTCAGGCAAGATAAATGGCAGGGAACCAGCACCAACCGAAACTTAGGACCAGTCCAGTTCCTCGATCTTGATCTGATACATGGAAGTTTTTTAATTCGTGGTTTAACTCAGATTGAGAGACCATTCACTCTATTTGAAATTGTTGCATCTCTGTGCGCTCATCTGGATGTTCATATTTTCAGTTTTCATGAACCAGTACGTGCATGTGCCATGCCCCATGTTAACCGCATGTCACATCTGCAAGTGCCTACAGTACCAAATTCTCTGTTGCTTAAGTAGAGGGAACCGCTTTTATGCTGATTGATTCAAAAGACCAACGTCCGTCAAGTGGAAGACAAATATTAAGTTAGCTGCCACTTTGCGTGCCATAGCATTTTTTAAATTGCACAAAAGCAACAGGTGATGGCATAATATCCTAGTCCCAGATGCTATTTTTCAATTCAATGCAACTGCACAAGAACAGCATCATACAGGGCCATCCAAGATATAGCAAAACCACATCAAAGCTCACATCTGGAACAATAGAACAGTCAAAAAGTTAAATGCCATACCTCAGCCGTGATCTACCCCATGGTTGCGCATACGCCTTCCGGTACCTCATCAAGATCTCATCCTCCGAATACTTCACTCCGTACTTTTCGCCGATTGTTCTGTACACCTAAACACACATTTAGAACAAGCTACATCAAAACGCATACATACCCCATCGTCACAAAAAAAAGGAGTTTTTCTTCGTAACTCATTATGCATGGAAGAAATTCACCCAAAGCCAAACCCGAAGAGCATAAACAAATCTCTCCATGTACACAAAACCCAAATCTATGATATACTCGAACAGAACAGCTACGGATCAGATCGACGCCAAACACGCACTGTCTCATCGTGCAGGGTACATGGAAACATGCAGGCCTCAGCCATTGGCATCTCATGGAAAAGAAGAGAACCTCCGCATCAAACATAGCAACAGAGAAATACGAATTGGCGATGGGAGAGGGGGCATGAGGCGACCTGGGCCATGGGCTCGGTGGGGGCGAGGAGGGTGCCGGCGGCGTCGACGAGGATGGCCTTGTGTGTGATGTCGCCGTAGATGGCCCTCCGGTAGTCGTAGTACTCCCGCGCCCCCAACGGCTCCCACCTCGCGACTCCGGCCACCGGCCCCGCCTCCGCGACCTCCGCCGCTGCCGTCCCGAGCCGCCGCCTCTCGCCTCGGCCCGCGAGCGCCGGTTGGAACCGCGCCGCCGCCGCCGCCGCGGCCGAGCGCAGCCGCGCCACCGCCATTGTCGCCGCGGTCGCGAGGTGGCGAGAAGGAGCGCGTCAGGTGGTGGGGCCCAGTCGCAGCCTCGAGCGGTGGCCTCGCCGTGCCGTCCTCGTCGTGTGTGGCTGGGTGTGTGTGCGTGATGGGGGGTGGCCGTGTGCGGGGGGCGGCTTATAGGGGGAGACGAGCGGCGAGGGCCCAACAAAGCTCGGTAAGATTCGAGTCAAAACTAGTTTGATTATAGTAGTTAACGAGATCTATAGTAGTTATTAGTTAACGAGATCAAAACTGAAAAGAGTTTGCTTCGAGTGAAAAAAGGTTAACGAGGTTTGGCTTGACTTAATAATAACTTGCTAGCTCGAATTTAAAATAATTATATAAATAATGAATAAAATAATCTATATTGAATTATATCAATTTTAAAAGAAACTCGATGATAATTTATTAAGCTCAATAGTTAGCCCGCCGAGCAGCGATGAGATGGGGAAGGTTTTTTTTTGTTCGTTGGGTTTCAGACGTTTAGGGATAGATGTTGAGCGATGTCCTCGTTTATCGAGTTTTTAAAAATATTATATAGTTTGATTTAATATTATTTTATTGATAGTTTAGAGTTATTTTTAGAATTAATCTAACAGGCCGAGTTGAGTCAAAGTAAAATTTAATTCCATCTAAAATTAATTTATTCAATGTTTAGTTAATTAACAAGTATAACTGAAATAATTTTGAATACAAGTCAACCAGCCTCGCTAGCCAGCTTTTTCCCACCCCTAGACATTCAAGTCCCAATTTGGTGTGTGTTTCGGTTAGTCACTTCAGAGTTCATATAAGTAGCTTGATGCGGTAAAAATTAAGGGCCTGTTTGGATCCCTATATCTAAAGTTTAGTCAGTAAAGTTTAGATCTAAAGTCTCCAAACAGATAGTCTAAAGTTAGATCTAAACTTTAGCTAACACCTAAAAAACACTTTAGACCATTAGACCACAAAACTGAGCTAAAGTGGTCTAAAGTTTTGGTTTCTCCCGGTTCCCGCACGCAAAAGACGTTTTTGCCCCGTGAAATACCTGTTCCTCCCGGCTCCCGCACGAAAAAACTTCGCGAAATCCATCGGGCGGTATCTTCCCCGCCCGGACTACTAACGCCCCTGTCGAATCAGCCATCCCACCGCCGCCCCCGCCGCGACCCAGCCATCCCACCGCCGCCCGGCCTTTGCACCGCCGCCCCTGCCGCGCATCCCACCACCACCGACGATTGAAGAAGCAACGCCGCCGCGTCGAGGATTGAAGAAGCCGCGCCGCGCCGAGGATTGAAGAAGTAGCTCCGTCGTGCCCTTCCCCGCCTTCCTCTCATGGATCCCGTCGATGATGCGTCCATGCGCCCCCAAGATCCCCTCCCCTATGATTTCTTCTCCCAAACCGATCCCGTGCCCTCCAGTCAAGACGACATGTTCGGTGTTGACCTCAACTCATCGGCAGCTCTTGATTTCCCGCACATGGGGTCATACCAAGAGATTCTTGAATCGGCGCCGGTTGAAGATGGAAGCAGTGGTGGCCGTGGCGCTCATGGCGCCCGTGGCGTCAGAGGCAACCGTGGCGGGTCTGGCTGGCGTGGAGGAATTGGAGCTGCTGCTGGCACAGGCGGTCGTGGTGGCCGTAGCGGTGTTGCTGGGCATGGCAGGCGTGCTGGAGCTATGCCGCGGGCTTCTTCTAGCAAAGCCCCAGTGAGTGTTGATGGAGGTAGCAATGGCCCAATGCCGTTCCGCGCTCCTCGCACGGCTCGAGGGCCTAACAATGGTGGGCGTGGAGGCTCTCAGTCCGAAGTCGCCACTACGCTACCATCCAGTGCAGCAGCCGCGGGTGGCAGCTCGTCAAGCCACCAAGGCCCTCCACAATTTGAAGATCCACTACCACGTCTGCGCTAAGCACGGTGCGCACAGCGTCGCTGCCACGACGGCGAGAGCGAGACCCACTACCTCGAACCCGCCGTGAGCCATCGGCAGTTACTGGTGGACAGTTCAACGGCTCAAATATCCCAGGGGTACAAAAGTCCGTTTATTGAACCAGAACTAAACTTTAGTCCATGATCCAAACAGTCCTGTGGTCTAAAGTTTAGTGGTTAAAGTTTAGTTGTCTAAAATTTAGTCCTGAACTTTAGCTAACTAAACTTTAGACCTGAGAATCCAAACATGGCCTAAGGTTGTATATCAAGTGGAGAATTCGGCCTTTTTACCTTCAGTTAAACACAAAAGAAAGCCACTAGCGTTGCGCTAGTGCATTAGTATTTGGCAAGGCTTCGAAACATCAAAATTTTGACATCGAAATACCAAGTGTAATGCTCGAAGCAGCAGCATTTTTCTGAACACGCGCTGCAGAAGCACATTTCAGGTTCAATCTTTTCAATTATTAGTTAGAGGCCCGTGCGTTGCAACGAAATTATAAAAATAATAAGACAGAACTTACTGTCTGGCCAACTTCACATATCAAACATTAGAGAGTAAGCAACAGAGAGAAGGGTAGTCAGAATCCGTGAGGAGATGGGGAAAGTGGAGGGGTGGGCGGTTGTATCCTGAGAGAGAGGAGGAGAAAGACGAATAGTCTAGATATAATTGGATGGCTGAGAAGAGAGGAGAGAGAATGGACCAACCAGCAACTCATACTTTTATAATAGTAAAGATGATTATCTTCGTGGAGTAATCGTGCATGGAACAAACTAAAGAAAAACTCGATCAACCAACTGAAGAATCGGCAACTCGGCTCAGGAGAGGATCGGGCAAATCATGGCGTTAGTGAATTCCATGTTGAATGCCATCCTACTCAAATGCAGCATGCTTTTATGTCCCCCAATGTTTGCTTCTGCTTACGAACTGAAGTGCGAATGTAGTTGGAACCGAGTGTTCTTCTGATATTTTAAGCCATTATTTCACCTTAGCGTACGTTCCAATACACAGTGGATGTGCACACAAACCATTTTTATTTAGGTAAAACCTAAACCTGTCGCCACAGAGCCGATGGTTTTCCCTGTGGTTTGTACGCACGTGTTTGGCCTACAGCGTTGTCATGGTAAAAGAAAGCTACTATACGCTTTAATACTTAGTTTAGAGAGTGTGATATTAGGCCCCGTTTATTTATTTTAGCGGCTTCTGACTTTTGACGGTTAGCTTTTAGCTGAAATTGTACTATAGCTTTTTCTAAGTAATTCAATTAAAAAATAAAACATAATTATATCTCTATAGATAATACAAAGAAAAAAATACTAAAATTAAGAAACCAATACGTTCATTCACACGCTATAAGTCAAAACTTGAAACTAGAATGGACGGGACCTTGGTATCTTTGATCCCATTATCTGGTGCCATTGATTCATTCCCACCGAATCTTCGTCCATGCTGTTGGCGTTACACGCGTGACGCACCAGTAAAAGCAGAACCTACATAGAGAACACCAGCTGCCTACTCAGCGATTCTGTCGTATTTCCCTTTCGAAAAGAATGGTTTCTTCCATTCCAAATTCTCCAATGTATGGAACCCAACAAATCCTTGGAGATGTCTTGATCCATCCATCGACACCGGTTCGGAGAACCGACTGGATTGGCTCGTTAGCGCCGTCCCTTTTAGCGGTTTAGCCGCCCTCGGCCGGCTTTGCCGCGCGCACCCCCCCCATCTCTTCTAGGTGCGGCGGACGCGTGCATGCGCCTAGGGAGGGGCAGAGGGCGCGGCCCGCGGGACGGGACGAATCGGAAGCGCACGGCACGGCAGCCAGCGCCGCCGCACCCGCACGACGACTCGGGTGGCAGCGCGCGCCGCGTGGAGAAGTGAGAAGCGTAGGTGGCGGGATCGGCGCGGTTGCCAGCTAGGCCGCGCGCGGACGCAGTCGTTCGATAGGAGCAGCAGTTGGCGAGCACAGTTCCGAACAATTTATCCTAGATGAGATGAGAGAGACAGATCAAATATAGATAATACAAGAAAATATAAGATTGTATTCTTTTTTTTTAAATTGAGAAATTACTAGAATGCCCTTCAGAGTTCAACATATGTATTACTAAATCAAATAAATATGTTGTAAGAATAATCTCGGCAGTTTACCGTGCTAGTTACGAGAAAGTTGCCTTCTGCGTTAGAGTTATGAATCTTCGCGAGGACAGTAGGATCAACCATACCTTCGAAGAAAGGTATTCGTGCACCACGCTCTGGAGGTCCGTCGGCATGTACAACTACGCCCAGAAAAACCCGACCTCCATTATCTGCTCCAGATTGGAACATCATTCTTCGCCTTGGAATCGGAATAGGAACCGTGTGGCTGCGACGCCGCGAGCTCGCGCGCTCCTCTAGTCGCACCTTTGGAATTGACCGCTGAACCAAAGAAAATCATGTGGACGTACATGGCGCGCGAGTGGCCGGCTAATCAACCATCGTGCGTGTGCAAGACGGCAAGCGGGTCCCGTTGACAACAGTACACCTAGTGTAAGGTGAAAACATACAATTTCTAGGATCTTAATTTGCCGAATCAAGCTTCTGCGCTGCGCTTGACACCACATAACCACAAGTAAGCACGCCAAGATTTAGGGTGGGGTTTTATTTTGTAGCTATATCTTTTGGTTTATGTATTTTGAACTCTGACTGTTTACGAGAGACAGTATGCAAAGAAAAATAGTCGTATGTGATTTTAGCCTGTATAGCTGAACTCGGTATAATATCTACTGTAATCAACTTGTAGATCCTACCTTAAAAAGACACATCGTTTAAAAATAGAAGTAAAAAGCCAAAGTCCGACCGAACCCGCCCTAAGCGCATGCATATACAGTTGAAGTTGCTGTATGGCTCACTGCAAGGAAAAAAAGGTCAAGTCACGAAGCGTACAGCTGACTACCATGTGCTCATATTCCTACATAAACCTGAGGACCGACTGGCATGTGCTCATAGTGTGGCAGAAAATTTCCCAAAAAAAATACTTTGGCAGAAACATGTAAAAGTGTTCTTCGATTCATTTAACACCGAAATTCAGAAAAATCATCCGTCATTCAAACCGGTGGTTGGAATCAGCCGGGGAACGTGAGGAGGAGCGCAGCAGTCCGAGTCCACGTCGCGGCCGAATTAAACCATCTCGCGATCAAATTCGGCAAGGAGAAACGAAGCGCTCCAGTGGCGCAACAAGTCCGTCACCAGGACTAAGGCGGCGAGTCGCTGCCTCCTGCTTTCTTGGGGTATTTGGCTGTGGATGCTCCGGCCGTGGGCTTTCCGGGGCCCCAGCTATTAACCTCTTCCTTGCGTGCTCCTCTTTCTATCCTGTTGGTCTCGTGCGATGCGGAACGTGTCGCTGCTAGGAAATAGTTTCGAGTTCTGAGTGCGACTAAGGCGCCGCTTGGCTAAGCTAAAATAAACTAATAATTGAATTACACTATAGCTGACAAAACTACACTGTAGCTGATAATGATTTATTTGACGTAACTAAATTTAAAAAAAATAAACATAAAAAACAGGCTGATCCATCATGAATAATGCAAACGAATACGAAAAAAAGAATCAAGAAAAAAAATTAAAAAATCAAAAGGCAAGAAAAAATAAAATTTAGAAATAGTAAAAAATAAACTAAAAGTCAGATGTTTAAACCGAAATAAGCGAAGCTAACGGCGTCAGGTTTCACATCGGATCGGTTGTCAGTCGATAACGCTGCACGGTCATTTTCTTCGATTACGGTAGATTGATCATTCAAGTGACCCGATGTATCTACAGGAATACTCAAAAACGTCTTTCCAGTTGTACAGAAAAGTTGTGCATACGAGGTGCGTCTAGATTTGTTTCATGGAGCGCGATCATATCAAAGAAATCGTAACGTAGGGGTTAGAACTTCGAAGGCCAGACGCACCTCAACGTCCTTACAACGCATAGCAGAAGTCAACACACGGTAGGGCAAAATTTAGGAGTATGCTACAAGCGTCAGGACCGACTCAGGAGCATAGGTGGCTTCAGAATTCCAGGATCTCAAGGCGAGATCGTCACGGAGCG
This sequence comes from Dendrocalamus latiflorus, assembly GCA_017311315.1. Lineage (NCBI taxonomy): Eukaryota > Viridiplantae > Streptophyta > Magnoliopsida > Poales > Poaceae > Dendrocalamus > Dendrocalamus latiflorus. The sequence goes on along the minus strand of CM029643.1, from coordinate 2,451,444 downwards.
ACGGAGTTGCCACTTGATAAATATTACACTTACATTTTAGCTACCGGTAATTTTTCAATGTACTTAAATTTAAAAAATAAAAAAATTACATCACTACGGACAATACAAAGAAATAAGAGAAAAAAGAAAATACAAAAAAGGTCTGAAAAAAATTAAAAAAGGACGAATTTAAGAAATTAGAAGTCAAAAGCTGAAGCTCCGATGAGCAGTACCTCTTAGTAAATCGCGGACAAAGCAATGATCCGTAGGGGTTTGGAACGTCGGACGTGAATCAAAATACGAAGATTAACGAACAGAATAGCGAGAGGAAGCACCTTCTACTCGAGCGGGCCACACGCCTAACTGGAGCACTCTCTGCTGAGTCTTTTAAAACAGGTTCTCTGATTTTCTTTATACTTGATCGTGACAAGCCTGTATAATACATGGAACAAATTCCTTGAGAAATTGGATGTGTCATGTGGATATCAGCGTTGGAACCATGAGTTACCTTTGCCAAAAGTTCGTGCTGATTGAACCACTCCGCTATCACCTTCCGATTCAGTAAATGTGGATGATGTCTGACTATTTTCCGAACAAATATTGTCGCTGCATTCTGGCATATTCTCCTTATCTTCAGCATTGCTATCCACTGAAGGATCAATTACCTCACTAGTTTCCTCTGTCAAGGGCAGACAAATAGATAGATGAACATCTGTGTACTGTAAAATCTCTACTCTCTAGTGCATATATCATAAACACCCTTTGGGGTTGTAATCAACTAATCATAGAAGAACGGTAAATTTGAGTTCATATAATCAACAGGTATAACAGGATAAGAAGATTCAGAAAGCAAAGAAAAATTCTTGCTTACCTTCAGCAGACATTCTGTTATTTTGGCTAACTTCCTTAGTAACCAGGAATCCATCAAGAGAACCAATTCTCTGTTTATGCGCCTCAGCATTTCTGGTTGTGGCTTGTTCTCTCTTTTCCTGATGGACCTTGCTAAGTTTCTCCTCAAATTCCTCGATGCAAACTTTGAGATCTGGTTTTGCAAACTTCCTGCACTGATTGGAGGAATTACCATAGATTAGTGAAAGCATAGAAGAGTTCACAAATTCAGTCTTGCTGTATCTAAAAAAATGAAGCTTATGCAGCCATCCAGGCTATGCTACCGACCTTTGCTATCACGTTTCTGAAGTGGTTCATCACAGAATCTTCAGATAATGCATGCTCAAACATCTTAAAATTATCGATGAGTTTTTTCAAACCTTTCTCAGTGAAGGTTAGCTGAGAAAGGCAGTAAGAGATACACTCCCACTGCCTAACATCTGAAACACAAGCAAAGAAATAAATCAAACATCTGAGAAAGGGGTAAGCCCAAAGTTCAACAATTCATGAATATGTAAAAACATTGCATGCAGCAAAGCACAGTGTTTCAAGAAGATAAAGGGTTGAAATGAAAGAGTCAAATAAGTTGGCTGTCTTGCTAACTTTTTAGTTAAAAGATTATAGCGAAGAAATTATAACTTCTAAATCACAGCATTCAGTTCCTGATATGTGCTCTCATTTTCCTTGTAATTCTCATTTCCATTCATCGAAGCTGGGGGGTAGTTGATCAGCCATAAATGGAAAAACACACAAATGAATAGAAATGTCCAGTATATTTCGATTGCAGGCATAAGCTGAAAAACTCTAACCCTAATTACCTTTAAACAGTACAATTAGCAATAATTAAAATTTTAATTAAGAATTATTACAACACAGTAATTACAAAGGAGTGAAGTACAACCTTCAACTCAAAGCTCAAGGAATTAGATTGAAGCTAACTATTACAACCTTCTCTTTTACAAAAGTGGTGCATAAGAAAAACCAATTTCTAAAGTTGTGATGGCATTAGATTAAGAGCGAAGTTGAGTGGTGCATTGCATTCATGTGCTTTGTTCTTGCGATTAGCTAACGTTAGTAACCCAAGCCGGCCACCACAAACCGCCTTTTCTTTTGCAATCGAAGAGCAATCCCAATAACAATCCAAGGGAGAATAAAAAGAAAAAGGGGAGAAAAGAGCTGTTGTTAGTATCCTCGGGCTACTAGAGCCAATTAGAATGGCGTTCTCAGAGGTTCTGCGCCTCTCACCATTAGCAGGCCTCATTATCCGGCAGTTAAAAGTCCAAAGCCCACATTTCTCAACTTACCTTAGCCCTCAGTGAATCCCAAAACAGTACTAGGACCTCCGGTCCGAAGCAACAGAGAACCAAGACTCAGGAGAGGATAAGATCGACGCTGCACAACTATACACAGCCCAGTGCCAGCCACAGCAGAGAGAGGAGGCCGAAACCTCCTATATAAGCTCCAATCCGGTCAATTGCCCACATTGCCCACTGCATTTCCAAAAACCACTGATAGCAAACTAGCCAGGAGCTCACAAGCACGTAGAAAGCGCCCCAAAAAAATCAAGAACAGCTAAGAACACCAACGCCCTCAAGCCAAGCCAGCCATTCCCATCCATCTCCGCTCTCGGCCAAAGGCCAAAGAGCTAAGCCACCAAAAAGCCTCAGCCATCGAGTAAGAAGAGAGGAGTGTCGGAGAAGGGGAGGCAGTACGTACAGGAAGATGAAGGCGAGTAAGGACCACAGAACAAGGAGGTAGACCAAGTGGACCACCACAAGGCAGACACCACCACGAGACGACATCCTCGACCGCGACGAGTACCTCGAACACATCTTAGTCCACGTCTACGATCACGTGAGGACCGCACCGCAATCCCCACCAACTGAACACTTTCCATTCTCAACCCCGACACACAAGTAGGCCCACATCCCTCCCATCTTTTCTTCCCTTTTTGGTTTTGTCTTGATTAAGCACAACACTCGGCACTACTCCTCGGCTCATCAGGTTGAGACAGGCAGTCGAGAAGGGGGGAAGCCCACCTAGCCCAACAGGTGGCTACCACAGTGACCGGCAGCTGTCCTAGAACCGTGAGCGCCCTCAAGTTTGGAGAACCGCTCTTGGGTGCGAGAACCCCAAACCCGAGTTCCGTCATCACAACCACTAGGATTCCCCAAGACCGGGTGTGGTAAGGGATGTAAAAATGTAATAAAACAAGGATTAAAATCAAAACGATTAAGCATAGGCGGAGGTAAGAGGAGAAGGTAGAACCGGAGAGTAGTCGCAACCGAGCACCAGCCATACCAAGCCCAAGCGCACTATAGCAATCCCTGACCGGCAGCATCCTCTTGCGGGTGAAGAGGATGTTGAGACAACCGCCGAGTAATCGTAGTCGGAGACGAGTAGTCCGTGTAGTCAAGTAGTCACAGTCGTAGCCGAGTAGTCAAAGTCGAAGACCGAGCAGCCGTAGCCAAGTAGTCGAAGTCATGGTCGTAGTTGAATAAGCGTAGTCGTAGCCAAGTAGCAAGTTGCAGTCGGCACCGAGTAGTGAGTCATAGTCGAAGGCCACATAGTCGTAGTCGTAATCGAGTAGCAAGTCGTAGTCGTAACCAAGTAGCAAGTCATGGTCGGCACCGAGTAGGAAGTCATAGTCGGAAGCCGAGTACCAGAGTATGTCATAGTCGAAGGCCGCATAGTCGTACTCGAAGTAGCCGAGTGGTCGGGGGAGCCGAGTAATCGCAAATCTGGTAAGCAGTCACTAGATGTGGCGAGTAGCCGCCAGATCTGGTGATAGAGAGCAGCGATAGCGGTAGATCCGGCGAAGAGCAACCCGACGGAGCAGCAGATCTCGAGAACAAGGAGAGAAGGAAGCACGCACCGATGCAGAGAATTAAGGGCAAAGGAGGAAAAAGCAGCGGCCAAAGGCCGAGGCATCGGCTGAAGGGAGGAAGAGCGTCTCCATCGATCGAGAGGAGACGAGCATTTTGGGCGAGGAGTGCGAGTGCCGGCCGAGAGAGGAGTGTGAGCGTCGACAAAGGAAGAGGAGTGCAAAGCATCAGCCGAGTACGAGACGTCTGCCGTAGTCCGAGAATAGATCTAGGCCTACGCCTTTAAGGCCATTTTAGTAGTCCAAGCCACAGGCTAAGGATGCGATTCAAACCCAAGAGATATGATAGAAATCCACCGAGATGGGGAAGGGAAATTTTTTTCTAATCTATTAGTATCCTAAATAGCTAATTTCTTATAAGGGCACGTCTATAATGCAGAAATCGACCAGGCTCCAGCCAAGGTAGCAGAGCAAGTTGTCGTTGATCTCAGCACTTATTACTACTCAGGCAAGCTAATTCTTGATCACGAATATAGTTATGTCAAATGTACAAATTACTTTTGTATCATTGTAGTATAGTTCCATCAGCAAATGTATTTGCAAGGTTAAATCGTTAAAGAAGATGAAAGAGGTATGAATGAGAAAAGAGAAGAGAAGAGAAAGAAAGAGAAAGAGATGAGGCAAAGTAGTAGTCTAGGTGAGAGGAGCAGCAAGACTACAAGTGTATGTAAGAAGAAGGATAAAGGGGACATTCAAAAGGCAGAGAGATGGAAGGTAGGCCTCCTTTACATACGGCTAGTATATAAGGATGTACCCAACTCTCACTCAGAACGGGGACCGTAAATAAAGTGTCAACCATTTTTCCGTCTCGGACGGGCAGAAATTAGCACCCTGTTACATTATTCATAGGTAAGTAAATATGTGTAAGTAGAGATAGATGAAGCTCAAGACCAGTAACACCAGCCTGGAAGTGAGTAAGTCCCGAGACGCTATATGCGTAGGTGGAGTGTTGGAAACAACTGTGTGCGAAAGAATCCTTAGGAAGAAGGAAAATTAAGTTGCTGAAAATAGACTTGGACTAGATGTTCACGACACACAGTACATAAAGTTCAATGATTACGAAACACATTAAGATAACATTACAAAGCACATTAAGAATTTCAAATAGCATTGCATAACCCAAAAGACCGAATCATCTATTGCATCACAGATTCATAGGCAGCTGCATTGACATCATCCCTTCCCTAGCAACCTGTCATTATGAAAAATGTAAGAAAAAATCTAATTAATATAGGAAATATTGTTGTGGTGATTAATATAGGCTTGCGAGGTCTTTCTTCTTTTTCTTTGACCGACGAGCACAATGCTCCTCAATCTCCGTCACTTGGGTGTCCTCTATCTCTTGGGTGGTATCTCCACTTCCATCATTGTCGTCACTCTTGGACGAGGTCTCCTCAAATTCGTCATGTTTGTTGTCGTTATCACTTTCCGTAAATTCCTCCTCGTCATCCACCATTGCCCTCTTTCCTCTTTTCACGTTCTCCTTTCTTCCACGATGAGAGCGCCTCCTCTTCGAGTTTTGACGACATATTTCATCAAGAATGACTCGAGATGGGCGACCACCCTCATACAAAATCAGGTTTGATTCACTCATCGACTTATTCAACCAATCCATAATTAGGTTTCCTTGATCAAATACTGCGGCATCCATCTTTGTTGCACATGGATCAATGTCTTTCTCTTCATGTTCACTCTCGTTTTGTTGGATGATCAGCTTTAAATTGTAATGAACATAGAGTAGCTTGTGCAGCTTCTCATAATCAATTCGGTTTCTCACCTTGGTATGAATCAATGCAAACGTGCTCCAATTACGCTCACACCCGCTGGATGACACACATTGTGACACAATTAACATGGCATACTTCTATAAGAGATTAACTTCTTCTCCATACTGAAAACAGCAAGCCGCTAAATGAAAGCACCACAAATCAGAAAAGAGAACAAATTTTCAATGTTCAAAAATCAAAATGAGTTCACTTACTTGACCTAACTCTAGATGCTCCAAGACGCGCCATCGCTCCATCAAACTTCCCTCTGTTAGCGCGAAAGAACTCGAATTGAGCCATTGCAACCTCAGGTGACTCCGTCATCCTCCCTAATACATCTGTTAATGTTTCGACATATTGGGCATTATTGCTAAGGTTCAACTTGTAATGCCCTTCAGGATCAAGGTCAATAGCTACATGATAAATGAAAGAAATCAATTGTTTAAATGCATGACAATCAGCTAATTTACAATTTCATATTATTATTTTGTCATTACGTGCAAGTATCATTGTGTCGCCACATAGATAGCTAACTCTGGGGGACACCTTACTCATGTATGTCTCCAATTCCAGCGTCCCCTCACCAAGATGGGTTTCCATTGCATGCATCGCATTCATCATCCTTAGCATGAAACTAGAAACTGTTCCAAACTTTTGTTGGTCAGCATACCGTAATACAGAATATAATGGCCCAACTGCATCAAGGACCCACTAGAGTTTGCCCCACCAGATAGTACTTGTCAATTTTTTTTTTCTACATAACCGTAGTCAGGATCACTTTTCCGATCATTGTCCTTTCATTCTTCCAACATCATCCACTATTGAACCTTATCTTTCCTATCCCAGAAACTCTAAAGGAAGATGAAAACAGTTCCAAAGCGGGGGCATTGGGTCGGATCAATTCCTCATCTTCTTCTTCATCTCATCACGCAACCTGTTGTAGTTGTAGAAGAATCTACAAATCCATTTCTCACTTATCACTACTTGGGCAACCTCCGGGAATTTACCATTGTCTTTCAACATAAGATTAACAGTGTGAGCTGCACATGGCTACCAAAAAATATGGGGGTATTCGCTAATGAGTTGGCCACATGCTTTCTTGTTGTTTGATCCATTGTCTATGATAATTTGCACAACTTACTTGTGCCCAATCTCATCGACAACCACCTGCTTGATCTTTGTGAACAAAAAATCTACATGGGGAAAGAAGACAACATAAATCAAAGCGTGTGACAATGAATGAGAAATAGAATTACTAGTAGCTTTCTCAGTACCTACATTTTGGATTTGACCCGTTACATTAATGGACTTACGGAAGAACATATTCTCATTGCAATACACCATGAAATTGATGATGCACATTGTGGTAGGTCCTGTCCATGAGTCGCACATGACAGTTACACCGTGCTGATTCCAGTCTTTTTTGAATTTCGCGATATACAACTCCATTTTCTTATAGTTGACTTGCAAGTATGTCGCATCAATTTCACTCCTTTTGCGAAGGTGCGCCACTGGACCTAGATCTTGAGTCACCTTTAATGCTGCTCGAAAATAATGGCAGTTAGCCTTCCGCCCAGGAATGTCATTGCCATGAAACCATTTGGCCCATGCTTGGCCAAGTTTTTCTTTAAATCCCTTGTTCATCGCAATGTCAATTCTGGGCTAGTTGGGTCCTCTGCCACGTGTCAAGTCTGAATCAAACGACCCACCACCACTACGACTATCCATAGCCTTCCTAAACATGGTAGTAATACTTCCACTAGGTCTACTGCCAATACTACTACCAACATCACTACATCACTACCACTGCCACTACCAGCGTCATGTTCAAATGTACCACCCCTCCTCTCCACTGCATGCCGAAACTGAAGATCTCTCAATGATCTCAACATTGCCAATTGTATTTCGCCCTCTTCCTCACTAGGCACATCAATTACATCATTTTGCTCTATGTTCACTATTAGCTCACGTTCAAATCTAAGGTTGCGCTCTTTTCCTTCTCTTCTCTTTTGCTTCCCGCTAATCTAGGTCTTGCTCATTGCATCACGCACTTCTCGCGGCATACGTTCACAAGCTCACACTTCACCTATTACCCCAGCCAGATGCTCCCTTAGCCGGGTTGCACCTCCACCATGCTTCGTCCATGTGCAGTACTTACACGTGAAGCTTTTGGTGCCAACTCTCCTACCATGATTCCACACATTGTTAATATCTCCGATGTTCACACATCCTGCATTTCGAAGACAATATAATTGAATTAGCATAAGACGGTACTTTTAGATAACTGCCGATCAATCCACAATAAAAACTTTCAGATTAGTACTACCTTCTGTAGCAGTCGGTGCCGGTGGAGCATCAACAGGCTCATCCACATGTGCAGCAGCTCCCCTTCCACTCCAGACTCCTACATCCCTGCCGCAGCCATTCCTTCCACTACCCGTGCCGCCGCTTGCGCCATCCATGCTGCTTCCCTTGCCGTGAGCCAGATTAAGGACGATCACATGTCGGATTTGCAATGGGAAGTGTATAAGGCGTGAAGAGACGTACCTCAGGGAGATGGAGGATTGCGATGGGGATGGCCGCCGCCCGCCGCTCTTCTTCCCCGCCTTGGCCGCCGCCCGCCAGTCCCCACACCACACTCCCCATTCGTTTCATAACCCTAACCCAATCCCCAATCGCATTCCTCCCCATCTTCTCACTGAGCACCGAGAGGTGGGCGACGGCGGACGTGGGGAAGAAGAGCAGTGGGCGGCGTCCATCCCCATGGTGTATTACAATGAGAAAATATTATTTCATAAGTCCATCAATGCAACGGGTCAAATCCAAAATGCAGGTGCTAAGAAAGCTACTAGTAATTCTATTTCTCATTTATTGTCATGCGCTTTGATTTATGTTGTCTTCTTTTTCCCATTTAGATTTTTTGTTCGCAGAGATCAAGCGGGTGGTTGTCGATGAGATTGGGCACAAGTCAGTTGTACAAATTGTCACAGACAATGGATTAAACTACAAGAAAGCATGTGGCCAACTCATGTGCGAGTACCCTCGTATTTTTTGGCAGCCATGTGCAACTCACACTGTTAATCTTATGTTGATGTATAGTGCATCTTTATTTATTGGCAGAATTCTATACTTGCTGACTTGCATGCCTTGTACTGACAGTTAGCTTCTTCGAAACTGAGTTATAAAAAATACGATAACCTTTACTTTCCACACTACGGCCACCTAACAATTTGTTTTTTGCTCGTCAACTAATACTAACTGTTGACACTTTCCTAAATTAACATCTGAATAACATTGCAACAAATTCTGGCTAATGTTCAGGTTTCAATTAAGGCATACCATTTTTTTCATGAAGAGGGGCAAAACTTTTATTTTTAGATTGTACAATACAGCTGCGATTTCTTTAGAACAAAAGGATCGAACTAGGAGGCTTTTCTTTTTATCTGGATTAATTATTTTTCTTCACTTCTCAATACAGGTATGTATTCTTGTTTTTGGCAATGTTGCATTTTAATTTATTAAGTGGAACAGGTTGCTTTCAGCTGCCATTTTGGTTCATACATAAGATTGAAACTACGGACTTGCAAGAAACGTTTGCCTCCTTGATGATTTGCAGTACATGAAATGCATAACTAGATCCAATTCTCAATACATGAGTTTTGAGCGAGCAAGAAAGATAGAGCTTTTCATTGTTGTTGTAGAATCAAATAGTATGTCAAAAAGAAAAAAATATCAGTTACATATGTGTGTGCGTTTGTGCGCGTGTGTGTGGTATTTCGGACAGTTTTCGTCCATATTTCGGGCGGATTTGGTTCTGGTTTCATCCTGATTCCAGCGCAGAATTCAAATGGAGTTTGAAATTTTCGTCCGAAAATTCGCTCATTTCGGTCCATTCGCCCCCCTCCTAATTTTTTTTGGAACCGAAAGAGTTAACCCTGATCTGGAGACCCCCTTTTGAAAAAAAAAACGAGGAACACTTAGCTCCACTACTACGCATGAACTAGCTTAACTTTCTTAAACCCTGCCATATCCGATGCTGCAGATTCTAAAACCAACCACAAAACCATCAACTTCCCTGAGAATGGTTGAGAGCGAGCTCAAAACGTTCAGGAGAAGCGTTCCACAAACCGTGTACGAATTAGCTCAAAACGACACTAGCAACTATATCCAAATTTGACACTACAAGTCCTAAGAACGAGCAATAAAACTCATTTCGGGTGAAATTTTGCACCGGAAAAATGTCAAACAGCAGTCCAAAAACTCCAATTCATAAGGGTTTTGAGTTAACTGGGGTTTGAAATATTTGCAACCACCAAAGTGGAAAAGTTCATAAAACTTTTAGTTTTTACGAAGACTAGAGCGCTGGACACGAAATTTACAGGAACTAGGGTTTGTAACCTCGAATCCGAGGCAAATCGGGCACCGCAGCTGCACCGCGTTCTCGATTTCGCATGCCCCAACAAAGTACTGAATGCTACGGTGATTGAGACAAGTGGAGGGTGGAGCGGCTCGTACCATTGACGAACTCCTCGAGGTCGGCGGCGCGTAGGGCCGCGACGGCGACGGGGTTCTGCGGCCGGAGCGACGGCTCGCCATCGCCGTCGGCGTCCTGCTCCAGATCTCGCAGGCTCGAGGGGAACACGAAGGGCGGAGCCATCTCGCCGCGGACGCCGACGGGAGGAGGTGGAGTGGAGGATTCGGTTTCGGGCTGGGAAGGTGAAGAGTGGTGTTTCGAAATCGAGAGCGGGAGGCATGAAATTTCGTGAGAGAATCGTCGGGAGGGCCCACGTGTCATGACTGAGCCGCCACCGGTGCTCGAGGAGTCGAGGGGCTGCTGCTTATGACATTTGAGTTATTTATACGAGAGATTACAGAGTAACATAAATTTACGTGTGGTTTTTGCCGATATAAATGAAGGCAGTAAAATATGTACTACAATTAACTAGTAGATCTATTTTGAAAAAATATTCCGTTTAAAAGATAGTTGCTGTAGAAAAGTCGAAAAGCAAACTGAAAAGAACAACCAAAAAGTAGCTTTTAGAAACCGTAAAGAAAAGACCGAGGTTCCATTTTTGATGTCCATTGCACAGTATGTACTGTCACCCGCTTACACCTAGGGCCCACTGACCTTGAGACTCTTCGCAGACTGACAAAGGAGCCCACTTAAAACCAACCGAACCCTTGCTTCTAAGCAGACTGCCGAGAACCATGTGTCTGGCCAACAGTCACTCGGCTTGATATCTCGCTCTTTTAGGGCCATGTTTGAATTGCTGGATTTTAATTGATTCGTGTGAAAAATAAATTGTTTTCATGTGAAATTGTGCTCTAAACAGGGCATTAACTTATTTCAGAAAATGTGTCACTCTTATGTAGTGTTGGGTCTGGTCTCCGGTGCACTGTCGAAACATGTATTAAAACTTTCTGCTTACCTTTTTTTTTGTGTGTATTGACCCCTTTCCTGAAACTTCCTTTAAAAAGTTATTTCCACCTTTTAAAAAAATAAAATGACGAATGTGCTCATATGTTTTTTTGGTTTCGCTCCTCTTTCTTCCCCGGTCATTTGTATGGACCAATTAGAGGCGCAAAAGCGGTGAGTTACGAGTCTTTTTGATAAAATGCCCATTACATAAGAAAAAATACAGTGACATGCTGACATCCAAATGAAAAATTGTGATTCGGACGTGCAAAGTGGTCATTGCACCTTGTCAGAGTGGCAAAAATTAAGGAAATTTCTGAACCTAGTAGCTTAAGGACTATGTGAGAAGATCCAGAATAATGTTGTAATGAATCGTTGCAGGTTTTATAGAGTTGTTAAGTGATTTTGCAACGATCACATTTTTGTTTGGACTGTTTCTAAGAATTATCAGAAAAATCGAAAGAACCGTAAGTGTTTATGTGGTAATACCGTAGAGCGGTAGTACCATAAGTATGTGTGATGCCGTACTGCAATGCAGAAGCACCGATTTTTACACGGTGGTACGTTTTTTGCAGAGAATCCAATTCGATTACGGTAGTACCGATTTGGGGAGCAATAGTACCGGCATGTTACGTACGACACTACCGATCTTCGCAGAAAACAGGGATTAGAGAATTTGAGTTATGGATTGAGTTAGGTTGACCTAGGTCTTTTGCATTAAGGTTGCATAATGTATGTTTTAGCTAATATATGTCAAGTTATGAAGAACTTGTACCCGAAAATGATTTCTTTGTCTTTAGATGTACGTGGTCGCTTAGAGTCAACCATGGTCAACAGCGATGATCAGGGCTAGGCTCATAGAGGAGTTGAGGCCTAGAACATCGAGGATGCGGGGTGAGATGGTGAGCTCAAGCATGGCACGAGAAAGACAAAAAAATGTGGAAGGCGAGTTCGAACGGCGGGATGACACCATATGACTTGGATGGGTCAAGTGAGCCGTGGTTCGGTAGAATCGGGACGGGGGAGACTTAGCGACATGTGGCAAGCTAATGGTACACCTACACATGGCAAACATGACGATTGCTTGCAAAGGATGCTGAAGATCAGGTCAACTAGAGGTATTTTGATAATTTGGTCAATATACCGGAAACCACCTTTGATCAAAATCATGGCGCTTAGGAAAGCGGTTTAGGGTAAGATGGAGCTGGTTTGATCAAGATAGATCAATATTAAGAATTTACAGATTCAGGCTTATACGCTTTGAAAAGCGTGCATATGTGAATTTGTGTGAGTAAACCTCATGTATGGGGTTAATTGGTTTCCCCCATTGTAATAGTGGATATGATACACTACGGATTATAGGTGGCTGATTGCCCACCTATAAAAGGCGGTTGGTATGGAGACACGCGGTTAGCCATCTAACATATCTCTCTTGTGCTCTCATGTTTGGAGTTTGGGTTTGAGAGTTGTATGCCTTGTATACCTTTTGTCCTCCAAGGTGGAGTCGCTATAAAACTTACCTTCTCAAGTAAGCAATGCACAATTGTTGTGCATCTCCTTGAGTCTCTCGTATTTTGATTGATATGCTTTTGTTTTGGTTGTTTTTGATATCTTTTTTTCCTTTTCTTGATCTTGTTGTGCCAATGATACCTAAGAGATGGAGATAATATCTGGGAATATATCTCCACCCATTGAGGCATGTTGATAGCAGGTTCATGAGAAAACCGAGTTTTTGCTTGACTTTGGTATCTATGATCCATCTCATGATCCGAAGGTTTTTGGCTTGACTTCTTTGTTGATTTAACTTGCTATGACATATGAGAATGCATTTAGACCATTCTTGATCATCATCCACCCACGAGCAAGTTGTATTCATTGATTTTGATTTTAATTAGGTTGTGGTGCACTTTTTCTTCAAACTAAAAAAAGTCTCAACTTTAATCATAATTTTCATGATCGTTTGTTAGAATAGGTTCATAATGCCCTAGAGTAGATCCTGCCAATTTTCTTGACATTTGGATTTACGGATAAAAAATTCCTTTGTTTTTTAGCTTTTGAACTTGAGTCGTTTTCTCTGTTCATTGAGAGAGCGTTAGTACCGCTGGTATCATAGCTATTGTACCGCTCCGTGGTAGTACCATAGTTTCTACAATGGTAGTACCGTTTGTGCTGAATGTTTTTTTAGAATTTTTAGGCTGGCTTTTAATCTTATTTTCATAGCTTGTAACTACTTGAGTGAAGGATTGAAAATATTTAGGAGAAAAATTGTTAAGGTACCATTCACTCCTCTATTGCTATCTTTGGTTTTTTAATAGCACCAATCCAATTAACAAAAAAGCAATGACAAATCCTGATGTATTTTGCAACTAGTGCCACAAACCCAAAAATTCCCAAATTTTATTTGCCCCACTCCTTCCATACAATGATGCAGTGCATGGTTCTAACTTCTGGATTTCACACTGAACAGGGTGCATGTCTCTTCTTCGCTCTTTTCACTCTTCGCACCCAACCAAGGCCAACAATATGTCCTTGTAGCCGAAGGAAGTGTCGTCCACGACGTCGCGACTTACAGTGGTTTTGTACCTGATCTTGTACTCTTCTTTGATCTGTTTCATGTCGATTTCCGCTCACGATACGATTACCCTGGTAAGCAAATCCTCGCACGTTCCCAATCCTAAGATCGAGTGCCTGATTACCTGATCACACCATGTGCAGAATATCAGTAATCTTGACGACAAAGATGGCCTTATGATGTTCCTATTTATCTGCTAATTCACGTTGCACTTGTTTTTACCTCTGCAAAGTACTTTTCAGGTGATGTTAAGCACCAGACGGTACTCTTCAGCATCTCGGCAAACTGGCTGCTGCAATGGCTGTTGATGTCCTGAAAGATCATGCATGAACATACAAAGAACCAATCAGCATCTTGACAAACTGGTTGCTGCAACGCGTGGCCATTGAGTATTGACACCGGGTTTTCATCAGGAGAAAGATTTTTTTTGTTTCTTTTTTTATATATGAACTAATGCCTGTCTGGTTCATGGGTGTCTCAATTCTCATCGTACCTCAACGATTTCTGTTCCATGATCTTGTTTGTATTGCTGAAACGTCGCTCTGAGCTGGGACTTGCTCTGAGTATTGACGATCCGGATGACTTCATCTCTGTGCGGTTGCTTTTTTCTGATGGCTTCTGATAAACTGAGTTGCCTCCAGCTTCACAACATCCAAGTCAACGTACTCTCCTGCGTAGCGGTAGGAGCTGACAAGGCTCACCAACATCTGCAAAAGATAACAACAACGAAAATTATCCTTTCTGAAGTCTGAACATGTCTAGCCAACTGGCGAAAGCAGCATGAGCTTTCTTTCAGTTTCTAACCTTCTTCAGAGGTTCTTGGAATGAAAAAGAAGCTGCGACATCTTCTTCAATGGAGCAGCCGAAGAGGGAACGGTAGATGCGCCTGACGGCCATGAGATGATCCGGAGTGGAAGCGCATGATACTTCGATCAGCACCGTGATGTAGTTTCATCTCTCTTCTTCAGCGCTTCGTGCACTAGATTTGCATCTCTCTCTTCCGGATCCATTGTCCACAATATCAAGGCTTTCTGAACCAAGAAATCGACGGCAAACTTGATGAACCAGGAAAACTTCTTTATATATATAACTGCAAGCGATGGCAAGTGGGCACCGCAAGTAGTACCCACTACCCAGAAATCGACGGTGAGGAGGCAGTGGCGGGAGAGCTTGTAGCGGAATGTAACAACCCGCATCATTAATTAACCTTAAGCAACAAGTTACAACGTTAAGCGTGATTAATTATGTAATTAAGAATCTAAAAATATGAGGGAATTTAAAATTTTCTAAGTTGTCATATAAATTTAAATCAACGAACGTTAGACTAATACGTTGCTTTCACAATTGCATCAACGAGGGCGAATATCAAACGGTGTAGACTAAAATGAGAAGTAAAATTTATTTGCGCGACAAGTAAAAGTTTTTCACTCAATTAGAATATAAACAATTAGAATGCATATCAAGTCCAATAAAAAATATTAAAACTGATATTACATCATAGCACCAAGGCGAATTACAACAAATATACAATTTTGTGTCTTAACCATTCAAGTATCTCTAAAATGAAGCAATTGCAATAGAGAGCGTTCATTACAATTAGAGATTCATTTCATACATAATTATTGCATTAGAGAAATAAAGAATAGAAGTTACATGAATTTGTATACATCGATATTAAAAGAAAGCCCAAATTTACATACACGAACATTTCATACATTAATCAGAGTATCGTCGATTTGCCGTTGCATTGCTATTTACTTATGAACAAGTAATTAAGTTCTAAGACCGAACAAAAGAATTAATCGAATTAAAACAAAGTAAAGTAAGCGTTGTCGTCAGAGCCCTAAGGATTAACTTCGGGCAGGGTAATCCGTTCACAGAGATATCTGACCGTCCGGGGGCCAGTCGGCACCTCTCACAACCATAGGCTCATCACATGGTATTTTTATATATATATACAAACCTGTTCTGAACATAGGAATCCAACCAAGGCAAAGACTAGGGAGCATAAATCATTCCAGCCCAACCCCAACAGAGAAACCACCTGTCAAAGTCCTCACCATGCAAATATCCACCACAGTGAAATAGATAGCACCGGGCCAGAGCAGCCACGCCCAGAGGGCATCAGTAGCCAACAAGCCTCACGGGCAAGCCATCCAACAAATATCCCACATTGCATACCAGTAGTCAAACCGAGAGAATAAAGCACAGAGAGACAAAGGAAAGGTAAGGTAGACTTTCCCCACCATCAGCCAATCCCCAGACCGCAGAGGCGATCGTCATCGAGTGGAGCCGAAGGCCAGGGAGGCGAAGGCACAGCAAGCCGAAGGAGCAAAGCGACCGTGACGGCGGCAGGAGAACCGCAAGCCAGCGACCGCAACCAGCCCCAAACCCTAACCATTCCTTCAAGCAACCGTGCAGGTAAACCTCACCACCATCACCATCCATAGTATACAGTTATCCCATTCATACAACCTAGACTAGAAACCATACGCATTCACAGTAGAGCACATGAACCCATACGAGCATGGCACCAGAAATAGCAGAGGAGAGGGGGGTTACCACGAGGGCGGCGGCTGCGGGTTTCCCGGCCGAGCCACCAGTTCGCCGCCACCGGTACTCCCCTGGTGTACGGCGACGGTTCAACGGCGGAGACAGCCACGGTCACCCGCCTCCCAAAACCTAACCCTAGGCAAACCTCACAAAAAGTTAGCAAATCACAAATTTAGAGATCAAAGCAAATAGCAACCAAACCACATCAAGCCAACCCTAGATTGGGCGGGATGGAGAAGCTAGGCGCCAGATCTGGGCCTGGGCCACAGATCTGGCCGGGGAGCTATGCGGCGCGACGGGGAGCCAGCGTGAGGGGGAGCGGCACCGAGGGGAGGCGCCGAGGCGCGGGTGCGAGAGGGTGGCGGCGCGTTGGGGGAGCCGGACCGGGCGGCGGTGCTGAGACCCGAAGGCGGAGGAGAGGCGGCGCGGCGTCGGCGTCGGCGTGGAGAGAGAGGCCGAGAGAGAGAGAGAGGACGAGAGAGAGAGAGAGAGAGAGAGCCGGCGGAGGGGGCGAGAAAAGAGGAAGAGGAGGAGGAGATGGAGAGGCGTCGGCAGAGGCAAAAAGGAGGGGGCGTCGGTGGGGAAAGAAAGAAAGGAGGAGCCGAGGCGTCGGCCGAAGGCCAGGGAAAAAGGGGGCCGGATAGAAGAAAAGAATAGGAAAAGAAGAAAAAGGGAGAAGAAGAGGAAGGAGAAAAAGAAAAAGAGAGAAAACTAAAAAGGTGAAAGATTAAAATGTGCATTTTGGAATTTTGTATTCGAATATTAATTGTATAAACTCGATAGAGATTCTTTTAGGAATTAAATGGAAACCTAGCAAAACTTGCGAGCATCTTTAGTAGCATTCGCCTAATTAATTAGGCCATAGTATCGCTTTAACGTCAGGGATTAAAGTAGATACACAGGTATATTAAAATTTATGTATCGTTGTTTGAACCATTCTAAGGCATATTTAACTATTCAGACAATTTGATTAATAACATTTAAATTTATAGAAATTCAACCGTGAATACTTAAGGTCATTAAAACAAGTTAATTGGGTCCGATGGTTTAGACAATGCAAGTCGATTACGCTTATACGCATAAGGATTTAATTAAAGGACTGTAGTCTAAGACTATTTGGTTGCAAATTCAAATACATAGATAATTTGATTAGATCCATTTAAATAGTAAAAGACCACTAATCAGTATTTACAAGTGATTAGAATAAATGAATTACCATCTGTAGAATAAAAAGGTTGCGTGTATCGATTTAAATGATGCAATGTTAATTAAATCGTTCGAAGTTGTAACTAAATACCTGATTAACCTGGATAGTGTTAAATCATAGAACCTTCCTAGGAATTATTCTTGGATATTAAAAATAATGTAAATGAGGCCTGTAGGCTGGAAATGACACGCATGCGAAGTAGAGGATCATAATATCATTGAGATCATTGTTGCGCTTTTAAATGCCTAGTTAGTTTTATAGTCGATTATGAACTGTAGAAATCCACTGTTAATTATTTTGATTTACTAGAGTAAATTCATAGCCGTTAGAAGATTAAAACTGTTTGCGAAGATTAGGATAGCACATGCTGAGTTAAAATAGTAGTCATCAATTTAAAAGTACATGTAGCGATTAAAATTATACATAGCGATTCAATAGTAGTAAGCTGTAAAAATATGTAATTGACTAAAGAAGGAATTATAAATTACATAAGAATGCCAGAACATATTTTACTTAAAGAATTAAATATGTGATTAATTAAGAACTATATTCTTTTGGGTTTATAATTTAGCTAGTAGCGCGTACTAGTATGAGCAAATGTAATTGAGCAACTTTAAGACCTAAAAAGGAATTAGAGAAGTGAATAGATACATATGCATATGAGAAATTAAATTGGTATAATTGCATGCACGAGATCGGTTTGGATTAATATTCACCAATTATTAGATGTGTATATATCTAATCGTATCGCAACGGTAGATAGTTAGAAATCAACAAAAGGCGGAGTTTAACTTTTAAGCAAACAACTCAGCCATGCTAGGAAAATAACATTCAGTGACGATTATAAAATACGAGCTAACTAGGACTAATGCAATCGGATTAAAGTGAGCGAGATTTGATCTTAGAAGCACAAGCACGTCTACACCCCGTCATTTATTATGTTTTCATAAAGTAAGCCATAGTCGACATATTTTAATTGCAGACGAAGATCCAAGCTACGGGAGTGATTTCACTTGATCCTACTTGAATCCGAGTTTATGGTTAAAATTCAGGCAAGCATTCCTTTGACCAAGTCTTTTCAATATATTCCGTAAAATAAGTATTTTGTATTAATCTAGTATCACCCTGCATGAAAGAAATAAAAGAAGATTTAAATCGAGAAATGGCTATAAGTGAAAAGAGATAGATGGCAACTGATGGAGCAGTTGGCCATCTAAGTTAAGTAAGGGTGGGCAGAGGTTGCCAGGGCAGGTGAAAAAAAGGGGCAGGTGTGGGACCTCTGCATAAGAATAGAATATAAGAAGTCACCAGCTTCATCCGTGTGAACAGACCGTACCAAACCGTATCAACCAACATCCCGTTCGAGGACGGACAGGCTAGTAGCTCTATCAAAGTGTTATATTCTCCACATGGGTAAGTATTTTAGTTGGGAGAACCCACACGATCCGGGCCAGCACTTGGGTGCCGGGTGGGGGACCCCGTGGAGGAACCCACAAGATCCGGGCCAGCAACTGGGTGCCGGGTGGGGACCTCCACCCCAGCAGGAACCCACACGATCCGGGCCAGCACTTGGGTGCCGGGTGGGGGATGCAAGGCGCGTATATTAGCGCAGGTGGAGGTTGGGGTAGGACGAGGTCCGTGGGCGCCGAGCAAGGGTGAGAAACCACGTTGGGCCGCCCCAACCAACAACTATGTCGAGGTCCGTGAGCGCCGAGCGAGGGTGAGAAACCACCTCGGGCCGCTGGCTGAGAATAGTTGGGTGGAGATATAATTACTGATATAGATGCAAACGTTCTGTACTCTGATCTGGGCACCGCATCTAAGGAATTGCGGAGATCCATGAGCCACCAGGATCAGGGTGATGATGGGTAAAGTGATACAAGCTTGCGCAATGCTATTAAAAATCATGAATTCATGCTGTCTCCGGGAAAGGAGAATTATGGAAACTTATGGGGTTTTTTGCTGTTCATGCGTATGTTCAGTAGTTTTCTAAATTAATAAATCGGACTTCTTTCAAAACCAACAAACTTTATTTTCTATGTCATGGGAAGGAAATTGAGAAAGGAAAGAAGGATAAAAATGAGTAAGAAATTGCGAATAGGAATTGAGATTCCTAAATGTGGAAAGGATAAGCATGTTGTGCATTTTTGTTAATAACGCTTGCTGAGTACTTCTGTACTCACCCTTGCTATAAATCTCCCCTTGCTTAGGAGCATGTCAGTTCAGAGAATAGCAAGTCAAGTGGAAATTGCTTGGATGGAAGACCGTGGACTCGGATTGCAATAGGTGCAAGGTGGGCCTCCCGTGCGAAGGTTGTGTTGAGAATGAGATATTCAAGCCTTTGAGGCTTTGTAATAAAATGTAGCCATGCGTGGCGATAATATTGTAATATCGTGTTTTGTCTCTAATTATTGTTCTGCTGCAACACTCTGGTGGCTTATTATTCGTTAGAGCGATGTTTTATCTGCTAAAACGAATAATAATCTGTCGACTGACGTTATTACCCCACGGTAATAATGCGGGTCGTCACACGGAAGCAGTTGAGGAGGGACTCCTTGTAGAGGAAGGCGTAGGCGCGGCGTGTCGCCGCTAGCTGCGCCGCCGTTCTCCGGCCCAGTAACCGGATCAAAGCATCCTTGTCCGCCCGCCATCCTGCGCTTGCAGATCAAGATCAGCACGCAGGCCAGTCGCAGCAGTGCGACAAGCAATAGCAACGCATGCAATGCAACAGCAAGAAACGAAGGAAGTTTTTCATGGGTACTACCTGCATGCGAGCATTGCCTTGGAGTGCCTTCCTGAGGCGTCGTCGGTGGCGAACGGCAGGGGGCTTGGAACGGCAATGGTGGACATGATCTCGGCTCGATCGTTGAACGGCGATCAACGGTGGTGGAACAAGAGAGATGACAAAATATATAGCAGTTCCCGATCGACCACTCAAGACTTCCTCACTCATTAAGCTTCCCTTCACAATTTCGTTTAAAAACTCATTAGTCGTGATCTGCATTTATCATTGTCTTCCCAAGCTTTAGCAAAGTTTCATAAAAGAAGTAGTCGCTTCTTTATGAAACGAGGATAATAAAGAGGTACTCGCGCGTACGTGTACCTGGAAAGTAAAGCAGCAGCACAAATACCTGCTCCCTTTCCTTTCGTTCTTTTTTGTACTTAAAATCTTATAAATTTATAATATTATAAAAATATTTTTAACGATAAATCTAAATATATAATTTTTATATAGTAAATCTAGATAGTGCTTAATTTATTGTTAATCAAACTTTAAAAAGTTTAACGATACCAAATATAAGGAGTCAAGGAAAAAAATAATGGAAGGAGTATATACAGAGCACGGTTATTACAGTTGAAAACAATGGCATTGCACAAGCATAGGAAAAATACCATTTCTTAAACAGAGAGCAATTAATTTGTTCACTTCGCAACAAATTCAAGCGAGAACAGCCGAAAAGGGGGAGAAACCTTCTTTGTGCAAGGCATGAGCATGAACCAACGCGCTGAACGGTTCGGCCCATTTTGTGTCAGCCCAGCCGGCCTGGGCTGCAATTTGAGCTGGGCGCGTGTGATTTACGTATGGGCCAAGAGAGAAATGTGAAGGCGACGTGGGCCACGTGCGTGGACAGGCCCGTTTGCCCGACCAACCGTAGGAGGTAGGAGCACGAGTGGCGTCATCTGACAGGTGTGGCCCACGGAAAGCGTAGGGGGAAAAAATCGCCGACCTTGGACACCACCAGAGGCAACCGCTCGCCGCCGGCACCGCATGCCGTAGGGCGGTAGGGGAGTGGGATTTGGAGAGATGTCGAAGCGGCGGCGCGCGTCGGCGCTGGAGGGGGATGCGCTGGGTTCTCCGGTGAACAGCCTGGACGACGGCTGCCTCATGCATATCTTCAGCTTCCTCAGCCCAATCCCAGGTTCGATTCGCGCTCCTAGAGTCCTAATGCTATGCTCCCCCCCCCCCAACCTTCTAGAAGAAATGATTGAGGCGAATCGGTAAATGGTACGAATGTTTTTTCGCGGTGGCTGTGGGATCGGTTGAGGATTTGGGGAGGTGGGGAAGGAGAATGGGGTGACTATGGTTTTTGACCTGCTTTTGTGGGGAAGCGGTATTGGATTTTGGGAAGATTTGTTGAATTGGGTGCGGATTTCGGGCGGCTGTGTTGCAAAATTAGTGGGATTTGGGAAGTTTTATTCGATGGGTGCTTCTATGTAGTGAAGGGTGTTGATGGAAATTGGAGAGCTCGATAGTGTTAGTATTTCCTTAAAATTGGTGTTAGAGTATGCTACTATGCAATGCACTGCAGTTCTGGAGATTTGGCTTAGTACCGCATATAGAGACAGACATAGGCAAACCAAGCAGATAACCCAGGGACCATATTTGATTCGTCCCTGCAGACACAAACCAGAGTTCACTAGGCGAAATCACACACCCAGCAGATAGGGCGCCACAAGCAAAAGAAACTAGTTTTTGAAGCTGGAAACGTAGAGGAGCGTGGCGGGCAGCAACGAAGGGTAGTGCTGCAACATGGAGACGTTGGCAGCAAGACAAAAGCATAGTGGTTGGAGGCGTCGACATGGAGGAGGCGGTTCTCTTGGGGGTAGGAGGCATCTAGGCTATGACCATCTACCCAACGTTGCCGTCGGCAGGCATCAGACTGTATGCCCTTATCGCGGTCAAGGCCGTAGAGTGCCACGATGGCCTTGATGGCGAGCTGGGTGAGAGGTCCCTTGAAGTGGTCAAAGTATAGGCAAAGCGCGACATCATCCGCCTTCTTGTCCAACTCGAGCAGCCCAAGCCGTCTTAGGAGCAGGTTGCCCCCCCCACCCCGCCATGGTATCTCCCTTGCATCTGCTCCTAACGGCGAAGCGGGCGCTGTGACGGAGGACAACGCCCTTGGTGCGAGCTACAATATCTAGGGCAGGAGTTGGTACCAGAGGGCGGTGCTCTGGCAATGAATGATGAGGTGGCCAGAGAAGTCATGATGTTGCCTTAATCCTCAGCGGAGTGGGTGTCAGGCGCTTCAGGCATGGGTGTGACTAGACCTTGGCCGTCCGCCTTGGGGAACAGAGCGGCTACGTAGGAGCGGCGATGGGCTAGCTCGGCGACGATCTGACTTGGCGCGGCGACATGGTGGCCCGACGATGGTGGTGTGGCAGTAGCTGTGGTGGGCTGGCCCAATGAAGTAAGCTTGACGACGAGTTGACTTGGCGCGACGACGTGCTGGCTCTTCGACAGTGGATGGCCACGGGAGCCGGGGTCTGGATGGCCATGGTGAACACGTCGCTTGTCGTCAATGTTCCCCTAGGTGCTAGTCGGGTGGCAGACCAGCGCCTAGCGCCTAATCGGGCTAGGTGGGCAAAATCGGCTACGCGGCCAAGGCGGGAGGCTAGCGCCTAGGCGCCACCTAGGGGAACACTGCTTGTCGTATGTCCCATTGGCGAGCTGAGGCTGTCGGTGGTTGCGGTGAAGACGGCGCTTGCGCTGCCAAGCGCATCGATGGCAACAGGGAGGTCCTGGGTAGAGATGGACCTTGGGCTAGGGGGAGGCCTACCCATTGTGCTTGCCGGCAACAGGGGGAGCCGGAGCGGGCTCAGGTTGTCATTGAAGGCTGGTTGGCGTCGTGCGGGGCTACATCCCCGTTGCAAGCGAGGCGCCTTGCCCCACCAGTCCGACCGGTGATGGTAGCCACGTCCGTCTTGATGACCGTCGGAGCGGTCATTGCGGTCGCAGCCACGGTCCCGAGTTGGTCGGGAAGCGCTCTGATCGAAAAAAATGTCTGCAGCCAGTGTGTTCGCGGTCCTGTCTTCGCCCGTGGTGACCGTCATTGCCGCCGCCGTTGTCATCGTAATGG
Organism: Dendrocalamus latiflorus; assembly: GCA_017311315.1. Taxonomy (NCBI): domain Eukaryota; kingdom Viridiplantae; phylum Streptophyta; class Magnoliopsida; order Poales; family Poaceae; genus Dendrocalamus; species Dendrocalamus latiflorus. The sequence goes on along the minus strand of CM029643.1, from coordinate 2,428,321 downwards.
TGTCTGTCATTGCGACCAGAGCGGATGTCGCTATGGAGCAGGTCACAGAGATTATCCGCGCCATCGATGGCACCCAGGCACCACCTGAACTCCTTGGTGACTGGCCACAGTCCTGTTCCTCGATTGATGCTAGTTGAGTTGTTGGCCATGTCAGTGTAATCCTTGTGCATGGCAAGGTGGATGATGACATGGAAGGTGAGGCCTTCCTTGCACGCCTTTGGGTTGGTAGTGCTGCTGTCTTGGGTAGGCATGAAATGATGGTTAAGCGTGAGCTTGTGTACCTTTGGTATGGCAGAGGGTCGGCCGTCTAAGCCCACAAGTCGAGCGTGGTGGTAGCCTGCTGGAGCACCGAGTGGTTCTAGATGAAGTCGAGTGAGCATGTCTTGTCGATGACCTTGGCCACCACTTCTTTGTTACAGGCGTGGAGCAAGATCCCCTCAAGGCGGAGGCGAACATGGTGCTTTAAGATAGAGTGCTCGCCATGCGTCCTCAATCGCCAAGGCCTCACTTGGAGGAGCAAGTTGCCGAAGTTGAAGCTACCTTGCTTGCCTGCCCGGTCCCAATGATGGCGATGCTTGAACCGGATGAGGTAGTCCTTTGGGTAGTGGTGAACCACAGTGATATCGTCCTCATGGACACCATAGTGCGAGCAAAGGCCTCCTCGATGAAGTCAAGGCCAACGCCCGGCCGTGCCAGGCGACCACGACGTAGGTGGACAGGTCTGTGAGCTCTCTCTCCATGTTCGTGCTGGTGCAGGACACGGAGACATGGAGTGGTCGATGTTTGGCCAAGAGGCCGCGTCTCCCAGCCTCAGCATGGTGCAGGATGGAAGGCTAAGGAAGTTTGCTACCGAGGAGAGGATTGTGGGGGAGGGCAGGTGTGGTAGCTTGCAGTGCTTGGCGTGCCGATCGTTGTGGCGGCAAAGGGCACACTGGGCATGCTCTCTGCAAGAGGCCGCCCAGTGGTGGCGTAACAGTTGAAGCAACGCTCACTCATCTTCTTAAGGAACTCGATCTCGGCATTGGAACGTTGAGGAGTAGTGACTCAGGTGGGTTGATGTAGTGAATGCGCCGGTCTCTTGCGCCACCAAAAGCGGGTCTTGACGCATTGCCATCCCGTAAGATCCTGCTGAAGATCTTCCTCATGCCCCTTGAAGAGCTCTCTGGTAGGTGTGAATGTCTTCCTTGCTACGTGAGACGACTCCTGCTTCTTTGAGGTGACGGGGAGTGAATGCAAGCCAGTGGAGGGAAATCGAGGGCTTTAAGCTAAGGATTTTGGAGGAGGAGGAGGATCAGCAATGGTTGCTGGCAAATTTAAGTCGAATCTGACTGGACGGTAGGCGGCGGTACGGGGGATTTGAAGCTGGGACGGGGGAGGCGCTGGTAGGCGAATGGATCTGGGGGCGAGCGCCTCCAGCGGGGTCTTTGGAACCAGCTTTGGGCCAGAACTGGGGAAGGGGCAGCAGTGTAGTGGAGGCGGCGGAGGGGATTGGGTGAAATAGATCTGGCATGGGGAGTAGCGTGGTGAGGTTGAGGGGAGCGCTAGGCTGCAACGGGAGGGAGGTGGGGTGAGAGGGAGGCTGGGGAGAAGGGTGGTTGGGCGACTCCGTGGTCACGGTCGCCGGGGTGGCGAGATGTGAGACACTGGGGGGTGGGGATCATTGCTCTGTATTCAGTTTTGACATGGAAATTTTAATCAGCACCATATTGGTCTTTGACCCCTTTGGGAATCACAGCTGCACCTTGGATCGATGTTCACATAGTTTGTTTGTCTACTTGTTGACCTGACAATGCCTGTGCTGTGCAAATATGCGGATATCAAGGAACTTTTTGTTAGGCTAATTGTGTCAAGCAGGATCAGTTGGATTTCGATGTGCTTGATTGTATCATGACTGCATTTCTGGCATTGTTTTCACATCTCCATTGGTTAAACCGAGCAACTAGTTTATGCCCTTGTTATGCAGTGTGACTGTGTAGACATTGATTGGTCTTCATTAGATTGGCATGGATTCAAAACTCGGTCTGACAGGTCTTATTCCATTGAAACTGCATGTTGGGTATAGTTCCCACATCTCCATTGGTTAATTGGTGGTTCTTTGAAAACAAATAATTTGATTGTATATTGCCCTCACAGCGGAAATTAGTAGAATTTTGGTGATATTCCATTTCTAGAGATAATCAAACCTCAAACTCACTGCTGGCGTGCTTGATTGTGTCACTGCTATCATTTTTGTCTAATATTGTGTCACATCTGATGGACTTTAAAATGAGCATTTTTTAGCATTTTATTTTTTGAACCTGCAGATAGGTATAATACCGCCCTCGTTTGCCACAGATGGCGCTTCCTTGCATGTCATCCTCGACTATGGTTGCGTGTTGAGAGGCCAATCAGAGATGTAATGGAGCTTGGAGTTTATCCAAATCTTGAGGCTGCTGTTTCTGCTGCTAGGTTCGTTTTCTCTCTCAGATTTTTCACTGTGAAATAGAGGACACTATGGATGACTTTTCCTTGCTTTGTTGAAGGCCTGGTGACACTATTCTAATTGCTGCTGGTGGTACCCATGTTGCATGTAACATCCAAATAAAGAAGCCCCTTTGCATTGTAAGCTTTGCCATCCATTCTCCTTATTGTCTGTAGAAATTTGATACGGTGAAATGCTTCCTGCATTCTGTACTTTTTTTGGTTGTTGGTGCAACTGTGACCTTATGTTTGTCATTTACTATTCCATCAGATTGGCGGGGGTGAGATTCCTGATGACACTGTATTAACATGTTCTCGTGGCTCCGACAAGTATGCTCCTTTCTTCTGTGGCTAACTGGCAATGTTTTCTTGTGCTTTCTTCTGTTTCTGCTGGGTTGTTGCGGCTGCTGCCCGGTCATCATATGTTGTCATTATAGTGGTCCTTACAAGACTGATGTTATCCTGCCATGGTTGATATCTTGACTGTAAATTATCAGTGAAACTTTCCGTTCATTGCACCTTAAAAACCAGATTGTGAGGCTTGCTGTCAATTTTGCATTAGCCATCATGAAGGCTAGGTTCCTCTATGCCAAGTGTAACTGACCACATTTGTAAACTAATGATTTATGTGGTGTAGCAGTGGTGGAAAGGAAAAGTTTTCTGGATCACTTGCCTTAAGTTTGTCCTAAAACAAACAATATTTGATTGGTGGGAATGAGATCCGCAAATAACAAGGGGGTTTATGGTTTATTGCTCTGAAGTTCTTGGATTTTTGCCAGTTAACTAAGGTGGTACAGTGGTACTGTGGTAGTGTATGTTGGTTTGCTTGGGAAAATAGTGAGTCTGCAGACTGTTGTATGTTCCCTATTTTTCTTGCCATTTTTCCTCACCTTGTCTCATTCTTATGTCTTTTTGCACTAATCTATCCATGCAGTGCATTGGAGTTCTTTTCTACCTGCAAGATCGCAAATCTGACCATAAGGGCAGAGCTAGGTTGCTGCTTACTCCACCGAAGTGGTAGATTAACTATTGAGGAGTGTTTGCTACAGTGTGAGCAAAACCCTCTGGACTATCTGTCCTTCCCAATAATCAGCACGGCAATTGAGTATAATGCATTCTCATCACTCAAGGAGCAAGGACATGGTGTAACTGTTGTTCGCACCCGTATTGAAGGGGGTGCGAAGGCCGTCAGGACAAACGGAACGCTGGCACTGCAGCGCGTGCGGGCCATCTATTCCCGCAGCTCTGTTTTCTTTTGGTTCGAAGTAGGAGAGAAGTAGAATTCCCTGTAAACTAGCAATAAGCTCCTGCATCTGTATCACTGGTGTTTGGTTAACTCTTACATGCCTGTATCCTGTTTGTTGTAACTTATGATAAATGCTTGATGTTTAAATCAACCAGGTATATGTTGCTATTTAGAAGTCAACTGTGAAAAGTTTGGTAGACTGCATAAATTTAGCTGAGTTGCCACTGATCAAAATTTCCGCAGTTCTTGGATCGGCAGCTCAGGTTAGTGATAGGCCGTTTGTAACCATCTTCATGTCCTGCCCATAGGATGTGGGGTATGTTCTTTTATGCTGTGGCTTATGGTTTTTAGTCTATACTTTTTTTTGTACAAGAGAGTACGAAGAGAAAGAGATAGTCATATATGATTTTGACTGGTATAATTGAAGTCGTACAATGTATATTACAATCGATTTGTATATCTTATTTTGAAAAGATGTATCGTTTGAAAGATAATTACTATAGTAAAAACTAAAAACCATAAATATAAAACCCAAAAGAACTCTTAATTTGAACGAAGGGCAAGATGTGGAAGTAAGCAGTCAGGTATTGGATGTACCTAAAATGCAAGTTGCATTTTGCATTGAGTTTCTGGAGCTGTTAAACCCTCAAGTGTTTCGTAGTGGATCTGAGGATGTGATATTGAAGATGTGATTTAAGGCAGTGTTTGGTTCGAGGGACAGGGATGTCCCAGGTAGGATATCCCACCTTAGGGTGGTGTTTGCTTCTGGGACAAGCAGAGTCAAGGACATCCCACTAGGAATATTCCTTGTAGATCCGGGACCAGGCAATCCTCTTTTTTTCATGGGACAGAGTCATCCCACGTGGGATAGAGTCATCCCACCTCTTTGTTTTTTTTAAGTACTATTTTGTTTAAATTTTTTTTTAAAAAAACTCAAAGGCTTATGTGTACAAACATATCAACTATAGCCTTCAATTTTTTTTAAAAAAAACTCAAAGGCCACACATGTCTCACCTTCATCCTTCCATCCAAACAAAGGATGGGACCATTCCATCCCACTTTATCCTTCCAACCAAACAAAAAACAGGGATGACTCTATCCCCCTAACCAAACAAAAAATGAGATCATCCCATCCTAAAACCAGGGACAGGACTATCCCATCCCACCTTGTCTCTAAACCAAACACAACCTAAGGGAAGTGGGGGTAATCCACTGCTGTTTCTTGGAAAAAGCAGATTAGCAAACAGACTGTTTTTTAATGTCTGAAACAGTGGCAATTTAAGACATGCTTATTAGTTACTGTTCAGTATAAATGCGTAATTACGTTGTAATTAATTACACAACGATCGTTGTCCTTTTCTTGGTACCAGGGAGTGCGTCATGGTACTTGCGTACAATAGGTAAAAGAAATGCCCGAAAGCTGGTACGGTGCACCGTAATTAACCCTTGCTACTGCTAGTTCAAATGGGGAGCGATAGTGGAACTAGAGAATGAGTAAAAGAAGAAACTCAGATCTGTTCTAGTTTAGTGGTGTCTTTAAATAGAGAAACTTCTACTGAGCTTGACAGTACCAATTCAAAAAAGTTGCAAAGATCACTGCACCAGTACACATTTTTCACGTGTACAGCTCTGGTAAAAATAACTATAGAATTGCTCAAAAAACCCCATTCAATTTTGTCTCGTCTGTCTACTTGCTTATTCTGTTTGATTCAAGTTACCTTTCTTTCTTCTTTCTTTCTTTTCTTTTCTTTCTTTCACTCACTCTCTGGATGAGCACTCTGCTAAAGCTGGCTCTTTGTTCTTTTACAAGTGCCAAAGCTGACTCCCACTTCCCAGATTCACCATTTAAAAAGAAGTAAAACTGAGATTTCAGTTTTCCCGGCATGCGACATGCTTACATGTTTGTGATCAAATCCTCAGGTTGAGATAATCCCGATTGCAGCACCGTACTTTTAAACCAAAACACAAAATTCAGAAAGCACCGTACCGCCACCCCAGCCCAGCGTGTCGACATGACATGCATAGTGTCAGGCCGGACATGACACGACACAGGTACAACCTAGCATGGCACGGCGGCCCATTAGGCACACTTGGTCCGTAGGCATGACTCATTTGGCATGGAAATGTGACTATTATGCATATTTAGCCTAGGCATGGTACGATGAGCATGGCCCGTTTGGCCTGTTTAATATGAATAATAGTCAATTTTTTGAATTTTATAGTCATTTTGTGGCCGTTTGTAAGTTTAAAAATATAAAAAAATTCAAGAAAATCTCATTTTTTTTGTAAATAGGCATCATACCCCCCCTCATTTAGCCACACTCAAATCATCAATCTTTTCTCTGAATTCAATTATGAAATTTTTGATACACTTTATATGATAATTTGGTAAAATTCAAAATCCGGCCTACAGTCAAGAAAAGAGGTAATAGTGCTAATTTTCATATACTTACATTGTTCTTATTTTTCTTTATTGTGATATAAAATAGGTAATAATGTAATTTTGTATTTATATTTTACAATTTTCGACATTTCTCTATGGAAAATTTTGACCATTTTCCTGCAAATGAATACGGAATTGATTCGGAAGAATTTTCATATTTTGGGAATGAAACCACTCCGCCATCGTCTCCATCTCAAATGCAAAGCAGACCCTGGTTATACCATCATCAGGCTCTACCAGTGCCTATGTGTCAGCAAGCACCAGAGCAAATATGTCCAGACCCAGCACGTCAGACGTGTGGCAGATTTTGACAAGGTAATGAAGTGAGACACGTCCATAGATCAAGTAAGAGTTGCTATTTGTAAAATATGTCATCATGAATTATCTACAAAGTTTTCAGTGAAACCGGTCACTTGCACAGACATGCCCAAAGATATAAAGAAAAACAAGGTATAGCCATGAGCAGACGCAGTTGTAGTACAACCCCGACAATACGGTATGTAACTGGGATTATAATCTCGAGGTAACTCGAGAATCTTTAGCCTGTTCAATTGCCTCACAAGATTTTCCTTTAAATTTTGGTGCATTATATGCATTCGAAACGTACATTAGAACTGCTCATAATCCTAGATGTACTCACATTTTTATACAGATAATGACTAAAGATTTAGTTAAATAGTACAATAATGCTTGTGATAAAATTTAAAAAGTCTTTAACACCTGTACATTTTCAGTGGCCCTGACCTCGGACATATGGAGTGGTTGGTCTAGGGAGGATTACCTTAGTGTAGTCGCTCATTGTATAAATGATGACAGTGTATTGGAAAAGAGAATCATAGGGTTCAAACTAATTAGCGTCGCGCATACAGGTGAGAATATAGCATAATGTATTATCAAAGTCATGAAAGATTTGGTTTTATGAATAAATTTTTGCAATTACCTTGGACAATATTGCAGCAAACTCCAGGGTAATAGTTATTCTCACTCCCTTATTTAGTACATACACCAAATCCTTCTTGCTACATCAGCGATGTGTCTATCATATTATTAATCTTATAGTTAAATGTGGTTTGAGAGGTTGGATCCATATTTTCAAGCTTTTCATGATACAATTTCTTTTGTAAATAATTCTAATCACCAAATTGCAGCATATAAGATCTACTGCATTGCGATGAGTGTACGTCCACGAAAGTTCGCTGTGGATATGCCGTTAAGGTGGAACTCAACGAATCTCATGCTATAAAATATTTTATCCAATAAGCCCACATTTATGTTTTTATCCACACACTATCACAGCTATACCGATAACACAATACTGACTGAGCAGCACTGGTATGTGCTGAGAAGTTACTAGAATTTCTGAAACTCTTTTACGAATCAACTGTTGCTTTATCTGGAGTGTATTATCTAATATCTTCCGTAATTGTGTATCATATTCTTGCGGTTGCCGTTCACTTGAAAGCTAATAAAAATGACACAGTGTTACGAGAGGATGTGTGCGCTATGAAAACTAAATATTTAAAATATTAGAATGAGATTCCGTACTTATACGCATTTACATTTATTTAAAATCCAAGCGCTAAAATTATAGGATTCACTAATGTATTTTCAATTATAGGCAAGTCTATAGGGATAGATTATTTTAACTATTTTACAGTTGTTCATTTATACTTGTCTGAAGTTTATTAGAAGTACGAGCATAAGTTTCAGCAAGTTCGCTTATAGCGACCTTCACTAGCACCTACCACAGGTAAGAGCACAAATATGTGGAGCAAAATCTTTAGTGCACCAGGATCACCCAGAAGATCGAACTCTACATCGTCAAGTGCTGCAGTAATCATACCAGAGCCTGCGGGGAACTATTAGTCTTTCTGGATAGTGGTCACATGTCTTACCATATAGACAACTTCAACATTTTAGACTAGCGACACGAGCACAAGCTAACATATTCAATACTATTCATATTAGAACAGAATGCGTTAACTATTTCTGTCTCGACGGTTTCTTTCAAATATGTTTTCAATCTTTTTGAAAGAATATTAGAGGAGAGAAGAATAAGACTCATGAATGAGATGGTGAAAGTATTTCTTACGGTGAAAGACTGGGAACAAGTTGATGCTCGAGCTCAACACTACGTGGTGGATATGGAGTTGGAACACGCGTTCAACATTTCCTATTTAGATGGCAGCGAAGGCAGTTAAAACAACGATGACGACGATATTTTTTAGAGCGTCCATGTATATATTATAGTTTTTCTATTTTTTATATGTAATGGAGAATAGAGAAAAAGGGAAAATTGCTCTCATGCCACAAAGTTTAGTGCCATACTCTCATTTGCCACATAGTTAAATGACTTTGTTATTATGCCACAAATTTGAGTGTTTTGCCCTTTGTTTTGCCATTTTCTCCATTTAATAATTTCATTTTGACCCTTTTGCCCCCGCCGGCGTTATTGAGCCGGCCGCTGGCTTGTCCCGGCCGTGAGGAGGGCGGAGCCAACCGGCGGCGGAGGGGGCACGGAGGCGCGGCAGCGCCGGCCAAACGGGTCACACGACCCGGCGCGCGCCTCGGGGCGGGAGGAGACGACCGGATTAGGCCTGGCGGCGCCCGACAATGAGCACGGCGACGGCCGAGACAGGGGAAAAGGGGCGCCGGCGGCTCAGGCCACGGGGACCCGATTGCTCGTCGAGAGAGCAACCTCGGGGGGGTCTTGAGCCTACATTGGGCCCGGGCGGCGGCTGGAGTGGAGCCGGGTGAGCTGGCGGCGGGGAAGGGCTCGACGGCGAGGAAGAAGGTGGCGGCGGTTCGCTAGGGAGGGAGGCGGGGTCCGGCGATGTGGGGGTGGTGATTGCGGGGTCCGGGCAATGCTCCATGCGCGGGGAATCGGCCCAAGACGCAGCGCTTCCCGGAGAAGACCCGGCGCCGGTGTTGGGGAAGAAACAGCCTCGCCGGCGGCCGGCTCAATAACTCCGCTGTCGAGGAGGTCGGCGGCGAGGCGATGTTGGCTCCATAGAGGGCGGAGCCAACCGGCGGCGGAGGAGGCGGAGAGGGCGGAGCCAACCGGCGGCGGCGGAGGCGGCGAGGCGAGCCAACGGGAGAGGACGGGGGACTGCGGCTGGGAGGAGGCGGAGAGGGCGGCGGGAGGCAGGCCTGGGGTGGGGCCGGGGGCAAAAGGGTCAAAATGGCAAAACAAAGGGCAAAACACTCAAATTTGTGGTATAATAACAAAGTTATTTAACTATGTGGCAAATGAGAGGATGACACTAAACTTTGTGGCATGAGAGCAATTTTCCCAGAGAAAAAAACACAAGAAAACATCCGTAGCTTTCTGAGAACTCGGGGAGAGAAAGGGAGGCTTTAATTCGAACGCTCTTGCCTCCTGTCTCGAGCCCTTCACCACAATTGCATCTCGCCAAATCCTCTGGCTTGGCCTCCCATACCGATTTCTCATCCCCTCTGAGGTAGTGCATTGTTCTCACTTCTTCGGGTTGGTTCTTGAGAGGGGGGGGGGGGGGGGGGGGTGAAAGATAGGTTTTTTTAATGGGATTTTGAGATGCCTGCGGTTCTTGGTTCGGTTTTTTTCAAATGTGGGCGTAAGATCGGGAATGCTGGTGCCTCGCGTGCGCGGTGGTGGCTGTCGATTAGGGTTTTTGGTTGGTCCCTTCTGGGAATTTTGCGGCATTGGGACAGAAGTGATTTATCCATATCAAGATGTGCTCTTTTCTTGGCTAAAAATTGCGTCTTTTTCCCTCATTGGTGTGTGTCCTGACTAGGAAAGCTGCAAGCTCTGGTTGATTGATCCATTACATTCTTGGCATCTCTTGGCTGCGCAGTTGTGCATCTTTGTTCTCCTTTTTCTAAGTTCTAATGATTTGTGCGAGTGTAAGACTGAGTGTGAGGCTGTTTCTTACTTTAATTGATCTTGGAGTTGTTATTTATTTTGCTGCTGTATTAGGCATTTAAGCTCGAGATACCACGGGTGTCTGTACAATTCAATGGAGTTTGATAGGCTCAGGTTGCTAACTTCTATTTTCGAGTTATGATTTGTTCATGTTGTAATTAGAGTTATGCCTATGTCATTCTGATATCATAGACTCATAATTTTTTTTGAGAGGATGAGAGGATAGGCTCATAATTTGGTTGCTCCACTGTTTCTGTATTCCCACTGTAAGATCAGGGTGTCTGTCAATCGGCAATCGTTAGAGCTCCTGCATGTTGCTAGCATTTCATCACAATGCGTTATATGATGATTGCCCCTACTCTTTCTTGTTTGGGTGGTTCACTGCAAAGCAGCTTCTGCTTTGGGCGCAATACAAGGTGTAGTGGAGGTTGATGGAAGTGCCACCCATTTCCCTTTCCTATTCTACCAATCCATCATTTGCCTCTGCTACCAACTTCCCTCCTACATATTTGGTCTTGCCAGTGAAGCAGTTGTGCCTAGATTAGCTGACCAACAACACCTTAGTTTTCCTTGGTATATTTGGGTAAGTGTTAACACGGTTTTCTATTTGAGGTTTTATGGCTATGGGTGTTTATTGACTTTTCAGCAATTTTTGGTTCAAATAGATGGATATAAACCGAAAATAATTCATAATTAACTAGAAAAGTTTAACCAAAAGTACAAGCAAAACATTTAAAATGTTTGCTGAAAATCTATGAGCATAAATTTCAAGCACCATGGCGTCTGTTTTTTTATGTGTAGTAATAAGACTTGCTGCGTCAAACCTTAAAAGCTTTGTCTGAGGTCCAAGCCCATGAGCTCATGGTTTCTGCGTCATTTATGATCTCTCTTACAGAACCTTAAAGTTTTGTCCAATTATATTATGATTGCCTTAGGACTTGCAAATGAAGTTTACTTGTGTGTCCAAAGAAAAGTGAGTAGTTTGATTATGCAATGATTTTTGCGAAGAATAAAAATTCACTCCTTTATCTTATTATCTTTCTTGTTAACTTCTATGCCTAATTTTTCCTCTCGTGATCTCCTTTTCCTTTCAGACAGGTTTGAGGATTCTATATCTATATGTTTGCCCATGGCGTCAGCTGCCTATCTTGATGATACCAATTCTGAAGTTATCAATCCTCCAAAGAATGAGGAGATGTTGGATGTTACTGAGCTTGTTGGTGATCATATCCAGCATTCACCAAAGCCGAATGTGACAGTTTCTAGCAATGTGCGTGAGCTACTGGAATGTCCTGTATGTTTGAATGCCATGTATCCTCCAATTCACCAGGTATGCCTTTTTAGTTGATACTACACTTTTATTACATTTAGCTGAAGCTTCTTTTCTAAATTAAATTTATCTGAATCTTCTAGTTGCATTGTACTGGCCTTGCTCTAGGCTTTTAACGTGCCATTTATATGTCAATATATGAGATCAGGTAGGGGCTTGGAGTAGTAAAAGAATATAAAAATTTTGATATAGCTTTAAATTAGGAAGAACTAAGATAGGCTCTGTTTGAATCTTTTTTTATGAAGCCCTTTCACACTAACAGGTGCCCTCCCTCCCTCCCTTCCTATCTGATCACCATCCCCACCTGTAAGACACTCCTTGCAAACATTTTGGACTTACACATTGCAATGCTCTTCCTTTTCCTTTTCCACGTTATCTCCAATTTCTCGTAAATTGTTTCTTGCCAAATGGCTCTCCTATGAGGGTCTGAGTCTGATATCTACTATGGCCCTGAAAAGCATGTTGAATTTTTAGACACATTTTATAACAATGTTTTCACATCTGTGTGTGCAGTGCTCCAATGGCCATACTCTATGTTCTGGATGCAAGCCTAGGGTTCATAATCGCTGCCCAACTTGCAGGCATGAACTAGGTAACATAAGATGCCTTGCTCTGGAGAAGGTGGCTGCATCACTAGAGCTTCCATGCAAGTACCAGAACTTTGGGTGCTTGGGCATATACCCATACTATTGCAAGCTGAAGCATGAATCACAGTGCCAATACAGGCCCTATGCTTGCCCATATGCTGGATCTGAATGCACTGTCACTGGTGACATTCCATATTTAGTAAGTCACTTGAAAGATGATCATAAGGTTGACATGCACAATGGAAGCACCTTCAATCATCGTTATGTCAAATCAGATCCTCATGAAGTTGAGAATGCCACATGGATGCTTACGGTAATTATCACTGATCTCTGTCTTTTACAATCCAAACACTTTGCAAAGTTCATGTTACTTTGATTATACATGTAAATTTTGATTGACCTGGATACTTAGTACATCGATTATGCTATAACTAATTATGAAGTCTTTGTCCAGGTTTTCAGCTGCTTTGGCCAGTACTTCTGCCTGCACTTCGAGGCATTCCAGTTGGGCATGGCGCCTGTCTACAATGCCTTCCTCAGGTTTATGGGAGACGACACTGAAGCTAAGAACTATAGCTACAGCCTGGAGGTTGGAGGCAATGGCCGTAAAATGACCTGGCAAGGTGTCCCTCGAAGCATCAGAGATAGCCACAGGAAAGTTCGGGACAGCTACGACGGGCTCATCATCCAGCGGAACATGGCCTTGTTCTTCTCTGGTGGTGACAGGAAGGAGCTCAAACTACGGGTCACTGGGAGAATTTGGAAGCAGCAGTGAATCTCAACAGCTAAGTGCAATTGTTCATTCCAGTGCCCATGAATCATGGACCCAAGATGAACCGAGGCAAATCTGTAAGCGAACTGCTGCGAGAATTATGACTAAATAATATTATAGACTGTCTTAGCTACCATTCTTCTAGTAGTTCAAATTATTTTTATGGATGGTTATCATGTGAACCGAGGTGGTGCTGATGTTGAGCTGAAGGCAGATCTCCTTTTTTCTTTGAATTCTCAACGGTTGCCCATGCTGCCGCTGTAGCCTGTATGCGAATCTTGATGGGGACTCGTGAAATGTAAATGGTGTATCTCCCCTCTGTATGAGACTCGTATCAATATCAGCCCACCATTGTTTCTGAGTTCTGATATTGAGCCGGCAGATCTGCAGCTGCCCCTGTTATATGTTGATACTTGAGACAGTAGATCAGTCAAGCTATTACTACATCTTTTCTCTCGGATGTTTGCAGCTACAGCGCCAACACTGTGGATTGTGGAAGTGAAGGATGAGCTGCATCAGTGCATGTATGTTGACTTCCAGACGCTATGCTGCGATCTGTAAATAATAAGATGCATAAGATTGAATATCCCCGTTCAAATAATAATAATAATAAGTTTGAATATTTGAATTCGAGAATGCTCGAGCCATTTCCTCAAACGAGATGCATCGAGCTCTGGCAGAACCGCAGAAGTAGAGCCACGAAAACTGGGAGCAATTGGTCAACTTGTGTTGTCAACATGTACGACAACAGCACACGTGAAATCGTGAACAAAGGAGTTTTTAATGGAAGTATGCAAGTTCGGATACCAGCAGAATCCCTGAGATTTGGCATTTTAATTTTGTCCTGGAGAACGAAGGCAAGATTTGCCCGTACGATGAGGAGGGGGAAGATCCAGGCAGGCAGGCAAGCACGTCTGCTGCACGAGGGAGAGAAGCGGCGCGAGTGCTTTTTGCTGCCGAAGGCGATTTGCAAGTGCCGCCGATGCCATCCTTCGCGCGTATTCGTTAACCGGCGACCGCCGTCACCCGTGACCGTCGCACAGGCAGGCATCGTGATGGATAGGAACTAGCCAACCAGGAAATCTGAAAAGCCCTACAAAAATTCAAAATTAAAATTTCCAAATTTTTGCTGTGTTTTGAGTGAAATTCTGAAACTTTCCTTTTCGGGAAAATTTTCCCGGAATGCGCTTTCCTTTTTGGGTCGTTCCGCTTTCTCCCTCCGTTGGTGCCCCGCCTCCCTCTCCGCCTTCCCTTCTCTCGCGCGCCCCGCACTCGCGCCTCCCGCTGGCGCCACCTCCCCTTCCGCCTCTTCCCTCGCCCCGGCGCTCTCCCCGTTCCCTTCTCCCCGCCTTCGCCCCGCGCACGCACGTGCGCTGCGCGCTGCGCCACGCCGCCCCGCCCCGGCGCCCGCGGCCACGCCTGTCCCTGCGCCGCGCCGTCCCGACAGCCCCCGGGTCCGGAGGAGTGGACGTCCTCGCTCCACGTCACCCCGCCTCAGCTCCGGCCCCACCTGGCGGTCACCGCCTTCTCCCTTTCCTGCGCGCGGTCACGCCCTCGCCCCGGCCACAGCTCAACTGCCCCCGTCGCGTCACCTGCCCTGTGCAGAGCCATGCGTCACCCTCGCCCCCTTCCACTGTGCGGGTTTAAACGCCCTTGCCGCCCCGTCCATCCCTGTCGGCCCGAAGCCCCGCCGCTGCCTTCTCCCCGAAGGAGCCCCCTCCCCTCCGCGCGGGTATAAATACTCCCTTCCGGCTCCCTCCCTCTCCTTTGCCTCCCGAGCGTCCCCAGCACCCCCTTCCACTTCCCACCGCTCCCGAGCTCCCCCTCGAGCTGTTGATTGAGCCCCCGTCGCCCCTAGCGCCGCCGCCAGTCTCCCCTGCGCCGGTGGCCCCCGGGAGCCAAACTCCCTCCCCTCTCCATCTCTCTTCGATTGCTTTCGGCTAGAGCACATCTGTGGTGTGCTAATCACTTTGGTTTTTGCCCCTGGACAAGAGATTCACCGCAGAGCTCCGGCACCGAAGCACCTCGCCGGCCGAATTACCCTCACCGTGGCCAGACCTCTCCGAAGCTTCCTAGCTCCCACCGCCATCGTCAATGTGAGCTCCCAACTCCCCAGATGGTGTAACCGCCCCCGATTGAGCTGTCTCGCCGCCGATGACCCTCTCCACCGCGAAATCCCCGAGCCATCCCCTTCTCCCTCCCTCTCTCTTCTTTGGTCCCCGCAGATTCTAACTACCCAAAAAGGGTCCCCCGTGCTCTGCTCTACTCGATGGTACCCCTCCTTGCCCTCGGGAACCATCGACGTCGCCGGAGCACCGCAGCCCCGCCACCTCCGTCCCTCTGCTGCTCGCGCCCGGCCGAAGGAAGACGACGACGACGTGGCCTCCTCCCCGTCGTCGGATCCCCCTAAAGCCCTCTGATCTCCGCCATCCACCCCCCGTACCGGTTCACCGCCCTTCTCCTATCCCCACCGTCCGATCCTCGTAAAGACACCACCCCTCGTCCGTCGGATCGCCCGCGCGTACCGCTTCGCCGCCGCATCTGGGCCGCACCGCGCGGACGCGTGTCGCCCATCCACCGCTCGCGGGCGCTGCGCAGCTGGGCCGCGGCCTCCCGGCCCGCTCCGCTCCCGCGCGCGCGCGTTCAAACCCCTGGGCCGGGCCGCACTGTAGCGACCAGACCGGCCCGATGCTGTGTATTTGATTTTCCCCGGATTTTCCAATTTCCAATATTCCAGAAAACTCAAATAAATCCTAGAAAATCACAGAAAATCCCAAAAATTCCCAAATTTCACCACTTTGCTCCGAATATTATTCCAGACCCTCTGGTGAACTCCATTTCCACATATTCTCCCCAAATAAATCCCTAAAAATCCATTTGGAGTGTTTATGCATTTTATTTCTTTTTAATTAGTTTGTTTTCCCTCGCTTGATTAGTCTCAAGCTGGATTTAATTTATTTTATGTGTTTGCGCTAGTGTCGGAGATTCCGGAGGTTCAAGAGCAGGCTCAGGATCTAGGCGTTTCTTCGTTCGAGCTAGCAGAGATCATCCGGATTGACGGCAAGTCCCAAATCCTTTGATCATGTTGTATCCCATAATGTTTAATTATGTTAATATGTTATTTGCATTGAACTAGTTCTGAAATGTTAGTTCGAAAATAAAATAAAATGTTTAGAATGACATGTGATATAGTTAGACCTACCACCGCTAAATGCCATGTTTAAATTGTAGCCATGCCTTTGAAACCCTAGAATTAATTATCTGATAATCTAGATAATTGTAGGCTATAGTTATCATGCAAAGTGTTACACTAATAAGGTTGTGGCTGCGGGCCAATAGAATTTGGAAAACCCGACTCTAAGGTAGGGTGGTATGGGACACCGTATCTTAGAGCGGAGAGTGCCGGCGTGCACAAGGTAGGGTAAGGGTTGGGGGAGAGCCGCGAGACGGTCTTTGCCCATCTCTTACCCTAGGGCTGGAGTAGGGTAAGGGTGAGTGGGAAACCGCGAGACGGTCTACGCCCACCGCTTACCTTAGTTTGGGTCGCGGGCCTGGTGAGGTTGCGGACCAGGTGAAAAGATAAGGACTAAAACCCTTACGCTGAGCAAATGTCACAGTGATCGCTCAACCACAGGAGTTGACTTGTCAACACTTGTCTAGTAGCTGCTCAACTCGATTGAAACTCTACAGGAGGGTAGCAGTGAGGTTAGGCAGGCCGGGCTACGGGTGCCTAACAACGGTAGAGTTCACTCGAAGCGGACACTGTTTTCTCTTGTGTGTGTGTGTGTGTGTGTGTGTGTGTGGGAGCCAGACCCGAGTGAATTCTACCGGGTAGAGCCTATATAAAGAGTTGAGCAGTGAAACGACATGGCTTTCTTAACTCTTTAGCGGGAGTTAAGGGATCGTGTGGGTAAAGCTGAGCAAACTCTGCAGAGTCAAATAAATGGTATTCGAATACGCCGTGCTCCCGGTTATTGGAGCTGTGTCACTTGGGTGATTCCAGCAGCGAAGCTTAAGTAGTTTTGTACATGCTTTAACTTGGTTAGTTGGTTAATGAACTCTTCGTGAAAAACCCCTGAGATCTTAAGAAGTAAGTTTTGGTCCGTTTTATTAAAGTGTTTGCAAATAAAACTGCATCCACCAAATGTAATAAACCAAATATACACCCTTCCTTTGACATTCCGTGCATATAGTAAGTTAAGATCCCTTTGGGATTTGCTGAGCCGGTTGTTTGGCTCACGGCTTGCTTAATCCACTCTTTAGAGGATCAAGACGAAGGAGAAGGTCTCCCTGTTGAAGAAGTCTCGGAGGATCTTTTCTTCGACGAGGACCCTTGGCTGTAGGTCTCCGCCGCGCTCGAAGCAGATTCTGGAGTCTTTTGTACTGTAATTACACTTTGGGCTTGCACGCCCCGCTGTAAAAACTGGATGTTAATCCTTATGTCAAATATATGCTGGACTTTTGTTGTAAGCATGCAATGGTATACTCTTGCGCGACACTCCATAACTGTTCATGCTTGAATAGTTACGGAATGCCGTGTCCGTACGCGCCCCTGGAAACGGGGGCGTTACAAGAAGTGGTATCAGAGCAGGCTCTTTGACCGTATGTTGAGACCTAAGGCAAACTAGGAAGCGATTTTATCGCAAAACTTAATTTAAAGCCATAAAAACGATTTACGAAAAATATAAGTAATATTGCTGTCTTTTCCTCTCTTGTTGCTACCTTACCTACCTTAGTTTATTTCTGCTTAAGTTTTACTTTCGCAAAATGTTTACTGCTTTGCTCGTCTAGCTTCAAAATTTCGGTCCTCAGTAGTTGGAGGAGTAGCGATTGTTCGCTAGATTAGATTGACCCTGAGTGGTAGTGGTATTTCTTTGTAATGTAAAGCAGGTGTAATCATAAACCCTAAGTGGTTTGTGTACCACCTGCATATTGTAAATCTATGTTCTTTATCCTTGTATATTGTTTGCTTAATTATCAGTAATTCCCCTGTGTTCAAAGTTTTCTCCTGTCCCTTTCGCTCTCGTTCTTACCTTATTCGCCCTATACTTGCCTTGAAAAATTCAAAGTCTTACTTATCTGTTCTTGATTGCCAAAGCCGCTGCAAAGCTAACCTCAAGTTCCCAATCAACAGATGGAGCCGGCAGAGCAGACGGGTCAGACCAGCAGGCAGGGTGCACCTGCCACCGACCAGAACACACTTGCTGATGTTATTGCAATGTTAGAACAGAATCGATATCAAGGAGAGCAGAACATATTACGAGTGTTGGATCAACAGGCCAGATTGATTGAACAGATCGCCACCAGATCTCCAGGAGTACAGGGTGGAGGCAATGTTCCACGGGATGGTGCTCCAATTACCACCCGGTGGAATGACTTTCTAAAAACACGTCCACCCACTTTCTCCACCACCGCCGATCCTATGGTTGCTGAAGATTGGCTGGCAGATGTGGAGAGAAAACTTCAGACTGCACAGTGTGACGATAAAGAGAAGGTGTTATATGCATCCCACCAGCTACAGGGTGCAGCAGCGACCTGGTGGATCAACTACCAGCGCACACTCCAGAACAGAGAGATTAGTTGGGAAGATTTCTCCAAGGCCTTCCGTAAGGCCCACATCCCCGAGGGCATTATGGAAGCCAAGCGCCGGGAATTTTTGGCGCTTAAACAAGGTGGTCGTACAGTAATGGAGTATTTACACCAGTTCAACCACCTCTCCAGATTTGCCCCTGAGGATGTTGACAATGAGGACAAGAAAATGAGCAAGTTTCGTGCAGGTTTGCAGCAGTCCTTGAGATTCCATATTTCAGCTTTGAAGTTCAAGGACTTGAATGATATGGTTGACGGCTTGATCAATTCAGAGGAAGCTAGAAGTGAGATGGAAGACTATAGAAAACGCAAGGCAGCACATAGATCGCAGTCATCTTCACACACTGCACAACGAGCCAAGACATTGGGATCTTCTTCATATCGATCCCCATCCTCCCGACAGTATGTGATGATGCCGAAGAACCAGTCCAGTCAGACTCAGCATTATGCTGGACTTTTGTTGTAAGCATGTAATGGTATACTCTTGCGCGACACTCCATAACTGTTCATGCTTGAATAGTTACGGAATGTCGTGTCCGTACGCGCCCCTGGAAACGGGGGCGTTACAAAATCTGCATGGAACATCGCAATTCGCACGCTACCGAAAGAGTGGGCGTCAGATCCACACCAGCATCAGATTGCTTGTGCATGGATGATTCAAGTATGATCCCGCTGGAATACAAGATGTGAACATAAGGTGATTGTATGCGTGATCTTGGATGGAATCAGATGAGTGGGAGAAGTGCTTGAAAACTCTTTAGTTAGACATAAGATGATTGTACGTGTGAAGGATTGCACTACCCAACCGAATAGACGCAACACAAGTATTGCATGACCAGTACGACAACAATGGGTGAATGTGACTTCTAAAATTTTTCTCCATTATGCGCTGATCTTTTAACTCTAATAGCTACTGATCTATAAACATCAAGATTAGAAGCTAACACTAAAGCAAGAAACTCAAGAAAACGAAATTTAACACCTCTAGGCTTTGGTGGTCAGACCGGCTATCAGAGACGGTTTGAATGGTGCCTAGGGGCTGACCGGAGGGGGTGGTCTGACCGCTCCCCTATTTCAGAATTGAAAAATTCAGTCCGAGTCAATGCAATTTTTAGTTCAACTCTGAAAATCCAAATCCAAAAGATATGAAATTTTGCATATGCCTTATTCAAGGTCTCAGGAACATATTCCATTCAAGGAAAACAAAAATTCATAAAAAAGTTTAGACCCTTTTCAAGAAAAAGCAAGATTGCAAAAAAAAAATCAAGCAAAAACTGAAAACGAGGAATATAACTTGTTCGTGGGTAAAGAATGGTCAAGATGGCTCTAAATATATTTCACATGTCACAATAAGAAAGAAATCACAAAGAATCAAGCCATAAACTCTTGGGTCAAGAAATCTACCGAGAAAGTCAAATCCAACAAAAACGGACAACTTTAAGAACTTACTAAACCTGATGCCTGAATAGATGAAGATTAATTTGCATGAGACATATCCATTACTTTCTCGTTCTTGGCATCCAACAAGATCAAAAAGGGAGAGAGAAAATCAAAACTAACAAAATCAAGAGATAAATAAAGTTGACATATTTCCACTAGAGGATGAAGGATTTACAGCCACTCCACCTGAAGAACAAGACACCACACCACAACTCACACTTATTAAATTCTAACCTAGAACACTTAGCCTCAATAAGCAAAGGTTGGATGGTCAACTAGTGAGTTTTCATTTTAGCCTGTTAAATAGATAGGCAACCAGAACTTATCCATCCTTAATAGATACTATTCACTTAGCATATATGGAGGAACCCATTAACTCCATATAACACATGTTTTACTTACATATAACACTCATGCATGTTTTTCAAAGCAAATAAGCCTGAATCCACTGAGTTATTAACCTTTGATCCAACTTGATTCTCTCAGTTTCTTCTTAACCTAAACCGATTTCTCAAGCATCATAGTTTTGATCCAAGATAGTTTTCGGTATTTTGATCAACTTATCAAAATACCCTTCCTTGACCCGGTCTTCATATTATATTATAAGCAATCTCCATGCTTACCACGTGTAGGTCCATCACTGGCTTACCACACGTCTACAAGTCTCTCCTGTTCCGATTCCACCAGACCATACCTCACTTGGACCAACCAAGCCACATGGTGCAACCCATCGCTCGAACATCCCTTCAATATTTCTTGCCTTTCTTATACCATGTTTGAGCTCATCCATCTCACCTGGCATCCCTGGTCGTTCTGGACCTCGGCTCCTCCACGAGCGTATCCTTGATCCTTGCCGTTGACTATGGTTGACTCCAAGTCTCTCTGCATATCCAAAGACAAACAAATTATTTTCGAGCACAAATTATTTATAACTTAACCCACGCTAGCTGAAACATGCATCATGCAATACATATACACTGACCTAGATCAGAATAAATCAACCCATGACCAAAAATCCCAAATTCCGATTTTTAGCCGAATCAATACAGGCTGGCTGGTCAAACTGTTGACATCAGCCGATTTGACCGCTGGGGGTTGTTGGTTAGACCACTGGCGACGGTTGGTCTGACTGGTGGCCAGAATGCCCGCCTCTTTTGGCTTTGTCAGATCACCTGGTCTGTAAATTGTTTAGAAAAACTGTAAACTTACAAAATCCAAATTTTCACTCCTCTAAAATGGCAATGGTTAATCACAACAAAACTCTAGACCCTCTCACATGGTCCTTCAAGTATGGTTAATGAATAGTAAAGGAGAAAGGTAACGGTCGTGCCATTATGCATTTATTAATTAATAAACAAAAATCAACTAACACAATACAAAGGAAAAATGTAACATCAATGTGTTGTTGAATGTTAATGATCAATATACTAGTCAAATCAATGGAAAAACCTTTTAGATTATCGACAAAATAGACAACAACTCACATTATTGAATGTGGATGAGATTTCCTAAGATTGACAATGCTATAGAAATTTAAAGTTGTTTTCTCTTGTTTTCTTTATTTGTGAAAGCTATTTTGATCAAAGAAATCCAACCAAGAGCAGCCTTGATAGTAAATAAAATAAAATTATTTGAAGAAGTAACACCCATATTGAAAAGAAAAGAATAAAAGGAAACTAAATGAGATGAGACTAACAAAAGCAATTTTTCATGTGTTTGTTTTGAGCTTCAACCCTTGTTTGATCTTGAGAGACCATGTAGAAGGTCTAAAATATGTTTGTGATGAACGATTATCACTTTGGTTGAGTTAAAATTGAATTTTGTGAAAGTTTCAGAAAATTCAGATTTTAGATTGTGTTGTCAGGTTTCAAACGGTCTGACTGGGCTTGGGATGGCGATCAGACTGGCCTTGACCTATTCATCAGGTTTCGTGCCTAGCGGTCTAACCGCCATGGGGAAGTTGGTCAACTTGAAGAGACTATTTATATGAAGCAATCTCCTGGGTATGTAAGTCATAATCATCCTGAGCACCACTGCCAACTTGACAAGGCTTTATATGGTTTGAAACAAGCACCCAAGGCATGGTATGCACGGCTGAGCTCAAAGCTATAAGAACTTGGTTTTATACTGTCCTTAGCTGACACTTCACTGTTCATCTATTGACAAGGAGGTAGTATAATTTATATGTTCATTTATGTAGATGATATAATTGTGGCAAATTCCTCATCTACAGGTATTGGAAAATTGTTGGGCAAATTACAAGGAGTTTGCTATTAAAGACCTAGGGGAGTTGGCATTACTTCCTAGGTATAGAAGTGACAAGATCACAACACGGCATGATATTGGATCAGCATAATTATACCGTGGATGTTTTGAAACGGGCTAACATGGGAAATTGTAAACCTGCTACGACACCAACGGCAATAACAAAGAAGCTATCCAACGAGATAGGGGAAACTCTGTCAGCTGTCGAAGCCACCAGACACCAAGCGTTGTTGGTGCACTTCAGTATATGACGCTACAAGACCAGACATTGCTTTCTTAGTTAACAAGGTGTGTCAATTTCTGCACTCACCAACAGGTCACATGACAAAGTAAAAAGAAATACGAGATATCTCAAACTCATATCCAAACTTGGACTAGAAATTTGGAGATCCAATTCAGTTTTGATCAGTGTGTTTATTGATGCAGATTGGACAGGAGATGCTGATGGCAGAAGGTCCACCGGAGGCTTTGCTATATACTTTGGTCCCAATCTTGTCTTATGGAGCTCCTAAAAACAACATACTGTTTCATGTTCGAGTACCGAATCAGAGAACAAGGCTTTATTTTTAATGCCACAACAGAAACAGCATGCATTCAGTCCTTGCTTGGTGAATTGGGAGTTTTTCGACCTTGGCAACCAAATGATAACTTGGGCGCAACATATTTATCGCCAAACCCTGTCTTCCATGCACGCAATAAGCACATCGAAGTTGATTTCCACTTCATGGAGGTTGGGTTTATATCTCCTCGAGATCAAACAGCAGACAATCTCACCAAGGCGTCATCCTTCTCTGCATTTCATCGCAATCTCAATGTGTGCTCCCCAGGTTGAGACTGAGGAAGGGTGTTAAGATATCTGTATATTTGGATAGGATCCTGACTTGATTGTATTTTAGTTAGGTTCCAAGTATAGATGAATACGAAACCAATCTTGCCGATTATGTAAATCTCATGTAATCTCTGTAACCAATATATATTGATGTGTATGCGTACCAGTTGATTGTGCCGGCCCATCCAATCTTCTTCCTCCTATTCTTCTTTTTCACAAACATTTACATTATTGAACTTACAGTCTACTGATTTTATCCCGAGCATTTCCCTTGTTATGCGTTCTTTTCTGTGTTATTATGGGGAAAGGAAATTTCATGTTAATACACCACCTTCTTTAGAACCAGTGAATGTCAATACACGGGGAGGTCAGAATTCAATAGCTGTACTAAATCTTACAAGATGCAATGAACTTGTAGTTGCATGAATCAAAAGTTATTCTGAATGAACTTGAGAAAGAACTCCCTCAAAACTTTTTGTGGGGACTACTAGTCACAAAGCTATATTCAAGATTGGTGCCCTTCCGTAAAGAAGAAAAGGTGGCTATAAGTTAGAAAACAGCTGAAGGACACATTGTTTCGAGCTACAGAATATATATCCATCTATTCAGGAAGAAAATTAATCGAACAATGCATAAGATGCTTGAAAGCAAGAGTAGAGGGGAACTAAGTGTTGGTAAGATCCTAAGGATCACTAGTAGTAGATCTAGAGGGGAGTACTACCTATTTGGCGTCCACAAATATAATGCGTCTAGATCTAAAGGAACAGTGAGTAACGAGAGGGGTTTTAGGGTTACCGACCATCCGTGGTCTTGGTAGCTGGTGCAGAGGCGTCCGCCATGGAGTCGGTGGAGTCGGGAGACGTCGGCGGTGAAGTCCGGTGGCGGCGCCGTCCAGGAGCGGCGTGGCAGTGGCGCTTCCCGTCACTGGCTGCGCTTCCCCTCGAGATCGGGTTAGGGTTTTTGTCGGTGGGGAGTACGGCTCAGACGAACCTCGTAACATGAGCCGCCGGCCCCCACCTTTATATATAGCGCAGTGTGACAGGGGCCCATCAACCAATAGGGTTGGGCGCCCCCGATTAGGGCGCGAGCTCAAGGCCCAGGTGGCCGTTGGGCCAACCGTGGGTGGAGATCATGCTAACATTCTCCCCCTTGATCTCAACTTATATTCTGAACTCTATACTTATCACTCATTGCTTTTCTCATTCCATCACAGATCAGTGCATAGAGCGTGCCTCATCGTCACGGTCTTATGCCATTAGATTCAACAGCCACAATGCTCTTCTCTGTTTTTGAAATGAACTCTCAACTGGGCCCTTGTTGTCCAGGAATCATAGGCTTTCCCGTAAACCCATGCCGGCTAAGTGTTCTCTGAACACATTGGGCGGTAAGCCTTTTGTGAGCGGATCCGCGAGCATCTTTTCTGTCCTTATATGCTCAAGACTGATTACATGATCCCGGACTTTATCTTTCACAACATAATACTTTATGTCAATGTGTTTGGCAGCACCACTTGACTTATTGTTGTGAGCATAACATACTGCTGGTTCATTATCGCAGTATAACTTTAGTGGCTTATGTATGTCATCTACCACTTTCAACCCGGGTATGAATTTCTTTAGCCAATTCACCTGCCCCGTGGCCTCATAACATGCTACAAACTCGGCATACATTGTGGATGATGTAGTGACGGTTTGTTTTGAGCTTTTCCACGATATAGCTCCTCCTGCGAGAGTGAATACATATCCGGATGTAGACTTTCTATCATCTCCCGCATAATCAGAGTCTGTATACCCCACTATATGGAGTGAATCTGATCTTCTGTATGTCATCATGAGGCCTTTTGTTCCTTGCAAATAACGCAAGACTTTCTTTACTAATTTCCAATGTTCTATTCCAGGATTGCTCTGGAATCTGCCAAGTAACCCGGTAACAAATGCTAAGTCAGGGCGCGTACACACTTGAGCATACTGCAAGCTTCCGACAGCTGAAGCATATGGAACTGCTTTCATTTGATCGATCTCATATTGGTTCCTGGGGCATTGAAATTCCCCATACCTGTCGCCCTTGACTATAGGAGCAGGTGAAGGCTTACAATTTTGCATACTATATTTCTTTAGAACCTTTTCTAAGTATGCCTTTTGAGATAAACCTAAAACCCCCTTAGTTCTATCTCGGTGAATTTCTATTCCCAGAACGAACGAAGCTTCACCAAGATCCTTCATATCAAAATTCGAGGACAAGAACTTCTTGGTCTCTTGTAATAGGTTAACATCACTACTAGCAAGTAGGATGTCATCCACATACAGGATTAGGAAAATGTATTTCCCATTCTTAAACTTTGCATACACGCAATTGTCCTCTACATTCTCCTTAAACCCAAAACTTCTTATTGTACTATCAAACTTCAAGTACCACTGCCTTGATGCTTGTTTTAATCCGTAAATGGATTTCTTCAGGCGGCATCCCATACGTTCTTTTCCTTCCACAACAAAACCTTTCGGTTGTGCCATGTAAACATTTTCCTCCAAATCCCCATTTAGGAACGCCGTCTTTACATCCATCTGATGCAATTCTAAATCATAATGAGCTACAAGCGCCATTATTATTCTAAAAGAATCTTTACACGAGACTGGAGAAAATGTCTCATTGTAATCTATGCCTTCTCTTTGCGTAAAGCCCTTTGCCACAAGTCGCGCTTTAAATCTTTCTATATTCCCTCTAGAGTCATGTTTTGTTTTGTAGACCCATTTACAGCCTACTGTCTTGGCTCCTTTAGGAATAGTTTCTAAGTCCCAAACGCCGTTGGTGCTCATTGACTTCATTTCATCCTGCATAGCTTCAAGCCACTTGGATGAATGAGCGCTTCTCATGACTTCTTCAAAAAAGGTGGGATCACCCTCCATTTGAAAATCCTCAGTTTCATAGACTTCGTAATCATTAGGGATAGCTGATCTTCTGACTCTTTGAGACCTTCTGAGTCCCTCGCTATTCGATGCTTGTTCTGTGTGAGGCTGTTGTTGCTCTTCCTCTTGGGTTACAATGGGTTCTATGGGATCCTGAAGGACAGGTTCCTCATGTTCACTCATCGTTTCCACAGGAGAACTAACAACAGGTGCTGTCACTACAGTGTCTGGCACTGTTGGTGTAGCAACAACAGGTAGCGTGAAAAATGGTTCCTGAACCATCGGAATGGGTACATGTACCCGCTTTTCCTCTAGGTTAATTTCTCGCGCTACTCTGCTCCCCCTGATCATCTCTTCCTCCAAGAAGACAGTATGTCTTGTTTCTACAAACTTCGTATGTCTGTCAGGACAATAGAAGCGATAACCCTTCGATTTTTCTGGATAGCCAATAAAATGGCAGCTGACTGTCTTGGGATCTAGCTTCCCTATGTTTGGGTTAAAAACTTTAGCCTCAGCAGGACAACCCCACACACGTAAATAGTTAAGTGAGGGTTCTCTTCCTGTCCACAACTCATACGGTGTTTTGGGTACCGACTTGCTTGGTACTCGATTAAGAATATGAATGGCGGTTTTTAACGCCTCCATCCATAAACTTATCGGTAGCGTGGAGTAACTTATCATACTTCTCACCATATCCATTAAGGTACGGTTGCGTCTTTCAGCCACTCCATTCTGCTGAGGTTCGCCTGGTGTAGAGTACTGGGCAACTATGCCATTTTCCTGTAAGAACCTTGCAAAAGGTCCAGGAACTTGGCCATACGGGGTGTGCCGACCGTAGTACTCCCCCCCACGGTCGGATCTTACTATCTTAATCTTTAAATTGTGCTGATTTTCTACTTCAGCCTTAAATATCTTAAATTTATCCAATGCTTCTGTTCTTTCTTTAATTGGATAAATATAGCCATAACGCGAATAGTCATCTGTGAATGTTATAAATGAATCATAACCATCCACACTTTTCACAGGAAATGGACCACAGATATCTGTGTGAATTATTTCTAAATTTCCTGCGCTTCGTTTGGCGTCTTTCTTTATTTTCTTAACATATTTTCCTTTTATGCAATCAATACATTGTTCTAAATCTGAAAATTCTAATGGCGGAAGAAGTGTTTTCTTAATCAATCGTTCTATTCTCCCCCTCGAAATATGGCCTAAACGACAATGCCATAATTTCGACGATGCATCATGATTTATCTTCCGCTTTTTACTTTCATTCATAGACGAAGAGGTATTCTCATTCTCAATGGTCACATGATTCACATTCTCAGAAAGTGATAATAAATAAAGCTTGTCTTGTCGGAAGGCAAGACCAACACATTTATTATTAAACACAAGTCTGCATTTGCCATCACCAAAATGGCAATCATAACCATCATCATCTAATTTCGACACACTTATTAAGTTTCTGCGCAAAGAGGGTACATAAAGAACGTCTGAAAGCCTAAGTACAAAACCATCATGAAATTCTAAAGAGAGATCTCCAATGGCCTCGACTTCGGCTTCAATTCCATTCGCAACTTTAATTGTTCTTTCTCCTCTTTGTAGGGTCCTCCTCGTATGGAATCCCTGTAATGAATTAGCAACATGAACAGTTGCACCTGAGTCAATCCACCAAGTAGATTTTTCATAACTTAAATACAAGGATTCATCTATAAATGTAATGACATCCTTACCATTCTTCAACAGATGCTTCAGGAACTCTGGGCAATCCCTCTGATAATGCCCTGCCTTCTTCTTACAAAATTTACAGGTGTCTTTGTCTACTGTAAATTGATTGGGTTTATGAAACTGGGGAACCTTTCCCTGTGACTTAGAAGAGGAGCTACTATCCCACTGAGGTTTCCCTTGTGGTTTGGCATTAAAGTTCTTTCTTTTGTTGTTCTTCACAAGGTTTGCAAATTCACCCTGTGAGGTTTTAAGCCTCTCCTCTTCTTGCACACACATTGCAATGAGCTTTTCTATATCCCATTTGTCGGGCTGCATGTTGTAATTAACAACAAAAGTGTCAAATTCTTTTGGCAGAGAAGCAAAAATCAAATGAATTAGAAACTCATCCTTGAGCCTCATATCCATTGAATTTAGCTTAGCTGCCGTTGTGCTCATCTTTAATATGTGTTCTCTTATTCCACCACTAGAGTATCTCTCATTCACTAGTTTCTTAATCAGCGTGCTTGCTGTGGCCTTTGAAGACCCAGTAAACTGATTCTTTACTTTCTGTAGATACTCTGTGGCAGTGTCACAGTCTGGGATGGATCCCCTTATTGGATCTGCAATGGTGGCCTTAGCCACCATCAGGCACTTGCGATTCGAGATGTCCCATTTCTTTTTCTCAAGATCATATTTCATTCTGACTTCTGCATGATCACGCTTTCGGGCAGTGAAATCAGCATCAGTCTCATTTTCTGCCCTCACCGGGTCCTCTGGCTCAGTAGGACACGGAGAGGTGAGGGCTAAGTCATTCTCGGACAGCGCAAGTGCTAAATCATACTTTTCTCGCCAGACCCGATAGTTGTTCCCATCAAGTGCCGGGATGTGCGAGATGTATGCCATGGGGTTGAGTCCTGAAACAGTATCAGAAAAAATGAGGAAACATAACAATATAATAATTGCATGCTTTGATTTAACGTTGGTCAAAATTAAAACATGCAAAAAACTTGTACATTAATTCTACATCACCGTTGGGCAGAAGATAGAATTAATGCATAAATTCATGAATAAATCAATTTATAATATTGCTATCATCAACTTTGGTCAGAAAATAGCAAAATTATAAACATGAACTGTAAATAAATGTAACTATTCCTCTAATTTTAATTTTCCCGTTGGTTCCAATTAAAATTAGAGAAAAACTTAAAATTTCTGCTCTTCAAAATTAAATTCTCCCGTTGGTTCGAATTTAATAAGAAGATAATAAACTTTAGCTCGCAGCGGAAAAAAAAATTCTGGTTTTTGGATCAAAATTGCACTGAAATTTGATCTCAAACTTAACAAAATTCATCAAATGAATGTTTCTGGGAAAAAAAACAGAAAATCACTTTTTACTGTGCAAACCGGCCATTTGGCCCGGTCTGCGCAACTGCGGCCCACGGCGCACGGCGGCCTAGCCCGCGCGGCCGCGCGCTCACGGCGTCCCTCGCGCACGAACGGCCCATTCAGCCCGCCTTACGCGCCCACGCGCGCGCAGACGTCGCGCCGCCCCGCTCGG
Source organism: Dendrocalamus latiflorus (assembly GCA_017311315.1). NCBI lineage: Eukaryota > Viridiplantae > Streptophyta > Magnoliopsida > Poales > Poaceae > Dendrocalamus > Dendrocalamus latiflorus. The sequence continues at coordinate 2,399,291 of CM029643.1, read as the reverse complement.
CCGGCCTCTCTCGCGCTCACGTGCGCCTCACGCGCCCACGCGCGCGCGGAGCCTCCGCGCCCAGGCCGCAACCTGGGCCTGGGCCGCGATTTCGCGATCCCGCCTGGGCTCAAAGCCGGTCCATCCATCGCCAGCCGTCCGATTTGATCCGACGGAGGAGCGAGCGGATCGGGAGAGCAAAAACCTCCCCGCCGCCGGCCGGAGACCGAAACCCTAGCCATTCTTCTCATTTCTCTCCCTCTCCTCTCTCTCAGCCGCCGCAGCAGCGAAGAAGCCCACGGGCGAGGGGGGGCCATCGGACAAGAGGAAGAGAGCGGCGGCGCCGCCGTGGGTCCCTTCGCCGGCGCGCGCGTCCGCCCGAGAGTGGGGCGCGCCGCCGTCGAGCGGTCCTTTGGCGGTGCCCGACCCGGAGCTCGTGCTCGTGGCGACGAGCGGCGGTTCTTCCCGCGTGCCGGCAAGGCGGCGGCGGGGGTTTCTTCCGCCGGCGACGACGACGGCGGCCCCGGTAAGATCCGGTCTATTCTTTTCTAGGGTTAGGGTTCGGATAGAGTTAGAGTTCTTCTTCCCTCTTTTCTTTCTTTTATCCCCATCTCAGATCTACGCCTAGTTGCTCTGATACCATTGTTGGTAAGATCCTAAGGATCACTAGTAGTAGATCTAGAGGGGAGTACTACCTATTTGGCGTCCACAAATATAATGCGTCTAGATCTAAAGGAACAGTGAGTAACGAGAGGGGTTTTAGGGTTACCGACCATCCGTGGTCTTGGTAGCTGGTGCAGAGGCGTCCGCCATGGAGTCGGTGGAGTCGGGAGACGTCGGCGGTGAAGTCCGGTGGCGGCGCCGTCCAGGAGCGGCGTGGCAGTGGCGCTTCCCGTCACTGGCTGCGCTTCCCCTCGAGATCGGGTTAGGGTTTTTGTCGGTGGGGAGTACGGCTCAGACGAACCTCGTAACATGAGCCGCCGGCCCCCACCTTTATATATAGCGCAGTGTGACAGGGGCCCATCAACCAATAGGGTTGGGCGCCCCCGATCAGGGCGCGAGCTCAAGGCCCAGGTGGCCGTTGGGCCAACCGTGGGTGGAGATCATGCTAACACTAAGAACTAGACACGAATTGATAACCAAGCTCAAGGATTTACATTAATTAACTAGTATCAGTGTCAATCTTTCATAGTTTCATACATTACATACACACAAGCACCAGGTCTTATTGCTTTCGCAGCAAGGAGCCAAGAGCAATTCGTTCTCCTCCATGAACGGCAAATCCGATCCCCGAACGATCGGATGCACACAAATCCCGCACCAAGAAACCGAACGGCGCCTCCTTTCTTGACTCTTAACACCTCTAATCCATTAATCAGCAGAACGAATGGAATGGGAAAGGTCGCATCTTTGGTGATCAAGAACAGCAATTAGGGCAGCGTACCAATCCGTTCTCGTTGCACTCGGCGCAGCGGTGGACGCGGTCTTCCTCCTCGATGAACACCTTGCGGCTGCCGCCGCAGCCGGGGCAGGGTACGAAGCGGACGCCGCCGCAGGCGTCGCAGACGAAGGCTGGGTCCTGGCCGGCAGCGCCCTCGAGAAGCCGCCGGAGCTGGCCGGTCTCGTGCAGCTGCCGGACCTCGTCGGCGCCGCCAACGAGGCGACCGCCGACAAGCAGCTGCGGGAGCGAGAAGGTTCGGCCGCGCGCGGTGAGCAGGGACTGCAGCTCCCGGCGGAACGCGGCGTCCATGGACACGTCGCGCTCGTCGACGGCCACGCGGAAGCCCCGCAGGATGGCGCGCACCGCGCAGCAGTCCGCGAACGTGTGCCGCACGCCCCGCAGCGACGTCGTGTAGAGCACCACCGCCTGCGGCCTCGCTCGGGGCTCGTCGGTGAGTTGTTGCCGCCGCCACTTGGCCGCCGGCGGCAGCAGCCGGTACCCCTGGTGGTGGTGGTACGTCAGCGACCGCGCGAAGTGTAACGGCTTCTTGGCGCAGCTCCCGCTCCCTCCACCGCCAGCGGCGGCCACGCTGCAGTCTTCCTCCATCTCACGTCGCCGGCGTGCAGCCGCCGTAGCAGGTGAGGTCAGGTTCTTGGCTATGGAGGTTACCTAGAAGAGAAGAAAGGGGAAAGAAAGTGAATTGGGAAAGCAAGAAAATAGAATTAGCCGGGAACGTGGGGTTTAGTGGCGTATACATATTTTCTTGTGATGGTGGAAATTCTTATGGTATTACTTGTTGCTTTTGTTTGCTTTTTCTCTCTCTTAATGTTGAGTTAAGGGAAAATTTGTTCAGTAGCACTGAAAGCTCACCTCTTTCGGAAAATACCACTAAAAAAAGGGGTACCGGATATTGCCACCGAAAAATTCATTTTTCTTCGGGATTTACCATTCTGGACAAAAATACCCCTCTCCCTCCCCCTCCCTCACCTTCTCTCCTCTGCGCCGCCCGTCCGCCTGCATCTCCCCCACCGCCGGCCTCCCCGCCTCCTCCTCCGCCCGCCGCTCGCCTCCCCGCCTCCTCCTCCGCCCGCCGCTCGCCTCCTCCCTCTCCGCGCGCCCCCTCCCCGCCGCCGTTGGCCTCCTCCTCGCCCCCTCCTCCGACCGCCGCCTCCCCGCCTCCTCCTCCGCCCGCCGCTCGCCTCCCCGCCTCCTCCTCCGCCCCCACCTCCCTGCGCCTCCTCCTCCTCCTTTCCCCGCTCCCCCGCGTCCGGCCGAAGAGGTGGCGCTGGCGGCGGCGGTTTTGCTGCGCGCGGAGGGGGAGGAGGCGGCGAGCGCACGCCGAGCGCGGACGTCGAGTAATTCATTTCCAACGAGCCTGACGGGGTTGGCGGCGCATGGTGAGGTGTGGTGTAATTAGACCATGCCGCTAGTGTTTTCGAGGCTTCTGATCGAGCTGCAGGAAAGCTAAGCGGCGCTAGCTAGCTAATTAAGGGTCTGTTTGGCAACGGCTGCGACTTATGGCTTATGGCTGAAATTTTTGAATTTTGGCTGTTTACGGTACAGATTACGGAGAGATAGATACTCACTTGCGATTTTGGATGGTACAGATGTTGGGTTTTTAACGTGTACATCGTTTAACTTGTAGACAACGTCTTGAGAAAATACTCCGTTTAAAAGTTAGGTACTGTAGCAAAAGTCAAAAGCCACCAGCTTCAGAGGAAAAGAACAGTCCCTAATTGGGACGTGCGTGGAATCTTTCGATTGTTTGCTTCCCATTGAATTAACATTGAAGGATGAAGCAGGAGGGATGAATTACTCGGCCTGCTGCGCGGCCTCTATTGCAATGCAAATAGGAAGAAAATATAAGATGGTTATCAATTCATTTCCAATCAGGCGCTCCAACTGGAGAGATCGTTTCACTGAAAGGCTTTGGCAATGTACAAGTATGCAGAGAAAGTCGTGGCCTAACGAGAAAAAATGACTATTTAAACATATTTAGCATTGTTTGACACTAAATTTACAAAAATGATCATATACATAACGTATTGACAAAAATTATATTTTTGTCGTCTGTTAACCGAACGTCAGCGCGCGTAGGCTGACGCGTAGCCGCTGCCATCCCACAGTAGGACGGCAGGCGGTTTGCTATCCTGTGGCCAGACGCCATCGACATGTGCACCGGCGAGCCGATCACCAAGGGCATCAGTGGCGGGCAGCGGAAGCGGATTGGCGCCTCGCTACTCTCCGGCACCTCCGTGTGATGCGCCGATTCGCCGATGCTTGCCCGGGAAAGTCGTCCATGCTGCACGACGGCGCAACGGGAAGGCGCTCCATGCTCCATTGCTCGTTGCCGGCCAGCCACCCGCGCTCGCTGGGCGGTGCCTCCGCCCCTGAGTCCAACAAAAGCTCTCTCAGCCCCTGAGTAACATGATTCAGTCTCAACTGTGCTACGAGTTCTGCTAACATTATCTTCGATCTTAAGTTAGCATTAGAGAGCAGCCAGAAAGCTCTCAGGCAGTGTCCTGTGTGATTCGTCTTTTGGACTAATCTTCTCATATTGTGCAGAGACAGAAAATCCACTTGAAGCAAATAAAAGTACAAGTGATGTGAGATACCATGCAATCATGCATATGCTACCCATCACGTCCACACAAGTCATGTACGTGTGCACGGCTAACCAATTTTGAAGGACAATCTGATAAGGAAATCTAGTCTGCTCTCTGCCTGCTGGTTCTTCAGAGAAAGATGAGCTATATGCCATCATCGGCCGGTCCACATGATTGAGTTACAAGAGGAGTAAATAATCCGATAGAGTGCAGATAAAATTGCCAAGAAATGACCGAAGGCAATCAGATTATTCAGAGTTTAGACCAACGTGCTGAAAGCTAGCCAGATACATCAATTGATTGAACCAAGTTTTCCCATAGCTCTCATCAAAACTGTACGCAGAATCATGGTGCATTGGTGTTCCATGCCTGCCTGCATCGCATTATTCGTTTGGTATCCTTTAGTGTCGTGTTACCTGACACTGATTTCGCTCGTGCCTCGTTGATGCCTCACTGTTCGTACAGTGCGTATGACCCTTGATCCATATATGTCCCTTCGATCAGATCCATCCAATCCGTGCAGTTTGCACATTTTAGAGATATGATTGGTCGTGCAATGTTCAGGACAAGTAGACAACCAGAAAGCTATCTATCTCCTTCAGAACAGCAAAGGATAACTCATGGAGACAGCAGCAAGGAGACAAGAAGGATTGGCAAGAGCTGGATTGGGAGAGACCACAATCCATTGTACTTGTGATCAACACGCTTGCCTACCTTTCTTTTTTAAAAAAGAAGTACGAGGCCTTCGATTTCCATTAATGAAAACCGACTTGTTCACTAAAAAAAGTTCGCCATAGAACGAAAAGGCTTGCCTAGCTCTTAAACACAGCGAAAGGCTTGACCCCAAGATTATGGTGATCATTTGGGCTTATTTTTAGTGGTTTATAGCTGAAAAGCACTGTAACTGGCTGAAAAAACACTGTAACTGACAGAGACTTATTTAGCATAATTAAATTTAAAAAAATTAAAAAATATATAAAAATATATTAGTCCATTACGTATAATATAAACAAATACGAGAAAAAAGAACCGGCAAAAAAGCTCAACAAAAAGCCAAAAGTTCAGAAAAAGACAAAATTTATGAATAGTGAAAAATAAGCCGGAAGCTAAAAGCTGAAGCTAAAACGATCACAGTGGTATCATCATTTTCGCGTTAACAAATTGGAATTATAAAAACTAGCAATAAGAAAAAAAAAGTTCGGGGTCGTAAGATCGAACAATTAGGATCGCGGTAAGATCGCGTCTCAAAATTGTGATCACAAAGATTATATGAACCACTAGCTGCATATAAGCGCGGCGCACGCCACGCTAGCTACCGTGTAGACCAAAGTAAAAGAGGCGATAATTCGCGGGGGTTCAATAAAAAAAATCGAGGACACATGCGTAATTTAGGGAGAACCAAAGGTCTTTTTCGTAAAAAATCGAGGACCTGTACGTAAGTAAATAAGGACCTATACACAATTTTGGAAACCCGCGAGGCGCTATCAAAAAATTTTTCTGGAAAAAACTTGCAGGGACCTTTTCGCGAGGAAAAAGGACCTTTACGCAATTTTCGGAAAACAGAAGGAAATGGACTCGGCCGGCCGTACGCGAAACCCCACGCCACACGCCACGCGGAGCGCGCGCGCGGGCTGACGTGGGCAGCGTCCCCGGCCGCAAAGTCCCCCTGGTATAATGGGGTTAGTATTAGTATTTTACACAGTTCTACAGTCGTATGCGGTGTTCGAAAATCACACAGTAAAGCCTTTTTGAACCGGTTCGACTCATCCCTGGATCTTGAGCTGTTTCTCCTACGGTTTGGGCCAACTAGTTATGTAGCCCATCAAGTTTACGGGCCGGGCAGGGCTAAATTAGTGGGCCGGTCGGTCGGTCGGCCCAGTCCAGCTTCCCCTTCTACCCCGGCCGCCGCTAGGGTTTATATACCCGCCCACGCCACCGCACGAAACTACCAGCCGCCGCGCGCCCGAGCCGCCACTTCGCCCACGCGCGCGCGCACAGGGGATTCTGTCTCTCGTAGCCATGGCCGAGGAGGAGGTGGTCGCCGGGGGTGGTGAGGTGAAGGAGCAGGAGCGGGAGCCGGCTGCCCAGCCGACGACGTTCGCGAAGCTGGGCATCTGCCCGGAGCTGGTGGAGGCGTGCGACGCCATGGGGTGGAAGGAGCCCACCAGGATCCAGGCCGAGGCCATCCCCCACGCCCTCGAAGGTAGGAGTAGCATCCAGGAACTGAACACTACAGGCGGCGGCCATGTAGTAGATGGCGAGTTGTTGTTTATCCGAGCTTGGTTTGTGCAGGGAGGGACCTTATTGGGCTGGGGCAAACGGGGTCGGGGAAGACGGGCGCGTTTGCGCTGCCGATCATCCAGGCGCTGCTCGAGCATCACCAGCCCTTCTTCGCCTGCGTGCTGTCGCCCACAAGGTCGGCCTCCCCCCTCTTTTTCACTGGCGATATTTTCTTCTTGGGATCGTGTGCGATTGCTTACCATGCGGCTGGTGGTTGTTCAGGGAGCTGGCGATTCAGATTGGTGAGCAGTTTGAGGCGCTCGGATCGGGGATCGGCTTGAAATGCTCAGTGGTGAGTGATACTGCTACAAGTGACTATTTAATCACTCCTTTTGCTTCTAATATGAAGCATTGCAACAACCAATTGGATGTGGATACTGCGTATGCTTTTACCTCCTTATACGGATCGTAGTTGTGATTTAACCTAGTTTTTTATTGACTGGTTGTGATTTGTGAAGAACTCTTACTGTAGAGTGCTTGGCTGGGTGAAGTTTAAAACTTTATTGCTTTTAGGCTATGGCTGGTCTTTATGCTGGCATTGGGTGCATCAAGTTGGCCAGTTGATGATTCAGTTGTGGGTGTGATTGTTGTCTTGAGGGTTCATGGGAAAATATTTCCTTTTATATTGAGCATAATGTGGAGAGTATGGCAAAGCCTGCGGGAGCTGTATTATTTGTAGCCTAATTCAAATACTAGTGTTTGTAAGTGCAATTCTTTTGGGTACTCGTGGTGAATCATAGTGCACCGTGGTTATCTCTATATTTTTAAGATCCTAGATATACTTAACATCTATTTGAGTTTGTTGCTATATGAGCCCATGTTGACTAATTCCTTGCTGACTTTTCTATTCCACTACAACAAGACTGGGCTCACTATTATCTCTAATGTCGATTATTTTTGCTCAGCATAATTTGAACATGTGATTTTCTAGTGTTATTAGATGCATCAAGATGTTCCTTGGTGATCATGCCACTGTCTACTCAAAAACAAGTCTTCATCATCATTCATTATACTTTGTGGGTTTCTTAGTTTTAATCATTTTCAGTTGATTTTCCCCTTTTCCCCAGCTTGTTGGAGGAGTTGATCGGATGCAGCAAGTGGTATCCATTGGAAAACGTCCACATATTGTGGTGAGTATGGTTGGTTCAGTGAATTTCGCTACCCCAATCCCAAGCTAAGACAATATGTGGTGTGGATCCTTTGTGCTGTGGAATTGCAAGTGCTGTTGAGTAGGGAACTTTTCTTTTTTGTATGTAGGAGATACATGTGTATTTGCTTTGGCAAATATCCACACTGAACACTCTATTTTTCTAAACTACAGCAAAATCTGTGGCATCCATTGACCCCCCCCCCCCCCCCCCCCCCCCCCCCACAACCAAAAAAAATAGTGGATCTCTAACTTAAAGCTTAGGGTTCCTTTGGCCAAGTTTAAGCCTCTCCAATAAGCCAGCCTTTGAGTCTTTCAACTTAGGGCCAGGTTGGCAATGCTGTGCTACATTGTGATAGGCAAGTTAGTTACAAAGATTTTTTACCAATTCTAGTAATTCTTTTTGTTGAGGCTCCATTGTTAATCAGTAATGTATCTAAAATTTACATAATATAAGTGCTTTTAAAAGCCACTGTGATGGCAAACACACCCTTATAAGCCCCAGAAGCCCCCTTTTCAGTGAATTCAGCTTATATGGGATTCTAGTTCTAGTAGTCTAGCACAAATAGGCTTAGGCTTACAAGATAAGCCCAAGAAGTTGCCATGTATACACCGGTAGCAAGTAGCAAACAAATAATATAGTATAAGCTTTGGTTCTCTTCCATGACACTGGAGTTTTTAGATCTGTTATTATTTCTATGTGTGAAAAAGTTGCATAAATCTGTGATCTCTTAATGTTTGTCTTCATCTGGACTGAGTTTGTTTTCTGTATCATTTCCTTCAAAACTTAGGTTGGGGCTCCTGGGCGTCTTCTGGACCATTTGAAAGATACAAAAGGTTTTAGCCTTAATAAATTGAAGTACTTGGTATGTATTCCTTAAATTTGTTCTTTTCCTTCTTTTGGCTCTTTGTTATTGGGCGTATTCTGTTGAGTATAATGATAACTTGCCTTCGTTGCAGACTAATTTATATTTCAACATTTTGTAGTTTCCTTTGTCAGTACTCAGTAGCATTGTTCGTGTCAATGATGTTCCTCTTTAATTAATCAATTATTCTGTCATGCATCTATGCTTGCACCATTCTAATTCTTACGAGTTGGGTATAGGTTTTGTGTCTTGAGGGGCTGTTTGAATCTTTGGGTTTTAGCAAAACAGAATTTTGCGAAGTTGGATTTTGACTCTTAACAGTCAAAAATCATGTTTGGTTTGCTACAGTACAGCCCGTATTGCAAAAAAAAGAAGTAATGTGTAACCTAAACCAAAAAAGCAGTAATGTGTAACCTAAACAAGTGGCTTTTAACGAAACCTTCTTTTACCTGTTAAAACGGAAACTTATATGTGCCAAACAGCATACTCCTTGAGTGCTATGCTAACCGTCTATAATATGATAAATTTTCCTTTCATTTAGCTAAAGCCTATTTTATCAAAATGAACAGCCCCGACGGGTCTGTTATGAATTAGCAACGCTATCTTGCAAAAATACATTGAAGTGTAAGAATTCATGTTGTCCTGTTGGAATATGCTTTCAATTTTCACACTTGGAGCCGTTTGTTTTATTTTAACTTCTTAATTGTAAGATTAAGGCTTTAAGCACTATGCCGCATGCTACTGCCCATACATATGTTCTGAATGCAATGCTCAGTACCTTCTCTGTCAACTATTTCCTGACATCCTGGGAGCATACCTCCACAATTTGGGTCAATTACATCAACTTAAATTTAAATGCTTTTATTTTGATGTGTGCTCTATCTTTTGGTTTGCTAGGTACTGGATGAAGCTGATAAATTACTTAATTCGGAGTTTCAGAAATCCATTGATGAAATTCTGAATGTTATTCCTAAAGAACGGAGAACTTTCCTTTTTTCAGCCACAATGACCAAAAAGGTTGGTGGATAAGCAAGTACCCTTGTTACGATTCCTCAATTTGAAAACCAAAAGGACTAATCATCGCCAGTCTGCCATCAATAGACTATTGAATACCAGATTGATGTGGCCATGTGCACTACTTGGGTTGATGATTGCGCTATAAATGCTTGAGATGGTAAAATGGTGGATAGGTTCTCATTTATTCTGAAAAATGCCATCTTGCTTTCATTTTCTGCTATTTTTTGTATTTCTAGGACTACTCGATTAACATTTCCATCTTACAATAATCTTTTTAGCTACGAATAGTTCGCATGATCATGGACAAATTATTTAATGCAAATCCCTTGTTCCGTGCGTGCACGCGTTTGTGTGATCGTCCGCACGGTGTCGGGAGCAGCTGGATCGAAGCGAGCCAATCCAAGTCGTCCACGCGGCCACCGAGTCACATGAAGCTTTTTTTGGCCCCGTAGCAGATTGTTATGTCCACATGATTAGAGGGAACAACCAACTCACACAAATAATGCACGCTAGTTCTAATGATAAATTGAACCCAGGCATGAAGGCCCACATGCTGACATGCAGTGGAAAAGATATAGCTGAACGGGCCAACATTTCCATTGCATAGGAATCTAATTTGAACATTTCCACAGTAGCTAGTACCAAAAATTATATTGATCTCCCAAATTTATAATAATTGGGTTTGATTTTTACCTTTTTCAATAAAATTATCCTGATTGCTTCACATTTACACAAATTTCATTTTTATATTTTATTTGTAGTTTTCTTGCAAAATATTATCATTTTGCTTCCATGTTTATCCTAACTTTCTTTCAAATCTATAGTCAATTGTTTTGAATTTATGCTGACATACACAAATTTGATTTTTTTATTTGTAATTTTACTTGCAAACTATGCTTATTTTGCTTCCATTTTTATCCCAACTTGTTTTCAAATTTATAATCAATTGCTTTCAAATTTATACTGAGTTACACTAATTTGATTTATCTTTTGTTTGCAATTTGCTTGCAAATTATGCTCAGTTTGCTTCCATATATTGCCCCAACTTGCTTTTGAATTTGTACTAACTTGCTTTCAAATTTATGCTAACTCATCTTTCAAAGTTAAACTAATCTGAATTTTTCATACATAATTTGCACTGGAAGTTTCAAAAATTTGCTCCCAAATTTATATTGACATGCTTCAAATTTATAATAATTGGTTTAGAATTTTTGTTGATTTTATGTCGACAAACTATCTTGATTTTCTTAACATCTGCACTAATTTGATTCAAAATTTATTGCAAAATTACACTTGTTTTGCTTCCATGTTTATCCCGAATTGCTTTCAAATTTATAGTCAATTGCTTTTAAATTTATGCTGACTTTTGCTCTCTTCAAGAATTCATGTGAAAAGAGGAGGGTGCGTGTAGCCAAAGAGGTGGGTCCATAGGAAATTACAGTGTCAACTATCAACGGTGCATGTAGCTATATGTGAAAACTAGTATGCTGGAGAGGTGCACGTAGCTTTATATGAAAATTGGATGGTGTGCGTTTAGTTGGACTATTGCACGCACGTGCGGTCCGTAGTCAAGTCCATTATTTAAATGGTGCTTGATGGCTTACTCTTTCTATTTGTTTTTGTTAGACTGAATGCAGTTTTCTTTGCAATAGCTTATGAGTTTTCTCTGCAGGTATCCAAACTGCAACGCGCTTGTCTCAGAAATCCGGTTAAGGTGATGACATTCTTCTTTGTCTTCCAGACATTTTAATAAGAAAAAACATTAATGGAATTGGATCTTTTGAGGTACCTTCTTATTCTTTACTAATAGTCTCAACTTTTTTTTGGGGGGGGGGGGGGGGGGGACCAGGTCGAAGTAGCAGCCAAGTATTCTACAGTGGACACACTTAGACAAGAGTTTTATTTTGTTCCTGCAGATTACAAGGTCAATTCTTGTACCTCGTATTTTGATCTGTGTCTGTGCCCATGCAATGGTGTTATTACATGATTCTACGGTTCATGTGATCTAAATTCATGTCCTTGTTAAGTTTTTTTTTGTGCTATTAGAGACAACTACATATGTACATGTTTATTCATTTTTCTTTGTGATCTCTGTGTTTGCATTAATCCATCTGGAGTGCTTGCTCTTTATGTTTTCAACTTTTATCCATAATTATTGTAGCTTAAATAGCAGCTTATTTTATCTGATAGCTTTTTCTTTAACATTTATTTTAGAATTACCTATGCAAGCTTATCATTCTACTATTTTTAGCAGGATAATCCTATAACTACACTTGAATTTTAGTGGGTCTGCAATGTGATATCTTGTTCTTTATATAGTTACATTTTTTTAAAAAAAAAAGAGATGCTAGTTGATACATTGCTGTGTCTAGCAGATAACAAGATACATTGCTGTGTCTAGCAGATAACGTTATCTCCCTATAATGATTTAAATACCATAAAAATATTCTGTTGTACGCAAAGCACATTCTTTTTTTCGATTAAGAGTCAAATTTCGTTTCTTGTGTGATCAATTGCATGTCTGTGTTATCTCTTTGGACTTTCTCCTATATGTTTAATAAGCAGTCCTGATAAAGGATGCCCATGATGAAATTCTCCGATTTTAGGAGATTAGCTTGTTATATGTTGAGACGTTATATTTTGTGTTGTTCTCTATCAGTGGAGTATCATTCCCTTCTTTGTTTGTTGATCATTCTTTGTTGTATGTAAATTTCAGGATTGTTATCTTGTTCATGTTCTGAATGAGATGCCAGGGAGCATGATCATGATCTTTGTGCGGACCTGTGAGTCAACAAGGATCCTTGCTCTCACGCTAAGGAATCTTGGTTTTAAAGCTATCTCTATCAGTGGCCAAATGAGTCAGGTTTACTTTCTTTAACTTTTCTATCACAGACAAAAGTATTTGTTCCTTACATTCAATTAGGTAATCTTTTTAAGCGGTAGAAGTGAGTGTCTTGTTTGACATGTATGTTTTCTACTGCAAAAAAAAAAAAAACTTCCAAAGTCATATAATTTTGTTTTTTATTTTACCAGGATAAGAGACTGGGTGCTTTAAACAAGTTCAAAAGGAAAGAATGTAATATCCTTATTTGCACAGATGTGGCAAGCCGTGGTCTTGACATTCAAGGAGTTGATGTGGTTATCAATTATGATATTCCAATGAATTCTAAGGTTTCTATTTTAGTTATTTCAATACTTGTTGTTGATCTTTATTTTCTGTAGGTTACACGGAGAAGATCATACGTTCAGGTTTTTTTTTCGGTTCTAAATCTTGTACCGCACCAAATGTAGGATTATGTTCATCGGGTGGGCAGGACTGCACGTGCAGGGCTATCAGGATATGCTGTATCGTTGGTGAATCAATATGAGGCCGAGTGGTTTGTGCTGATTGAGCAGCTCCTTGGTAGTAACGATTTTCTTCTTCTTTTTTCTGCATTCGTTAGGCCATCTTACAGAAGCTTACATTTCCTCACTGTTATTGCAGGCAAAAAAATTAAGCAGCGTAATATAGATCCAGCTGAAATAATGATACTTCATGAGCGTATATCTGACTCGAAGAGAATTGCACTGACGGTATGTACTAATGCTTTGACATCAGTACCGATTGGTAGTGTCGTGTTTTGGGTAGTAGCAAATCTGTGCAAAAAATGTCCACCTGCCTCCAATAGTCCGACTGTCCGAACATAGATCGTTGCCCTTATTTTTCACGGTAGAGCCACGTGTCTTCACTGATATGACATCTTGTCCGTTGATTGATACTAATTTACCATTGTTAGCGTCTGTTAGAGAATGAAGGAGAGTGGTGGCCACAAGAAGAGGCGGAGGAAGACGGAAGATGATGAGGAAGAGGTGGAGGATCAAGCTCCGGTTCCCAGAAAATCGAAGTCTTCCAAGAAATCAAGAAGACGGTGAAAGCAGAGTCCAAATCATTAGGACCCCCTTGCCTGATAATGAGTTAGAATTCCTATATACCGCTGCACCTTTCGTGGGCTATATCTATCAAAATTTTATCTGTAGCTCCGTTCGATGCATCAGCTATTTATGTTGGAAAGGCGAGACACTTAGTAATGACTATTTCTTCGGTTGACGCAAGAGGTCCAGCCATTTTTGTCGTTTACAAATCGTGTTGTATAAAGACTTACACTTCACAGTGAGGTCGTTTTATCGCTGAATTTTGTGTAGCAATTGCAGATGGTTACATGAGTGTGCGGATCTCGGGGAAAAACTACTTTGAGTGCGGTGAGCCAAAATAGAAAGAAAATGTACATTTCATAGCAAGGACGAAACAGCAAAACGAAACAGAAGAGACATAAAATTCGTATTTCTTTCTTCCAAGACATTGATAATATACCCTCCTTTAAAGTGTTTTGTTGAGAAAATACCTTTTTTATACCTTTTCATTAGTTTCTATTGTATTTCTCTGTATTCCTTCACTTAAAATGACCTATTTACCCTTTAGTACTTCTTGTGCATCATTTGAGCACCCATTAGCCCGCGCTGCCCGCACTGCCCTGGCCCACGCCGCCCTGGCCGCGAGCCGCGCTGGCCCCGCTCAAACGATGCACAAGAAGTACTCAAGGGTAAATATGTCATTTTAAGTGAAGGAATACAGAAAAATACAATAGAAACTAATGAAAAGGTATAAAAAGGGTATTTTCTCAACAAAACACTATAAAGGAGGGTATATTATTAATTAGGATCTAAAAGAGGATATATCCTAGATTTTCATCTAGTTGAAGGGCATATTCTCAATTTTCTCCTAAAACTAAAGTCCAAATAAACAGCGCCGTAGTCGGCGACGGCCAGGCAGGAGAGCCAGGCGCTGAGCATCATCCGCACCATCCCCACCACGCACACCTCTATCCTCCACGGCACCATCACATCAAGAAACAACACACACAGAGACGTCTCCTTTCTGCAAACATTGCATCACACGGTTCACCTATCTGAAACTCTTTTTCACTACGAGCTTCACCTAGAAAAAAAATATAAGAGATGATTCTTCAGAAACAACTGAAAACAACGAACTGATAACCAATGATCTTTTGTTATGGGCATTTGCATCAGACACACTGACATCAGATACGAAGCAACTAGTATTGCAAGATCCGTCTAAAAAAAGGAACTAATATTGCAAAATGAAATGGAATTCATCGTTTTGGGAGCTTCCTATGCAAGCATCGGAAGCCCCCGCCTCCCTTTGGTTCTCGCGAACTGATCCCTTCCCATTCTTCTCACGCGCTCCTTCCCATTCCGACTCATCCTTCTCGCCCGTCGCCGCCGATGACCGCCTTCTCCTCCGCCGCCGGAGACACCCCCTTCCCCGACTAGTTTAATCGGACTAGAATTGCACCGATCCAAATAAAATGAGTTTCCACGTGTAGTGCATTCCCTCCTGGCTTGTATTCCTCGCATGGCTCATCCTCCTGGCTTGGTGCACACCTGGCTAAACTTGCACGGCTCCCTTTCCTGGCTTCAGTTCTTCCTTGCGCACTGGTTCTCACACACAGGGCCAGTACTCAGGGATTTATCATGCAGCCGCCCTTGCTCTTCTTTCTCATTGCCTCCATGACCTTCCCTGCCATCCTCCCTCTTGGCATTAACAAGTATTTCACTCACTAGGAACGAATTGTCAACCAAATCAACACCAACCTCTTTCTCTGATTTAATAGCACAAATTGATACGGTTTTGATGGTTCGACCCGCATCAAATAACGTAGACAATCAAACAGAAAGGCCCAATAGCTAAAGTGCAACAATAATAATAACAGGAACAGCGTGATAAGTTGTCTGGAATGACTTGTAGGCAAAAGAAAAATCAGCACTTCACAACAAAATAAATCTACACAACTGTGAAATAAGCTCTAAACTTCTAATAATAAACCAAGGGACTAAATTGATTTAAGAAAAACTTGTAGATTTAAAAAGAGCAAAAAAAAAGCATATCGTGTGTCCTCCTAAGATGTCCAAAGTACACATAAAATGAGCAAATACAAAATGTTGCAGCAATGGTGTGCGATTAGCCATAACGTCACCCGAGAAAATGCAAGTACATGAGAATGCAACCAAAATGTTCAGTTAAGGAAATAAATTGAATTCAACAACTCAAGGATTTGGTTAAAAGTTTTTGAATGCATCGATGCAGTTGACAGTGGCAACTGTTTAGTTCATTGTATTACCATCTTTAAGAATATGAAAAACAAAGGTGTATCCTTCTTCCAAGCTTCCATCCATTCGCATCAACTCTTGCTTGAACATGACTCTATTTACTATATTTCTGTGTATCGTCACTCTGTCTCCAAATTTTTCATAGATTACCTATCTGAAGCTTCAAGTCGTAATTCGGTGTTCTTTTTATTTATTCCTTCTTTTGAATAATAAATAAATTTTGTGCAAGTTGGAGCTCAACTAGCCGACTAGGGTACTATTTTTCATCTTACTTCAAGAAATAAGATGATCGCCAGTTCATCTTCATGAAAATATAAATATTAAACGAACATACAACTTGGCAGAATCACGTAAATCTAAAACACATGCACGGTTAACGATTTTTATTTATGTTTTTCGAGATGACCATGCACGGTGGAAACATCAACATACAAGATGCATATAATTTTAGACTCAAAAAACCATTTGAAGAAACAGCTTCAAAAAACTGCTCTGTATTTTTCATCTTCCAAGTAAATCGAAGCCAGAAGCCAAACAAAAACTAAAAAAAAAAAGGCTCGAGGACAATTGCAGCTGCAGCCGATGTTCAGTTTGGGCTTAGTTTGTTCGGTAAAGGCCACATCCAGCTTGGGCTGTTGGCTACGCATCCGCTCAACAGCTCTGCACGGTAACCAACCAAGTTCCTTCAATCTCGAGACAGAGTACAAGGTCAATCAGTACGAAGCACAGACCAGTAAAAGTTTCGGAGATCTACATCACCACCTAGCCAAACTCCAATAAATTTGCACACAAAAGGACGGGGGAAATGTCCCGATTACAACAGTTTACAGCTCCGGCATCAGTCAGTCCCGATTAAAACATTCTGTCTGAAGATTTTCTGTGTGTTGGATTTTTGCTGCTGGTAGGCAGTCATTCCGGGCCAAATATGGTATTGGTAATGGTATACTTGGATTACTGCTTCTCTATGGCAGCCAAACATACTTCCAAATCGTTTCTCCATCAGAGGATGTGCACAGCGAGTCAGCTTCTGGGGATAGTGTTCCAGGGCTGAAATTCTCATGTACTGTTGTTCTTATTCAGACCAAGTCGGACTCCACTGCATCTTGCCGCCACCAAGGAACCCCTGCCTTATAAGAGTGGTGCTCACCTTCATAATCCCACGAGATCTCAGATGCTTGCAGGCCAATTACCGATTTTGGTTCCTTGCCATGGCAAGCAATCCAGGCTTCAACAGCAGCTGCCTTTTCCTCTTCATTACTGTAATTCAAGCTCTCCCTACCAAATGGGTTTATTCTTGGATTAGCCATTGCTGCGATTGCTGCAGTCATGTATGCAGAATCCCCTACAATCGGAGTGCCTACAGCAGCAAGTTGTGCTCTTATCTGCATATCATATATCAGTTACAACTTACAAATTAGACTCCAACATGGTTATACCACTGAATGAAACAACTGCATATTGATAACTCATTCAATTTTAAAACACAAGTAGTGCTGGACTTCGATTCAACCAAGGAAACAACTGTGGATTTAGCTTAAGCAATCACATCGCTCTTTCTCTTCTTTTCCCACAAATCAACAAAGTTTTGCAGGGAACTTCTAATACCAGTTTGGAATATGAAAAGTATCAGAACTTTGTGCATGGCATGTTGCATTCGTGAAAATTGTCTAGCTGATCCATGAAACTACTATCCCATATGATACATGTTCATATGTTCTATTAAACTAAATATAAAAAGAAGAAATAGGCAAATAGTGCTTTACAGCTTACAATCTTTACATCAGAACATCCTATTCCTAGCCAAGAGTCTGTTAGTTTTTTTTTAAAAAAAATTATAAAAGAGAAAAAAAAAACAATCCTTTAACGGTGCCCTTTCCATACAATAAAACTTGAAAACGTCACAAATGATGAACCTTGTACCTGATGAGTTTTCCCTGACAAGAGATTGATTTTACATTCATAGGCAGCTTCCTGTTGGGGCCACCCACAGTTGTCCACATTGTGGACTTTTCTGATCAAAGAGCTTGGCCATGGAACCTTCTTACAGTCTAATATCTCCATTTGACAGACATGCCATCCTCCAATATGATCTGGTTAAGTAAAACAAAAACATTAATCTACTAGTATAAGGATAGCAGATTTGTGATCTATGCATGCATGGTATAACATCCAAGGCCCAGACAATAACAAACCAATCACAGACTAGTTTAGAACTTTATATACTACCAGTCAGGCCACAAGTTTATGCAGCATAATTGTTTTAGTCAGGTCAAGGACTTCTATCTTCTTAATTGTTTAACATCCTATCAGTGATGAGACAAACTAATGACTAATGGCGATGTGCAAGAATGATCTACAATAGGTGAGTCTGACACATAAACTGTTGATTCATTATATGTAATGAATGGTCACAACTTGACATTGGTGTGTGACTGCATATATGTTTAAACAAAAAGAAACTCAAAGATTTCACCAAAGCTCTAATACATTTGCAAACTGCAGCCTAAATACATGTAAGCTAGAACTCAAGCCAACAAATTTAACATCCAACCACAGAAGGACTACCACCAAAACTCGTAGAAGCAACAAACTGCAATTCAAGGATTACCTTCTGAAACTAATCTAGGGGCACGATTAACAGGACGCATATAATGTGTAATTATTCCTGGAAACACAGGTGCTGTAGTAAGTGCAAGATAAAGTTTCGTAACCTGTTTTTCCTGTTACAGAATGAACAAAAAATAACATCATCACTAGATGTTCACGGTGCAACATCATGTTAAGTTATCGTCAGCAATAAAGTAATATACCCTTATCAATCCATGGAAAACTGAGCAAAACTCCTTGGTTTTAGACAATACCACACTGCAAAGATTTAAATTAAGTGAAAAAGGATGACATTAGTTAAATACATTGTACACTTAGGCATACCTAGTTTATAGAAATAAGGTGGTAAAAGACAAACCAGCCTTCAGAACAGTTGTCGATTTGATGAGTTGTCATTAAAGGTGTTTCTAATCCTAATGCACGTGAAGTAAAATTCACGCAGGATTCCTCAATGTTATCAGTCGCTCCTCCCACCTACACATTGAAAATTCATCAAAGAATATTAGCTTGGATTTTGGACTCATAAAAGTTTAGTCATAGCCTAATGCACTAGTTGGAACTTTTGCTCAAACCACCAGCTCCAAGAACTAAAGTAAAAATCCCATTACATGAATAATCCTGGTTTTGTGCTTGTGTTTTTCTTCCAACAGTGGTATGTATGCATTTTAATTTTGCGAACCAGTCATTAGTGAAGTAAAATGGATTACATAGTTGAAGACAATTTGAAAAGCCACATGTAATACATGCTAGGTAAATTAAAGAAACTAGATAGTTACTTGCAGAAACATATTCAATATTCTCATCTGTGCGGCCTTGGAAATCTAGAGCTATGAGGCCATAGATGCAAACATCTGTGAAAAGGGAAGAAAAGAGAAACATACTGATGTTGCCGCTGGTTTATCGAGGACAACATAGTTATCGGTGACTGCTATTACCCTGGATTTCCAGTCGATTTCATAACACCTGGCAAGATTGGACAAAATACGGACTCATAAGAATTCAAGCTGATTCACTCATTCACCGTCACTAGTGTGTTACAGCAGGAAATTTATAGCAAACACCAAATGTAAACCATTCTAATAGAGACAAGCATCGATCTTACCTTGGGAAGCGTTTGGGATGCACATGGACCCGCAGATACGTGCCGGCCTCAAGAAGCTGGTTGGGGTCCGTCACCCTGAACGTCTTCTGCGCCTCCCTCACCGTCTTCCCTTTAATGGACGCCCTCCGGCGCAGGACCGAAGGCTCGGTCACCTCCCTAAATACTCTAACATGCTCAGGAGCTGCGTACGGAGGCGGCTGCGGCGCGACAAGCGCGTAGTATACGGCCCCAAACTTGATGAGATCTGCAACGTACCTTCACACCAACAATGTCACTCACTCCCTCTTACGGCAGCCCATTCGTTTCACTCTTCTAAGCCAGTGCGAGAAAGAGATAGGGAGTATGAGTGCTTAGTGCTGCTTACAGAGGAGGGAGGCTGAGGGACCTGGAGATGAAATCGGCGGCGACCTCGTCTTCCCGCGCGACGAGGTGCTCAATTCTTGGAGGGTCGTCTTGCAAAGGGCAGGGCAAAAGCCTACCATACACTGGATACCTGTAGTACAGTAGATAACATCAGTGTGTTACTTGGAGAATAGCAGCTGTTCGGAGAGTACAATAGAAGGGCGGGGTTGAGGGTGAGCCTACGCGGTGGTTGTTGGGCCTTCGACGGCGGCGGCGGATGCTGCGGCAGTAGTGGCGAGGGGTGCGGTGGGGGAGAGGAGGGGGCGACGGCGAGTGGTGAGGAGGGGACGGGAGGAGGGGGAGAGGGCGCGGCGGAGGAGGGGAGGTGGCGGGAAGGGGCGGTGCCATAGTTGTGGGAGGAGGGAGGCGAAGGACGCCGCGGGCTTCGGCATTCCGGCGGCGGCGGGTGGAGGCCCGGGCGTCTGGTTCTGCGGTTTTTGGGGTGGGGATTTTGGGGGAAATTGCACATATACCCCATAGTTAGTAGGCACTTGAAGATTTGCCCCACACTTGAGTGGCCTTGTAATTTTGCCCCATACTTGACATGCCTCCTTATTATTTTGCCCCATTGCCCATTTAGCTGCTATTTTAATTTCGTTTTTCATTTTTTTTGGGCAGGAAATGACAGTAAAGCCCTTTAATTGGTGAACCTACTCTCTTAGCTGTCTGTACAGATGCACAAAAAGGTTTAGAAAATACAGTAAAAATATTTTTTAATGTCATTTCCTGCCCCAAAAAATGAAAAACGAAATTAAAATATCAACTAAATAGGCAATGGGGTAAAATAATAAGGGGGCATGTCAAGTATGGGGTAAAATTACAAGACCACTTAAGTGTAGGGCAAATCTACAAGTGTATACTAACTATGGGGTATATGTGCAATTTCCCCGGGGATTTTGCTGCCGTTTCGGCTTTTAGGCTCGTGGGTCGAACCGTCGGACAGCATCTCTAATACTTCATAGAATTCCGGGGTTTTTTTTTGTGGTTTGTGGCTTTTATGTTGTTTATGCGAGAGATTAGCAACAAAAATTTATGTGTGGTTTTTACCAATATAAATAAAGTTACTATAGTATATACTACAATTAACTAGTAAATCATATCTTGAAAAGATATCCCGTTTAAAAACTAGTTACTGTAGAAAAGCTAAAAAGCAGCTTTTAGAAGCTGAAAAGAATAGGGCCTCCATAGATTCCACTCAGGTTCAAAGCATAGCCGCATAGTTCCTCTTTCTTTCCTTTTTTCGGATGACCTTTTTCTTCAGCTTCTTATTAGCTGATATTATTTATTAAAACTATCAACTACAGTCAAAGGTCATTAGCTACATGCTAAAAGAATAAAGCTAAAGTTGTTTTAGCTTATGACTTATAGTCTCCTTCAAACAAACAAACGAGACAGCTTTTCCGTCATTTTTTCAAATCAACTTATTGGGACAATATTTTTAAAATGGTTTATCGACTTATCAGTATTCGGTTCATTCATATAAGTGCTCATGCTTGGGCTAAAAATCATAAACCGTAGTCATGAGCCATAGGGTGGGTTTTTCTAAGCTATGGCTTTGGGCTTAGATTTTTGAATTCTAGTTATTCGTGAGAGCGAGTATAGAGAGATACCTGAATACAATTTTGACCGATATTGATGAAGTCATAATAATACTTTCTTTAATCGACTTGTAGATTATATTTTAAAAATACTTTATTTAAAAACTAGCAAACTAAATCATATGCTCAAAAGAAATTAGGTATAGGCCGTAGTGGAAAACAAACAACCGAGATGCATCCATCCTTATAACATAGCAGGCCTACCAACAAACAACCTTACCGTTCGGGCCGCCCTTTTCTGGTCTCGCACCCGCCTTAGGGCCTCCGCGCAAAGAAACGCAGCCCTTTTACGTTGCTTCAGCCCGTACAAAGCAGCCCACACACGGCATGCTTCGTTTCATCAGCACTAAACACTATCGATTCCATTAACTTCAGCGCCTAATAACATGCCTCTGCTTCCGTCTGAATTGGACTCTGCTGAAGCAACTCCCTACCGCTGCCAGGGCCAGATTACCATGTATGGTTCTAACTACGATACCCCATCCTGCTGCTTTTTTTTTCTTTTTTATTTGTTCTGGTGAGAAGGCCTATCTAGAGGTTGCCCATATTAGTTGTGATTGATGCATTTTAGCTGTGGTTAATGATTTTTAATTAAAAATAAGTAGTAATAGCTTAAAAAAGTATCTTTTAGAAAGAGATGGCAAGCAGTGGGGAAACATGAGAGGGAGATCCGTGTGCGAGACATGAACGGAAGGAATGGGGTGTATGATATACCCGTGACCCTCTTCTTTATCCTTAGAGTAGTGTATTGGATTTTATGCCCAAGCAATGTCTTGTATGAGACACTGCTTCCTGTTCTCTCTTCTTTAATCTTCTCTTCACCTCAGCATTAATTTTACTTGGCAGGCTAATTAATGTCATAGACATTGTTGATGTAGGATGCATTGGGAGTGCCCTAATGCCATGGTTTGTCCTTCATCTGTTTGTCATTAATACAGCCCTAGTTGGTTCCAATCTTTCTTGGTTCGACCAGTAGTACTGTAACTAGAGTGAGCTTTTCGAAAGTTAAACATACAATGATAGTAAAAAGTGCATTACTGTACAGAAGAAACACTATGATAGTGCATGGGGTCGGGACATCCATGGGTGTTCACCTTGTTTCTGGATTCCATAAATGAAATGTTTGCCTAGTTCCACTTGCTTGGCTCTGCCTTTCTTAGATGAGCATTACATCCCGCTATGTTGTTAAGCTCACGCGATTATGTTCAGCTACTCAAACCTCTAGTGTTACCTTGTTGATTTGTACTTGTTGGAAATTTGATCTTATAAAACTTACTTAAATTCAGAGATCTGTCATTTTATTTGGAACCAGTCTGCTCTTTGTCTGCTGTTGTATTTGTCGCAGTAATTATTTATACATAATTTCTAATTTCCTTTTCACATAAATCCATTATGTCCGGCACATGTGATGCTAATGTGGTATATAAGCGTAATATTCATACTGTAGTGTACAAGAATTGTTTTCAGGTTGTTGCCTAATAATGTTCCCAATCTATATGCTACAGGAGGGTGTGTTTAGTATTACAAAGAAAGTTAGTCAAGCATGGAACAAAGCCAAGGGTTCTCTCAGATGATCTACAAGGAAGAAAGCCAAGGATTCTCTCAGATCTTGGAAAAATTCATGACTAGGTGATATCAAGGCCCACCAGTGCCGACAAGAGTTTTCCCATTTATTGCAACGTTGTTTTGTTCAGTTGATATTGTCAAAGATGGTGCTAGAACCTTCATTGGAGCAACTGTGGTGCGCTTCATACCGTCTAAACATGAGGTTGAAGTGCAGCTAAATGGCACTGATGCATCCGAAAAAGAGTTTGCTGCCATTGGTACATTATTGCCCAAAAGTGCTGAAGAAGCCGCTTGAGCTCTATACTGTTGTTGATGTTCGTGCAAAACCAAACCAATGGGTAGCCGGCACAATAGTATATCTGTGGGTGCAAGTTGATGAAGGATTAATGTATAGGGTCCTTGTCTTCAGCAAGAGAGGCAGAGATTATACGGTTGATGCTCTCGCAGTGGAAGTGCGGAAGCACAGAAGAACGTCTCATATGAGCCCTACACTGCAGTAGCACCAACAGAATGTCACCTCGAGTAAGGAGTTGAATATGTTGTATATGAAATGAAGGCCAAAACCATGCATGCTCTCTAGCAAGACAGGGTGCTGGTTCAATTCCCAGACTTGGTAGTGGAGGTCTCTGGTAGGGAGCAGATTGTCAGATATCATCAGCACAACGGAACTGTACAAGTCCTATTGGACGTGGAAGATACTGCATTGGTTTTACAAGTCGAAGTAGGAGAAGAACCCTGCAGATGGAAAGAATGGTTCGCTTGAAGCACAGATCAGAAACCTGTTTTTGGTTCCACTGACTTTCCTTCCGTTGCTATGTG